>CM062638.1:2521800-3121800 GCA_025617555.3 Puccinia polysora | reverse complement strand
CCTGACGGGCTGATCTGTGCCTCTTCATCGCCATAAGCAAAAAGTGGGAGTGCTTATTTCACATCTATGTTGATGATATGGTCATTTTCATTCAAAACGTGGGTAGGTCCAAAAGCATTTTTTCCCAGAGCTATCTTATGGAAGACCTGGGTAAAGCTACTCACCTCCTTGGCATCCATTTTTCCCGTGATGGAGGGGTCATGACTCTCTCACAGATTGCATACCTTGGCAGGATCCTGTCAAATTGCAACTTGCAGATTGGATTGCGCGGATGTATCTTGGATATCTGGAAACATACGTCAGGCGGATGCAGACATGCGCAGGGGGCTCCAAGTTTGGCATGGCGCAAGGGCCTTGTCATGAGAATGACAAACTGGGTGGACATAATGGCAGGCGGGCAATACAGATGGATATGGGGTATGGGATGTGGATCATGGGATGGGGTTGGAAGGATATATTTGGGCTAGGGTTCTGTACTTAGGGGTTGTATTTCATTATTCTTGTTTGCTTGAGGTTGTACCTAGGTTAGGGTTCAGGGGAAGGCTACTTAAACCGCACCCTCAACCCGGATGTGGAGGATATGGCATACCATTGGATCATCAGAGATTTTGGAAGGATCTTTTCTGTCATCTTTCTATCTCTCAGTCAAAGTGTGAACAGTTGCACCCAGGGTTTACAGACGCAAGGAATCAATAACTTCTGAACTTGCAAACCATTAAAGGAGAAGTCCTCTTCAGAATTCCACACCAGCCAGTGTCCACCCCCATGGTTCCAAATACTTGATTTACTTCTTCCACACCCAAGGATCACCAGTTTTTTTCTTTGCAAGGAACAACTACAGCCAGGCCATTGATATCCTCAACTACCTTGCGTTCCCCATTAGGCCAGATATTTCCTTCACTCTCTCCCAACTCTCACAACATCTCAAACTCCCAAACGACAGCCACTGGGCCACTGTTGTCCACCTCCTATGCTACCTGTTGGGCACCCGCAACTTCAACCTCACCCTCAGCAGCTGCTTGGGCGCCTCATTGAAGGTCTTCACCAACTCAGACTTTGGCAACTGTCCCAATACTTGGTGGTCTTACTCCGGTTACGTGGCACTGCTGGGCAACTCTCTTGTTTCCTGGAGGTCAAAGAAACAGGAAACTGTGTTCACATCCACAATGGAGGCAGAATACAAGGCGGTCTACAAAGGTCTTCAGGAGGCAGTCTGGCTTGTTGCGCTGCTGAAGTCTCTTGGCCACGTCACGCAGGCTTGTCCGTCCCTCTTTGTTGACAATCAGGGCGCCCTAATGCTTTTGTTAAATCCCATGTACCAGTCGAGCTCCAAGCACGTTGACGTCAGGTTCCACTGGATCAGGGAAGTGCTTGAGGAAGGCACCGTTACCATGTCTTATGTATCCACCAGCTCCAACCTGGCCAACTTATTCACCAAAGCTCTTCCTTGGGTCAAACACTCAAAAGGTTGTACGGCACTGAAACTAGTAACTTGAAGAGGACGGGGGGTATTGGAAACGGAAATTCCAAGGCTTCCGCAAGCAAAGCTGCATGCGCACTCACGCAGCACAATAAGTGATACTCATGATGACTGAAACCTAATCTTGGTCTCCTCTACAGCAACCTTTGCCTAGAGGCCAAAGACCTCTTTTTATTCATCCATTCACTTATTCGCTTGTACACGTTTTGGTCTCTCCTGCCGTCTCTGTCCTCGGCCAGGTGTGATTAATTCAACCAGGCTCTTGCCCTCGTTCACGTGCTCGTCTAACTCACCGCTCCTCGGCGTTTCATTAAGATCAGGGGCGCACGTGGGCCAGCACGGCTGGTCTGAGGGTCTGTTAGACAGAAGAGCTGGGTTTAAGCTTACCAGTGCTGGTGCGCACTTTTCTCATGCTCTTCTGCTGGCGCGGTGGTACACCCTAGCTTGGCCTCTTTGCTCCAACAGAACAGAGATATAAGACCCTAGGGTCTGAGAGCGACATCACCTTGCACTCAACCTACCTACCCAAGTTGCCCGCAGCAGTTTATTCACACATTGTAGCTTGCATTTGACATTAATCCGTTCACAGTGAAAACTTATTACAAATGAAATCCCCGTTTTTCGTCTTGCTATTTTTGCCACTTTTCCAGGCCCCCCGCACTGATACACTGGAGCTGGGGGCTGTTTCTCAATTGAAACTGAAAAAGCAACCCGAAAAGGAAAATTTTCTGGTACCATACCAGTTGTTCACGAAGGACTATGACGACAATCATTGTGGGGGGGAGAAGGAAATCGGAAGCGGCAAATTGAAATTGATAAAAAACTACTTGGGAAAGGGAAAAATAAAGTCTCCGAGTGAGAAAAATTTAAACAAAAGGATTGGGTATATTCAACTGCATGAAGTAAAATCTGCAGATTCAGAAATGGGATACTTTGCGATGGAAAATAATGACATACCAAAGGAAGTGGAAGATGTCATGAAGGAATCGGCATCCATCATTCATCCTAACAAATTTTCCTCATTGGAGGCAGTAAGCGATTTCTTTTACTGATTTATTTGGAAAGGGTAAATCTGTGGTCCTGATACTATCCATGAAGAACGAAGAAATTCCTAGAACCCTGGGATTTAAACTGGAGTACATGAAAGGCGAGTTTCGGAATTACATCATAATCCTTCAAGGGATTGGACGACAAGCTGAGATTCATTTAAGTTTTGCAAAAATTTGAATAATTCAAACTAAAATGAAAGCAGACCTTGAAAGAAGTAAGGAGGCTCCCACTATCCTTTTTCCGAAAAATTGCTATCTAAAAAAACGAATTTCGTTCATTCCGTTCAAACCCCTTTGATGGAATCACTGATCAGAACAATAAAACCGCTGATGACTGAACTTCCGGAATTTCCTTATCCTTCAAAGTAACATCCCCATCTCTGATCCATTACATACCTCGGTACGTTGTGGAAGGTCCAAACCGCTATTTCAAGTTGTCGAGGGTGCCCGACCAGGATTTTATAAAAAAAATAAATGCTCAGTCCCAACAAGAGGAGTATACTCTCTTGATAAAACTTTGTGAAATGAAACTGAAGGAACTATCTGGCAAGACAGAAAACTCTGAAGTTGAGTCCACCGGTGCCAAAGAGGCAATCCTATGTGTAAAGACGCTTTTTGTTTTAAGTCAAACAGCGTATCATGGTGACGCAACGCGCACAACCGAAAGAATTCTCAACGTGATGCGTCAGAAACCGGGGCAGTCATTCATACTAGATTTATTAATAAAGGCTTACAAACTCATGCCTTACAAAACTCTGGAAGAATTCAGGCCATTCTATGAAGAGTATGAAGTTTATCTACAGGAACACCCAGAGCGTGAGATCACTTTCATTATTTTTTCCACATAGCGCCGTCGGATCTCTGAATAATTGGATTTTTTGAATTCCTTCTATCAAGTTTTGAAATATGTTCCAAGCCTTAGCAACATAGAAATTGAAGAATTCTTGAATTTGGTTCTGCAAAAAATTGATTTGAACTTTGAAGTTAAGATATTTATTCAAAAAGCGATATATTATGTTGCGAAATTGTTTGAGAGGGCAACAGGTCCCGACAGCGAAGCAAAAGTCAAAGAAATTCTAATAAGTCTTCAACTGAAATCAAAGGATATGCAAATAATTCCTAAAAAATTTGAAGAAAACAAAGTTTCCAAAAACGCATCCAAGGAGGCAAGTGGAGATAAATTTAAGGATACCAATGAAACAGAGGACATCAGGAAAGATATTAAGGTTTTGAGGGGCCTTTTAGAGACTGCTGCAAGCATACTTGTGAAAATCTAGCTTTGAAAACTATATTTAATTATTTCTATGAAATACAAGAGAACAAGGTGATAACATCTTGATAGCCACTAAATTTATCAAACACATGTTTTTTATTTTCTAGCCAAAAAACAATATATTCTTGAATATTCTTTTGATCTAAAGCTTCAAAATATTTATTTTTTTTTTGGTAAAGAATTTTTCAAGAGAAATCTTACAGAGCCATGATTAATTAGTAAATTGGAGATGTTAATAAAACTGAATTTTCTAATCATTGGGGTTTTTCAGGATATCCATGTAAAATTGACTGGAGAATACAAGTGTTGGAAAGCTTTACCAATATCTCAAATTGAATTCCAATGCCCCATGGCTGCAATCAACACCTTATTTTAAATTTCCTTTCACTTGTGGTGTTCTACAAAGAAAAATTTTCATATCAATAAAAGAGGCATGAAAAAAGCTGGGAACAAACAACGTCAAAAGATCAAATCATACCTGTTTTCCACACAATTAACCCTTTTCTTTTAAAAAATAAATGCTAATTTAATTGAAAATTTTTATAAGGGCTGGAAAAATATAAACAGAGTGAAATTTGAGACGGTTTCAAATTCACCCCCTCCTATTTTCAGGGAATAAAGGGTGTAAAAAAAAGTTTTGGAAAAAGAGAAATGTGTTAATATGATAAATTTTGGATTTTTATGTGATTTCACGTCGTGATCACTTCCTTAGGTGGCTTAAGATTGACAATAGAATTACTGAAGATTGATCAAAATAGAGACAAAACAGTGAGTCAATTGAGTTGGGATGATAGTGATAGAGAAAAAGAATAGGTGAATAACTTAAGATTGATCAACACTAGCTTAGTCCTACAATGTTGGTCTGACACAGTATATGAGGAATGAAATAGGAAACAAGCCTGGATTGACCAGTTGGTGTGGGTTGAGATTGATTGAGAGAACAAGACTGAGTGAGGATTCTCATAGAGGTAGATGGCAATGAAAGAGTGAGAGAAGAGTCCTGAAGTACCTCCACTTGATCCTAGTTGCGCCCTCCTCCTGAGTCAGCTCCACGTAGAACCTCAGGTTGTTGTGTTGGTCGCAAGTCAAGTCAATGAGTAACGGCGTGGTTGGGGTTGTTGAGTGAGGGTTGATGAGGGAGAGTCTGTGAGGGAATGGTTCTCTGTTTGACTTTGCTATCCATTGGTCAATTTTGAGACTGGAGCTTAGTTTGAGGAAGCAGTCGTGTGCGGCGGGCAGCGGGATGGTGCAACCCTGCATTGCATGAATCACAACACCCTGAAACTCCTCCTTGATTCATGCGGGAGCCATGTGAATGAGATCCAGAGCCTCCCAATTTTTAATGGTACCCAGTGGTTTGGTAAGTCAGTCCGCTAACATTTTGGCGGAGGAAACTTGTTCTACAGATAGCAGGTTTTTTGACTCAAGATTGCGGATGTACTGATATCTGACTGCAATGTGTTTTGAATTTGGGTTCAGTTGAGCTTCTTTGCTGATCATGACCGCGCTTGCGTCTTTGTTTTGGAGGGTGAAGTTGAGGGGAGGCTTCTTACTGAGGATCTTCAGATTTTGGAGCAGGATCAAGAGCCAGCGCAATTTTTTCCCACACTTGTTTGTGGAGATAAACTCTGCCTCACAGTTTGATTGCGCTAAAACAGACTTTTTCTTTGCAACCCAGGATACAGGGTTGTTGAAGGGGGTGATGACATACCCAGAAGCGGACTTTTTGGACAGAATTGATCCTGCGTAGTCCGCGTCTGCGCAGCCACATAGGGTGGATGAGTCAGCGGTGCAGCATGAGTACACAATACCCATGTTTGTGGTGACGTTGAGGTAGCCCCAAAGGTGTTTAACAGCTGACCAGTGAGAGGCAGTAGGCTTTGATGAGAGCTGGGACAGGAGATTGGTGGTGAAGGCAATTTTGGGCCGCCTGTGGATAGCTAGGTGAAGAAGCATTCCAATAGTCTTTTGATACGTACAAAAATCCACTGGTTCCACTTCTTGTTCCACCAAATTTTGAAGATCCATTAAAGCCAGGGTATTCACTGGGTGAATTTTTTCAATTTGGAATTTGGTGAGGGTCTTCTTGCAGAAATCACCCCAATGAAGAAATAGGGACCCTTCTGGCCGCCAGTCTAGACTGTATCCAAGATGTTGGCCTGGTTTTTCTTTGATCCTTAGCTCGTAGTGCTTGCCAAGTTGATGAAGAAATTGGAGAATGGTGTTGCAATCATGTACAACAACCAACCCATCATCAACATGTATGTGAAGTTTCATGGCTAGGTTGGAGCTGAAAAAGAGTGATTCATCACCAACCAATGGTGTTAACCCGCACTTTCCAAGCGTCTCAACAAGGTGAGCCTTCTATTTTCTGGGGGCTTGCTTGGTTCCGTAGAGGGATTTTTTCAAGAGCCAGATGTGATCTTCCTTACCCGGTTCCTCAAAACTGCTAACCTGCGACAGGTAGACCAGAGCATTGATGAGACCGTTCAAGAAAGCTGTGACCACATCAAATTGAAAGACATGCCATTTTTGTTGCACAGCAAGTGACAAGAGTACCTTGAGAGATTTGTTGCGTGCCACTGAGGCGTAAGTCTCAAAGTAGTGAATGCCTTTTTCCTGATGATTACCAAAAAACACCCAGTTTGCCTTACGGCAAGCAACTTCCCCAAACTCATTTAGCTTGTTCACCAACTGCCACATGCCGCCAATGATCTTGGCTCCTGGGGGAGTTTTGACAAAGGTACCCATGTTTTTGAAGATTAGTTGGCCATGCTCTTCCTTCATCGCGTCAAGGTACTTGTTGGCGTAGGGTGAGTTCAGGGCGTCCTTCACTGAGATTACCTCAGTTACGTTGGCTTTATCAATTGGGCCGCGGCGACTATGCAAGCCTTCCAGTATGTTGGATGGGTCAATTCTGGAACTGACATCTTTTGGGGCTTTTTTGTAGTACGGAACAAGTGTGTAGTGCTTTGATTTGTCAGCGGTTGAGTCTTGAGTTTGAGGATCATCCCCTCGTGGGGCAATATTTTGATCATTTGATGTAGTGGGTTGATACAGTACCAAACCAATTGGCCAGGGAGGTTGTGACATGACGCAGGGCGTACTGGAGGTTATCTTGGGTGTAGATTTTGGGGAGTTTACAGTGATCAATACTGTTGAGTGGTGTGAGGGTTTTAAGGGCTTGGTCCAAGGGAGCAAGGAATGGTGTTTTTTGACCTCAGAAGGTTCATGGTAAGGAAAATTTAGTGTGGAAGGTGAGAAATCCCAACTGATAATTATTTTAAAACTGGAGGGTTCAAGGAACTGGGATGCGTTGGAGAAAGGCTCAAAGCCTAGCTGTAGGAGCGGCTTCAAGGGAGGTTTGATTTTTTCTTGGTTGGGCCGGGTTACAAAAACATTGAGGCCAAAGGGGAGGAGCTTAGTTAGGTCCCACAGAGGTTCAATGGAGTTGTTGGCCTTAGCCTGGGTGTCCATGGGGGATGAACACGCAAGACTTTTAGTGGGAAGTATTTTCATGAGATGGGGGGCATATCTTGCGGCTTTGTTCCAGAGGTTCACTGCGACGGACAAGTGAGCTAGTATGCATCTCATTTTTGTAAGTAGCATAGATTTGAATTGTTCCGCAATGTTGGGATTACTGTCATTTCATTATTAATCCCATTTAGTTTATTCTTAGTCTCTTTATCATTTTCTATTTTGTTTTATTTTTTTTCTTTCTAATCCTCTTTCTTTTCTTTATTTTCATCTTTCATCTATTCTATTTTCACATGTCACTCTAAAATCTTCCATAACAAATCCCTTCTCAATCATCAACAGCGCGTTTCCTTTTCTGATTATTCAATATTCATTTTGATCTCAATATGTCACACTGCCTGTGAAATCTCAACTACCAATGTATACCTGAGGACAGAACCCGCGCCTAGTAGAAGGATCTCTTTCCTCATCCTTCTACTTTCCGCGTTCTTTCTGCTTTTCCTCAGGTAAGTCTTGTGTTTCCTTTATTTCCTTTTTTTCATTTTCATATCATCTCTTTTTACTCATGAAATCATAATCCTTCTACTTTCCGCGTTATTTCTGCTTTTCCTCAGCCCAACACGCAAATCTGTTGGTTTGAGAGCTATCAGCTGGGCCTTGTTTGGTGGTTATTGTCAAAGTGTCAAATCCTCCTCCTACTGGTTAACAGCACGCGCACAGTCACGGCGCAGTTATAGTGACATCTGCAGGAGTTCGCGCGACCTCGCGCTTACCCGTTCTTACCCAATACTTTACTTCAAGGTCCCCGGGAGTCTTTTTCCGACTTTTATCCATTATAATGTATCCGTTTCTTTCTTATTTTTATTTCATTCTTTTCTTTCTTGCTTGTTCCAATTTCTTCATACAATCTTCACTCCCAATGTTTACCTCTCCACTGCCAACTGCTCAATTGCTCAACCACCATCCTCAACCTGCCTCAATATGATCCACTTTCCTCAAATCTCAACTTTGACTGTCTGGTATGATTTCAATCCTTTTCATTTCCGTCCTCAACTTCTTTTCTATTTTTATTTTCTCACTCACCTTATGCCTCTATTTTTATGCTGCTGCTTGTCAGAATGTTGCTGGTCCCTCAATTTGATAATTTCTATTAATTCAAATTACTCAATCAACACGGTTAAAAGCCAAAAAGCTCAACTATCTAACCTCGCTACTTCATGGAGGGACCTGGCACTATGGATGGCTTTCAACAAATCATGCTCAAGGCCGCACTCAAAGCTGTTCCTAATCTGAAAGACAAAAATTATTCAATTTGGAAAGACAAGATCACCATCCTACTCAAAATTAAAGGAACCAAATAACTTCTCAAAGAAGATACCAAATCTCTTAGCCCCACGGATGACCTTAAAACTCGGGTCATCATGTTGTCCAAAATCAATACTGTCACTCATAACAATGTTGTCAATTCCGATAATATCAACTCAGCCAAAGTTTTATGGAAAACTATCAAGGAAAGATTAGCCTCATCTCAAACCTCCGATCAGGCTCGAATCTTTAACAACTTCTTATATCATCCCTTCAAACCTGACGCTATCTCTTCCTTTATTACCAAGATCAAAATTTCCCTCAAGAAAATGCTCGACGTTGGTATTGAACTTCCTTTGGATATTCTGGCCTATCTAGTTCTTTTCAAATTCCCACTCTCCCTTCAGTCACTACGGCAGCAAATCATGCACTCCAATAAGGAAGTGACGGTTGACTTGGTCCTCAATCACTTAACGCAACTGGATAATGAATCAAAATGAAAGCTGACCAAAGCCCCCGTCAGAGAAACTGCTCTTGTAACCAACAATTCAAAACCTCCTTTAACTAAACTCCAACAATGCCAGCAAGTTTATCACAATCCCAATGCAACTGATCACTCCAAGGAAAGATGCTGGCATAAATAAAAGCATCTTGCTCCAGATTGGTGGAAAGAAGCTCAGGCAAAATGGAAAGCTCAAAAGAAGCCCAAAAGCAACAAATTCGCTCATTACCATGCTCTTTTGACTAGGTGGATCAACAAAGTGAACGCTGACCATTGCATCATCCTCAACTTGGGAGCATCTTGCCATATGTTCAATTCAACTCAGTATTTCTCCTCATTACAAGATTGCAAAGGTGAACACATAAGTACAGTAAAAGATGGAGCGAATCTTCCTATTAAAGGAAAAGACAAAGTGGTTCTCGCCTGGAGAAATTCTCTCATCCGACTCACTGACTGTCTCTTTTTTCTGGATCTTTTAATCAATCTGATCAGTCCCAGAGTCTTAATTTCTGAAAAACAATTCTCAGTCACTGCTAGTGGAAATTTGTTCAAGGTACTGCATAATGGAACAACTGCTTTTGAAGGATTCATAAGGGATAATCTTTTTGCTCTTAATCTTCCTCACTCCATTGGTAATAACTGCAAAATAAGCTACCTGACTCGCAAAACCTTTGATCATTATAAGTTACTCTATCTCCATCAATCTCTTGGCCATGCCAGTCCATACTGTCTCAAACTTGTTAAACCAGAAATTCCTCATTCTCTTATTGAAGAATTCCAATGTGCTAATTGCGTGTTTTCAAAAATTTCCAAAACCTCATTCAACTCCAAAGCAACCCTTGTGTCAAAGCCCTTCAAAAGAATTCACATTGATCTGATGGGTCAAATTAATCTGGAATCCCGTAATGGGATGAGGTAAATTATGACCATTGTTGATAACCATTCTGGCTATCTATCCGCTATCCCGCTTTATTCCAAATCTGACTCTTGTCCTCAAATTTTATCAATTCTTGGATTTGAGAAGCATAAACAAGGATGCTTCCCTGCCACTGTCTGTACCAATGGTGGAGGAGAATTCATTTTGTAAGAACTCAAATCCTTCCTTCAAGAAAATTCAATCCAACACATTGTATCCAAACCATATCACCACAAACATAATGGAAAAGTGGAACGCGCTAACTGTACTATTGCCAAATCTATTCAAACTGTCCTTTGATTGTCAAATTTACCCCTTAATCTTTGGGAAGAAGTGTCCAAAGCCTCTACTCTCATGCTGAATCAGATTCCCAAACAACCTAATGAAAAGTCCCCCTACAAGATCTTCACTAATAAGTCACTACCCGTGGATTATTTTCATCCTCTAGGTTCCAGAGAGGTCTATCTAAATTTGAAGATTCCGCGCGGAGACAAGTTCAATAATTGTGGATTAGAAGGCACATTATTAGGGTTCAACCCTAATCTCCTATCTTATCAAATTCTCAAACCAGATAATACCATTATTTTGTTGAAACACATCAAAATAATTAAATCCAGTCCCCGCTTCCAAACCAAAGAAAACCCTCCAGCCGCTATCCCTTTGATTGACATAGATTTCCCTTTTATCCCCCATGACTGTCCTTGTTCCAACTCTCCAGCTACCATCACTTCCTCCTTGCCCAATGATCCCTCCTTGTCATTGATCAAGGCTACGGAGCCTGCAGACAACGAGTCTTCTCATTCATCCCAGGAGTTTGCTGATGAACTGGCTCCCTCTTGAATACTGCGCGACTGATCAACTCTTCATCCCCCCAATCGTTGCGGATTTCACCATTATTTTGTTCCTAAATCTTTTGAGCAAGCTAAGAAGTGTAAAGACTATAAAAGCTGGGATCCCTCAATGGACGCAGAATTATCCAGCATTGAAAAGATGGATGTTTGGGAAGACTAAAATGGTCCTGAACCCTCAAATCCTCTCAATACTACATGGGTTTACAGCCTGAAAGACAACTGCCATGGGGACCCGTTGATTTACAAAAGCCAAATTTGCATGCAGGGGTTTGATCACATATATGGCCTGGTCTACCAAGAAACGTTCTCACCGACTGGCAAAGCTGCGTCTCTCAGAATAGCTATACTTTATGGTCTCTATAACTCTCTTCCTATCACTCAGTTTTACATGAAGAGTGCATTTCTTCACGCGCCACTCAAGGAATCCAAAAGGATCTAAAAAAAATCAAAATACCTCAAACTTAAGAAATTTTTGTACGGGCTTAAACAAGCTCCTCTCAATTGGTTCAACACCCTCACCACCTGGCTCTCCAACCAAGGATTTCACCAGTCATCATCCAATCCCTGTCTCTATTTGCATCCCCAAAGGCAATCCATGATTTTCTTCCACGTCAACAACCCAATCTTGGTCGGTCTTTGAAACAATTTTAAAGAAAACTTTTTACAGCGCTTTCCAAATTCAACTGCTCATGATCCTAACACAATTCTGGGTATGAAATACTCCAGAACCAGAAAAAAAATATATCTCTCTCAACCCAATCACATCAAACACGGGCTTGAAGAACTCAAGCTTTCAGACTGTCATCCATCCTCCATTCCATTAACTTCTAACTTCAATTTACAACCAGCTACCAAAGAAGAACATGAAGAGTACAAAGCTTCAGGAATAAATTAAAGGTCAGCTGTATTCCTAATGAATTACATTGCTTGCTTAACTCAATCCGACATCAGTTACGCTGTCTCCAGCTTAGCCCAGTTCTGCAAACATCCCGGGATTAATCACTGGCGCAAAGTTAAGCGCTGTTGGAAGTATCTCAAAGCAACAAAAGGACTTTCATTAGTATTGAAAATAAAACATCAAGACACCCAACTACAATGCTTCAGCAAAGCCACATGGAACAAAGATCTCAAAACTAGAAATTTGCAGTCCGTCCACATATCCCTACTATTTGGATAACCCATAGCTTGGAGCAGCTACTGCCACAGAAAAGTGACACACTCCACAACTGAGGCCAAACTCAACCCGTTAGTCAACTCCTTTTTGGAGGCTATATGGATGAGGGGTTTAGTTTCAGAAAAGTGGGAAAAACCAATGCAACCTAGCTTACACCATATTGACAACAAAGGATTGGACGAAAAATTGAAGAAATTGGGCTGCAATTCCAAAACTTGCCATATTGGCATAAAAACTAAAGCCATCAGGGAGGAACTACGAGCAAACAATCTTGAAATCAAACTCATCCCTTCGGAAAAGATGATCCCTGATGGGCTGACAAAAGCACTACCTTTCATTCCTTTATCAAAGCTAGTTCAAGTCATTAATCCTCTCTTTTGTTACCTCGAAATCCTACCAGCCACGAGGGGTTTCAAAGTGTCGAATCCTACTCCTACTGGTTAACAGCACGCGCAAACTCGCGGCGCAGTTATAGTGACATCTGCAGCAGTTCGCGCAACCTCCCTCCTACCTGTTCTTACCCAAGACTTTACTTCAAGGTCCCTGGGAGTCTTTTTCTGACTTGTATCCATTATCATGTATCCGTTTCTTTCTTATTTTTATTTCATTCTTTTCTTTCTTGCTTGTTCCAATTTCTTCATACAATCTTCACTCCCAATGTTTACCTCTCCACTGCCAACTGTTCAATTGCTCAACCACCATCCTCAACCTGCCTCAATATGATCCACTTTCCTCAAATCTCAACTTTGACTGTCTGGTATGATTTCAATCCTTTTCATTTCCGTCCTCAACTTCTTTTCTATTTTTATTTTCTCACTCACCTTATGCCTCTATTTGTATGCTGCTGCTTGTCAGAATGTTGCTGGTCCCTCAATGTGATAATTTCTATTAATTCAAATTACTAAATCAACAGTTATTCCCAGATCAGCAATGGTGGTTAGGAAAGAATTAGAGCTAAATTCTCCTCCTTGGTCTGAGTGGAGGTATGCTGGTAATTTACCCATTTTGTTTTTTACTTCCCATATGAAAGAGAGTAGCTTTGCTTCAGAGTGGGATTTTTTTTGAGGGTGTCGAAACAGTTAAAACGGGAGTAATCATCAATTATCACAAGAATATATTGATAACCACTACAACACAATGAGTGATTTGGAGTACTTCAAAATGAAGTTTTTTGAAGGGGCAAGTGGCAAAAGGAATGGGGTTAAGGTGTGGTGTTTGTTTGAGCTTGCATTGTCAAAAGACCTCCTATACGGAGGCCGGGTTTGTGGTGGTTGGTTTTGGCAGGTTGTATAGTTGAAGGAATTTCTTCAAATAGACATTGGATGGGTGTCCCAGGGTAACATGCCCATTGGTATGTTTTGTTGAATGAAAAGCTGATACCCGCACAAGGTCTGAGGCATAGAGGTTTCCATTCCAAGGGAATCAAGCTACAATCTTTTCTCCTGGCTTTACCACCAGCATACAATGATGTTGGGATATAACCAGCCCATGATCCTCTATTTGAGAGACTGAAAGAAGATTCAAAGGCCCCTTTGGAGCGTAGTATACTTGGTTTATACAGGTACTGCCAACCTCAAGTCTACCGGAGTGGGTGACTGGGATGGATCCACTGTAGGTTATCATTTCCTTGTTGATGGGTTCTGGGGATGTTAGCAAGGATAGATTGCAGACAATGGATTCAGTGGCACTGGAGTCCATGATGAACATGGAATTGGTTTTACTTCATGGAACCAGATACATTTTGTCGATGAGACAAAATCCATAATCGTCCAGATCGTTCAATACTGTTAAATGAAATCTTGTCCCTGTGTTCCTCATGCGTGACATTCCTCTCTTCTACACTCACTCACACGCGACGTTTACTCATGTGCGCGGCCTCTATCACGATCTCAGTCTCTTTCTGATCTTTCACTACTCCCCAATCCCCAGGGTGATTCAGACTTCTCTCAGACTCCACCAAGAAGGAACATTGACTTTAGATGGATTCAACTGAACATTTGAACAACATCTCAATAACTCTCAACATCAAAACTCAACTCTCAATATCAAATCTCAACACTCAATTGTGCCTCCAATTCTCCTCATTTCTTTTCTTTCTTCCTTTTTATTTCTTTTCTGTCTTTATTTCTTTTATCATATTATTTCTTTTGCGTTTCACTACCCAACTTTCTGCCCATTGACTCTATCAGCTGTCAATCATGGAATGACTGGTAAGACCACCGTCTATTGCCTATCTTCAACACCCGTCTGATCTGATGCCCAGTTATTCCTTTCGTATCAAAGTCACTCTCCTCGCGCTTCTCAATCTCCTCATTGTGTTTCTTCCAATCTTCTCAATCACCACCTATCTCAGCTGTCAAGTGCTTGATGTTTGTTCTCTTCTTCTTTCTTCTTTTCATGTCTTTAATCCTTCTTCATCTGGCTGTTCCTGTACTGATTCCTCAATTTTTTCAGCCCTCTTTGATCTACATCAATTGATTCTTTCATTAGAAATTCAACACGGTTAAAAGCCAAAGCAAGCCCAACTTATCTGACCAAACCAATGGAGGGATCCAGCAGAAAGGCTTTGTCCAAATAATTCTCAAGGCCACATTGGAAGCTGTCCCAATGTTAACCAATGAAAATTACTCCATTTGGAAGGACAAGATGACCATGTTTCTAGAACTCAAGGGAATTAAGGAAACACTCAAAGACGAGTCTAAAACTCTTAGCGCGGTTGATGACATGGAAACTTGTGTAATTCTCCTTTCTTGAATCAATTCCGTAACTCACAATAACGTTGTCAACCCTTCAAACATCTCCTCTGCCCGTCTTCTCTGGCAAACTATCAAAGAACGATTTGCCTCTTCTCAAACTGCTAATTGAGCACGTGTCTTCAACGAGTTTCTCTACCATCAATTCAAACCCAATGCGATAAATCTCTTCATTACTGAAACTAAAATCTCACTAAAGAAGATGATAGATGTTTGAATTGATCTTCCTGAAAACATTCTGTCCTATCTTATCCTATTCAAATTCCCGCCTCAAATTCATTATCTTCGCCAACAGATTATGCACTCAGATAAACCTGTTACGATGGATCTTGTTTTAAATCATCTTATCCAACTCAATAACAAAACCAGAGTCAAATCTAAGGAAGTTAAAAATATCAATAATGCTCTCGTTTCATCTCAAATTCCTAAGAAACCTATACCTTCCGAGCAAAGATGCAAGAAAGGATTCCATAACCCTATGTTGCCAGATCACTCAGCCAAAAAATTCTGGCATCTTCACAAACACTTAGCTCCCAAATGGTGGAAGGAATCCCAAGCTTGTTGGCGTGCATCTCTCAACTCTAATTCAAAAACTAAAGAAGTAGCTCACTACATGGCACTTCTTACTATGTGGATCAATGAAGTAAATCCTCAGAATTGAATTATTCTTGCCTCTGGAGCTTCATGCCACATGTTCAATTCTCCTGACTATTTCTGCCATCTCGAAGAACTGCCCAGTGAAGATTTCATAAACACAGGAAAAGAAGAAGCAAAACTTCCAATCAAAGGGAAGGGATCTGTTAAACTTTTCTGGAAAAATTCTGTGATTTCTCTCTCAAATTGCTTTTTTGTTCCTGATCTTGTTGTCAATCTCATTAGCCCTGGTGAATTAATCACAAATCATAACTGTAAACTCAACACTTTGCGGAACCAATTCTTTCTCCCCCTCAACTCACAACTGGCCTTTTCCGGATTCATCCAAGACAATTTGTTCATTCTCAATCCACCTTCCCTCGTGGGCAAAAATCTTAAATTATGCCACATTGCACTGAAGAATATGGATCTTAACAATATCAATCATTTACATCAATCATTTGGACACGCGAGTCCGTACCGCCTCAAAAACCTCTTTCCCTCTCTTCCATCCAAGACGATCTCCAATTCCCAATGCAAAGATTGTGTGTTCTCCAAAATCAGAAAAACTCCCTTCAAAAACACCTCGACGCCATTTTCCAAATTTTTCAAACAATTACATTTTGATTTAATCGGGCCAATCTCTCCTCCTTCCAGAAATGACATGAATTATATTATGTCGATTGTCAATAACTACTCCGGATATATTTCAGCAATACCTCCCCAATACAAATCCAACACTTTTCAACAACTCAAAATCATCTTGAATCACAAAAAGCAAAAACAAAATTGTTTTCCCGCCACCATTTGCACAGACGGAGGCGGGGAATTTCCTTCATCTGAATTTGAAGATTTTCTCCATACTAGCTCCATTCAGCACCTGATTTCAGAACCATATCATCATGAACATAACGGTTAGGTAGAGAGAGCCAATTGCAAGCTCACAGAATCTATTAGGGAAACTCTTTGAAGTTCCAAACTTCCGCTCAATCTTTGGGCCAAAGTCTCCAAGTCAGCTTGTCTAGCTCTGAATTTTATACCAAAAGATCCTAACTCTTCCTCTCCTTACCAATCCTTCATTGGAAAAAATCTCCCCATCAGTTATTTTCATCCTATTGGATCAAAGGTAGTATACCTTGATAAAAAGATTAATTGTGGAGAAAAGTTTAAGGATCGAGGGCTCCCAGGCACTCTTGTTGGTTATTACCCGCAATTTTTGTCTTATCAAATAATGAAGCCTGATAAATCCATTGTTTCCTCAAAGCACGTCAAAATATTGAAAATCAACCCTTTGTCAACTATTGCCCCGGATTTACCTTCCAAAGATTCTTTTCAGATTAAATTTGATGACAGTCTGCCTTTGTTGTCTACACATGAATCCTCCGCCACTGTCGCCACGAATGAATCTTTGGAATCTCTGCAAGATCCTATCTCCTCCAATGCTCCTTCTTCTCTCATCTCCCCTTCATCTACTCCCGTCAATGCTCCAAACAACCATCAAATTGATACTGAGTCAGACACTTCTGAAGATTTGGCACAATGACTGATTCCAACATACTCTCTCTGAGATTTATCTACTCTTAACCCTCCTCAACAATACAGATACCATCATTACTACGTGCCAAAAACCTAAGAGCAAGCAAAGAAGTGTGCCGACTCCCTCAATTGGGAAACATCCATGGACAATGAACTTGATGGGATTGAATCACTCAAGGTGTGGGACAATTATGACGGTCCAGAACCTGAAAATCCACTGAACACCACTTGATTGTATTTTCTTAAGGATAACTGTCACGGAGACCCTCTTATTTACAAAAGTCAACCCTGCGTTCAAGGTTTTGATCAGATTTACGGACTGGACTATTAAGATACCTTTTCTCCAACTGGCAAAGCTGCATCCCTGCGAATAGCTCTTTTGTTTGGTCTCTTCCATTCCCTTCCCATCACACAATTTGAAGTGAAAAGTTTGTTTTTGCATGAACCGCTTTCTGATAAAGTTATCATTAGAAAACCTAAAGGCTCAAAGAGAAAATCGGAATTTCTTATCTTACAACAATCACTCTACGGTCTAAAAAAAGCACCAGCTAACTGGTTCCACACTCTCACCTCTTGGATTTGAGATCAGGGATTCCACAAATCCATATCAGATCTGTGTCTATACATTCATTCTGTTTCAAACTCCGTTCTTTTCTTTCATGTTGATGACCTTATACTTGTCCATTGTGGCAATAACTTTCCAAGCGATTTTCTCAAAACATTTCCCAATTCCAGTCACCACGATCCTAACACAATCCTGGGTATGAAGTACGAAAGAATTGGGGACAAAATACTTTTGTCTCAACCCAAACATATCAAACATGGACTGGAAGAGTTGAAGATGACCGACTGCAAACTGTCCTCTGTTCCTCTTTCTCCCAACTTTAATCTCACACCAGCCACGGAAAAGGAGCAGGATGAATTCAAATCACTGAATATAAATTATCAATTGGCTGTCTTCCTCATCAACTACATCACTTGTCTTACTCGTCCTGACCTCAGCTTTGCGGTTTCCAGTCTTGCTTGATTCTGCAAAAAGCCAGGTATCAGTCACTGGAGGGAAGTTAAAAGATGTTGGAAATATCTACACGCCACTAAAAATATCAAGCTCACCCTGCAAATAAATCACTCTAACACCCAAATTGAATTTTACAGCAACGCCACTTGGAGCAACGACTTGGAAACAAGACATTCGCAGTCTGGGCACCTTTCCTTGCTTTTCAACTCTCTAATCTCTTGGAGTAGCTACCAACAGCGCAATTTGACACACTCAATGAACAAAGCCGAATTAAATCCACTCGCCGACTCTTTCTTGGAAGGAATACGGATGCGACACTTGGTGGCTGAACTCTGGAAAAAGGACGCCTCACCCAGTCTTCACTTAATAGATAACAAGGGTTTAGACAATAAACTCAAGAAGTTTGGGTGTAACTCCAAAACACGTCACAAAGACATAAAAACCAAGGCTTTACGTGAAGAACTCAATCTTGGCAACCTCATCATCAAACTAATTCCGGCTTCTGACATGAAGGCCGACGGACTTACAAAAGCGCTACCAATTTCTTCCCTTTCTTCTCTTCTTCAGTTGATAGATCCATCCTTCAAGGCTACTACTCCAGTCTTACAAGTCACGGGGGTGTTAAATGAGATCTGGCCCCTGTGTTCCTCATGCGTGAAATTCCTCTCTTCTACACTCACTCACACGCAACACTTACTCATGTGCGCGGCCTCTATCACAATCTCAGTCTCTTTCTGATCTTTCACTACTCCCCAATCCCCGGGGTGATCCAGACTTCTCTCAGACTCCACCAAGCACAACCATTGACTTTAGATGGATTCAACTGAACATTTGAACAACATCTCAATAAATCTCAACATCAAAACTCAAATCTCAATATCAAATCTCAACACTCAATTGTGCCTCCAATTCTCCTCATTTCTTTTCTTTCTTCCTTTTTATTTCTTTTCTGTCTTTATTTATTTTATCATATTATTTCTTTTGCATTTTCTTACCCAACTTTCTGCCCATCGACTCTATCAGCTGTCAATCATGGACTGACTGGTAAGACCACCGTCTATTGCCTATCTTCAACACCCGTCTGATCTGATTCCCAGTTATTCCTTTCGTATCAAAGTCACTCTCCTCGCGCTTCTCAATCTCCTCATTGTGTTTCTTCCAATCTTCTCAATCACCACCTATCTCAGCTGTCAAGTGCTTGATGTTTGTTCTCTTCTTCTTTCTTCTTTTCATGTCTTTAATCTTTCTTCATCTGGCTTTTCTGTACTGATTCCTCAATTTGTTCAGCCCTCTTTGATCTACATCAATTGATTCTTTCATTAGAAATTCAAAAAATACTTTCACGCACCCTATCTCCTCCTGCACTTCATTGTTGTTTTTGCAAGACTTTTTGTAGAGGTGATGCGCCTCAGGGTTGCCCTTGATTCGCTTAAGATGCTTGACAACCAGTCTGGCAATCTTTTTGTATAAATATTTGCCTTGAGGGTGATTTTTGGTGAGGATTGCGCTCCTGGGTTGGTTGGAAGATGAAGGCTGATGGTTGGAAGGCTTTCTAGGTCCAGGGTTGCTTTTGTTGTGTGGGTTGGTACGGGTTGGACCTTTGATTGCAAGGTTCATTTCTTCCTTGGTCTCCATGTTTTCTCTGCGGTTGTGTTCAAGTATGAGACGGTCCCTTAACGTTTCGTAGGTGAAGCGGTTAACATTGAAAATGTTTTCCACCAACAGTGTTAAGGTCTCGTCGTAGTTGAGCGTTATCAAAAGCAGACATGCTGCCAATGCAGTAGAGATTGATGTAAATTCTGGAATGTTGGCAAGTGAAGACTTCAACAAGTTTTAGAGGGAAGAAAACCTATTGATGTGATTGTTCAGTGATATTCCAGGTGTGTACTCCATCCTTGTCAGCTGTTGTAGTTTGGTCACTATCGTCAGGATGGATGCATCCCCGCAGGCGTTGCACAGGGCATTGTAAGCATCAATAAAAATTCCTTTGTTTTCCTCAATTTTGTGATGAAGATCCCTTGAGGTAGTGGAGAATAGTTGTTTGAGGGCCCAGGCGTTTCTGGGTGTCAACGTGAATGTGGTGTGATTTGCCTTAGTTAATTCCTTGTCCAACAGGTCCTCATACCCCTTACTGGTTAGGATGTTAGAAAACCTCATTTGCCATTGATTCCAGTTCTTTCACGTCATCTTGACCACTTTAACTTGATGACTTGTCCCCAAGCTTGAGTCTGACAAGTCATACTTGGGTATTACTATTGCTATCCCGTTGTCATTGCTCATTCTTACTCAATCAAGATTGCCTTTTTCTGAGGAATTTGCTCTTGCTACCATGTGATTTCATGTTGTGATCACTTCCTTAAGTGGCTTAATATTGAAAATTGAATTACTTAAGATTGATCAAAATAGAGACAAAACAGGGAGTAGATTGAGTGGGGATGATAGTGATAGATAAAAAGAATATGTGAATACCTTAAGATTGATCACCACTAGCTTAGTCCTATCATGTTTGTCTGACACAGTATATGAGGAATGAAATAGGAAACAAGCCTGGATTGACCAGTTGGTGTGTGTTGAGATTAATTGAGAGAACAAGACTGAGTGAGGATTCTGATAGAGATAGATGGCAATGAAAGATTGAGACAAGAGTCCTAAAGTACGTCCACTTGATCCTAGTCGCGCCCTCCTCCTGAGTCAGCTCCATGTAGAAACTCCGGTTGTTGTGTTGGTTGCAAGTTGAGTCAATGAGTAATGGCGTGGTTGGGGTTGTCGAGTGAGGATTGATGAGGGAGAGTCTGTGAGGGAATGGTTCTCTGACAGACTTTGCTATACATTGGTCAAGGTTGAGACTGGAGCTTAGTTTGAGGACCCGGATGTGGGCGGCGGGCAGCGGGATGGTGCAACACTGCGTAGTGTGAATCACACCACCCTGACATTTTATGGGTCATTATGAATCAAAAAATGAGTCCAACTCAGTTTTTAACATAATTCAAATGAAAGAAAGAACCTAGAGATCCTTGAATGAAATTAAAGATCTACCAACTTCAAAATTAAATTTAATTTTTTGAAATGAAACCTCCTCAATTTACATTGGGTAGACAAAGGTCTTTTGACTGATTGAAATAAATCAGCCCTTTGAATTCCAAGTAATTTTTTAAATCTAAATCTGGGAAAAAAAAGAAAATTTTTTTAGTTAATTTGATTTTATTTTTGGATATTGCAGCATCTTCTGTTTACCTAAAAAGGAATTGAAAATTATAAATCAAAATTAATTTCAAATTCATGACAAATAAATCAAACATTAAAAATACCTGAAAAAAATGCCCAATTGATTAGAAAATTGAAAAGCATTGGTACTGTTAATCTTCTTTTTCTTTGTTTATTTCTTGAATGAGGATGAAAAGAAAAATAAAAAATCAAAATAAAGACCATATTTCTTGATATTAAAAGTCAATAATGCTTAAATTGGTTAGCATTAATTTTTTTATATTTTGATCAAACAGCAATAAATTGGGTGATTAGGGCGTAAAAAAGTTAGCAAACCCGCCATTAGAAACCTGAAATTTCATTGAAAAAACCCGCCATTAAAAATGGCTGGTTGCTGAAATACACATACCCCCTAACTGGTGTATTTTGAAATTGGGGACATATGTTATACAAAGATTTTGATCCCTTCTTGATGCTCACCCCAATCTAAGTATATCATTGGGAGGGAACAAGATGGGAGCAGATGATTTGACAAACACACAGAGAGGTGTTAAGAATATGGATCATCATCCTTCATTCCTTGACTCAAATCTATCTCCTGGGATCATTCACTATCCTCCCTCCTCAATCAGGACTCACAATTGACTACTCAACCTCACTCCCAAACTCAAACTAACCTTGATAGTAGTAGGATTCAATCAACATCAGCACCAAGCTCAAGACCAAGCTCAAAACCCAGAGTAATCAGACCCAGAACAAGTCCAAGACCAGGAACTAGAAGATAAACAATTCCCAATCCAAAACAACTCATTCCTACCTTCAACTCCACCAAACAATCATCCAACCATCCACCAATCTCAAACTTAAAATCATCTGGAGGGAGTTACCAACTTTGATAATCATCTTCCGTTGTAGAGGGCAACGTCCACCCCGCCAGTATCCATGAGATTGAAACAAAGGAAACAAAAGACCCTTCACCAACCATCAGCACATCATCCTCAATCCTTGTTGTGGAATCAAACAAGCCACATCCCTTTTGTTCTTCACCCCTGAGCTTTTGCGAACAATATGCGTCACCTACTTGATCCTCTGGCATCTCCCCCTGAGTACTCAACCTTCTAGTGGCCCCTCTAAACTATCCCAATCAACTTCTATTCATAATTCAACTGGTTCTGCCTCATCACAAGAAAATAACCACGCTCCTCTGCGGCACTCATCTACTACCCTCTGGATGGGTGATCTCAAATTGTGGATGGAGTAAGACTATGTGCGCCAATTTCTGGTAATGATGGGCTAGCACTTACCCCACTTTGCTTCAACTCTTCCACCGGGCTGAAGATGGATATTGGGAAAAACGGGGTAGATGTGAAGATCAAAATTATCAGTGGGGCTAGTACCCGCTTGGCTTATTTCTTTCTAACTTTTCCCAACAATTAGATGGCTGAACAATCTTGGAAAACAATCAGTAACATGCCACCAACCTTGATGCCTGGAGGTGAAAGGAATTTCAAGATATATAAACCTGTTAATTGTTGTTATTCACTTTCAGAATTATTGGCCCACAAGCTAAGTCAAAGAGAAGTACTTGAAGCAAAAGAAATGCTGAGACAATAATGTCTTATAATTGATCCTTAATATGACGCAGAGACAATGGCAAACTTGTGTATGTGAATGAATTGGTGAATGAATGAATGGAAAACAGAAGGGAGAAGAGCTCCTTAAATACAAAGGATGTTACTCATGTGGAGCTCATGTAATTACAAGCAAATGTCAAAAAGCCCGCCTAAATGGACTCTACAGTCTCTAAAAGCTTTGCTAATTGGTTTGGGCTTACTCAGCTCCCTTGGAATTAGTCCCTGAACCCTTATGACCAGCATTTAACAGTTGAGTTTGGTGTTTCCCCCCTTACTGGGCTGAATCAGCCCTTGTTTCTGTTCAGAACCTGGCTGGTTGTCCCCTACAACCATCCTGTTTTACCTGTGTCACCTCATTGGTCCTTATTACCAACTTACCTGGGTGGTTGCCTCCTGCAACCAGCCCCTGGCCCTCAGATTGGTCAGGATGTACTCAGAAACACTCTTGGTCCGGTCAAACTTACAGGGGGGGGGGGGGGGTTTAACCAGTGGCCATGCATTCCCCCCCCCTCTCTCTCTCAATCCCTGGAGGAAGAAGTCAAATCCCGCCCCCAGGAAGCCCTGGAGGTCAATACCGCCAGAGAAACACAAATGATTAGTGACCTGGGTGGTGGTCAAGCCCACCCAGCCCCAGTTCACCTCCCCCTTGGTGACAGGGGGGGGGGGAGGTGCCCCTGCGACTTTGTTGTTGCTACACAAGAGGTGGGGGGGTGGTCAAATCCCACCCTACCTTGCCAGTTGCCTTGTCGCAGCCAGCCTAATCAGTCCACACATGAGGTGGGGGGTTGATCAAGTCCCCTCCCACCTTGCTGGTTTCCTTGTTGTGGCCGGCCTGGCTGGTTGAGTACCAGCCAGCCTCCTCTCATCCTCCCAACCAAGGGAGGGGAGTGAGGGAGGCAGAGGTTGCCGGCCCCCCTGGCCGCAACCAACCTAGTGACACAACCGGGGCCAGGGCCCCGCACACAAGTGGGTGGGGGGACTCCAAACAGAGCCCCCTGCCCCGCGTGGGCCGTCAGGCCCCGCAACAGGCCCCAGAGAGATAAAAGTGGCCCCAAGCGGGCCACAACACGGGAGGTGGCCCCAATGGGCCACCAAGGCCTGAAGACCATAAAATACATACCTTGGCGGGCCAGCCCGTCTGGAAAAGTATATCCAAATCAAACCATGGGCCCAGTTATGCCCAGATAAGCCTGTCTGGCTAAGGTGGTCCATCCACCCTGGCGGGCCCATTCAGGCCCGTTTCCCAAAAGATCTGGAAAATGTGTTTTCGCGCCCAAATTTTCCAAAACCAATAACATCACCATAGGCCCACGTGGCCCACGTGATGTCTGATGGTTTGTAATGATAACTTTAGCCTCTGAGCCTCTTTTTTTCAATTCAAAATAAAAATCTTGTAATAGTATAGCTCTTGAGAGGACAAGTGATCAAGCCAAATCATGAAACAAGTTAGAATGAAATTGAGATATACTCAAGGAACAAAGGAATGACAAATGATAAAATTAGGAAATATGGTGCAACATGTTACCTTTGGTCGAGAGCACTACTAGTGAGCTTGGCGCTTTTACTCTGGAGAAGGGTTTTTTCAGCCTCCTGGATGCCAAGACCCTTGCTATCCTTTAGCTACCAGAGGTGATATAATAAATAATAAATATATTATTTAATTAATGTAGCAAAAATCCATAAAATATTTGGATTAAGCTTATTGCAAGGTTAAGTGGTTTGGTTATGGTTTATTGTTTTAATTCAATATGAATAAATTAATTATGAAATATTTTTATAGAGGGGCCAAAATTATATTGGGGATCTTTAACACCTCTCTTCAGGGATTTCAGTATGAAAACACGTAGTCCTGGTTACTTTGGGCTGTTGAGTTTAAAGGGTATTTTACCCAAAGATAATATGTATAAAAAATACACGGTGGAGTGGAAGGGCCTTGTAGCCAAGCTGCCACAACAGAGAAAGGATAAAAAAACTCACTGGTATATTATTAAATCCTTTGGGTATCTTTTTGAGACATGCACTGATGGGTTAAACCTGTATACTGGGGTTATAAGGTTGTTCAGCAGTTTTAATTGATGAATAGACCTTGATGGTCCTACTCCTGCAAAAGCAATGGAAAAGGCAGTTGTAGTCAAAGCGGGGGGATCCTGCAGGAGGGCCAGAGAAGTATCAAGGAGAATTTTCCAAACAGACCACACAGTTTCCCTTACTTTGAAGTAACTAGCAGCAATCTCACCAGTAATGGAGGAGGAGATGGTTGAGGTCTTCATGCAGTTTGCATGGAATAAGGAGGACAACCCAAAACCCAGAGAAGAGACAAAGGATGGTTCTCTCAAATGAGAGGAGAACAGACCTTGATGGTCCTACTCCTGCAAAAGCACTGGAAAAGGCAGTTGTAGTCAAAGCGGGGGGATCCCGCAGGAGGGCCAGAGAAGTAGCAAGGAGAATTTGCAAAACAGACCACCCGGTTTCCCTTACTTTGAAGGAACTAGCAGCAATCTCACCAGTTATGGCGGAGGAGATGGTTGCGGTCTACATGCAGTTTGCATGGAATAAGGAGGACAACCCAAAACCCAGAGAAGAGAAAAAGGATGGTTCTCTCAAAAGAGGTTGGGGATGGATATTATTGATCAGACTTAACCATAAATCACTTGCTTATCTCTTATAAGTACTTGATTACCTTGGCATGGTGTCTGGATATATATATAAAACTGGGTCTCTGCCCATAAATATCCTCAAAAGAGCTCTTTATTTATAGCTTTTGGAGTCCCAACATTGTCCTTCTGAGGGGTACAGGGGCTCAAAGGGACAGAAACTAAGGCTAGAAGGGTAATCAGGGGTAGCATGTCACTGGTTCTTGGTGATATATCACGGTTAGCATCTCATTCCTCAGGGTATGGGAATTATTCTACTTTATAATAGATATTAGTACGTGTTAATAAGACTAATCTGTCCCTTTTATGCATTATTTAATTAATTATCCTTAGTAAATGTTCCAAGTAATTTGAAAATTATATAAATAGACATTTCTACGGACATCTTGATGTCAGGTGAGTTCTCATTATGTATTATATAACTGGAGTAAAAGTCATGATATTGATTTTACTCCTTATTTTTGAGTTCCAGTTGATTTACTAAGATAATTACTTAAAAATATAAGCCATGGGAATTCATGTAATATTTTTTCATCATTGGTTTTCTTAGTATGTCACAAAGATATTGATGTCTAGAAATTCCCATAAAATTATATCAAGGTATTTTAATATATTTTTAGAAGTTGTCATTGTCTTATTTTCGACATTCTTGGTACTTTGAATTATATTAAATAAAAAATACGTATTAGGATTATTTAAGTATTTTTATATAATATTATGTAGTTTTAGACTATCTACTATCCACAGGAACAATTATTACATATTTAGAATGTTCCTGTGTGGGTTGTAGCATGTTTACCCGGTACCTGAGCCTGTCAGGCCGCCTGTCACTCTGTCAACCCATAGTCCCACGGATGCGTACTTGTCAGAGGCCCCGGGCTGCGTACACAACCTTGACGGAGTGACAGGGCTGTATCTCAGCCACGCGCGGGTGCATTGGCTTCCGCAGCTGCGTGCAGGAATTGTGACAAAAAACATTTCCGTCCATAACTCCTAAAATATACACAACACCTCAATTCTGACTGAATTTTAGGTGTGAAACCTATACGTGAAATTGTGTTTGAAATATTTAATTGACCAAAAGCTCAATAGTGGAGCCGTAGTATTTTGGTCTTTCTTTCCTTACTTATTTAAGAATATAAGGAGTTTCATTTCAAGGGTAGGGTCAGTGAGTGACCCCACCTAATTTAGGGTGGAGAATCCCTCTGTAATAATATTTATGGTTTTCCTACTCCTTCTTAGGTTAATTGTATTATTATTATTTTTATGTTTATTTTTGTTAATTTTGCAGATTTCTTTGCAATAGTAGCAAGCTTACAGGTTTCTTGTGAACTTGCTCCTCCTGAATCTTGCTACTTTGCCAAAGCTTGGATCGCGTGCGGTACTGTTCTTCAGGAAGACAAGTTGGTCGCAACCAGGAGGAGGATTGACTCAAGAGGAGCTCTGGGATTGCAATGCGCAGGACTTGAAGCAACGATGGCGGGGGGAAACACGCCAGGGGAAAAAACACCGGGGGAAATAGCTGAGGCTGTGGAATCTTTATTCAACACTTCTCCTAGATGCCTTTTCCTTGAGGTGCAGTTGGATTGTTGCCTGAACTACTTAAACAAATCCAAGAGGCTTTTTCAGGATGTCCGCGACCATCTGGTCTGTTGGAATGTGCTCGACTGAGATTAGCAATTTGGCCACCAGGTCTTGTATGTATTGGAATTGAACCTCTATGTTTCAGGAGTTTGGATTCAGCTAAGCTTCTTTGCTGATGAAATTGTCTCCATGATTATCATTCTTTATCTTTGGCTTTGAGATAGAGATCCCAAGTCCGATGATAAGTTTGGACAGCCACCTGAATTGTTTTGCACACAGCGTGATTGCTACAAATTAGGCCTGGGTTGTAGAATGGGCAACTATGGATTGCTTCTTAGTGGTCCAGCTAATGGGGTTGCCGTATAGAGCGATAGCATATCCTGAGGTTGACTTCTGGGTGGTGATTGACCGTCCGTAGTTGGAATCTGCCCACCGGCACAGCTGGTCTTTGGGCTGGCCACCTTGGTGAACAAGAGTCCCACTGAAGTTTTCCCTTTTAGGCATTGGAACAGGTGCTTAACCATTTTCCACTGAGCTTTGGTGGACCTATTTTCAAACTGGGATAAAAGGTTCACCATGAACTGGATGTCAGGACTTGTGTGGATAGCAAGATGTATGAGAGTACCCAGTGCCTTCTGCATGGTCTTTGTATCAAAGTCCAGTGAGTCCTGCCCCACTACCTTGTGTATGTTCATGGGGGCGGGTGCCTTGAAAGCGTTGAGGTGCTCAAAACCAAAGTCCTTCAGAGCCTTCTGGGTGAAATCGCGTTGGTGGAGCTTACGTGAGCCATCCTTTTTCCACTCAAGGGTGTAGCCCAGGTGTTGAGTTGGGCATTCCTGGAGCTTTATTTTGTATTTCCCCCCCAGAAGTTTCAGGAAAGGCTTGACTTCCGCACGATCACTGCCCACAACCAGCACATTGTCCAGGTGCAATTTCATCCGGATAGATTTGGATTCATTCACAAAGATTGACTCATTGCCTACCGACGGCGCCATACCAAGCAAGTGCAGCGTTTTTGTCAGGTGGGAACGCCAGCAGCAAGGAGCTTTCTTGGCGCCGTACAGCAACTTATTGAGCCGCCAGACCCAATCTTCTTTACCCAGGACCTCAAAACCCGCCACCTGCGCCACGTGAACCACTGTGTCAATGTTTCTTTACAAGAACGCCAGCTTGACATCAAACTGAAAGACATTCCAACCGTGTTGCACCCTTGCCCAAAGCAGAGCCCTGATTGATTTGCTCCTGCCAACCAACAAATATGTGTTGAGGTAATGTCGCGGGTACTCCTGGTGATTGCCAAAGCAGACCCATCTTGACTTTTGTTGAGTGATGTCACCAAATTTGTTCTTTTTTTGGACCAGGTGCCACATCCCCCCAATAATCTTGTCATCATCCAGCCGCGGGACCAGGGTCCCTGTTTCATGCATGAGGAGTGATGTGTTTTTGGCCGTCTTGGACTCAAGCCACTTTGGGCGCTCATCCAGATCCGCCAGCGCCTTCTCCACTGAGATCACCTTGCTTATCAAAATATTGTCGGTATTTTTGCCATTAGTCCACAAGCCATGTGAGCCTCAAGACTAGGACATAATAGCGGTGGGATCAATGTTGGGCAAGATGTTTTGGGGGGCCTTTTCGTAATGTGGCACATAGGCGTAACCCTTGGGAGCAACAATGCAGGAGCATACAACATTTGGTGAGGAGGCAGTAGCAGCTTTGACTGCGGGACCTGCAAGCTCATCCTCAAGTGGTGGGTTGGGAGAAGGTGGCGCGGTATTGTCCGGAGGCTTGAGTCTTGGAGGTGGGGGGGTTCAATTTACTTCCGCTTTACATACCAACAGACTGGCATTGCAATGGTGGTGAACTGAGATGCAACAGAGGCAACAGGCAGGGGTGACGTGATGGTCTGAGGGATTGAGGATGGGGATTACCTCAGAGATTGGGCTGAATCATACTGTAAGGCAAGATGAGTGGGCGTGAAGTCCCGGCTTACCGCCACTTTAGGTCTGTCTGGATCCAAGAACTGGCCGCCATCCAAGTAGGACTTGTACCCCAAGAACAGAAGGGGCTTGTATCGCACCTCCAACTTGCATGGTGGAGAGCAATGCACGTGCACCTTGAGACCAAATGGAATCAGCGTTAGCACATTGCGGACAGGTTCTATAGTTGCATTCACATCAAGCAGCATGCTGACCGGTGACTTTGACTGTAACGCTGCAGAGGGAAGAAGATTGATTAGCATAGACAAATACCTTGCGGCCTCATCCCTGTAGTTAATGGGCAGTTCCGACTGAGAAAGGATACACCTCATTTTAGTGAGGATAGACTGATTAAACCGTTTGGCAATCCCGTTGGTTTGAGGAGAGTCAGCCGGACCTTGCTTGAGGACAATCCTGCAATGGGAGAGGAACTCACAGAGATTATTTGATCCAAATTTGCCACCGCGGTTGCATTTCAGGAAGGCTGGAGTCACATCCAACTGATTTTTAATCTTGTGGATATAACTCATGATTTTATCTTCAGAGTTGGATTTGTTCTTGAGGACGTAGATTCTGCTATAACGTGAGTAGTTGTCAATTTTCACCAGGATATACGATGCCAATTGCTTGCAGGGGGGAGTGATCTGGAGGTTATCCATATGAATTCGCTGGAAGGGTTTTAGCAAAATTGGAAACAGATTTGAGTGAGACTTGCGCTGGATCTTGCACTTGGAGCATACCTTGCAACGCTCTGAAGATGGGAATGGTTTTGGTATTGATATCCGTTGAGATTGCAGGAACTTCTTGAGGTAGACATCCAATGGATGCCCAAGCGTTATGTGCCAGTCCACAGAAGAGCCGCTCATCTTGGCTAAGTTGATCTCATGAGGATGGGAGTAGTAGGAAATATACAGGTTGCCTATCCTTGGAAATTGATAGATGATCCAGTCTGCAAGCTTCACCAACACAATGTGATGCTTGTGTACCACTCAAAGACCGTGATCCTCCAGCTGGGTTTCTGAGATGAGATTCCGGGGAATGTTGGGTGCATAGAACACGGGGAAGATTGTTGTGCCGCCAATGTTGAGCTTTCCCAAGTGTGTAACCTTGAGACAACCTCCATAGGTGTTAAACTGTTTATTGACGGTAGTTGGGTCATGTAGCAGAAAGACATTGCACACTGTCAACCTTGATGCTCCGGAGTCTTATACCAGCTCACACCTGGAGTCATTTGGCACAGACACATTATAGAGAGCATCTTTGAAGCTAAGAAATCCACAGTCTTCCAGATTGATAGATTGATTGGCAGCAATCAGCATATTTTCATCAACCAGGTGATATGGTGAAGACCCTTCAGGACAGTCCTTGGCCACATTTAGCAATTTTTGACAACAAAGTTGCTTGAGTTTGCGGTCAAGTCGCTCTATCTCGGAGGCAAGTTACTTGGGCTGTGGACGCAGTTGAGGATTATTCCTTGTTGGGGCTACAGACCTGGGGCAAAAGGGAGCTGGTTGAGGCAACCTCTCTGGTTCCCTCCTTGGCATCTTGCGCTGGCTGCGCCATGATCGTGATTTGTGGGAGGAGGCATAGCAGTTTGTATCAATGCAGTTTGATTCCCGTCTGGAATCTTCTAGTAGAAACCTGGTGGATAATGCCTCCAGAGTGAAGGGACATATGTTGTAGAGTGTGGAAGTGATGCTTGGTATGAGGTTGTCTTGTCTTAAGCTCTTGATGAGAAAGACAGCAGCCAGAGCAGGAGAGAAATTCATGATCTGATCTTCAGGTGGTTGACTTTTGGTCATATCAGTGAGGATGACATATCCGTCCTTGAACTCTGAGGTATGCTCTCTTAGAATTCTTCCCATTTTGTAGGTTAGGTTGACAAGATGGATCAGGGCGTCTCCTATGATTATCAGCAAATTCTCTCTGCGTTCATTGGCAAGAAGACGGTAGGCTTTTCTGAAACTAGACTTTCTGGATTTGACACAGGACAGTAGGTCTTGTTTGAATGAATTGCTTAGAAGACTGAGGGCCAGAGCATTCTTGCTTTGGTAGACTTTTTTTTCCGAGTTTGCTTTGATCCATTCCTTGTCTAAGATTACCTTGTGGCCCTTGCTAACTATTATATCCTCAAGAGCGCTCTTCCATTCGTGCCAATTGTGTTGATTTATTTTTATAATTTTTGATTTGGTAGAGTAGTCATCCTTGTCTGAGCCATCGGAGTGAGGGATGAGTTTGGGGTTTCCTTTGCAATGAGCCATTTGATGCGGTACCTGTTAATCTTGACTTCTATATCTATTCAAGAGTTGTTTGAATTAAGAATTGGCTCTTGCTACCATGATAACTTTATCCTCTGAGCCTCTTTGTTTCAATTTAAACTACAACTCTTGTAATAGTATAACTCTTGAGAGGACAAGTGATCAAGCCAAATCATGAAACACATTAGAATGAAATTGTGAGACACTTGAGGAACAAAGGAATGAAAAATGATAAAGTAAGAATATATCACGCAACAGGTTACCTTTGGTTGAGAGCACTAATAGTGAGCTTGGCGCGTTGACTGTGGAGAAGGGTTTCTTGTGAAATTGCTCCTCCTGAATCTTGCTACTTTGCCAAAGCTTGGATTGCATGCGGTACTGTTTTTCAGGCTGAAAATTTGGTGGCAACCGGGAAAAGGATTGACTCAAGAGGAGCTCTGGGATTGTAACGCGCGGGACTTGAAGCAACGATGGCGGGGGAAAACACGCCGGGGGGAAAAACACCGGGGGAAACAGCGGAGGCTGCGGGATCTTTTTTCAACACGTAAAGGCCCATTTTTGTATCCCATTTTGATTACACACTAAAATTCACATAAAATAAGTGCATCTGTGTTTTAAAACGCACTACTTGCCTGACTTGGTCCCTCAAATTTTTTTCATACCTTCCAATCTAGCTCAAATGGGCTACTGGACTACCTGGGGTTCATCCAACTTGGGGTCTCCACTTTTCAGTCTTCTTCCTTGACCTTGACCGCAAGGTCACCAAAGGAGAACTAGTAATTAGTTATTTATTAGCCTGCTGGTCATCCAAAGACATATAGCCCCTTCTTTCATACTAATGCTCATGTTTTTCTAGGCCCTTTTAACTTTTAGCTTTCCATTGACCAATTCTTCAAAGATTATGGGTGACCTATCCACTGGACATGTGTGGATCAATGATAACATGAGAAGTAAACTAGAAAAAAGGATGTTTTATTTAAAACCACTCAAAATACTCTTACCGCTGAATGGTTTAGAATCCCAAATTGAAAAGCTGATTAATTGGATTATCAATGAATGTGTCCCTTGATTGTGATCATCCAAAAATAATTGTTGTACTCATGATTACATGAAAGACATACATATTTGGAATATTGATTAATTGCTATCCTTCCCTTTATACACTAAAAAAATGGCTGGTCATGATGACTTACCTCCAACATAAACATCCTACTCTGCAACACTACATAGACGGAGAATTGAACTTTCAAAAAAGGGCACTATGTACTATGGATCAAAACCTTCATGGGTTTTTCTTCCATGGAATTGCAGAGAACCACATGGCCCATCATCTCTTCTCCATGATTCCTCACTATCACACGTGGGATGCTTCCAGAGTCTTTAAGGCCAAACTTGGGCCCCACTACCATCATAGCAATGAAAATCATTGGAAAAGTCTATGGAAGTCCTAAAACAAGTGCCAAGTGAGTTTTTAACAGAAGTTTTTTTCTATTAAGTTTGGTTTAAAGCTGATCCCTCTTCTCTCATCCTTTCTTCTCAAAAGATTGTTCAGGGAAATGAGAGGCACACACTTGGGCAACCACACCCCCGTCCTTTGAAAATTCAAGATCATCATCATCATCCTTTTTAGATACTCTCTTTGCATGTCTAATCCATCTGACAATCTCCAGGCATTGTTCTAAAACAAAAGATCCTTTATCAAACACATCATTCTCTTGGTCAGGTAGGCCTTTTCAGCTATCCCCTTCATCTTTGAGACTCCAAGATCATGCAGTGTACATAGATATCTTTGGAAATGTTTTTTCTTCCCTGCCCTCAAACCCATAAAAATCTTCATTCATCCCTCTTATTCAAAACAAAAAAGAAAAGTCATTTTGACTTTGATAGGAATATAGAAACCATTTGGGCATTGTAACCAGACCGCATTTGTGGGAATAAGAATAATTTTGCCATTTTCCGTGCTATGATTTCATCGGGGTTCATTGTTTCCCCCCCTCCAACAATCTTGAGAATTGATAAATCAATTGCTAATCAGTTTTGACAATGTACGTACAATCATAAATCATTAAAACCAACGCTCAAGATGAAGACATTGAGAGGTGGACTATTCAATAAATCAATGATGTTGGATCAAGAGAGAGAGAGAGAGAGATCTATAATCAATACAGGAGGACCCTACAACAACAACAGTAGAGTGAGTGAGAGAAGAAAGTCCATGACAATTTGGGGCCTTGGGTGTGGGGGATGATTATCAGTATTTCAGTTAACACGGATGGATGAACAGAGAAAATTGATCATCAAACAATGAATTTTGTGAGGAGTAGTTGAAAAGGGGAGAGAGAAGATCAAGAACCCTTGTCTTCTACCAATTTTACTAATATAGTTCAAAGTTTCTGATGTTCTTATGGATGGATTGAGTATGAGTATGAGAAGCTCAAGATGTAGTTGTTTAATTTTCTGCTTACTGGGGTTGCGGAGAGTCACTTGTTAGTCTGTTTTGAGGCAAAGAATGAGCTTTCCAAAATGAGGATGCGGATGGCTTGATTGTTGCATCCCAAGAGCTTTGGGTGATGGCATGGAATTGCCAGTGAGTTCAGGATAGAGGACCTGTTGGTGGGATGAAGGAAGGGTCAGGGCTGGCTTTCTTGAGTTCTTTGGTCCATTTAAGCAAAGTGGAGTATTGGAGAGTCAGTTCTTAAATATATATGATAGAAATCAAGAGATGAAAGCAATAAAGTGACAAGAGTGATCATGTGATGAGAGTGATGAAGAGATGAGATTGATAAATTGATGAGATTTATAAATTGATTAGTGCAATATAGTGATGAGAGTAATGAATCTTTGGGGGAAATAAAGAGATGAGAGTGGTGAATGACATATTTTATGATGATTCTGGAGGGAGAAATGTTCCAATGAGGTTTGGAGGCAGAAGGAGGTGGGAAACCAGGGGTGTATGACGTGGACAGGTGGTGGAAGCCTTTATATACTTTGCTTTAAAAAAACACTTATTTCATCTTAAAATTGACACATCAGATGTGAAATAAGTTGTTTTTTTTGATTTTTAACGGCGGATATTAAATGGCGGATTTGGGTTGAAACCCACCATTCAAAAATGGCGGCTTTGGGTAACTTTGATACACCGTATTAAGAAATTTTTGGATTCATGATAAATTCCCATTTGTTCTTTTTGATTGATGAATATCCATAGAAATTTTTAATTTCTCTTCAAAACATTTTTGGTGTCTCTGAATAATTCAAACATAAATACTTTATTTCTAGTTGTAAAAACACAGAAGTTTGAATTAATCTATAATCTGTTTAAAAAATCAAAGAATTTAATTTGATGGAATTTTTAACTTGATTTAATGGATGTGTTAGTTTGAATAATATTTAAAAAAATCCAAATTTTTTTGAAAAATCAACAGAAATAAATATTTAAATAAGTAGATCAACATTGAAATAAATCAATTATAACCATTGTTCTTTTGATTTTTGATAAAATATTGGATGGTTCTTGAGAAAGCAAGATTGTGTATTTGTTGAAAATCATTGATTGTAGATAGAGATTGATTTTGGAGTGTTTGACACAAAAAACCATGCTTCAACGGCTTCATTCAAACATTTTGAAGTTCCTGGGTTTTCCCACTTTCAAAATCAGTCCCATATCAACTTGAATATGGGAAAAGATTGTAATTCACTTATGTTATAAAAATGAATCCTTGAAATATTTCTTAAAAATTATTGAAAAGCTGATATTGAAAATCATGGTATTATTTTGAGTTGGAAACATTTCACAAAAATTATTGATTTTTCTGGATTATTAGAGGAATCACACTATTTCTACAATGAATAATTTAAAAATGAATCCAGATAGGATTTTTTGTTTTTTCAACAAGGTCAAATTTAATAATTTTTGAAAAAAACCAATCTTTAATTACCAAAGACTCCTCTTTATTTTTCAAATGCTTAAAAATTGTACGCAATAAAATAAATTGAATCAAGGTGAATAAATATTTCTAAATAAAAAAATTTTTGGCCCAAATTTAAGCCCACCATTCATTCTAGAGTTTCATGTTCAAAACCAAAAATCCATTGTCACTGGTTGATTATGATTTCAAAAATGGTGTACTTCAACATGGTAATTTAAAATTTAACTCCCAAACATTCTTTTAATTAAATATTTATGATTTAAAATCCCAGCCAGAATTCTGCCATTTTTGGTTCTGTTTTATCCCATCATTTAAATAATCACCTCCTGTGTGTAATCAGTCTAAAATTCAATCCACCCAGAATTATCAGAAAGAAATTTATTTGGTGTTAATTCAAAAGTGAATATCATAAATCCAAATTTTTGTTAAAAGATGAAGCCAAATCACCCAACTGTCACAACTGTCTCCGGAGTGCAAGGGGCTGATTGCATGGGCACTAATGCTCAAAGAACTCAGGATACAGATATGAGATTGATTTCAATGAGGATAGGTAAAGCAATGAAAAGGATGAAGGAAGTAAAGAATGATATGAATCCAGAAGTAAGGCTCTTGAGGAAGACCAATTGCTTAATCCTATAAGAGAAACAACAAAGGGATAGGTGATATGAGTAAGGTAGGCTGGTTGGATTCCTTGTTCTGAGATGAAAGCAATGGAGGAGACTAACCAATAAGAATTATTAAACTAATTCCTTACAGGGAATCAGTCCACAAAGGAAGGAGAGGCCAGTATGTTTCAGCCTCCTGGATGCCAAGACCCTTTCTATCCTTTAGCTACCAGAGGTGATAGAATAAATAATAAATATATTATTTAATAAATGCAGCGAAAATCTGTAAAAAATTTGGATTAAGCTTATTGCAAGGTTAATTGGTTTGGTTATAGTTTATTGTTATATATCAATATGAATAAATTGATTATTAAATATTTTTATAGAGGGGCCACAGCTATATTGGAGATCTTTGACACTTCTCTTCAGGGATTTCAGTATGAAAACATGTACTCCTGTTAAATTTGGGCTCTTCAGTTTAAAGGGTATTTTTCCCAAAGATAATATGTATATAAAATATACGGTGGAGTGGCAAGGCCTTGTAATCAAGCTTCCACGACAGAGAAAGGATAAAAAAACTTACTGGTATATTATTAAATCCTTTGGGTATCTGTTTGGGACGTGGACTTATGGGTTAAACCTGTATACTGGGGTTATAAGGTTGTTCAGCAGCTTTAATTGATAAAAAAAAGTTGAGGACGGATATTATTGATCAGAATTAGCCATAAATCACTTACTTATCTCTAATAGGTACTTGATTACCTTGGAATGGTGCCTGGATATAAATATAACTGGGTCTCTCCCCATCAATATCCTCAAAAGAGCTCTTTATTTATAGCTTTTGGAGTCCCAATACTATTCTTCTGAGGGGTACAGAGGCTCAAAGGGATGGACAATAAGGCTAGCAGGTTAACCAGTGGTAGCCTGTAACGTGTTCTTGGTGCTATAGAACGGGTAGCATCTAATTCCTCAGGGTATTTGAAGTATTCTATTTTATAATAGATATTAGGACGTGTGAATAACACTAATCTGTCCTATTTATGTATTATTTAATTAATTATCCTTAGTAAATGTTCCCAGTCATTTAATGATTATTTAAATAGACATTTCTAAGGACATCCTGATTTCAGGTGAGTTCTGATTATGTATTAAATAACTGGAGTAAAGTTATGATATTGATTTTACTCCTTATTTTCGAGTTCCAGTTGATTTACTAAAATAATTACTTAAAAATATAAGTAATTGGAATTCATGTAATAATTTTACATCATTAGTTTTCTTAGTATGTCACAAAGATATTGATGTGTAGAAAATCTCATAAAAGTATATTAAAGTATTTTAGTATATTTTTAGAAGTTTTCATTGTCTTTTTTTCGAAATTCTTGTTACTTTGAATTATATTTAATAAAAAATACGTATAAGGGTAATTCAAGTATTTTTATATAATATCATGTAGTTTAAGACTATCTACTATCCACGGGAACATTTATTACATATGTAGAATGTTCCTGTGTGGGTTGTTGCATGTTTACGCGGTACCTAAGCCTCTCAGGCTGCCTTTCACTCTTTCAACCCGTAGTCTTACAGCTGCTTACTTGTCAGAGGCCCAGGGCTGCGTACACAACCTTGACGGAGTGACAGGGCTGTATCTCAGCCGCGCGTGGTGCATTGGCTGCCGCCGCTGCGGGTGGGAATGGTGAGAAAACACATTTCTGTCCGTAACTCCTAAAATATACCCAAAAACTCAATTCTGACTGAATTTTAGGTGTGAAACGTATACGTGCCAATATGTGTGAAATATTTAATTGACCAAAAGCTCAATAGTGGAGCCGTGGTATTTTGGTCTTTTGTTCCTTAATTATTTAAAAATATAACTAGTTGGATTTCAAGGGTGGGGTCAGCAAGTGACCCTACCTAATTTTGGCTGGAGAATCAATTTCTGTAATAATATTTATGGTTTTCCTACTCCTTTTTAGGTAAATTATATTATTATTATTTATATGTAATTTTTGTTACTTTTGCAGCTTTCTTTGCAATAGTAGCTAGCTGACAGTATATGTGAGAGCTGGAGGGAGGCCTTGAGGTGGGATGACTGGTGCTGGGACTGGGATGCCTCATGGTTTTAAATGTTGACCACTTGAGCTTTAGTAATGGGCTTTTCCAGAAATTTGTGGAATTTACTGAACTGGAGTATGGGTTGTACAGCCAGGAGTATTCACTATGTGTTTAAGGTATGTACTTCTCATATCAGATACAGTTAGCGGAGAGAGGGAGGATGCACAAAGCCATAGAGAGGCAGTGAGAGCCTGGGAGATTGCCTAGCACCTTTATGGTATGCAGGGAGATACTTGGGCAGATGCAGATGGTATATCCAGCGGCAGATGGTTGAATTTACTGAGGATTGAGATTGGCTGAGGGTTCAGGGTGACTGAGGAGACTGAGTCAAGTGGTGGTATGACTGTAACCCCCCCCCCCAGACCAGGAATGGTTAGCTCCTCATTCCCATAAGAAGAGGTGAGATTAGATTGAGATCATCATCATGAATGAATTTTAATTTTTCCCACAATATTCATTGCCATCACGACCTGAAAGCTTCCCATCCCTTTCATCCTTCAACAGATCACCCACCCATTCATTCAACATGGAGCAGACAAATGTCCTTTCAACCAATACTTCCCTCCCTGTTCCAGGTGAATTTAAACTGAAAGTATCTGCACCACCTGCATCAAACCCAAGTATGGCACGTGTGAATTATGTAGAAGGTACAAGAGACCCTGTTCTGGCTCCAATAAATTTGAAAGGAAGGTGCTTAGACTTGTTTTATGGGTAAAGACCAATTTTGGAGGTAACTTCCAAGGGAAGGAGGCACCTGAAGACTTCACATGACTTTTCTGGAAATCAACCATCAGATGAGGCCTCTGAACCTTTCTCTGAAGCACTCTGATACTCATTTTGCCACCATTCCAGCCTCACAACAACAATACATGGATCAAAAGAAGTATGGGCTCATGCAGCAAAGTATGTCTCAAATCTATTCCTGCAGGTAGCCAGCAGGGTAGGTCCATCAGATGGAGAGTGTTTTTTTCTGTCTTCTGATTTCTGAGAGGCTTTCTTTTGAAAACAAGGTTGTTGGTCTGTTTGTAGTGGAGGATTTGAAGGATAAAATGAGGTGTATGGAGAAGAGGATACTTGACTTGGGGAAGAAGGGGAAATTGGCCCTGCATGGGATGTTGAAGAAGGATCAATCAAATTTGAAGGATTTAGATATCTACTTGGGGAATATTCATTTGTCCTCCAAAAGTTTGATCAAATACTCTATGGGATTGAGGGGGCCCGTAAAACCAACATTAAAGCACTTTCAAATCTGTCAAAGTGGATCAAACCACCATCAAATGAATTGAAAGGTTTCAAAGAAGAATCAAACTGGTCAAAGTTTGAAAGGGTCAAATCAAATTGCTCAAATTTTGAAGACCTTTGGTGAAACCATTTGAGGTTTGAAGTAAGGTAGTTTTCAGGGATTTGACCTCTACTGCTATACTTGCCATGGTTAAACCTGCAACAATAAGACAAAAAACACTATTAAAGTCAGTTTTTGAATTGAATAACCCAAGGTACAGCGAAAAGATTTAAAACTCAAACAATACAAAGGTATTATGAGTAAAAGAAAGCAAAACCTTAAATTTTTATAAAATGAAAGGGGCCTGGCGCCAAATAAATGAAGCACCAAGGAGCTTTGATCATTAAATGCCCACACTCTTTGTAGTAGTAACACACAAGGGTTACTACTCCAATTAAGACCTTCCACTCAAAATTAGAGCTGCCAAGAGCATTATTAATTGATTATAATCCTAAATTTTATAGCCCAGGTCAATCTACCCTTGAGACTAAGTTTAATGGGCTTGTTAACTCTTGCTGTATTCTCTCAAAAATAAATAATAATATATAAGTGATGGGGAGCTATAGGGTGCAGAACCTCCTCTTTAATTTAACAGGAGCCCTCAGGGGACTCAAGGAATCATCAGGAGATTGCTAGGCTCCCCCTTTTTTTTCCTCAAGGTCTTGGAACCTCATTACATCATACCCAATGAGAAATAGGATACTTTTAAGAGGTTGAATTGATATTACTGAAAACTGGGAACTACAGTCACACACAGAAGGGATGAAACATCAGGACAAGAAGGATGAGCATAAAGACAAGCTCAGATAAGAAAGAATTCTACAAACATCAGGCATTGAAAGATGAGTGTTGACTGAGGAGATGGCTGATGGAGGTGTAGCACGGATGTGGTCTTGGAGAAGAAGTTGAAAGATGAAGGAAATCAGAGCACGATTGGAGTGACGCCAGTGAGGAGATGTTGACAGTGTAGGGCTGAAAAGATCTTGAGTCAATACAAGAATGATAAAAGAAAATAAGGATTCATGAAAAGGAAGAACATCTCACCGGGCATGAAGGCAAAGTACAAGGATCTTAATCAAGGGTGGTTTGGGAAGAATGAAAGGATAAGAGATGTAAGATTGATTCAAAGGAAAAAGTGCGATGAGAATGATATGGAAAGTAAGGTTTGACCAGTCTATGATGAGGCTGATGGTTTGAAGGTCTATTGTGATTTGTGAAGAAGAACTGAAGACAAGATTGAACTAGAATGATTCATGAAACTGAGCAGTTATTTCAAATACCTCAAATCCTGCTCTAGATCCAGATGACCATGAAACAGAAATAGAGTGTCTTCATCCCAAGAGGTTGCGGGGATTAGTTGAGAATCGCTGAATACTTAATAGATACTAGTACTCATTGGGGCGGATTCTCAATGTAAAAGGTTTTAATTACATACCCCAAAGGGTGTTTAAATTATCCTAGGGATTTAAATAAGTGCAAAGGACGGTGAAGAATTCCTAGAAAAGACCAGAAAGATTACATAACTATTAATTGATAGCCTTAGAATGTACTTATTTCTTAATTCCCAGTGCCCTGGAAGATATTATTCATATAAGGTATCTATATTCTTGGTAATTATATCAAATTTTTTATTTTTGAAAACTGAGCGCACGGCCCTCTGGATGGACGCTCTAAAGATTATTGAAATATTTTAACGTATAATTACATCCCAAAGGGTGATAAGAATAAAATTATGAAATTTTTTTATACAGAGTAGAGAGTATTGATCAAAGTAATTACTATAACTTTTGCCCAACAGAATGGGACATATTGGGAAGTTCTGTATAAATTTTTGGGACGCATCTGAGTCCTCATAAATTAATTAAAAGTTAAATTGGATGCCCATATTTATAATATATATTATCAAGGTTCAAATTCCATAATCAATACTCATAAAATCATCCTTTTAAAATGTTTTAAACTATTGTAAAATATTATTATAATTTATTAAATAATTCTAAAATCTTGATCATTATTCATTCTTGGCTCTCTGATGGGTTGAAAAAGTGACCATGGTGTCAGATAATGGATATTAAACTTAGAAAATAACAACTATACCAACAAAAGTCTCATTGTCTTGTGGCTTATAGTCGTTAAACTTGTCAAAACTTTTCAAGTGATGGCAAAAGTCATTGTATTTCAATTTAAGCATGGGCAAATTGGAGCTGAAGGGATTGAACATTTTGCAAAGGCTTGAAGAGACATCAAAGTCCAAAGTTTATGAAATGTTCAAATTGTTGAAGGAACACCTGTTCAAGCGCGCACCATCCCTTTCAAAGTCAAAGTTCAACATGAAAAGGTCAAATTCAAAGAAAAGGAAGAGAATGCTCCTGGACATACTGATGAGGATGAAGATTAGAGTGAAGAGGAGGATGGAGAAGTCAAAGAGATAGAAGAACCAGTGAGAGAAAAAGTAAAAGAAAAATAAAGAGAAGTGGAGGAAGGGCAGGAAGGGTTTCCTACAACAAGACCTGTTGGGGAGTTGGTTGGAAGGATTTTGGCCAAGAATGGGATAAGAAGTAGTAAAAATAAGGATGAATAGAGAAGAATTTGGTTCTATTCTTGCTATGAAGGAAGAGTGGTTTGACCAATGGATGCAATTAAAGATGATCCAGTTTGTTATTTGACAAACATTGAAGAGAAACTTGGAATATTCTCAAAAGATTCTAGAACTAATATGATATCTGTCTGGGGTTTGTTCAATGGAGAGGAGGTGGAAAAGAAAGGAAGAAAGAAAGAGATGAAGAAGAAAGTGATAGCATAGCTTGAATATTTTCTTTCTTTTTCCAGAGTGACTTATAAATGAGGAGATACTGCTGAGTATAAGCAGGAGTATGAAAGTAGGAATAAAAAGCTAGCTAGTGTTTGTTTACTATGATTTTTAAATTACTGGCTAAGATTGAAAAGAAGTTGTGTATAGATTTAGTTTGATTTTATAATTTTTCTTTGATTGATGATAGGAAGATGATGGAATAGAATAAGAACGTTTTTCCATTGATTTACTCAATAGGGAAGAATGAGAATGGAATACAAGGAAGGAATCTTGAAATTTATTGAGGAATAAAGAAGTTCTGCATATTTAGGTTTGAATTAATAGAAAGATTGGAAGTTGTGGAGTATGGCTGAACAGTTGGTGAGTTTCAAGGCTGGATCCCATGATTTTCTTTCAGAATCTTCCAAAAAACATTTCCATTCAACTAAAAAGAAGAGTTTTCCACGCCTAATCTTGGATTTCAGTTTTTGAGACGCTTCCCATTCTTCTTGGCCATCAATTTCTACTGGTTCTGGTGGTGGTTGGTTGCTAGGAGAGTTAGGGTCTGAATAGTAAGGTTTGAGAAGTGAAAAATGGAAGAAAGGGTGGATGGATGACTATTAATTGAGGAGTGTGTGTTCAAAAGCATGAGATCCTAATTTTTCATTAATGAGAAAAGGACCAAACCAACGCCCAGAAGGCTTCTTGGAAGGGCTAATAGTATTCATATTCTTTGCAGATAACCAAACTTTATTCCCAGGAGAAACGCCTTTGGAATGTCTTTTCTTCTATACTCAGGTAGGTTCTTATTATTATCCGTAGACTCTTTGAATTCTTTCTTAATTTGAATCTGGTTCTTCTGAATATGATTTTATTAATTAATAGAAGGTTTGTTGTCCAACACATGCGAGAAGTCAAAAATAGGGTGTCTTCTATAGAGGGTAAAGAAAGGTGATTGATGGGTAGAAGAGTGAATACTCTTGTTGTAAGATAATTTTTCCAAGGGGAGCCAAGTATCCCAGTTTTACTGGTGATAACTGATATACATTCAAAGATATTTTTCCAGTTCTTGTTTGAATCGTTCAGTTTGACCATCTGCTTCAGGGTGGTAAGGTTTGGAGAGATTCCTTTGGATATATAATTTTTCCAAACGTGTTTTCCAGAAGGAAGAGATGAACAAGGACCCTTGGTCACTTATGATTTCTGCAAGAAGCCCATTTTTGGAGGAGAAATGGATGATAAAAAGGTTGCTAATTAAACTTCAGTCAGTGTACCATTTCTTTTGATGAAGATAGCCATCTTAGAAAAACGGTCAAAAAAAACAAGGATAGAATCAAATCAATTGTAGAGACAAGTTAAGAAATAAAGTCCATAGATATAGTTGTCCAGGGGAAATCAGGAATTGCAAGAGTTTATAGTAGTCCTAGCTTCTTTTCATGCATTTTCTTGTTCCTTTTGCAAAGGTAGCAGGATGAAACATAGTTCTTGATGCCTTTAGACATTCCATTCAAGGAAAAAGATAATTTGATAATGTTGAGAGTCTTTTGTTGACCAAAATAACCTGAAAGAGGGAATTCATGGAGTTCATGACTTATCTTCAATTTGAGATGGTTAGCTTGGTAAGGTATGACCACTTTACCCTGAAAAAGGAGTAAGCCAATTAACAGTTCTAAGTAATAATCAGCTACTTCCTCATTCCTATTCAATCTTTTAATGATGACTTGAATCAACAGGTAAATTTCTGGACTAGGCTTCGATTTTCTCAGTTGATCATCCAGAATTTTAGCAGAAAGAAAAAGGAATTTAGAAGCTTTAACTTCATTTTGTTTCAGAAGATTTTGAAAATTTCCAGGATTCTTCTCACAATATTGCATTCCCCCTGCTGGATAAAAGTTTTCCAAATGTGACAGGTTATCTGGAATGCTTGAAAATTTTCCAGGCCTATAATTGATCATAAAAATAGATTCATTGCGAAGCTCTTCAAAACAAGATTTTCTCCTGGTAAGGACCATGGAATAAATCAAATAATTCAAAGCCAAATTATTAGGGAAAAATTCAAAGGTTTCAATCAAGCTCAAGAGGTAAGACCATCATTCCTGCAGATCAAAGGAAATTGAAAGGAGTTCTTTTTCATGGATTCATAGTTTGGTTCAGCACTGCAAATTTTCCTTCTGTCAAAAGCAATAGGATTTTGATTTTTATGAGAATTTAAATGGTGCAAGACAGCACTTAAGGTATAGTTCCTGGAATCATTTTCAACATATTTTCTAATAATCTGGTACAAATGTCCAAGGACAGGAGATTGGGTGAAGGATTGCTTGATTTTTTAAAATTATTGCAAGGCTTCAGAATTCAGGAGGAGCGTAGAGCTTTTTTAAGCAATGGGATTGAGATGGGAAACTTCTTTGGAATATTTCTTGAAAAAACTTGGATAGAATTTTTCAAAACCAAGAAAACACTGCACGGCTTTTCTTTTTTGAGGAAATGGCCCGTAAAGGATGGTTTTGAATTTTTTTTACCATAAAGATACCATTGCCCGAGATAGAATACCCAAGGTATTCCACAGAAGGTGCATGTAATTTTCATTTGGAGGCATTAGAAGAGAGCTTGTGCTTCCTGAGTCTGGTTAGTACTTCAAGCACATGAACAATTTTTTCTTTTCAGTTATTAGAGTAAATAAGGATATCATCAAGTTAAAACACCACATAGATTGTGAGGATGTCAGCAAGGATTTCATTAATAAGTTTTTGGAAAGAAACTGGGGCATTAGTCAAGCCAAAAGGCATAACCAACTATTGATGTCTTCAAAACGGGGACCTTAATGCTGTTAAGACTTCATCTCCCTCCTTGATGCACACTATATTTTATGCACCTCTGACGTTTATTTTTGAGAAGGTAGAAGAACCTGAAAAGACAGTTAGTATGAAATTCATTGGAGAAAGGAGGTATTTATTCTTCCTTGTAATAGTGTTAATTTTTCAATAATAAAAAAATAATTCTAAACTCAAATACTTATTTTTCACAAAAAGAAAAGGTGCGGCAGTGCTTGAAGTTCTGAAACTTATGAAACCTTTCTCCAAATTCTCTGCTTTGTAGGCTTTTGGGTTTGAATTTTCACTTTGAGATGGAAAATAGACTGGCCCAGCTGGAGGTAGATGTCCTTCCAGTTTGATGTGGTGATTTTAAGTGCAATGAGGAGGAATTTGATCTTCTTTAAACTGGGAGAAAAAATATAGAAAAGAATTTTAATCAGCAGGAACATTTTTCTAGCACAGTTTATTATTTTTCCAGGGTCTTCATCAATATAAAACTTGTCCCAGTAAGCAAAAATTTCTTTATGGGGTAACAGAAATGTTTAAAGAAGTAACCAATTGTATGATATTCAAGTATTAATCCCTAGATTCCTGCTCCAGAGAAATAGTCAAGGGATCAGTGAACATCCAATGAAGGTGATATTTTTTTTATATTGCAAGGAATTTTATTCTTTGTTGAGGATTCAAAGGTTCTGAATGAGGAGGAATGCATTGGAATGCAGTGAAAAAGGCAGAGCAGAAGGAAAACCAGTTGAAAGTAGGTTGGTCATGTTGAGTTCAACAGAGTTGGAGGAAAGTTTTTCAGTTGGCTGGTGTCTTGGGGTGATCAGCCCCATCTTCCAGTTCACTTCACGATTGCAGTGGTCAAGAAAGTGGATTCTCAGGATAATTTCTTCTGAGAAGGGTACATTTACTAAAAGGAATTACCATTCAAAGCTAGGAAAAGTAGGAAGTGATATCCCCCAGTGTAACTTGGGATTAATTAGTTGAGAGGGTGCCTCATTATGATTGAAGTTAAAAAGAGGAATAGGTTTTCCCAAGGGAATGGGCTTTAAGAAAATTTTAGAACCATAGTATTAGCCATTACAGAGTGAGTGGCACCTGAATCAATCAAAAAACTAAAACTCAAGTCCTGATGAAAGAGAATGAAACATAAGCCTTTAAAAAGTTGGTCAGAGTAATATATTTGCATCTTTTGTACCCTAACATCAATAGGATGATAATGCTAGAGTACACCAGGAAAACAACCTAATTATTTTTTGGGCTTGGGATTAGAGTAAGAGTTGGATTTGGAATTGGAAGAGGGGTTGGTGACAGGCTTGTTTCTACAATTTCATTTCTTGTGATTCCCTCCAAAATACATAAATAGTCCCTCCTTTTCCCTTGTTGCCTTTTCTTCATCCTTGATCTTGCCATCAGGACATAAGTACAAGGTAGGTTTGGTTGATGAAGATTGCTACTGTGGATATTTGTCTTTCTTCTTGGCCTTAATTTTGCCCATGTCAGGCTGAGAGGAATTTTCTTGGGATTGAGAGGATTGTTCCTTTTTAGATTGGCTTGGATTGGAAGACTTCTCTTTGAATTTTTTTTTATACCTAATATCATATTCCATTACTCACCATGGAAAAAACGGTTGCACCAGCAGGAGTGTTTGTGATTGAAAGCTGTATTGCCTTTTTTGAGGTTTTGGAGTCAAAAATCACATTTATTTTTGGATGAAATCAGAATATTCATGAAGGATATTTATGCAATGAATATATTGAATTGAAATTTATTACATAAAAGGAAGGATTTATAATTCTTCATTTAACTGTCAGACCATACTTTGATTGAGCAAATTTTCAATGGTTATGATTAGAATGGTACATCATAGGCCATGATTTCCAAAAGTTCCATCATGAGAAGAATCAAAATTTCAGATAATGATCATTTCAATAAAAAAAGGTGCCAACACAGGTTTCCAATTTTCTGTCAGAATTGATGCTTCAGTTTTTTGAGATTAAATCTAATTTCTATTTTTGAATTATTTACCTTATACATGTGTTTTGGATAGATATGTGACACAATAACAATCACTCTGATTTCATCTTCTACCAATATCTAGTACAATCAAAAATTAGTCCCCATGTCTTTTTATATTTCCTCCATTTTTGTAAGGAAATACCAGTCAGAAAAATTAATAATGACAGTTCTTCAGAAATTATTATTTTTGATATCAAATTACCAAAGAGTTAATGACCACAAAAAAAGAAACATCTTTGTAATTTTGTGCTTTTTTTATTCATAAGCCATGATTTCCACAAAATCTAATATGATATCTTGATGAATCACAGATATTGATCAAAATTTATGATAAACCATCTGAGCATTGAGATAATTGTGGCCAAGGTAAGGATTCCTAGAAGTATCAATTTTTTCCAAGGGGGAAAAGGGTGCAACAATGAGGAAATTTTGTGCGGAGTTGGTTTGATGAAAGATGGAAAATACCTACCCCATATCACAAGGGCCTTCATTTGATGTGGATGAAAAGGAAATCTGAGAAATAATTATATTGTAGCAATGGGGTTTTGTGTGATGACCATGGAAGAGAATTGATTTGAAATGCAATCACTCCAGCTGGGGCATGGCAAGGTTTATGCTGATTTATTTTCAATGAATTGTTTTAATTTCCATTCTTCCAAAACATTCATCTCTTTTTTAGCACTTGAAACATCACCTGTCTTGGAAGAATAGAACAAAATTTTCAGATCTGGAAGTTGGTCTGAATTGATCCCCAAAACATTCCAGTTGGATTCAATTTGGTCAACAAAGAATTGCAGTTAAGCCCTTTCAAGGAATCCATTCAAGAGGGATTCATCAAGGAAACATTAAAATGAAAAAAATGAGTTCAAAGTGTGCAATCAAGAATCTAATTTTGAGAAATATGTGTTACCTACATGTGTTTTTACTTTTTTTAACCAAGGTCAAGGTGCAATTCAGCCTTTCTCCTGACCAACATGAAGATAATGAGGGAGGACCATAGAGCTTGATCAGTCATACAATGAGCAAAATGGATTTTTGGCTTGTTTTTGATATCAGATCCCCAAAGATGCAATAATTTGTCCAAGTAATCCAAAATTAATTCATTCAATTGGCACAACTGGTAATCTTTAAGTTGATGAGACATTACCAATTTTATGATACCAATATGCTTGGAATTGGTGGAGGTAAGATTTTGCTCCCGCAAACTGTTGGCTGAGGTCCAAGTCCATCTTAGAATCAAAACAAGCACTACATCAATGGTGTAGAAAAGAAAACATTCAGAAGCCTTAGGAGTACCAGAAGCAGGGAAACCTATATTTCTGGGAAAGCTAATAATCCAAGATGGAAATTTTATTGAATTGTTACCCTCTTGAAGAATTCTGAGCTTGTGAGTAGTAAGACACAATTAATTCAATACAATAATTTTCTCTTCTATCAATGAACCTGCTTGATTTTGATTGCTTTGATATTCAAAAGAGTTTTAGGAGCTTTCCAGAATGGAGTGTTGCTTCCTCTTCCCAGAGACATTTTGGCTTCCTGATTTTCTTATAATAGATCTACTTGTATTTGTTCCAGGTGAGGTATCTTTTTTCTGAGCTGCTTGTTGATTCATTCTTGAGAAGCTTTGGAGAACTTCTTAAATTTGGTTTAAGGATTTTAGATGCAGAATTTTCCCAACTTCTTGAGGAGCTGGGAGGATGGAGCCCTGGGACATTCTGGACTACAACAATTGGTACAGAAGTTGTATGCTTCATATTTGATGAGCCTTCTTGCTGCTGATGTGCCCAATGTCTAACCTTTTCAATTGGATTGGGAGCAATATCTTCCAGTTTTTTTTGAGGAGTTATCTAGAAATTGTGAAAATCTCCGCCTGGTTGCTCTTTGCATATTTTCTAGTGGCAAATAGTTCTTTTTTTTTTATCCAGATTTGAGGCTGCTGACTTGAATAATTGTTACACTTCTTGGGTAACTTCTTGGGTCAATTTTTTTCCTTCTTTCACATCTTGGAAGACTTTTGCCAGCAGTGATTATTCCGAGGTAGGTGATGCTGTAATCCAATAGAATTCCCAAAATATAGGTGTGCATTGCATCAATTGTTGTCATTTTTGTTGGTTCCCAGTATGGTAGAGTTTGGAAAATTATGTAGCAGGCAACTTTTAGCTTGAAAATGTTGGTTTTATCATTGAATGATTGAGTATTATTCAAACTCTCTGCCCATTTGATATGATCTCAATTATTTTTTACTGGAAAAGTCTCCTTTTTGGTTTTCCAGATATTATTCAGCTTGAGTTTACAGTGGGCACAGAAGATGGTATCTCAGTGGGATGAAAATACACTCATTTTCAGTAAGGCAGGTTTATCACCAATCAGTGGTAATATGATATCAGTTATTACTCTTCTATCTGGATGTTTGTTGGTTTTTTTGAATAAAAATCCTTTGCACAATCCATTAGCTCAGAGAAAAGAGGCTTGATTAGATTATTCAGTTGGAGCAAGGTGCATTCCTTGGTTGTTGGTGTGAATCCATACACAAAAATATTTTTTGGCTTGTAATGCAAACTAGGTGGAAGATTGAAACATATTAAGAATATTACGCCAAGAGTGACGCTTTTCCCCCTTGTTTTGATTCCAAGGGGATTCATCCAATAAATCTCAATTTCAAAGAACAGATTCCCTGATTCTGCTGTGTAAATCAGATTGGTTTGATCCTTGAATTATTTCCACATAGTACCATCCTAAATATAACAAAGTTTAGTGGGATTTCTGGCTTTATGCTCTTGAGGTTCACTGAGTAATTCTTCAAACCAAGCGAATATTAATTGCCTAAAAATGCAATTCTTGAGAAATTGGTACACAAACTGCTTCAGAGGATAAAATTTAGATTTTTTCTTGTCTTGTTTCTAAATTATGGATCCAAATGCAACAGGCTCTCCATCTATTGAATTAAAATTATTTATGGCATGTTTGATAATGCTTGTGTTGTTGATTTTCTTCAACAGTTTGGGTTTCTGAAGAAGAATTCAATTCATTCAAAGATAAATTTATTAACAATTTTCACAACAGACATTTTCCACTCAATCATTTTTTATTTAAAAAATTCTTTTCCATTTTGCCAGACTCTTGTGTATTTCTGCTGAATAGCTGGTCTGGCCACTGAGAATTGAGTTGATGTAGATTATCTCACGTTCCATCTTGATTTTTTTCTGACATGCGTGGTAAACAATGTTTTCCTCAATAATTTGGTGATGGATTTGGAGTGATTAGACCAGGGCGCTTGGAGTGCAGCAGAGAAATTTAAGAGGTTTCATTCCTGATGTAATGTAAATTTCCATATTTTCTGGTGGGGGGTATTGTTGTATTTCACCATAGGAAGTATCTCTTTCAGGGTTTTGCTGTGAATTGGAATCTTAAATTGATGGATTGAATTTGAAAAATGATGGAATAAATAAAAAATGCATCCCAATTGAATTATAAATCAAGTAATTTACTTTTTTGCAAGATTTTCACTTATTCCCCTGATGTTTCATGCTTCAAGCTTAAGGATTAATGTTTACCTCACTTTGACATATCCTTTCCTCAGTACCATCTACCTCAGTACATATGCGTGCCACAAATAGAAGGACAACATCAATGGTGCCTTCTGCTTATCAACTCTGGCTCACATAAAAACCTTCCATTGTTGGCAACTGACTCAGAACCTACCTGAAAAGATCACAGTTAACTCTACTCCAGTCAACCATCCATTCAAGCTCCACGCTTACACCCTGGGTATCAATAGCCCTTGTTTTCCAATTCCCAGTCATGCACTCTCACTAGCTTGCACCCATGCCAGTTAGCCACACCAACTGTATATTTGATAATTGGACTATTCCCTTACCCTGCATAAACTACATCCTTGTATTTAATTTTTATCTCACATCACTCCTTCCTATCTCATCCGTTATGCCCTTGTACGCTCAAACTCTATTACCTTGCATCTATGTTATGACCCCAGAAACGTCTATACTGTTATTTCATGTCCCAATCTGTTTCATGTAATTCATTGCCTCATTGCCTCTTAACTGTACTTTCCCATCCATCAGGTTGTATCTAGTAACTTTGGATTAACTTATACAGGCTATGCCTCTTTCCTGAAGATTGTCTCCTAAGTTAGTTAATTTCATATTTTCTTGCATTTTTCTAGCTGCAGTCATCACATTGGGCTTGGATTTATTTTCCTTTCCATTGGAACCATTAATCCCTCTCATTTTGTGTCAATTTACCCACCATAAGTTTTTACTTTGCAGTTAGCTTTGCTGCCTTTCACTTGCCCTTGCACTCAGTCTCCTTTGTACTAAAAATGTGGTGAACAAATCTGGAAACCTCAGGACCACTGCGGAAAAATTTAAATTTTTCATAATTTTTTATATTCATCATTAGTAATTAAAAAAAAAATTGGAATTCTTTTTTTCAGAATCAAGTCCCTTACGCCTCCAGACCCTCCAGCTGCCCCATCTCCCAGTGGTTTAGGTATGGGTCCCTGGGGTGCCCAACTCCCCAGGTTGTGTGTTCAATCCTTGTCCTTCTTTCTTTGGCCCTTTTCTTTTGCCAAATGCGCAGGTGAAGACCCTTGCGGCTCAATTTTACCCATCTCTCATACTGGCTGGCTTGGCTGGACCCTTGCCGGGACCAGCATTGCTGTCAATGTTGACGGCAACAAAAACAATTATCACTCATCCTGCAACCAGTCCCCTTCCTCAAACCAACCCATTGATCCGTCTCTGAAACCCACTGCTCTCTTGAATTATCATCCATTGATTGGTGACTCAATCAACCCCAATTCAATTTCCCCAGCCTATCATGCGGACTATCTCACCATTATCACCCTTGTCTTCCACCCAAGCTAGATCCTCATTGGGACTTCACACAGTACTTTCAAGAGTTTTGCTTCTCTCCTGCTCCTCCAACTGCTTGCCTACCTGCTCTCTCACCTGATTCAGCAACAGCAGAAATTTTCCAAGATCATTGAACAACCTTCCTCATGACCACCTCCCCATCATCCATCCAATCACCTGCACAAGATTGGTCACGGGAAAAACCCCTATCCCCTGACCCAATTGGTCAATCCTATGACCAGCATTGCGCTCTCATCTCCCCATTGGCCATCCATCCATTCATTGATCCATCTCCTACATTTCATCAATTACATTTGCTCCAATCATTATCTCCCTGGACCGTTGTGGTGTCAATATATAGCCTCGGATCGGGAACTGTGTCGCGGCCTGCGCGCTCAGCATCTGGTAGGTTGGGCTCAGCAGTTCGGGTGCGCTCGTTCTCAGCAGTGGCCGCTGCGGGCTCAGCAGAAGGCGCAGCAGGGCGAAGCATGCAGCTGCGGGCCGGGTCTGACTAGGGGAGGCGGGCCGCGACCCGCTTGGGTGTCCAACCCAGTGATGGAGCCGGGCCGATCAGGTTCTCGGGCGGTTAGTTAGGGAAGGAAAGGGCGGAGCGATTGCAGGGCTATACCCGTGGACGGCCGCGCGCAAGCGCGGGCCGGCTACGGGACTAGGAAATTCACAACGGCGCGTCGGGCGGATACGGGCAATCGCGGTGAACTTCAAGAAGCGCGCGGCGGAGGGCCGCGCCGCGGGGGACGAACCGGATGCGTGTAATGGCAGGCAAGCAAGCGGAATAGGATACGGACAGGGTACAGGTTAGGATATGGGATAGGGTTTTTGGGCCTAGGGTTTCCTTCTTCATTGTTGTTGGGTTGTTCATGTGCTTGTACTTAGGTTAGGGGTGAGGGGGAGGGCTCAAATACCTTTCCCCTCAACTCCGGGTTGTAGGGGGGGATCTTACCATTGTATCATCAGGAGGCAGGGAGCGGACTTAGGAAAACAGAATCCCTCCCCTCTTCTCTCCTTTTCTCCTCTTCAGGCTCTTAAAAACTTCTCTTTACGCTTGGTATCTAATCCTTACAGACGCTTTGACCCAAGAACTCCTGAACCTGCGGCAACATTGTGAGGGATAACCTCTAAAGTTTCCACATCTGGGGGTCTGGCCGGGAACAATCTTTCGTCAAAGTCTCTCAAAGGTACTCACGGATGCTACCAACAGCCGCTTCTCTTCCTTCCTCCTCCAACGGCTTCCGCGCTACTCCATGGATTTACCCGCATATTCGACTCAACATTGCGGAGGTGGAGCGATTCATCTCACGTTATGAAACAATCGCGGACTCTGAAGGCGTTTTGGATTTTGAGAAGGTGCGCCATGTCGTCCTGTTCATTGAGGACGCGGAAGCGCGTTGGGAAGTGGAGGAGATGGGAGGATACCTGAACCTGGATTGGCCGGAACTGAAGGAGGACATGCTGGCAAGATGGGGGAGGAACGGTTCTTGCTTTTGGAAGGACAATCTCAAGCCATCCGCGGAATTGGGTTACAAGGCAGGCGCGCGCGACGGGACCCAGATGCAAGCAGAAGTGGACTACGCGGAACTGGAGTACTACAGGGCAGAGTATGTTCCGGCCCCACCACTGGCAACCATCTCTTGGGCTAGCAAACTTGCGGAGGTGGCAAGGGGCCTCAAGGCCTATCTGGAGAGTATTCAGTCCCCCAGCGCTTCTGCACCCCGCGTGTACGCAAATGGGGAGGACAACAACCGTTGGCGGACGGGAAAAAGGGACCGCACAGCGGATTCAAACGCGGAATTGGTTTCCCCAGTGGGGGCTAAGAATGTGTTGGGGAAGCGGGACTTGATGGAACCGGTGCGGCCTACTGACAGGAAGCGGGCAAGGACAATGGAACGGGAAATGGATGCTCCGTGCGGACTGGGAATTGGCAAGCGGCGGACGGATCTTGCAAAGAAGGTACACGCAACGGCGGAAGAGATGGACCACACGTTGGAGAATCACGACCCAAGCCAGACCTCTTTGACGGCGGAGAGCGCTCATTTGGAAAGGGTAGTGGCAGCAACGGAAAGGACGGGCGCGCGTGGAAGCAACGGTGATGGTGGGCGGACAAGACACAAGAGTCGGACGGCAAACCCGATCGATCCGAGGCCGGCAGAGGCGGGGTGCGTGTTGGGGAAGCGGGTATTGGCGGGACCGGTTCAGTCTAACGGCGGGAAGCGAGCAAGGACAAAGCGAGAAGAGGATACTCCGCGCAGTTCGGGATTTGGTGAACGGCGGATAAATCTGATGGGAGGTGGGGGACAAGCGGTGGTTGGAGCAGGTCATGTGTTGGGCAATTGTAACCAAGGCAAGACCCTTTTGACGGCGGAGGAGAAGGACTCCGAACAGGAAAGGGAAGCGCGCCGGGACCGAGAATCGGACGGATCAGGCACTGACGGCATGGTTTGGAGGAATGCAGGGAGATCGGGCGACGGACGCGACCCTCATGGCATTGGCTGAAGCCACCAGCTGGGGACAGCAGCTAAGTTTGGGGGGGGAACTAGAGGATAGGGCGCGGGTGCGGCAATGGGATATAAAAAAAAAAAAAAAAAAAAAAAAAAAAAAAAAAAAAAAAAAAAAAAGAGAAATCTTTCACCTTTTCTATCATTTCTCACTCGTCACATTTTTTCTTATTTTCTCATTTTTTTATCATTTCTTGGGCAGGGACGCGGTTCTCAACCTCGCGTCTTAGTTCTCACTCAGGCGCGGACCCGGCTCTCATTCTCGCCCTCACGATGCGCGCGGCGCGGATTTTTCTCGGTAAAACAAATTCGCGTTTGAGGCGTGTATTTCTCTCAATGAATAGGGAAACGCGGTACAACAAAAAGCAGATAAAAGAAGGAAGGGAAAAAGAAAAGGGGAAGAGGGGACGAGGCCGAGGAGCTTAAGCCATCTTCATCATTTCCTCCATTTCCGCCCTCGATGACGCCAGTAGAGCCCGGAATGACGCCAAGAGTTCACGCCGGGATTCCGAGGATTGGGCTCCAGGAGTCGCAAGGTATTGGCGGAGCATTGTAGTCGACCTTTCCACGAAAACTTCAAAGCCGGCCGCCGGGAGCGCCATCACGACCAGAATCTCCGGGATCTCTGGAGAGTTGGCGGGAGGAGGGGCTGGTGCGGAAGGGCGCTCAGGGGATCCAACGGGAGGGTCCAGTCTGATAGGAGCCAATGACGAGATGACCACCGGCGACGCGGGCAGAGGAGTAGGGCCTTGTGGAGTCGGAGGAGTCGGAGCAGCGGGCGGAGGAGGAGGAGCCGGTACGGGAGTCGGGGCAGGAGGAGCCGGAGCAGGGGGCGGAGGAGGAGCTGGGGCCGGAGCAGCGCGTCGCCTAAGGATTTCGTCGATTCGCGGGTCCCTCGTGCCTTGCATAACCCGGACGCGATCCGCCCAAAATCGCAAAGCCCTCCGATAAGCCACGAAGTCCGGATAGTCATCCTTACGCGGTGGTCCCGCGCGGCGAAGCAGAGAAGAGGAGTCGCGGTCTGAGTTTGGATGAGGACGGCGGGGAGGTGATCCGGGTGGAGTCCACGAGTCCTCCGAGATAGCGTCGTCATCCAAAACCACAAACGGGTCCGGACGAGCCCGCTTGTGCGGCCGAGGACAAGAGCCGGATTGGTTGGGGGCACGGGGCATACCCTTGCTAAGCGAGCAGCGGCGGTGTCCGCGGCGGCATGCGGAGAAGGCGCCGCGGCCGGACACAATAGAGCATTCAAGCCCGTTTCGGGTGCAGAAGTTGCAGCAGACCATGATGACGATGGAGTGGAGGGATAGGGATGAGGAGCGGAGTTTAGAGTTGGTAGAGGGGGTAGGGCGCGAAGGACGGCCGAGATGATAATGGGGAGGACCTCTGGGGACAGAACTCAAGTTGGGGGGGGATGTGGTGTCAATATATAGCCTCGGATCGGGAACTGTGTTGCGGCCTGCGCGCTCAGCATCTGGTAGGTCGGGCTCAGCAGTTGGGGTGCGCTCGTTCTCAGCAGTGGCCGCTGCGGGCTCAGCAGAAGGCGCAGCAGGGCAAAGCACGCAGCTGCGGGCCGGGTCTGACTAGGGGAGGCGGGCCGCGACCCGCTTGGGTGTCCAACCCAGTGATGGAGCCGGGCCAATCAGGTTCTCGAGCGGTTAGTTAGGGAAGGAAAGGGCGGAGCGATCGCGGGGGTATACCCGTGGACGGCCGCGCGCAAGCGCGGGCCGGCTACGGGACTAGGAAATTCACGACGGCGCGTCGGGCGGATACGGGCAATTGCGGTGAACTTTGAGAAGCGCGCGGAGGAGGGCCGCGCCGCGGGGGACAAACCGGATGCGTGTAATGGCAGGCAAGCAAGCGGAATAGGATACGGACAGGGTACAGGTTAGGATATGGGATAGGGTTTTTGGGCCTAGGGTTTCCTTCTTCATTGTTGTCGGGTTGTTCATGTGCTTGTACTTAGGTTAGGGTTGAGGGGGAGGGATCAAATACCTTTCCCCTCAACTCCGGGTTGTAGGGGGGGGATCTTACCATTGTATCATCAGGAGGCAGGGAGCGGACTTAGGAAAACAGAATCCCTCCCCTCTTCTCTCCTTTTATCCTCTTCAGGCTCTTAAAAACTTCTCTTTACGCTTGGTATCTAATCCTTACAGACGCTTTGACCCAAGAACTCCTGAACCTGCGGCAACTTTGTGAGGGATAACCTCTAAAGTTTCCACACCGTCTCCTCTGGCCGCTCTTGCGCAACCATCTGAGGGCCAGTGATTGTCCAGGCCTGTCAGCCTGTCAACGCAGTTCATCACCCACGGCTCTCCTGCCTGTGCCCATCCTTCGCACGGGCTGGTTTTCTTCCATCCCCACTCATCCATCGTTCTTTCTGCTATTTTTTTTAAATGGACATGAGAAAAAAAAAGGAAACTGATGGCAAAAAAAAACAAATAGAGGAAAAAATGATGGATGAGCGGGAATGGAAGGACACCAGCCTGTGCCAATGATGGGAACGGGAAGGAAAGCCCCCGGTGAGGAACTGCGTGAACAGGCTGACAGGCCTGGACAATTGCTGGCCTGCGGATGGTTGCGAAACAGAGGCCAGAGGAGACAGTCAAGGGAGACAGTTGAGGAAGATGATAATTGGAGCTTATCGAATTGATGAAATGGAGGAGATGGATTGATGTTTGGATGAACAACCAATGGGGAGATGAGAGAACAAGACCATTTGTGGGAACAACCAATCTGGTCAGGGGAAAGGGGTTGTTCCCGTGACCAAGCTTGCGCGGGTGATTGGATGGATGATGGGGGGGATGGTCATGAGGAAGGTTGGTTGATGATCTGGGGATATTTCTTCTGGTGTGGAAGTGGGTGAGAGAGCAGGTAGGCGGAGCGTTTGGAGGAGGCTGGGAAGGAGGAGGAAGAGAGAAGAAGAAGGGTTGAAAGGACTGTGTGAAGGCCCAATAAGAATCTAGATTGGGTGGAAGACGAGGGTGGTGATTGTGAGATAGGCCGCATGATAGGCTGGGGAAATTGAATCAGGGTTGATTGAGTCACTGATTGATGGATGATAATTCAAGAGAGCAGTAGGTTGCGGAAAAAGATAAATGGGTTGAGCTGAGGAAGGGGACTGATCCCAGGATGAGTGATGATGATTTCCGTTTCTGTTGAAATTGACGGCAATGACAGTCCCAGCAAGGGTCAAGCCAAGCCGGCCAGTATGAGAGATGGGTAAGATTGATCCACACCAGTCTTCACCTGCGCATTTGGCAAAAAAAAGGACCAAAGCAAGAAGGACAAGGATTGAACGCAAGGCCTGGGGAGTTTGGCACCCAAAGGACCCATCCCTAAACCACTGGGAGATGGGGAAGCTGGAGGATCTGGAGGCTGAAGGGACCTGATTCAGAAAAAAATAATTCCAATTTTTTTTTTAATGACTCATGAAGAATATAAAAAATCATCAAAAATTTAAATTTTTTTGCAGTGGTCCTGAGGATTCCAGATTTGGTCACCACATCTCTACCAAACCTACAGACTGTCCCTAGTCTGCATCTGAGTTTGATGAAATATGGAAAAAAAAAGAAATAAAGGTGATTGGAACCCAAAAAAAATGGCCATTTGATCTTGAGAGTGATAAAAAAAGTTTTGATCCATCCAACAAAAAGTCCTAGAAGTGATGGAGATAAACACAGGAGCCTTCCCAGGTGCTCAAATATGTGGCATACAGTAGAGTTTTTAAACAAAGATGCAGCAGATGACCCTGCTGGTGCACCAATTGGGATGACTTACTTCTGATCTAAATTGCCTCCATGGGAATTAAATTTCTTTACTTGATCAGCCAAGAACCCCCTGCCCCCCTGAGTACCATCCAGTTCATCCAAAACATATGATCCACCTCTGACTTGTCAGACCACCCAATAAGGACCATTCAAACAATTAGAGAAAAGCTTTGCCCACTGAGTTTCCAAGGATTGATTATAAGCTAAAACAAGATCACCAGGATTAAAAGAGTCCCTGATCTGCTTTGAGTGTTTATCTTCCCAATAATGAACCAATTTTCCTCTGGATTTGATCATCTTCTGATAAGCTTCACTGCAAACATTCTCACTCAGCTTTGAAAAACTGAGAATATTGATTGCAACAAAAGGACCGGTAGATGAAGAAGCACCGGAATGTGCTGTAGCAGTAATTACATGAGTGAATGTTGAGATGAGAAAAATTAGGAGATAGAAGCAGGAGGGAGCAAATGAATGAGAGAATGAAAGAATGAGAAAGGACCTAACCCCTAGACAGGACTGGAGATGAGTGAAGACTTGTTGTTTGTTGAGGCGCGAGGATAGTTAGTGGTGGTTCGAGGGTGATTAGTGGGATTGAAGGGAGAGAATGGAAGTGATGGGTCGAGTGTGATGAGTTGAGTTGAGGGCAAGAGGTATAGCAGGAGTTGATAGATCAAGGATGACGGATGGAGTTGATAGATCGGAGACAATGGGTTGATGAGATGATTGAGGATGGGAGAGAGGAGGATGAGGATGATGATGATGGAAGGAATAAGGGGAATGTTTATTGAGGAAGCCGGAGTAGGATTGACGGATTGAGGATGAGAGAGAGGAGGATGAGGATGATGATGATGGAAGGAATAAGGGGAATGGTGATTGAGGAAGCCGGAGCGGGATCTTTAGGGGAGAGAGCCTGAAGGAGAGGGAGCGTTGAATGGAGATTCTAGATTTGAAGTTGAAGCGTCCTCAGTGGTTGTGTGAGCGGGAGATTGTGTGAGGAGATCAGTCATCTCCCAACACGCCACCGTGTCTAGGAGTGAGGGAATGAAGAATGGAGGAAGTGAGTAGCGTGACCAAGGGTTTGATTGCCGGCTTGGTGAGGCAGTTGGCGATCATGCAACCGGAGGGAATGAGGTTGGTTATAAGATGTCCGTTGTCTTTCTGCTTGCGGAGCCATTGTATTTGGGTGTCAACGTGTTTTAGCGCATTATGGTGGGAATTGTGGATGACAATGTCGTGTAGAGCTTTATTGTCAATGTTGGCGCAGTGGGATAGCTTAAGGTCTGGATTGAGGTAAAGGAGGAGGTTGGTCAGCCAAATCTTTTCTTGAGTGGCAAGAACTAAGTCTTTGAGCTCTCCCTCAGTGGACAATAGCAATACGGTCGGCCGCAATTTGCTGTACCAGGCCACGGGGCTTCTGTAGAGAAGAATCACAAAGCCCGTGTGACTTCTTCGAGTTGAAGGATCATCGGCGCCATTGGAGTCGCTGAAAAATTTGAGATTGTACTTGAAGGAGGTGGACTTGAGACGTAAGGCCAGGGATTGGGTGGTTTTGAGATAACGCCAGGCGTGTTTCATTTCTTCCCAGTGAATGGTTCCAGGCTTGGAATTGAAGCTTGAGAGGCTGGACACAGCGTAGGGGAGATCAGGGCGAGTGCGACTCGCAATGAAGTTGAGGTAGCCAGTGGCGGAGTGATATTTGATCCCTAATTTAATGAATTTGTTATGTTTGGAATCGGAGGCGCCCCTGAGCTTAACATTGGAAGTCATTGGAGTGAGTATTGGTTTGGCGTGGGAGAGCCCCAATTCGGATAGAGCGGTTTTGATGTGGTTTTGTTGGTGAAGGAGTTTGTAGGAGGCGGTCTGGATGAGGTGGTTGCCAAGAATCTTCTTGATTGGCCCCTCGTGAGAGATATTGAATTTATTTTTTAGATTGAGACGGAATTCGTTTGACTCACCCACGATGACAAGATCATCAAAGTAGAAAAACACAAAGATGGAAGATGACCGATTAATGAAAAGACACGGATTGGATGTGGATACAATGAAGCATTGCTTGAGGATCCAGGATCGAAAGGTATTGGACCAACTTTTGGGGGCTTGTTTCAGTCCGTAGAGGGCTTTTTTTATTCGGAGATAGGGGAACTTGGAGGAGTATCCTTCAGGGCATTTGATGTAGGTCTCTTCGTCCAAAGGAGCATGCAAGAAAGCAGCTTTGATGTCCATCTGAACGGTCGGCAGGTTGTGGTTAAAAGCGTAAACAAGGAGAGTCCGTAGGGTTGTGATGAGTCCGGTCGGAGCAAAGGTTTTGCCATAATTGATGAATTCCATCTGCTTAATTCCTTGAACACAGAGCCAAGACTTGTAAATGAATCCTTCACCGGAGGGGTCATCTTTGAGCCGGAAGACCCAGGTGGTTGAGAGTGCTCTCTTCCCCAGAGGGAGAGAATGACATCCTTCCCAAACGCCAAGCCGTTTGATGCCATCGGTCTCGATCTTCATGGATTTGAGCCAGTGAGGACATTCCGGGGATTTAAGGACTTCTGGGTAGTTCTGAGGAATAACTCTAGCAAGAAATCCATAGCGCAAAGGTGGTTTGAGGGTGGATCATTCTCTGAGAGTTCGAGATGGGGGGTTGGTGAGTTCGCAGGATATTAGTTCTCCCTTGGAGTCAGAGTCCAAGGAATCATTGGACATGTTAGAGGCTTTGATAGTGGGTGGAGTAAGGGAGGATGTATTGGGAGTGGAGCTGTCCTCGGTTTGAACAGGAGGAGAATCTGGCAGGATGGTGGTGGAATGTGAGTTGGAAGGGTATGAAGAGGAAGATGAGGAGGAGTGGTTGGACGAGTTGAGGATCTCAGTCAGCGTTTCATGAAGGGAGAGGAGAGGATCAAAGGGAGATTTTTGGGAAATGGAGGAGGGTAGGAGAGCAATATTTTCAAAAATCTTAATGTGTTTGGAGCGTATGATGTTGTTGATGGAGGGGCAGAATACGCGGTAGGACAATAATTGTAAGTCAAATCCTACCAGTATTCCTTCAATTCCTTTCTCTTCAAATTTAGAGTGAGGTGGACAACGTTGATTGAGAACTACTGTTTTTGATCCAAGGATGCGGATGAGATTGAGATTCGGAGACAAGTTGTTCCACAATTCATATGGGGACGTTTTGGTTTTTGGCAAGGGGACAAGGTTGCGCAGCATGCAGCAGCTGGAAAAAATCTCATCTCAGAGATCCAAGGGGATGTTCATGTTGAGCATGGTTGTGCGGGTGGCCTCAATAAGTGTTTGATTTGCTCGTTCCGCTATGGGGTTGTGCTGGGGCGTGTAAGGTTCAGAAGTGGAGTGGAGAATTCCTTCCTCATTGAAGAACGAGCTGAGTTTGGTGTTAACAACCTCGCCTCTGTTGTCGGAGTGAAACTGCTTGAGTTTTTTGGAGAACAGATTGGAATGGACCCGTATAAATTTGATGATCTTGTTGGCGGCTTCAGATTTGAGTTTGAGGGGAATGCATGTCTTGAATCAAGAGTAGCTGTCAGTCAGGATCATGAAATACCAATTTCCAGGTTTTGACACTGGTTGCATAGGTCCACAGAGATCGGTGTGCAATTTGTCAAATCGTTTGTCTCTTTGAGGAAATTGACCCTTAAAAGGAGAGCAATGAATCTTACCCTTGGCGCACAAGACGCAGCAGAAATCGTCCCATTGGATTTTGGGAAAGTTGCGGGAGATCAGTTTGGTTGAATCAAGATGAGGATGGGCAAAAAGCTTGTGGAGAGTGGATAAGGTTAAAAAATTGAAGGCTTCAGGGGTTGTTGGTGTTGACTATCATATCTCTTCTGCTCAACAAATTCCTTTACGTCCTAAACTCTATCTTTTCTTTACTTTCTGTCTATTTTCACTATTTTCAGATGTCTAGTATTCACTGTTTCACAGCCCTCAATTTCTTCCTCATCTTGTGACCTCTCTGTGAATATGCAGATGTCAACGTGTACAGCCGCCGAAGTCTTCTCTCTTTCTGAAACATGTCACATGCCACTCTGCACACTCTTCCGTGGGAAGTTCTCTCACTCTCAGTTGAGCTCTGTTTTGTTCCTCATCTTACAATCTTATTTCACATTATAAACTTGTCTCTTCTTTGTCTTCTGATTCCCTCATCCTTGAATCACCTAAAACAAAAGGATCACCTTGGACTCGACTCAGAAATTGCACCCCAAGCTCCTGCAACTCCTAAGACTCTCTCTGATCATCTCGGCACTTGACTTAGTACTTTCAACTCCGACCTCCTTCAGACTCAAACACTTGTAGGCCTTGACGACCAACCGTTCAACTCAACCTCAGGATAACGTAAACTGACTCTTCCGCTCTGACTTCTTCAAAGCTGTCTCATTGTTCCATCTCATCCTCAGCGCCAGTCTCTACTTAGTCCGATCAGGGGCCATAACCCTGCTTGTAGAGGTTGTACTTCTGTTTGTTATCATACTATTGGTTTCTTTGTGGTCTTTGTTCCTTTTTGAGTCATGTCATAGCTAAATCTTTCTTTTGTATGAAATTCATCAGCCTGGTCCAGGTTTTCTAACCAACTTCAAATCTTACACGGTTAAAAGCCAAAATCATGGATCACCCGAGCTAAACCAACTTGGCACGAACCACTGAATCACCTGGACCGGGAGTTGAAGGGAACTTCAAGGCTTTGGCGCTGAAATCTTTGATGGAATCAACCCCGCTGCTGACCAAAACAAACTACTCTATATGGAAAAAGAAAATGGAGCGTCTGTTCAAGATGAGAGGCATTTTGGGCTTAGTAAGCTTGCCAGAAACTGAAGTGGATATTCCTGATGACAATGAAATGGCCGGATACCTAATGTCCAAACTGGATCCCAGTACTCACACTAACATCATCACTCCCGAAAATGAAGACTCCACCAAACTGATCTGGCTCGCTGCAAAAAATCACTTTGCCTCAAGCCAAGCAGCCAATCGGGCAAGACTATTCTTCAACTTCTTATACCTTGGTTTCAATCAAAGCAACATCAATGGCTTTATTACATCCATCAAGACTCACCTTGGAAAGTTGGACGAAATCGGAATCATTTTGCCCAATGACATTCTGAGCTACTTGATACTGTTCAAGCTTCCGGACTCGCTCAAAACGATAAGATCCCAGATCATGCACTCGGGCAACAATCTGACAGTTAAGCTTGTCCTAAACCACTTGGTTCAGCACTAAAACAAAATGCAATCTGAGACCGTCGAAACCTCCAACACGAATGCTGCCATGTTCCACTCCAGTAAAAATTCCAGAGAATACGACTCCCCAAGATGTGAAAATGGAAAGAATAACCCTGCCGTGAAATCTCACCCAGCATCATCTTGCTGGGAAGAATTCCCAGAAATCCATCCCAATCAATCATCCAGCAAAAGCAATCGAGTGTTCAACAAGAAACAACAGGCAGAGTCCCATTTCCATGACTACTCTTTCTTCTGCGCCTCCAACCACCTCGGCATTCTACCGTCCAATTGCTACATTCTGGATAGTTGATGTTCCATCCATATGTTCCAAGATCGGAATTCTTTTCTCTCACTCACCAAAATAACGGGAGACAAATTCATCAAGACCGGAAAGAAAGGGGAAGGTATTGAAATAAAGGGCGTAGGAACTGCTTTGCTCTCGAGCGGCGGTAAAAAGATTCAACTCGAAAACACCGCTTGGGTGCCTGATGCTACCGTTAATCTCATCTCTCTTGGGGCACTACTGTTGAAAGGATGCACACTCAGAGTGAACTCCAAAAACAACCCTCCATCCTTTGTTCTTTGGCGTTCTAAAGCTTCAGTCATGATTGGGGTGATTGAAAATAATCTCCTCATTATCTCAATTGACCAACCCTCAAAACGATTGACCGAGTTGAAGCCCTTGACAGATAATCAAGTCACTTGTTATCTATCATTGACTGAACTACTGGACCTGCATCTCAAGCTCGGCCATGCCAGTGTTGAATGAATGGAAAAACACCTCGGGTATGGCATCAACAGCAAAATTGCTAAATCGTTTGAATGCGTGGCCTGCAAAAAGAGTAAAATCAGCAAATCGTCATTTAACAGAAGTCAGTCTCCTGCAGCTAGAGTCTTCGATAGATTACATCTAGACTTAATGGGACCCCTTAATCCCATCAGCAAGGGAGGAATGCGATTCGCGCTCACAGTGGTCGACAACAAATCTCGATACTTATCAGCCTTTCCACTTCCTTCTAAAGCTGCGGCGGCGGAAACTATCAAATTCATAATTGAAAATGAAGCAAAAAAGAAGCAAAGGTACCCTGTTGAAGTAATCACTGACGGAGGAGGCGAATTTGTGAACGAATCACTTAAAACATTCTTCAAAGCCAAATCCATCAATCATTTGGTCAGCGAACCGTATCATTCTCAGCATAACAGGAAAGCAGAAAGGGCAAATTGGACTATAATGGAATCCCTTAGATCAGTTTTCAGCTCTGGGAAAATTCCAAAAACCTATTGGCACGTGATCATTCAAAGCTGTTGTCTGGCCTTGAATCAGATTCCCGCTGAAAAAGGGGGATTAACTCCCTGGAAAATGATGCACGACAGCCTGCTTCCAAATGACTACCTCAAATTGATTGGGTCGGGAGCCATCTACCTATCAAACAATCGACATATCAAGTCTAAGCTGAACAAAAAAGGGGAAGAAGGAATTCTGATAGGTTATAACGCGCGTTTTCTCTCTTACAAAATCCTGTCAAAAACTGGAAAAATTGTCAAAACTAAACATGTTAAGTTTATTAAATCGACTCCAGCTGAAAACCCGGGTAGGCTCAACAATGACGAAGTGATTGAGATCCATCACCCTGGCATTGAGCCTAATTTGAATTCACCCAACGAAGAGCCGACATCCTCCAACATTGAAGATGTGAAACCAATACTTGACGAATACGACAAATCAGAAGCTTCCGAGTCTGACCACTCAGCTTCTGAAGTCCTCGATGTCTTGCAGCCAAAGTTGAGGGATAGATCTAGTCTGAAGGCTCCTGATAGATATGGATACTTCCACGACTCGCTTCCTCAAAACATCACCGAAGCCCTGAAATTACCCGTCTGGATAGCACCTGTAGAGAAAGAACTTGAAATGATCAAAGACCTTGGGGTATGGGAAGATGCAGAGGAATCAGAAGTTGTAAACACTCTCAACACCACCTGGGCATTTCGAAGTAAGGATGATCTACACTCAGGAGAAACAACTCTAAAAGCTAGAGTCTGTGTTCAGGGTTTCAACCAACAATTCGGTATTGATTACTTTGAAACATATGCTCCAACAGGAAAAGTTGCCTCGCTCCGAGCCTTTCTTAGCTACTCTGTAGAAAATTCCCTCAAAATCCTTCAATTTGATGTCAAGGGTGCATTTCTTCACGCACCCCTTGAGGAAGATGTCTTTATAAGAACGCCAGCTGGATCAAAAAGAATTTCTAAGTATCTCAAGCTCAAGAAGTCTCTGTATGGGCTAAAGCAAGCCCCTCTCAATTGGTACAAAACCCTAAGCGCTTGGATCAAAGATAACGGTTTTGAAGAAAGTGACAGCAATCCTTGTCTCTATCTTCATGAAGATAAAGTAACTGCTCTTTTCTTCCACGTTGATGATCTTGTGGTAGTCGGTGACGTAGATAGTTTTAAAAGATGTTTTCTAGGGCGTTTCAAAGACTCTTTGGCTCACGAGGTGGATACTTTGTTGGGAATGAAGGTTGACATCGGGAAGGACTGTATTTCTCTCTCTCTTGCAAACCATATCAAAAAAGGTCTAGAAGAGATGAACCTCTTGGACGCCAAACCAATGAATAACCCATGCACTGCTGGGTTGCACCTCCAACCCGCCACTGAACAAGAGGCCGAAGAATTCAAGAAATTAGGAAAAAACTACCGATCACCAATAGGGCGTCTCAACTTCATAGCTACCCTGGCTAGGCCCAATATTAGCTTTGCTGTATCCAACCTAGCTAGATTTTCAGAAAATCCCAGTATTGCCCACTGGAAAGAAGTTGAACACGTTTGGAGGTACCTACTCAAAACAATCAACTACCGACTTGTGTTTCGAGTCAAAACTCCAGCTCCTCAACTGGTTATTTACAGTGATGCAACGTGTGGGGATGACCCCGTATCCCGACTATCTCAAACAGGTTTCATCTGTCTATTCAAAGGATCTCCAATCTACTGGACCAGCCGGCGACAGCGAAGTATTGCCCACTCCTCCACTGAATCAGAGTGTAATGCTTTATCAGCTGGACACCTAGAAGGCCGTTGGATAAACCATCTCATTGGAGGAATCTGGAGAACACCAAATCTTCCCCCCGTCCATCTAATTGACAACAAAGGATTAAATGACAAGATCAAGAAATTTGGTTGCAAGTCCCATGCAAAATAAATTGACATCAAAATGAAAAGCCTGAGGAACGACTGGAACAATTGACTGATTGAAATCAAACTGATATCATCCCAAGACATGTTGGCGGATTCACTCACCAAGGCTGCTAGCACAACAGCAGTGGAACAGCTTGCTAAGTATGTTGGGATATGAAGTAAATCCTGATGTTGAGTTGAGCGGGCGTGTTGACTATCATATCTCTTCTGCTCAGAAAATTCCTTTACGTCCTGAATTCTATCTGTTCTTTACTTTCTGTCTATTTTCACTAGTGTCAGCTGTCTAGTATTCACTGTTTCACAGCCCTCAATTTCTTCCTCATCTTGTGACCTCTCTGTAAATATGCAGATGTCAACGTGTACAGCCCAGCAGTCTTCTCTCTTTCTGTCACATGTCACATGCCACTCTGCACACTCTTCCATGGGAAGGTCTCTCACTCTCAGTCGAGCTCTGTTTTGTTCCTCATCTTAAAATCTTATTTCACATTATAAACTTGTCTCTTCTTCGTCTTCTGATTCCCTCATCCTTGAATCACCTACAACAAAAGGATCACCTTGGACTCGACTCAGCAATTGCACCCCAAGCTCCTGCAACTCCTACGACTCTCTCTGATCATCTCGGCACTTGACTTAGTACTTGCAACTCCGACCTCCTTCAGACTCAAACACTTGTAGGCCTTGACGACCAACTGTTCAACTCAACCTCAGGAAAACGTAAACTGACTCCTCCGCTCTGACTTCTTCAAAGCTGTCTCATTGTTCCATCTCATCCTCAGCGCCAGTCTCTACTTAGTCCGATCAGGGGCCATAACCCTGCCTGTAGAGGTTATACTTCTGTTTGTTATCATACTATTGGTTTCTTTGTGGTCTTTGTTCCTTGTTGAGTCATGTCATAGCTAAATCTTTCTTTCGTATGAAATTCATCAGCCTGGTCCAGGTTTTCTAACCAACTTCAAATCTTACAGTTGGATGAGTTGATTCCTCAATGAGGAGCAGATTGTCCTGAATTTGACCTTCCAGTACAGTTAAGTCATTAAGATTGACCTTGAACAAATTTGAAGCAGTTTTGATCAGCAAGCAGCCCCCCATGATCAGTTGACCCAGGGAAACAAGATTAACAGGGATTTCTGGGACGTAAAGCAAGTCTCAGAGATTGAGGGTGGAATGTGAAGTGATGAGAGAGGCTGAGCCTATCCCGTTAGATCGTATCGATGATCCCAGTTTTCTGGTTTGAATTTTGGTCTCATTGGTCTGTAGGCAGTTGAAAAATTGGGAGCTGTTGAAAATGCTCTAAGATGCGCCGGAGTCAAGGATCACATGATCTCTTGATAGGTTGAGGGAGTGAGTCATAGCAAAGCTGAATGCCAGGTTCGCGGTGGCCTTACTGGACGGGTTGGTCTTTTGATTTTGACTGGAGTTGGTGTTTGGCGAGGGTTTATAGTTTGGTTGAAGATGAGGATAGAGCCAGAAGCAACAATCTTTGGGATGGTTAGCCTCGGGGTTGTGCCAGTTGGATTTTCACCGTAAGGTTTGTTGCTGGGCAAGTAGGGCTGAAGCTTGAGATCCCGTGGAACCTTCGTGCTTGACTTGATTGAGATGCCAAAGTACAAGATCACCGTCCATTTTGTTTTCTCCTAGCGAGTGAGTGATGGTGGTCTTAAGATGGTCCAGTTGAGGCGGGAATTTGTAGAGAATAAGATATTCTACTATGTCATTGTCCATCTTTATCCCAATTTCGGCGATTTGGAGCAGACAAGCCTTGACTTCTGTAATGAACTTCTTGATGTTCTTGGGGTCAAATTGGAGGTTCAGAAAGTGGAGGAAAACGCGGGATCAATTTGCGGTTTGAGAAGAGGCAAAGAACTCGTTGATTGACTTCCAGAGTGCTATGCCAAGGTCAGATGATGTTCCTTGACGCAGTTCACGTAGGTCCGGTTGTCCAGTTTGGCAAGGATGTAGCCTACAATCTCAAGGTTGATATCGGCCGGTCATTTTTCAGGTTTGGGGGAGGTCAGCCAGTGAGAGATCCCTTTGAGTGAGAAGATGGTGAAGATTTTGGATTGCCAGAGGGAGAAGTTTGAGTCTTTGAGATTGGGAATGGAGTCTTTCAAAGTCTTCAGGAGTTAGGAGGAGGAGTCTTTTGGTCCTGGGGTTGACATTCTTCTATTAGGCTTTTAACAGTGAAAAACTGAGAAGTTTGATTGCAACCAAAGGACCGATAGATGAAGAAGCATGGGAATGTGCTGTAGCAGTAATTACATGAGTGAACGTTTAGATGAGACAAATTAGGAGATAGAAGCAGGAGGGAGCGAATGAATGTGAGAATGAAAGAATGAGAAAGTACCTCACTGCTAGACAGGACTGGAGATGAGTGACGACTTGTTGTTTGTTGAGGCGCGAGGATAGTTAGTGATGGGTCGAGGGTGATGAGTGGGATTGAAGGGAGAGAATGGAAGTGATGAGTTGAGTGTGATGAGTTGAGTTGAGGGCAAGAGGTATAGCAGGAGTTGATAGATCGAGGATGACGGATGGAGTTGATAGATCGGAGACAATGGGTTGATGAGATGATTGAGGATGGGAGAGAGGAGGATGAGGATGATGATGATGGAAGGAATAAGGGGAATGTTGATTGAGGAAGCCAGAGTTGGATTGACGGATCGAGGATGAGAGAGAGGAGGATGAGGATGATGATGATGGAAGGAATAAGGGGAATGGTGATTGAGGAAGCCGGAGCGGGGTCTTTAGGGGAGAGAGCCGGAAGGAGAGGGAGCGTTGAATGGAGATTCTAGATTTGAAGTTGAAGCGTCCTCAGTGGTTGTGTGAGCGGGAGATTGTGTGAGGAGATCAGTCATCTCCCAACAAGCTTCAGTTGCTAAGATCAGGAAACTAATAGATCAGTGGTAGAAGAAAACCGTTCCCAAGAAATACCCAAGAAAGATTCCAGATCCAGATCCAGAGGAAGGACAGCCCTTTGACCAAAGACAATTGTTTAGGGTGAGTAGTCAGTTGTTTTTTGGGTTTGAATTTGATCAGAGAAAAGGACCAGAGGAAGAAATTTTCAAAAATTAATCCCACTTTCACCGGCCAGTTTGAAAAGAGAAGCCTTCAAAGGAGCATGGCCTCTTTTCACCATGCCTTGAAATTCAGGATAAAAAGGAGTGGTCACCCTATGTTGACCAGGAAGCAATTTGATCATTTTGGCCAGTTTTCCACCAAAATTAGAGCCACCATCAGTTGAATAAGATTGGGCCAAGCCATAGCGCATTGTCCAAGTCTCATAGAGACAAGCCGCTTCTGATTCAGAACTGAGGTTCTTAAGAAATTTTGCTTCAACCCATGCAGAAAGATTATCTCTAGCCACAATGAGGTAATTAGCTCCACCAGCCTTAATGTGAACCACATCCATAGAAATACTTCCAAAGACAGTGGAGTCCCCGGTTGGATAGCAAATTTCAGCCGCGCGCCTCAGCTCACGTTTCTGACAAACCTCACAACTCATGCACCAGTGAGAGACAGATTTCTTCAAAGATGGCCACCAGTATTGTTTGGATATTTGTTGATACGTTTCTGTTTCTCCACAATGACCAGGTCCTTCATTGATAATTTCCAAAATCAAATCTTGTGTAGCAGGGATAGTGCCAACAATAAGGGCACAAGGATTTCCTCTTTTCATAATCCAAGTACCTTGTACAAAGAAGTTGGAGGACTTTATTTTAAGGGGTCAAAAATCTTTAGCTGAGAGATAAGGAGGTCTTTGGAGAGTTGAAAGGTACTGCTCTAGTGTAAGCCAGAACCCTTGCTGGAAGCCAGAATAATTTTTCAAGGAAAATCTGAAGACAGGAGGAATTAAAGGTTTCTGCTCTTGAGATACACTCCAATATCCAATTCTTCATATCCAATAGGACGTCAAGATAACGCCTCAGGCATGGTGAAAGACTTTCCAGGCCTATAAAAAATATCAAAAGAAAACAGCTGGATAAAAGCTGCCCAACAAGTCATTGGAGCATTTGGAAGGCTGGGGGCATTGATCATTTTGATGATGGACTGTGCGTCAACTTGTAACTCAAAGTTTTGACCCCAGAAAATAGTTTTGAGCTTCCTCAACATTTGGGTCACACCAGAAAGTTCCAGTTTTTGTGGGAGTACCTAGATTCCACATCTGAAAAGAGGAGAGATTCATACAGAGAAGGACAATCCAAACCATTTTTGTCTTCCTGGCTAAGGACAGCCCCAACAGATTGATAACCCAAATAAACAGCCAGCTTGATCTTGCCAGCTCCACGTCCATAAGTGATCTTTATCAAGACAATTTATTTTTCAACAATTGTTTTGAGCTTCTGAAATGATTTTTCACAAGGTTGGGTCCAAAGCCATTCAGCCTCCTTCCTGGTTAAGCAATGCAAGGGAATACAGATTTTGGATAGAGAAGGGTTGAAGATCCAAACATAAATGACAACACCTAAAAAACTTCTGACTTCAGTGGGATTGATTGGAGTGGGCCAAGAGATGATTTTGTTCACTTTGGATGAAGGCATCCTTCTTCCTTCCTTGCAGAAAAAATGAGCAACAATTTATAGAGCAGGGACACAGGAAGTCAATTTGTATCCTGAGACAGTGAGACCATACTTGTCAATTTGAAAAAAGATCCTTTCCAAAGTGGTTGCATATTCCCAGATAAATCAATGTATTCCTGAGTGCCAATGTAAGAGCTCATTGTTATTGTCAGAAAATTGACCTGTAATTCCGCCATTGTCAAGAAGGATACCAGCATGATCAGGGATTTCATCTTTAAGGATCCAAACCATCTGAGCCTCATAGACTGCAACCAAATTGGTGGTACCCTGGGGCAAGAAAGCAAGTTGGAATCGGCCAAGAGGAGTATTGAAAGTAGTGAGAGGACAAGCAGTTGGAAGTAAGGATTGTTTTTCATATCCACCCATAATATCACCTAGGCCTTAGCAAGCTTTCCCAGTGAAAGATTCAACAAATTCTTCAGTATTAGGGGGAATACCAGAGTCTTTAATATTAATCTTAATTAGAGGCTGGAGATCATGAACTATTCTAAGTTTACCATTACTTTTGAGTACACAGAAGACAGGAATGGAATAGCTGGAAGTTGAATGCTCATATAAACTGGTACAAACTCATTTGCCAACCAACTTGATGAATTTTTCAACCTTAGAAGCAGGGATAGGGAGATTTTTCTTTTTCCAGGGATCATGTTCTACTACTGGAATGATAAAAGGTAGTCCATAGGATTATTTCAAGAGACCTCTCTCTTCTTTACAGAAGGCAATAGATTTTTATCTACAAGCTAAGAAATTTTTGATCAAATTTAACTCATCAGGAAGAAGCCATCCATCTCAACCAAAGTTGACCACCTTAACATGTTCTTCAGTAACACAACCACGAGGAATAAAGGGACCAGTGAGAGATGAAGATAAACCACAGTAGGATCACAAGATGGAGGAGGAAGCATAAGAGGAAGATTGAGGTTGAAAGGCATTGGTTGGTTGACTTGTTGAACCTTTTTTGCAACTGGCTTATACTTAGTGGCAAAGGAGTGAAATCCTTTCTCCCTCCAAGCATTGACCAGCAAGACCTGTCTACAAAAGCTAAGACCAATTTGCAACATCTTCCAAGTTCAATGTTCCACAAAATCCTTGAAAGGTGCCTTTTCCATAAAAGAGGATCCAAAATATGACGCATTGCTCACATGTGTGGCACAGGGTAGGGTCTGAAAAATGACAGTAGTAGGAGCCCCTGACGGTGCACAATTGGGAGGACTTACTTCTACCCCAAATTGCCTCCACCTAAGGCCATACTCCTTCATACCAAGACCTCCAAGAAGATCATCAAGATTGGTATCTAGTTTAGAATCATTTAGGAGATTCAAATTGGGAATAGTTGAAGGATGGTAAGGCTGAAAATAAAAAGGAATAGAAGAGACAACAGATCCAGATAGAGAAGAAATATTTTTAGGATTTTTGGATTTTTCATGTTTTTGATTTTTAATTTTATTTAGATCAGAAGGAAATTATGAGGAAAAAGAAGAATATGCCTCTGAGACAGAAGTTGATCCTTGAGTTGAGTTCTCAGGCTGGAAAGAACTACAACTATTAGTAGGACCAACTAATCTAAAAAATGGGAGGAAGAAGAGGTATCCTTCTGTTTCCCTTTCAGAACCAACTTGGTGTTAGAATTATGGCCAGCAATCAGCTTAGGCAAATGAACAGTATTTAAAGCAAAAGAAATTCTGAACACTGGGTGTCAATATTGCCTAATGGGGCTCTCACAATGGGGCAAAATCTTGGATGAATTTGATTGGAATGGTGAATGAATGGATGGAAAAAAGCAGGGAGAAGAGCTCCTTAAGTACAAAAGATTGGCCTCTTGTGAGCCCATGATACAACAAGCCAAAAGGCAAATTTTCCGCCCCAAAAGAGCTCTACACGCTCTACTGGCCTTGTTACTTGGTTTGGACTACATCAGACCACATGGCATCAGTCCCTGTACCCTTACAACCAGCCTATTCCGGTTATTTCTGGTTTTTCCACCTCAATGGGGCTGAACCAGCCCCTTAACTGTTCAATCCCCTTGGCTGGTTGTCCGTTAAAACCAGCCATGAGGACCTCATTTCCTTGTTTACGGGCTGGTTGCCTCATGCAGCCAGCCCCTGGCCCCTCAAATGGGCCTGGTGGGACCCAGGGCACACCTGAGGCCGGTCATGAACTCACATGGGGGGGTTGACCAGGGGACATGCTGTCCCCCCCCTCTTTCTCTTAAATCCCTGGTGGGGGCGGTCAAATCCCCTCTCCAGGGGCCCTGGGGGTCAATACCCCCAGGGTGTTGTCAAGTAAGTTGGCCTGGGAGGTGATCAGGTCCCCCCAGGCCCATGGCTACTCCCCCTTGGTAAAGGGGGGGGGAGAGCGCCCCTGTCCTGCTTGGTCGCCTCAACCAATTGATGGTGGGGGGGTGATGAATTCCCCCCCACCTGCCGGTTGCTACCCTTGCGGCCGGCCCCGCCACCTCCTTGGGCAAGGGGGTGGTCAGGTCCCCCTGCCCTGACCAACCGCACTGTAGCCGTCGGTTGCTGGCTGGTTCAACCCAGCCAGCTCGCCCCCATCCCCCTCGCAATGGCCAGCGAGGGGAGGGGGAGCGAGCCAGGGTTGCAAGCCCTGGCTCCGTGGCGCTGGTTGCCAAGCGCGACCAGCAGGGCCCGCGCGGGATCCCTCAGCCGCACAACAGCCCCGCGCGGGCCGTTGGGCCCTGCGTGGGCTGTACCAAGGAACACAGGCGGCCCCAAAAGGGCTGCAACACGGGTGGTGGTCCCTAGCCGGCGGCAACAGGGGCAGAGGCCCCAATGGGCAGCCCCAAGGCCAAATCTTGAAAATTACATACTTTGGCGGGCCAGCCCATCTGGCCAAGTATGTCCATAATAAAGCTTGGGCCCTTTTCTGACCAGATAAGCCCATCTGGCTTGGCTGGCCCATCCAACCTGGCGGGCCCGTGAGGGCCTGTGCCCCAAAAGACCATGAAAATGTGTTTTGGCGCCCAAATGCCCAAGACCAATAACACTTACATAGGCCCACGTGGCCCACGTGATGTCCAATGGGCCTTGGAGGCCCATTTTTGCATCCCATTTGGATTAGACACTCCTATGCACATTATCTAAGTGCATCTGCATTTTAACATTTAGTAGGATGACCAGGAAAATCTTTTTCCCAAAAAACAGATTCCAAGAAGCAAAGGGGGACTTCAATCTTCCTGCCATCAGCATCAGGGACAAGAATTCTCTCCCCAACTTGATCAGAAAACATTAGGGTTGCACCAAAATCCATTAAGAAAGGCCTTGCCAAGATCCTAGGTCCATCCAAACAAGTAATCCAGAAAGGACAAGTGCCAACAATATTTCTTCCAATTCAAACCAGGAAATCCTCAGGAATACAAAATGATTCTCATGACAGATTCTGTATACCATATACAGCAGAGTTAAAGCTGAATCTTTGGCTGATTTTGAGTTTGCAGGCCATGAAATCCAAGATTAAATTGAGCTGGAAACCAGAACCCACCAGAAGAGAAACTGCTTTAGCAGAGTCACCATGACAGAAGGAGAGGAAAACTAGAGGAAAGGAGTACAATTGGGCATCTAAAGGGGGATCTGTTCCATCAGAGTCCTCCATCAAAGTACCAGAAGAAACTTTTAATTTGTCAAGACCAATCTCCACTTGTTGATGAGAAACCCATTTCTTCCTCCCTTCACCCAAAGATGGAGAGATTGACAGCAGTTCAGCCACAGACAGACCATGAATTTTTAGATCAGAGATTTTTCTTAATACTCCTTCCAAAGCATTGGGGTGATACTTGGAAATGCCCCTCTTGAATTGAACATTGGGCTGGGTGGAGGGAGTAGAATCAGGTTGAGCAGGTAGTAGATCAGGATCAAAAGGTTGAAGTGATTGAACAGATTGAACAGGAGGAGGATCAGAGCCGTCCTGGAACCTTTCCATAAGTGGTTCTATTTCCACTTCAATGTCTTATACATCAGAGGAAGGGGGCTCAGGTGAGGATCAATGTTTTATGGGTTCTCAAAGGATTGAAGATGGAACTGGAGGATACTTGTGAGTTTTGGGTTCCTCCTGGTGTCTCCTAGCTGGATCATACTGATAAGTGCCAGAGAAGCTGGAAGAAGTGACAACTGGAGGATTCCAAGGTTGTAATGTGCCACAGGATGATCTAAAATCCAAGGAGACCAAAGGGGCGTTCTTGGTAGTTGGCCGTTAATAAGAGACAACCACATGATGGATCATTTGAGACAAACCAAAAGGGATCAAAGCACCATTAGGAAGAAAGAAATTTTTTCCCTTCTGCTCCACCAATTTTTCCTCCTTGTCCTTCTGGAGTTATGGAAATCTCACTGGACCTTGGCCCTCCCTATGAAATTAATAGAAAACTAAAGTGGTTTTAGGAACAGAGTTAGGAGGCTTAGGAGTAGCTAAAGAAGGAATTCTTTGATCAATTTTGTTTTCAAAGTCCTGAAGTAATTTAGTGATGTCATCCATGGTAGCAGTTTCCCTATTGGCATGGGGATTTGGTTTAGGTCTAAATTGGCTTCCATCTTTTTCATTATTTCATTAGAATCTTGAAAGGAAGGAGCATGTACTGTTTTGGTGACTCTAGTTTTTTCAAAAGTAAGAGCTGTTTGAAATTTCATCACTTTATCCACTGCACTACTTAGTACCTGAAAAGCAGGGAGCTTGAACTCATTATATCTAGTAGTAATCATGGATCCAGATTGAACTAATTCATCTCTAATCCTTTCCTGCACTCCTGGAGAAAAAGACTGTAAAAAACATACTCAAATTTTTTCAAGCATGTCAATGTGAATTTTTCTGATGATGTAAGAATGAATAGGATCCACAGGTTTCCTGAAAGATTGTTAATCCAAGACTGAAGGGAAACCACCATTGGAGATCCATTGGGAAACCAGAGCATCCAAGTCCTGTAAGGTAAACCTAGCCATATCTACTTTTCCCCAATAAGCCAACATAGCCTCCTTCAAGAGCTTCCAGTCATGATTTTCAAATTGATCAAACAATTGAATCAGTTCAATAACTTCATCAGAGGAGATAAAAAATTGAAACTGATCAGCCATATCATGTTCACTTGCACCATACACTGCAGCAGCCATCTCATAAAAGTCCAAGAATTGTTCAACATTTGTTCCATTAAAGCCTAAGTTCTTGCTTTGAGGCTTGATCTTGACCATCTTGACCCAAGCAGAGGAGGACAAGGTACAAGTCAATTCAATCTTGAAGAGCAGATTTCCTACAAGATCCAAAGAGCAGAATTCCAAGGTGGCTCAAAGGTGTTGCAAGAGTAGAGCTATCACAAAAAAGTGACAATTATCTTGCCCAGATGGTTCAAAATTTGGAGAACTTACTTCTGAAACAAGTTTCCTCCTTGGATCAGATCTGGATGATAATAGAAGAGATAAAAAAATAAAAAAAAAACTGAATTGGATTTCAAAGTCAATTCTTCGAGTTTGTGACTATAAATCCAAAGGTTGCCACCTCAATCCTGGCCCGGGGGACCAAATGTAAGACTCCAAAAAAAAGCTAGGCTGTTGCAGTGCTGTGGAGGGTAAATGTGCTGTTTAGGCTGCCCTCCTCAGTGCTACAAAAACATTTAAATGTAACCAAGATCAAGGTCCAGAACTTTAAGTGAGGAATCAAGTAGTAAGGATAAATTCTTATATTAGATGGTAGCAATGGAACGGCACTATCTGAGTCAAAATTATCTGGGAGATACTTGAACAAAATAAGAAGTTTTTTCAAAGTTCAAAAAGAACAAATCTGTTGTATTTAAAAAATGCCCACAATCTAATAAATCTGGTTTTCAGCAGAAGATTGGGGATGATCAACTCAAACCTCAAACTACCTCCAGATTTGGTCACCAAAATGATCATCTAAGATTGCCCTTTAGTACGTGGGGTGGTTGTGTGACATTTTGTTTGCTTGGAGTGGTTCCCAGGTGGGGTTTCTTCTTAAGGAAAAATAAAAATAAAAATAAAAATAAAAATAAAAATAAAAATAAAAATAAAAATAAAAATAAAAATAAAAATAAAAATAAAAATAAAAATAAAAATAAAAATAAAAATAAAAATAAAAATAAAAATAAAAATAAAAATAAAAATAAAAATAAAAATAAAAATAAAAATAAAAATAAAAATAAAAATAAAAATAAAAATAAAAATAAAAATAAAAATAAAAATAAAAATAAAAATAAAAATAAAAATAAAAATAGAAATAAAAATAAAAATAAAAATAAAAATAAAAATAAAAATAAAAATAAAAATAAAAATAAAAATAAAAATAAAAATAAAAATAAAAATAAAAATAAGAAATAAATTTAAAATTAAAATTAAATTAATAAAATTAAAATTAAAATTAAATTAAAATTCAAATTAATAATTTCAAAAAACTTTTGCATCAAAATCTTTGAGGGTTACATTGGCCAAGGTTTCTAATGTACAATTTGTGTTGTTCCTGACAAGCCAGAATCTTTTTCACTGGCTGCAGCTAATGAACTAGATTTTGAAAGCCTAGGAATCAGGCCATTACAATGAATGAATCCTACCACACACCCAAAGCACCTCAAGCTATCAACACCCAGCTCCTCAGCTGCTAAGTCAGGTTCAGTGTCAAACTCTTTGTGAGCAGCCACAAAACACAAATTTAAAACATGGGTGAGAGGCAGGAAATACCCTGGAAAAATACAAACAAAATACATTTAAAATTTTAAAAAAAGCAATGTGAAAACATATTTGTGAAATATTACAGTTGGTTTCATAGATCTTCAGTTTCATCTGACTTCATCTGTGTGCTTATTTTGTTGAAATACTCAAACCTTCACTTGTCAATACTTTTTAGAATTGTTGATCACCAGTGGTATGGCTGGGTTATTCCAGTACACAATATTTTGATTTGGTATGTTTTATATGCTATTACTTCCAAGGTAAATGCCAAGTGATTTTCAGTTTCATTAATGTTGAAGCTGAAGTCAATTCCAGTTTCTGGTTTTAGGAATTACCAGTGACATCCATTTTTCACCATCAGGAATAACATGTGAATCCTATTTTTTTTCAATGTAAACTTTGGTGAACACAGTTTTCCTGTAAAGGGATTCAATGGGTCAGGAAATTGGACTGGATGATGACATGGAGTCACTGCCCAGCCAGCGACCCCTATTTGGCCCCAGTGGTATTTGCTATTTTCTTCCTCCACTGCAGGGGACAGCTGGCTTCTTGCAAGAATTGGAAAGCTGACTTGGGGAAGATCAAGAAGTTTATATTCCTCAAGCTTTTTTTCTATTTATTTCTTCTTGGAGATACTGATTCCTTCATGAGAGACCTTGATATTCATTCCTAGCAGTAATTCTGCAGATCAAAGATATTGAATCTCAAATTCTTTGGAAATTTCCTCCTTGAAAGCAACATGTTGTTTGCTGAAGATGTCTATTTTTTCAACATGGATGAACAGCAAGTGGCTTGGTTCCTCATTCTCCAGAATAAACAGTGGGCAAAGGCCAGCTTTCTTGAAGCCAATTTTTCTAAGGAACTGACTTGGTCTTGTGTACCAGACCAACAACGCCTGCTTCAGGCTGTAGACGGCTCTCCTCAGCTTAAAAATTGTACCAGGATTGTCTTGATATTTTTGTGAAGGTAATAGGGTGAATTGTTTGTTCAAGTTTTATGTGGGAAATGCACTTGGCACATCTAGATTACACACTTGAACATTTGCTACCACCGCATGCAATACAAGGATTTGTATAGAAGATGGAAAACCTGTTGGCGCCTAATTGGACAGGAAATTAATCCCAGAGGTCTTCCTGAAGCCTTGTGCGCATATTCCTGTTTTTTACTCCATAACCTGGTTATCTTGCCAAGCTTCTTACTATATGTCCATGTGGTCAAGATAGCATTATCAGTGTCTGTACACTGTCCCTCCACCCAGACTTGGTGCTTTTTCATGTTCAAGATTTCTCTATTTTTGGCCTCAACCTAATGACTTGCCTCATCTATACTCATTTCCTCCTTGTGAGACCTTGGATTGGTCACACTTGTTGTGGCATTTTTGTATTTTATCCATGCAGAGTTCCCCAGTGATGAGATTACGGTCCCTGGTTCCCTGAACAACAATCCTCCGCCCTTGTACCCCTTTTTCAACTATTCTTCCCAAGAATTATTGGAAAATTATTTTAGAACCTATTTGTGGTTACACCTCCACCAAAATTTGTAATTAGTAGAAAATTCAAACTGTCTAGGTATATATCCCAAGCTCTTCTGGAACTCTTCACTCAGTATTTTTATTTCTATTTGCACCTCTCATTCTCTTTTCAATGCTATTTTTTCCTCATTGTTTCAACCTTTTTTTTAGCAGAAATATAAATCTATATCTATATTCTTGGAAAATTAAAATTATGAAATTTTGAACCAATATTTAAAAGTAAAATATTACCCAAGAAAGCCCCTTCAAAAATCTGACAGTACCTGTTATAAAAAAGTGTATACAAGCAAAAGTAATTGCCATTTCCAGTATAATTAGTTTTATACTGATGAATACACAATATGATCATTCCTTCTAAACAAGAACCCACTCCTTCTTCCTCAATGAAAAACAAACATGACTTCCTACGGATGAAAATCAAGAATATTAATATTTCTAAGGAACCCCCTATTTATGTCCTTCTATCACACAAAACAACTGAAAAAAAGCAGATTCTCCTTACTAAGGTCAGCCACAACCTTTCAGCCGTCACCGAGACTTTTAAATCCATGAAGGAAGAATACCTAAAAGATAAACATCTTATCCTCCAACATCAGATCCAGATCAATCAAGAAAATGAACTTATCTGGAACAAACAAGCCTCCATGGAAGGCATAGGTACAAGAGAAATATGATTTTAGCTACTAAAACCTATAAGGAACCCTCTACAACACATTTGTGTTTTTTTGGGAAAGCCCAAAGACCTCTCCTATATCCTAGACACCATCTGCAATTTTATTAGGCAGCACAAACAGGATTTTGCTAAAAACTCAAGACAAATCAACTTTGTTGCCCTCCATTTTAAGACTGGTGCAAAGACTTCCCACCCGGAAACCTGCTTTTTGTGCCTTCTTTGACAGAAAGCCGCCGATAAAGGAAGTGAACCTACTGACTTGAATTTGAAAGGTCTTCCCTGTTTCCTCCCAGAACTACACACCTTTGACACCTTTTTTGACGCCTTGGTTTCATCCTTTGGAGCCAAGAGGAAGAAAGAGCAACTCAAGAAAGAGTTTGAATCATGTAAGCAAGGGAACAAGTTAATATCTGATTTCAATTCTACCTTTTCAGCCTTAGCTTCAGTCATCAAGATCTCAGAAGTGAAAAAAATAAAAAAAACGTCATGGAAATTGATATAATCCATACCAAGCCTAGAACCTTGCCCTCCTTCCCTTCTAGACCAAATCTGGACTCCCCTCCTATAACCATATTCAGACGGGAATGCAATAAAAGGGGTTTGCGCTATAACTTCCTGCAATTGCTCAATCATAACCATTCTACAGTAGATTGGTTTTGCCTCCCCAAAGCCTGCGTTTGCCTTAACTAATAAATGAACTGATTCAGACTCCAGAACTCACCACAAACGCTTAGCCCTGTTCATTTCATTGACAACCACCCCTCTGATTCCCCCTCCAATGCTACCTACTCCTTAAACCCCCTCCCTGATACCAGTGTCTCTGCAAGCTCTTCCACCCTCAACACTACCCTATCTTGTCTATCCTCCTGCTCTTTCTTTGATTCCAAATTTCAATTTACAAAGCTGTCTTTTGAAGGACTAGTCCTACAAGACACAGGGGCCACCAAAAATTCAATTTAAATATCCACCATCTCCTCCCTGGACCTCTTTATCTCAGAACCCTCATCTCCAATCACTTTTTTCACTTCAATGGAATCACCTCCACCAAAAAAAAATGTTTGGCTCAGGTTCAAATATCCAATCATAACAACCATTTTAACTTACATGAAAAATTCTATGTCACTCACCTCCAGACTTACAAAATGATAATTGGAACCTCCTGGATGAATTTTCATGTGGCCAGTATCTCCTTCCAACCCAGGGGATCTTTTAACCTTTGTGCAGGGAAAGATGAAACATCAACCAGTAAGCAAAGATGTGATCTTCTGTGTTTCTCCTCACAGAGGTCTCTCCCACATCCGGTTTCTGAATACAAGGAACTTTTTAAACCACAGACCTCCAAACACCACAGAGAAACTGATCTATCTATATATCTGGAGGAATTTCCCCCCCCAGTTAAAGACAATTTTTACTCTTCCCCCTTCCAAAACCAATCAATTGCGGTGTGAGAATTATTGGACCAGAAAATTAGACAAAGAGCAGTATTCAAAGCAAAAAAATGCTGAGACAATGATATCTTATGATTGATCCTTCATCTGAGGCAGAGGCAATGGCAAACTTGTTATTTTGAATGAATTGATGAATGAATAGATGTAAAACAGCAGGGAGAAGATCTCTTTAAATTCAAAAGATAGTACTGATGTGGAGCTCATGTAATGACAAGAAAAGGGAAAAAATCCCGCCCCAAATGGGCTCTACAGGCTCTACAAGCCCTGTTACTTGGTTTGGGCTTACTCATCCCACTTGCAATTAGTTATGAACCCTTTCTAACAGCCTGTAACAGTCAAATTTGGTCTTTTCACCCTCACAGGGCTAATCCAGCCCCTTGCTGTTCAGACCCTGGCTGGTTATCTATTCCAACCAGCCCTGTTACCTGGTAACATCTCTCTTCTAACTACAATCACACTTTTTATACACTCACAGGCCTTGTTGGCTCCTGAAACCAGGCCCCTGGCCCTCAAAATGGTCAGGGTGGACCAAGAATTACTCTGTTCCCACCAAGAACTCATCAGGGGGGGTGTAACCAGGGGACATGTGCGCCCCCCCACCCCCCTCCTGGGAACAATTCCCCTGGGGAGGTGATCAAATCCCCCTCCAGGGGGCCTGGGGTTGAATACCCCCAGGGGTTTTCACACAGAAGGTGGACTGGGTGGTGATCAGGCCCACCGAGCCCATTGGTTGCCTCCCCCATGGTAATGGGGGGGGGGAGATGGCCCCATTGGTCTTGAGGTGGGGGGGTGATCAAGTCCCCTTCCACTTTGCCAGTTTCCTTTGTTGCAACTGACTGGCTGGTCTGGTTGAGGATGAACCAGCCATCCTCCCTCAGCCTCACGGCCAAGCAAGGGGAGGGAGGGAGGCAGGGGACGCAACCCAACTCAGTGCACGCAACCAGGGCCGCGCCCCCCCACACAACGGATGGGGGGACTCCAAAAAGAGTCCCCTGCCCCCTACAACGGCCCCGCCTGAGCTATTGGGCCCCAGGTGAGAAACAAGCAGCCCCAAGCGGGCTGCAATATGGGTGGCAGCCCCAATGGGCGGCCAAGGCCTGATGACCCTAAAAAAAAAACTTTGGCCAGCCAGCCCATCTGGAAAATTATGTCCATAATAATCCTTGGGCCTATAAATGCCCAGATAAGCCCATCTGCCTAAGGTGGCCCACCCACCCTGAGGGGCCTGTCAAGGCCTATGTTGCAATTGACTTGGAAAACGTGTTTTGGTGCCCAAATGCCCAAAATAAATAACATCCACATAGGCCCACGTGGCCCACCTGATTTCCAATGGGCAATGGAGGCCCATGTGTGCATCCCATTTGGATTACCCACTAATATGCACATTACCTGAGTACATCTGAATTTTAACATGCAGGACTATGTGGAGCATCTTTTAAAAAAAGGATTCATTCAACCATCTTCATCTCCTGCAGGAGCCCCTATCTTTTTTTTCAAACAAACTGGTAAGAAAAACCTCCCTTGCGTTGACTATTGCGGTTTAAATAAAATAAACATTTGTGACTCCTATCCTCTTCCCCTTGTTTCTAGCCTTTTGAGCTGGTTCTGTGGTTTCACTTTCTTCTCTAAGATAGATCTTAAATTATCTTTCAATATTTTGCATATAAAAGAAGGTAAAAAATGGAAAACTGCCGTCAGGACAAAAATTTGTCTGTTTGAATATCTTTTTATGCCTTTTGGATTGGCTAATGCTCCGGAAGCCTTTCAGCAATTTATCCAATGGGTGCTCCAGGAAGTATTTGACCACTTTTTTTTTTTTAAATTGATGAAATTATCATCTTCTCTTGCAATAAAGAAGAACACTCAAAACATCTGAACCTTGTCCTGAAAAAACTCCATCACCATAAACTATATGCTTCCTTGGAGAAGTTTTCCTTTTTTTCAGATTCTGTGAAATTTTTTTAGTTTATGATTGAAGATAAAGGAATATGGATGGACCCCAAAAAGAAAATTTTGATGAAAAATTGGAAACACCCTTCCACGGTCACAGGCATCCAACATTTTTTAGGCTTCTCTAAATTTTATTGCAAATTCATCCACTGTTTTTCTTCTGTTTCCCTCCCACTCCACTATGCAAACATGAAGGTTTTTGACCTCCAAAAATCACTCTACTCCCCCATTTTCAAAGATTCCTTTGACTATTTAAAAAAGTCATTTAATACTAACATTCTACTACATCATTTTGAATTTAAGAGACATTAAATTGTCTATACAGACACCTTGCAATTGGCTATTTCTGCCATGTTATGGCGACCAAATGTTGAAGGGCGCATTAGAAAAGTATCTTTCTATTCCCTAATTCTGACAGACTTCCAGAAATGTTGGAAAATCTACAATCTTGAATTAGGGGCCATTATTGTGGCCTTCTCCAAATTGAGTCCCTGCTTATCAACACTCCCAACCTGGTAAAAGTATTCTCTAACCATCAAAATATCCATTATTTCATGAATGCCTTGGCCCTCACCTCTAAACATGACAACTGGGCATCCTTTATGTCGTTTTTAATTTTGAGATCCAGTATTTTAAAGGAATAGCTAAAACGGCTAACCCCTTTAGTAGACAAGTCCTTGACAACATTAGTAAGGAAGGACCCACTATTTCTTTACCACATTTCCAGTCTAGTGAATACAAAGATAAACCTTCAATCCTTGATGTTCCCCTGAAGGAAGTTTTCTCCATTGATAAAGTTCTTAACCAATATTCCTCCTGTTCTCCCAGCCTACCTAACCTTATTTGATTCAATCTCAGCTGTTGGGAAGATGGCCTTCTTTGGTTTTGGGGTAAAATATTTTTAAATCCCCCACTCCGCCAGTCCTTTATAGCTTCTTTACATGACTCCCCCCTGAGGGGTTACTGGGGTACCTTCAAAACCTTGAACATTATCCTCCCCCCCTTTGATTGGCCTTCTATCTGCAAGGCTTATATTTCTATGTCAAGAAATGCGTCTCCTGCCAGTCAAACAAACCTATTAAAGTTAAAAAGAACCCCCTCAAGCCTTGAGAACCCTCAGACTGTCCATGGTCCACTATAGGTATAGATTTTATTCTCAAAATTCCAAAAAGAGACTCTTTTGATTACATTTTTGTGAGCCTCCTGGATGCCAAGAGCCTTGCTATCCTTTAGCTACCAGAGTTGATAGAATAAATAATAATTATATTATTTAATAAATGAAGCAAAAATCCATAAAATATTTGGATTAAGCTTATTTCAAGGTTAATTGGTTTGGTTATAGTTTATTGTTATAAATCAATATGAATAAATTGATTATAAAATATTTTTATAGAGGGGCCACAATTATATTGGGGATATTAAACACCTCACTTCAGGGATCTCAGTATGAAAACACGTGGTCCTGGTTACTTTGGGCTCTTTAGTTTAAAGGATATTTTACCCAAAGATAATATGTATATAAAATACACGGTGGAGTGGCTGGTCCTTTTGATCAATCTGCAACAACAGAGAAAGGATAATAAAACTCACTTGTATATTATTAAATCTTTTGGGTATCTTTTTGGGACGTGCACTGATGGGTTAAACCTGTGTACTGGGGTTATAAGGTTGTTCAGCAGTTTTAATTGATAAAAAAGAGGTTGAGGACGGATATTATTGATCAGACTTAGCCATAAATCATTTACTTATCTCTTATTAGTACTTGATTCCCTTGGCACGGTTTCTGGATTTGAATATAACTGGGTCTCTGCCCATCAATATCCTCAAAAGAGCTCTTTAATTATAGCTTTTGGAGTCCCAATACTATCCTTCTGAGGGGTACAGGGGCTCAAAGGGACTGACACTAAGGCTAACAGGGTAACCAGTGGTAGCCTGTCACATGTTCTTGGTGCTATAGAACGGGTGGGATCTAATTCCTGAGGGTATTGGAATGATTCTACTTTATAATAGATCTTAGGACGTGTGAATAACACTAATATGTCCTATTTCTGTATTATTTAATTAATTATCCTTATTGAATGTTCGCAGTAATTTAATAATTATTTAAATAGACATTTCTAGGGACATCTTGATGTCAGGTGAGTTCTCATTATGTATCAAATAACTGAAGTAAAGTTATGATATTGATTTTACTCCTTATTTTTGAGTTCCAGTTGATTTACTAAGATAATTACTTGAAAATATAAGTCATGGGAATTCATGTAATACTTTTACATCATTAGTTTTCTTAGTATGTCGCAATGATATTGATGTCTAGAAATTCTCATAAAATCATATTAAAGTATTTTAATATATTTTTAGAAGTTGTTATTTTCTTATTTTTGAAATTCTTGGTACTTTGAATTATATTTAATAAAAAATACATAGAAGGGTTGTTTAAGAATTTTTATATAACATTATGTACTTTAAGACTACCTACTATCCACAGGAACATTTATTACATATGTAGGATGTTCCTGTGTGGGTTGTAGCATGTTAACGCGGTACCTAAGCCTCTCAGGCCGCCTGTCACTCTGTCAACCCGTAGTCCCGACGCTGCATACTTGTCAGAGGCCCGGGGCTGCATACACAACCTTGAAGGAGTGAAAGGGCTGTATCTCAACCGCGCGCGGGTGGGTTGGCTGCCGCGGCTGCTTGTGGGAATTCTGATAAAACACATTTCCATCTGTAACTCCCAAAATATACACAACACCTCAATTATGTCTGAATTTTAGGTGTTAAAACTATACGTGACAATACGTTTGAAGTATTTAATTGACCAAAAGTTCAATAGTGGAGCTGTGGTATTTTGGTCTTTGTTTTGTTAATTATTTAAAAATAAAAGTAGTTGGATTTCAAGGTTGGGGTCATTGAGTGACCCAACATAATTTTGGTTGGAGAATCCATTTATGTAATAATTTGTATGGTTTTCCTACTCCTTCTTAGGGTAATTATATTATTATTATTTTTATGTAATTTTTGTTTCTTTTGCAGCTTGCTCTGCAATATTAGCAAGCTGACATTCCCCCACTCCAATATATAGCCATATCTGAAAAAAAATCTGGAGGATGTTGGGAGAAAATTAACTTCATGTGTGTTTCAGTTTCTTTTGCTGGCCCTGTAGTTTCTGAGATGTATTGGTCCATCAGGTATTTTATTTTCTGGTCACCATTCATCTTTGTCTGCAGATTCTCTTTTGTATCTTACTAAGTATAGTCTGACATCTTTTCCTTGTACTCTCTATTTTTTGTCTCTCAATATCCTTCTGACTTTTCCTTTTTCTTTCACAGGGTCTGGTTCTTTTGGGATTATTGCTGGAGGGAGGTTGATAACTTCTCTTGGTTGAAAGTGCTTGACTAGGCTAACAGGAAATAATGGGTGTTTCCTTGATAATTCTTCACTCAAGATACTTCCACAGCATTTTTGCCATGCATCCCCCTGATAAAAAATGGTGCAACAAAGTACGTTTTCAGTTTTCTGTTACCTGCTAGATTGTTGAAATTGGTTGTAGATATCAAGATTTGAACTCCTATTTTGTAGTCAGGTTCTTCATGTGATTTGTACCATCTTTATTTGTTGCATTCTACTGCTTCTTCTTCACATTTTTGACATTGATTATTTGACAGATCTATAATCTTCTTAAAGTCAAGAGATGTTGGATGAATAGTGGCTAAGTTATAGTTTAAGTTATTCCTAGGGAGTTTTGGAATCCATCCTTTTTCTAGTAGGTAAGAAAATTTTTTGGTAGTAGAATGTTTACTGCTGTTATAAGCCATTTCTAGGGCTGAGAGTAGGCTTACCCAATCATGGCAATAACCATCTGAGTTTTTTTATTCTAGAACAAAGCTACAGAACCTTCTTAGCATATCTTCTAGGGTCTGTATCATTCTTTTGGCTAATCCATCAGTCTGGGGATGGTATGCTGTAGAAAATGATAGAGTAGTACCCAGTACATCATGTAGATTCCTCCAAAACTCAGAGGTGAATTTGGAGTCTCTTTCACAAATTATAATCTTGGGTATACCCACATCAGCTATGATCCTGTTCCAGAATAGTAAAGCTACATCCATAGAACTATCTTCTTGGTGGTTAGGTAAGAATTTTGCCTTCTTAGAATATCTTTCAACTATAAATAGGACAGATTTATATGAATGAGTACCTCCAGGGGGGAGGCCGGTGACAAAATCCATATTGATGATTTCCCATCTGGTTGTAGGTTCAGAGATTTTCTGTAAGAGTCCAAACCTTTTTCCAGTAGTTTATTAGATTTTTGGCAGGTTGCACAGCTAGTAACATATTTAATATTGATTTCTTTTGAGTCTATCCACCAAGCAGTTTGTTTTAATTTTTCCAAAGTTCTTTCTGTGGATAGATGCCCTGATAAACAGTTTTCATGGCATTCCCAGAGTATATGTTGTATATGTTATTTGTTGCTTAGTACTAATACACCGGAATGTTGGTTTCTGTAGTAAAGGAGACCTTCCCAAATGGCAAAACTTCCTGCTTTATGGGGTTTAAGTAATGAAGCAGGTAGAATATTTATCAGAGATGCTTCTGGGGATTCACATTCCATAATGGTAATCAGAAGCTTGATTTCAGGAGAGTAGTTGTCCCTTACTAGGTTGAAGAAAGCAGTATCTAATTCACATAATTGGATCCACATTATTGGAGCATTCAATTCAAAAAGATTGATGTTGAGGATAGGAAAGATATCTTGATCTTCAGGGTCATATTCTGGATTGTTAGAGTCATTAGGCAAAGCATCCCTACATAGTGTTAGATTTTTAGTCTGATATTTATGTTGCCTAAATCTTGAGTATAACCATACTTGTTTCAGCTCAATATTCTTTGATCTCAGTTTGCCCTATGTTGTCCTCCAAGCAGTGCGGACTCCAAGGCTCAGTATTGAATACATTTTTATTCATTGTTGTTACTCATCTTTCCAACCACTTGTCAGCCTATCTTGTACTTAGTCTACTTAAGCTACCAGCTCTCAAGTGAATGAACACCATCTGTTCTTCCCTACACTGAACCCTATTGCCACCTTGACTCCCAAGATCCGCTCCACTTGGCGTTACAAGATCTTTTCCTCACCTCCTCTTAAGTGTTTCAACTGGAGCCTCCAACTCAAAATTTCACATGGTTAAAAGCCAAAGGCTCCCTTCTGAACCATGACCTCTTCTATCTCCAGTCAGAAAATCCTTCTCACTGTTGACAATTACTATACCTGGTCTATTGCGATGGAAGGCAAAATTTATTCCATTGATGCCTTAGAGATAGTCCTCAAGGAATTCCCTCAACCCTCAGAGTCTAATGATGCAAAACTGTTTGAAAGAATTAATTGCAAGGCCTACAAACTCATCTTAGACCATCTCAATGAGGACAACCTCTCTTATGTTTCAGGTTCCTTTCCCTTGGCCAAAAGATGCAACCGCATTGCCCTGTGGGATCTCCTCAAGTTGCACTACATGCCTAACAATTTCATCAACAAGAAACTTGCTTTCACTCAATTCAACAAAGTCAAGTTTGAGAATAACATCAAAGACTTTGGTGCAAAAATTCAAACCTCTACTCAAAAAATGAAGCTAGTAGGCATAAAGTTAGAAGAAGAACTTACAATCATCCTTACCCTATCCAAGCTGTCCTCAGAGTTTAACTATCTCAAGAAGTCAAACAAACGAAATGATAAAACTATTGAGTACATCTTGAAACAACTCAAAAAAGATGAAGCTCAAGCCAGAATCAACCCAACCAAAAGTTCCTGTATTGGTTTCAATCATTCCCTGTACTCGCAAACCCCAACCTTTCCACATTGCAACAAAGCCGGACATTGCCCTGATAGTTGTTGGGTCAAATACCCAGAGAAGGCCCCAAAGTTTTCTCCTTGGTCAAAATCCTCAGCAACTGAAGAGGCTCATTTTTACACCTTCTAACTCACTTCTGGCAACTCTCCACCTACAAGTCACTCCCAAGCCAACATCTTTTTAACGCCCTTTTATACTTATATACAATGTCCTCAAAAACTTGTCAAACATTGAATTTACATCCTTGACATCATTTGATCCACCCAATTCCAATCTCTGGTCTTCTTACCCTGTTGTTTCAAGTTGCCCAGTTCTTTGATTCTCAGCTGGCTCAATCAATTGCTCCCTCATTATTGATTCTTCCTGTTCTGGTTGATTCCTCAGTAGCAACCTTGCGACTGTCTATTGCGCCTCAACTCTTCAAGTTCCAACCTTTATCATCTTAGCCTGCGCCTACTTGTCACTATTGTCTTCACTTGTATCTACTTTAGGTCTGGTAACTACCTTATAAAGTTTCTCAAATATTTACCTTGTCATCTAAGTTGTTTCTCAGAATAGTCCGGGGTTCAAAGGTTGAGATTAGAATACTAGTTACCTGTTGATGGAATAGACTCAAAAGAAGTTCAAAAATCACTTGTTAAATTTCTTTTCCAATATAATAAGCCCTTATTGTATTGTTCAAAAATCTTTCCACTCTATGATTGAAATTTTAGATAGAATAGGCATACAAGAGATCAAAAGTCTTCAACTCTGTAAATTGTTTTATCCCTCTCAAGCTTTAGGCAAGGGGGTGTGTTAGAGTTTTAGTCTGATATTTATGTTTTCTAAATCTTGAGTATAACCATACTTGTTTCAGCTCAATATTCTTTGATCTCAGTTTGCCCTATGTTGTCCTCCAAGAAGTGCGGACTCCAAGGCTCAGTATTGAATAAATTTTTATTCATTGTTGTTACTCATCTTTCCAACCACTGGTCAGCCTATCTTGTACTTAGTCTACTTAAGCTTCCAGCTCTCAAGTAAATAAACTCCATCTGTTCATACTCAATCTTGAACTTGAGCGCTCCCTGCAACTCCTTGATCCGCTTCACTTGGCGTTACAAGATCTTTCCTCCTTATCTCTTAAGTGTCTCAACCAGAGCCTCCTACTTAAAATTTTCACACTTAGACTATCAGCATTCTGATTTTTAGCTCCAGCTTTATGCACTATAGTCATCTGACCTCTATACTGTTGTATAGCAATTTGTCACCTGAGCATATGTCTTGTGGAATTTTTCATGTTCATAAGAGTTCTTACAGCATTACAGTCTGTGATTACTTGAAAAGTGGTGCCTTCTAAGTTATAGTGTATCTTTTCTAAAGCCCATACTAGTGCAAAACATTTCAACTGACTTGCTCCATATCTCTTTTCTGTATCTTTGATCTGTCTAGATATGAAGATTACTGGTTTCTCTACTGGTCTGTCTTCTTCTCTCCTTTCTTGATGTAGAGCAGCTCCTAACTCTTCCATACAGCTTCAATTTACAGTTTGAATGGCTTGGATTAATCTGGTTGGATGAGTAAAGGAGTAGAGTTCATAGCTATTTTTAGTTCCTCATAGTTTTTCAGTCTCTCATGAGTCATTTCAAATAGAGTGTTGTTGTTGCATAATTCATAGAGAATCTTAGTTAGAATAGCAAAATTTGGTATGTATTGTCTGTAATAACTGCAAAAATTAATGAAAGACAGTAACTATGTTTTGTTTTGAGGCGTAGGGCTATTAATGACAGCAGCTATCTTATTTTGATCAGCAGCTAGAGTTAGACCAGAGACTATATTTCTTAAGGCTTTCAATTCTCTGTAGCCAAAGTTGCATTTATTCATCGACACCTTCAATCCTGCTCTGGAGATAGTCTGGAGTACTAATCTTACTTGGTTAATATGAGAATCCCAATCATTAGAGTATATGATAACATCATCTATATATGCCATCATCCATCCTTGTCTGATGTAAGTACCTAGAACTGTATCCATTGTTCTCTGGAAGTGTGATGGAGCATTATTTATACCAAAAGGCATCCTCAGATATTTATATATTCCCAAATGACAGATTATTCTCATAAACTTCCTGCTTTCAGGGCTTATTTCTATCTGGTGGAAAACTTTAAGAATATCCATAGTAGTGATGTACTTGGCCTTGGACAAGTTATGCAGAGCATGATCAATCCAGGGTATAGGATAATAATCTGCCTGAGTATAATTATTGAGCATTCTGAAGTCTCCTACCATTCTTGACTTGTCATTATGCCAAGCTATGATTAAAAGTGTGGTCACATCTACCTGTTCATTATGCCCTACTATCATTAATACTTTTAAGTCTATTAGTTCTTGGATATGTTCCTCAAGAGATTTTTTAGACTTAGGACTAGAAGGATAGGCTTGCCTTCTTAAGTTTGGAGGATAAGGAGGCTTAATGGTCAATGTCAATACCATATCATGTCCTTTAATATCACCAATGGGATGATCTTTTGTACAAAGAGAATTTTGGCTCTCAAAGCAGACTTTCAATATATCTTTCTTCTGCTCCTCAGAAAGTTTCATATTCAGAGCTGCTGGTAAGATTTATTCTTGGTCGAAAGTCTTCTAAATACTTTTGATAAGTAGAGGAGGGGAAGTTAGACTGAATGGTGCATATCTTAAACTTCTTGTCCCAATTACCTCCTACTGTGAAGTATCTTCCTCTACTCTGGAACAAATCTATACCATATAGACATAAGGCATCATTACCCAGTATCAGGTAGTCACATAGTCCATTGAGCAATACTAAAAATTGCACTTTTATCCTCAAAGATCCTTTAGTATGAGGTGGTATTATAGGAGCAGTCCATACTCCAATAGCATTCATGGAAGAGTTGCAAGAGCTGAAACAGGCTTTTGGGATGGGAAAAAGGTGTTCTTTCAGATTGGGGTCCCATTTGTTTAAGAATTCAGCACAGACACATGAGCAAAAAGCTCCACTATCCAGTAATTACCTTATAGGTCTGTCTTTATACAATCCTGTTGCATAAAAAGTTTGACCAGTGGTATAGCTTTTCCCACTGATAGGTTTAACTGTTAGTGGTTTGACAACCATAATATGTCTAGGAATTATGGTAGGACCCCATTGTTGGGGCAAGTTAGAATCCCCATGGATGTTATTGATTTCTACAGAAGTGCCTATATCTCCTTCTATAACATTAACAGCGTTGGTCAGGATCAATTCACATTGAGAAAGAGATCCTTCAGTATCAGCTATATCTTCATAATTCTGATTCTCCTTCTCTCCTTCCAAGACTGCTGTCTTTCTTTTTGGGAATGGGAATTCTTGTCTCATATTCCCAGTCTTGTTAAAATTCCAACAATTCCCAATCATCCTCTCTTTATCCCTATTCTCATTAGGTTTGTTATTATCAGACGTACTTATCACAGGAGGTTGTTTTCTGTTTTTTTTAATTTTTTAGTTCTCTTTGGGTCTAGAAGGGGCTTTCTTTAGAGTTGGCAAGTCAGCATCCATACTCATCCTACATCTTAAACTATGGTTAAGATTTCCAGGACACAGGTTGAGGAGTCTTTCATTTACTTCCTCTTTATCAGCATCTTGATAGAAGAAATCCAATCTTTTCTTATTTTCCAAGCACCATTTGTGAGTTTTATCCTTTGAGGGATCAAATGAGGAATTTTCGAAATTTTTCATCATTTTTCTTTTCAACATTCTAGAACCAAATTGTTCTTTAATCAGAAGTTTCCAAGAATTCAATGGTAAGGATCCTACTTCTTCTCTTTTACTGATAAACCAGTCCAATGCTACCCCTTCAAATATTCTGGGAAGCCTGACTACAGCTTTAAAGAGTTAATATTGTAGTTAATAAATTTGATAAAATTCATTTGATTGTATTCTCCTTCACTGGAGAACTTGGGCCGTTCAGAAAAGGGGGGTAACAGTTTTAGGTATTAGTCCATCTCAGGGGTAGGACAAGGCCTAAAGGTTTCACTCCTATGCATTCCTAGGAAGGGTGCTGCATAAGGATTAGTTGTTTGTCTGGGAGGTTTTGGTTCCTCTGTGGTACTCCACAAGGGGTTGGTCAGACGGTATTTTAAGTCTCTAAGATCATTCTTGATCAGCTTAAGATGATGTTCCACTTTATTATTAAGAAGATGCAATTTCTCACTAACGGATAGAATGGAGCTGTTAGTAGTGGTTACTCATTCTTCTTTTAAGGGTTGGAAAGAAGTAATAGAATCTTCTTGGATTCCTTATTAGATATTCTCAATTTTTTAAGTCTGTCTGATCCTTCCTTGTTTAATTGTCTCCAATAAATGTTCTTTGGTTTCTTTGATTTCTTCCATTCCTACCATCTTTTTTTGATTATTAATCAATTTGGGTACTACAGAGGTTGATTTATCCATTTGGGTATAAACACTATCCAAAGTTTCACAAACAATTTTGAAATTATGACTCATATCATTAGAAAAGGAAGTAATTACATCAGAGGTTTGTTTGAGCTCAGAATTGGAAGCTAATTGTTGTAAACTTTTTCCATTTTTGAACTAGGGATATTATCTTATCCCAGTCTTTCTTTCCCTTTGGTTTGGGATGGGAAGAGGATCTCTTCATTCCTGATCCTTTGCCTGTCAGTTGGGCTAATTGATCCCAAGGATTCCATTTTTCTACGTAGGATTCTACCCCTTTCCATGGAATCATTTTCTGAAGAGCTATCTGGGTAGCTTTTGCCTGGTAGATTATCTTTTTCATAGACACCATGTCCTCCTTGACTTGGGCTTCTTTGAACTCTTCCCAATATTTCACGTGCTCTCTGACTAAGTCTTTGATCCTGGCTTCATTGGCAAGATTCTGCTGGGGTGGCTGCAGGGAATCTTCTTGTAAAGGAGGTTGGCTTGATTCTACTACCTTCTCCAGCTCTAGGTTGGGAGAAGGCAGAAGTAATTGGTGCTGCTCCTTTTCCATCAACATTTTATTCACTGGTTCCATTCCCTTCATGGTTTTCCTTATTGGTGGTGTCACAGTTACTCGGATCTGTTGTGAAAGATCCATAGGAGGGAATTCTCCCTGAGGCTCTTGTGTTTTTTCTATTCATTTTTGAATAAAAAGTTTATAATTATTTTACAGAAAAAATCTGTAAAAATAAGTTTTATTCAAAACTCATGTAAGTTGATGTAAAATGGTACCAAGACATTTTTGGGATTAAATTAATCCTTAGTAGTTGATCCTATGGTGTCTTGATGTGTTCCAAGAGGTCTTCACTTTCCCAATCAATAATTTCAGGGCTTCCACAGATATCTGGGATTTCTTGATCCAATAAATCATTTTCAGTGGTGGTGGTTTCTGGTACAGGAGGGTTCACTGATGTAAAAAAAGGTTTATGTTATTGGTCAATGAAATATATTCATATTATTTTTAAAAAATAATATGGTAATAAAAGTTGTATACTTACTATTATATTTCAAAAAGTAATTTATATGGTAAAAATTACAAGATTCATGTTTCCTTGATAGGGCCTGAAAGTTGATACGCCTCTCAAGATCTTCTTGTTCAAGGAGTTTATCAAAGTGTTTACGTGCAAAATAGATATTAATTTGCTCAGCTTGAGTAAAAGATTTCCAACCAGTAGATTTATAATCTTTAATATATTCTTCTTTTCTTAGCTTTGAAATATTTGAATAATAGATGATCAATTCTGCTTGTTTTTTTTAATCCACTGCAAAAGAATTTAATGATCAATCACATTTATAATGTCAGATAAATTTATCTTTGATTTATTTTTATGTGTAATTTCTGGTCCAAGGTATTAAATATAATAAAATGGAATATCTCCTGGCCAGACCCCCAATTTTCAGCCTCCTGGATGCCAAGACCCTTGCTATCCTTTAGCTGCCAGAGGTGATAGAATAAATAATAAATATATTATTTAATAAATGCAGCAAAAATGCATAAAATATTTGGATTAATCTTATTGCAAGGTTAATTGGTTTGGTTATAGTTTATTATTATAAATCAATATGAATAAATTGATTATTAAATATTTTTATAGAGGGGCCAGAATCATATTGGGGATCTTTAACACCTCTCTTCAGGGATTTCAGTATGAAAACACATAGTCCTGGTTACTTTGGGATCTTTAGTTTAAAGGATATTTTACCCAAGATAATATGTATATAAAATACACGGTGGAGTGGCAGGGCCTTGTAACCAATCTGCCACAACAGAGAAAGGATAATAAAACTCACTGGTATATTATTAAATCCTTTGGGGATCTGTTTGGGATGTTCACTGATAGGTTAAACCTGTATACTGGGGTTAAAAGGTTTTTCAGCAGTTTTAATTGATAAAAAAGAGGTTGAGGACGGATATTATTGATCAGAATTAGCCATAAATCACTTACTTATCTATAATAAGTACTTGATTACCTTGGCCTGGTGTCTGGATATAAATATAACTGGGTCTCTCCTCATCAATATCCTCAAAAGAGGTCTTTATTTATAGCTTTTGGAGTCTTAATATTATCCTTCTGAGGGGTACAGGGGCTCGAAGGGACAGACAATAATGCTATCAGGGTAACCAGTGGTAGCCTGTCATGTGTGTTTGGTGCTATGGAACGGGTAGCATCTAATTCCTCAGGGTATGTGAATTATTCTACTTTATAAAAGATATTTGGACGTGTGAATAACACTAATCTGTCTTATTTATGTATTATTTAATTAATTATCCTTAGTAAATGTTCCCAGGAATTTAATAATTATTTAAATAGACATTTCTAGGGACATCCTGATGTCAGGTGAGTTCTCATTATGTATTAAATAACTGGAGTAAAGTCATGATATTGATTTTACTCCTTATTTTCGAGTTCCAGTTGATTTACTAAGATAATTACTTAAAAATATGATTCATAGGAATTCATGTAATAATTTTACATCATTAGTTCTTTTAGTATGTCACGAAGATATTGATACCTTGAAATTACCATAAAAGTATATCAAAGTATTTTAATATATTTTTAGAAGTTGTCATTGTCTTATTTTGGAAATGCTTGGTACTTTGAATTATATTTAATAAAAAATACGTATAAGGGTTATTTAAGTATTTTTATATAATATTATGTACTTTTACACTTCCTTCTATCCACGGGAACATTTATTACATATTTAGAATGTTCCCGTGTGGGTTTTAGCATGTTTATGCGGTACCTAAGGCTCTCAGGCCGCCTGTTACTCTGTCAACCCATAGTCCCGCGGATGCGTACTTGTCAGAGGTCTTACCAGCTCTCTGATACCAGGAACCTTGCAGTCCTTCAGCTACAGAGAGTGATAGAAATGCTGGAATGATAATAATAATTATTATTCCAATAATAAACGCTTAGAAGCTCAAATAAATGATTCAATAAGAGCAGTTGCAAGGTTTAATTGGTTTGGTGGTAAATGGTTTTCAATATAATATAAAAGAGGGGCCACAGTATTATATTACTGGGTATCTTTACAGACTAGCAACTTCTCTTCAAGGGGCCTCCTTGGGAAGTTAAATAACCTTGGAATAAATATGGGTGCCTTCGAAAGGACTTATTCCACTAGTGGCCGGGATTAACAGCACAGAAAGCCTAGACAGGAAGGGTAACAATCACTCTGAGCACTTTACCACGAAAAATCCTGTAATAATTGGAAGGGTTTCAGAGCAGATGGGGTAGATTGCTTGACTCAACTTCAATGGTTGATTGGTTTAACAAGGGTAAGTAATACTACTACAGACTAGGTCATAAATCACTTGCTTATCTTCATATAAGCACTTGATTAACAATGAGACGGTGTCTGATTGATAATAAATAAATTGCTGGTAAACTCTGATCAACTGATTCGATCCAAAGAGGTCTGTATAAATACCTTTTTTGGGGTGATTTTGGTCTTCTCAGGGCAGGTAGAGAGGGTTCTACTTGTGTTCTGAGGCTGGTAAGCCGGTCAGGGCAAGACTAGCACGTCTACTTGGTGCTGTCAATCAGCTGTCCTTAGATCTTCTGGATTTTTGTACTATTTTAGCCACAGGATCTGTTAATCTGCTATGGCCTAAATTTGATCATTCTGTACTCATCCTTCATTTGTACTATTGATATTGTTTTGAAGGCTGCCGATGTGAATGTTTACTGATTGTCCATCATCTGCTGATCATTTAGATAATTTTCAATAATTTTTATGAACATTTCTTGTAGTGTTTCATGTTCTTCAAAGATCAAGATCAGTGATTTACGTGGTAGTCTTTGATCTTTGATTTATTATTAAAAAATGTTTAAAACTTAATTTTTATTAATTTTATTTAAGTTTTGATCCTTTTATATCATTAGTAATGCATATGTCCGTTTGTTACATATGCTAGGCAACCCTAACTAGGTTGTAGCTCTTCTGAGCGGTACCTGGTTGTCAAATTAGTCAGGACTGATCCAGGCGCGGGGATCAGTAGTACAGATGCGCGCGGGGTAGGATCCGCTGCGTGCGTGGCAGAATCAGCTGCGCGCGGGTCTTTAGTACGCGCGATCCTGCTGCTGCTAGTACGTAGGGTTATGTAATGATGCGGGGCTGTGCGTGGGAATTGTGACATACCACATTTCCGCGTGTAACTCCTAAAATATACACAACACCTCAATTCTGAGTGAATTTTAGGTGTAAAACCTATACGTGACAATACATGTGAAATTTTAGAATGGCCAAAAAGTGCCATACAGGTGTTGTAATTTTTGTATTTTTCCTTTTAATTATTTTAAAAATATAATTCAAGGGTGGGGTCAGTGAGTGACCCTACCTAATTTTAGATCAGAAATCCATTCCTGTAATAATATTTAAGGATTTCTCACTCCTTAATTTTTTAATTGAGGTATTCTTATTTTTCATATTTCGTGTTACTATCTGACAGTTTTGCTGTGTATATAGTAGCAAGATGACAGGCCTGGGGCTGTGTACACAACCTTGACGGAGTGACAGGGCTGTATCTCAGCTGAGCGCGGGTGCATTGGCTGCCGCGTCTGCGTGCAAGAATTGTGACAAAACACATTTCCGTCCATAACTCCTAAAATATACACAACACCCCAATTCTGTCTGAATTTTAGGTGTGAAACCTATACGTGACAATACGTATGAAATAACTAATTGAACAAAAGCTAAATAGTGGAGCCGTGGTATTATGGCCTTTCTTTCCTTAATTATTTAAAAATATAAGGAGTTGGTATAATCTGTGATTTACAAATTAATATCAAGCCAGCAAACTAAAAGAAAACAGCACTTGAGATATACGTCCGACACAAGAATGATGGAAACAGCCAATGATAAATACCAACACAATGGATAGACATCCTTGACTGTTTTAGCAAGACTGACGGAGAAGAGAACATGGTGGGATGGGTTTCAGGAGATTGAGAGGATTTGAAGGCTGGGAGCTAAGCACAATACATGATTACAATTGAGACATATACAGAGTTTATCAATAGCCAGACCAATCTCACCAGTTAGAGACCAAGTATTGAGTTGAGGTGGAAGACTGAGAGTTGGCGTATCTTGAAATATGATCAAGGTCGAGTATGAGGAGCTGTAAACCAATAGTGAATGAGTATGAGACGAGTGATTGATGTTGCTTTGTGGATAGAGATTGAGGTTTTATTTCGAGATGAGGATGACTGATGAGATTGAGGTTTATTTATGGAAGAGGTTGACTGAGATTGAGATTGAAAAGAGAATGGAACCAGAGAGAGTAAGAGAAGAAAAATATGAGGAGGAACAAGAATGAAAAGAAGTGAAGATGTGAAAAGAAATAGCATGAACAGAAAAGAAATAGAGTGAACAACGTGACAGTGTGAAAGTTTTGTTGTTTGAGTGTGAAAGTTCAGATACAGCTGTAGTCCAGTAACTGTTCACACGACAAGAAAGACATAGCCCTCACTGTGAAAATAGAGTGAAAGTGACATCTGAGGTTGTGTCCGCTTCTGAATGGTGTGACATTAGTCAGAAGACTCACAACTCTGACTCAACACCCCCCTTAACTGGAGATTGCGTCTTATTCTTCTCCAAATACAAGGTCAGTAAACTTCTTAAGTTTTTTTTTGTTTACTGCCTTGGTCAGAGGGTAGGCAAGCATCATGGTGGTGTCTATCAGTCAAATTGTAAGTGATCCTTCCTTGAGCTCTTCTCAAAGTCCCTTTGTCTTCAGATCCATGTGTCTGGTTTTGGTGTTGGATCCAAATTTTTTTAATTTATCGTTGAGAACTTTATTATCAATCATGTGTTTCAATGATTGGAGATTTTGTTGAAATACTTCTTCCAACAAATGGCGAAGCCATTTGGCCTCTAGAAAAGAATCCAGCAGTGGGTTGAGTTCAGCTTTGGTGGAAGAGTAGGTGATATTTCTTTGTTTATAGCTATTCCAGGAGAGAGGAGAACCAAACGACAGGCATAGATACCCTGATTGAGATCTCCGACTAGTGGGATCCTTGCCCCATGATGCGTCACTGTAGCATTCTAACGGTTCTTTTGATTCATCGTAGGTGAGGGTTAGTTTTCAATCTTTTGTGTGGTTGAGGTACTGCCATGTTCGCTTGAGTTCCTTCCAATGCAACAATCCTGGTTTGTTTTGAAATCGGGCCAAGCTTGAAACTGAATAGCTGAGGTCCGGTAGAGTTTGACTCGCAATGTAATTGAGGAGTCGGATTGCAGACTTGTAGTTGATATTTAGCTTTTTGAATTCTTCAAAGTCCTCGTCGGTCGCTTCGCACAGTTGGAAATGCGGAGTCATTGGGGTAGAGCATGGTCTGGATTTGAGCAGCCCAATTTCTTCTAGACCATCTTCAATGTGTTTAGGTTGGCTCAAGAGAATGCTAGTTGCTGTTTGTTTGAATCTCATTCCAAGAATGGTGTCCGGTTCATGAGCTTGCGAGTCTTTGAACCTGGAGTTGAACTTGTCATCAAAGTTGTTCCCTTCACCTACTAGAATTAGGTCGTCTACGTGAAAAAAAAGAAAATACTTATTGTCTTCAGATTTGTACAGACAGGGATTGCTATCCGATTGTTGGAATCCAACCAATTTGATCCAGTCTGTGAGAGTGCCGTACCAGTTCTTTGGGGACTGCTTGATTCCATAAAGACTCTTCTTTAGTCTTAGGAATTCGCACTTGCGTTGAAATCCTTGAGGTGTTCTGATGATCACCTCCTCTTCTATTGGCGCATGAAGAAAAGCCGCTTTAACGTCATATTGTTGGATTTTCAACTTGTTCTTCAAGGCTAACAGGAGAATAGCTCTCAAAGAGGCGATCTTACCAGTAGGTGAAAATTTTTTGTCAAAATCCAAACCATGAACCTGGTTGAATCCTTTTACACAGATCCGGGCTTTATGTATGACGGCCTCATTGTGAGAGTTTTCTTTGATTTTGAATATCCACGTTGTATCTAGCAGATTTATTGGAGTGTCTCCCTTGTAATCCTCCCATACTTCAAGTAACTTGCATTGATCAATTTCCTTTTTGATCGCCCCCCCGACTTGAAGTGTTCCACACATCAATGTTCCTGATCAAATGTCTTTTGCTCAAAGTAACGGTGAAATCCATAACGTTGAGGGGGTCTAACAGTCGATAAATCACGCAGAATTCTTCTTGTAATTACAGGCTCTTTGATTACTTTGATTGATTTTGGATTAACAGTAGAGTCGACAGATTCAGAGGGGTCAGACAAAGAGTCTCTCAAACTTTCCCCGTCAGAATTTAGTTCTTCTTTGTCTGACGTATCTACTGCTGCTGGCGGATCCCTGTAATTAAAACAATCTGTTGCTTTTTCTTTTGCTGTGTTCTCATTGGTCTTGGGATATTGATCATTGTTGGGCTCAATCATACAGAAGTGGAGATCAGCGGTTGATTTGGTTCCTAGATTGTTCACCAATTGTTTTAAAAACCAAACATGTTTAGACAGAACTATTTGCCCCTCAGGCATAAGGATTTTATAGGATAAGAGTTCCGGATTATAAACCAATAGTTTTCCTTCTTGTCCTTTGGGATTGAACTTGTCTCATTTTGATCTCCTTTGATTCAGAACAATGGTGGAGACACTGATGGTTTGCAGATAATTGGAAGGTAGTTTCTTTCCTTTGATCAGTTCCCAGGGGGTGAGGAATAGGATCAAGATTGGGATCTAGTTCAGACTCATTGCCAAGACTCAAGCAAGAACTGAGAGAAGATTGATTAGGAATAAGAGTACAAGGAAAAGAAGAAACAACCAATGAAGAACAAATATTTTTGGATTTTTCCATTTTGATTTGTTTTTGATTTTTGATATTTTTGGGATCAGAAGAAAACGTTGAAAAGATATAGAAATAAGGCTCTGAGGTGAGAGTTGACCTTGAGTTGAAGTTTGAGGCTGAAAAGAACTACAACTATTAGTAGGATCAACTACTCCAATAAAAAATGAGAAGAACTAGAATTATCCTTCTGTTTTCCCTTTAGAGATGACTTTGGAAAATGACCAGGGAAATCTATTTCCCAGCGACCAGAATCCAAAGAAAAAAGAGGAACCTCAATTTTTCTACCATCAGAATTAGGGAGCAGAATTCTCTCCCCAACTTGATTGGAAAACATAAGAGTTGCTCCAAAATCAATTAAGAAAAGTCAACCCAAGATCATTCGTCCATCCAGGCGTGTGATCCAGAAATGACAAGTTACAAAGATGTTTTGGCCAGTCCAGACTGGAAGATCTCCAACAATTCCAACCAATTTGCAAGATTGGTTTCCTATTTGATACACTGAAGAGGTGAAGCTGACCCTAGGGCTGAGTTTAAGTTTGCAGGACATAGCATCTGAGAGCCAGAGTCAACAAGGAGTGAGACCATTTTTTCTGATTCACCAAGATAGCATGGAAGAAAACCAAGAGCACAAGAGTAAAGACTAGACTCAGGAGAGGGGTCTGTTCCACCAGAATCCTCCATCAAAGTTCCAGAGGAGACCATGAGTTCTTCAGGACTGATTTCAACATGTTGACAAGAAACCCATTTCTTCATTCCTTCAGCAACAGATGGAGAGATTGACAGGAGTTCAGCCACAGATAGATCAGGAATGCTAATATCAGAAATTTCCTTTAATACCCCTTCCACAGCATTGGGGTGATCTTTGGAAATCCCCCTCTCAAACCAAACTTTGGGCTGGGTGGAGGGAGGAAGATTGTCAGTCTCCTGGATGCCAAGACGCTTGCTATCCTTTAGCTACCAGAGGTGATAGAGTAAACAATAAATATATTATTCAATAAATGCAGCAAAAATCTGTAAAATATTTGGATTAAGCTTATTGCAAGGTTAAGTGGTTTGGTTATTGTTTATTGTTTTAAATCAATATGAATAAATTAATTATTAAATATTATTATAGAGGGGCCACAATTATATTGGGGATCTTTAACACCTCTCTTCAGGGATTTCAGTATGAAAATACGTAGTCCTGGTTCTTTTGGGCTCTTTAGTTTAAAGAATATTTTACCCAGAGATATTATGTATATAAAATACACAGTGGAGTGGTAGGGCCTTGTAGCCAAGCTACCACGACAGAGAAAGGATAATAAGACTTTCTGGTATATTATTAAATCCTTTGGCTATCTGTTTGAGATGTGTACTGATGGGTTAAACCTGTGTACTGGGGTTATAAGGTTGTTCAGCAGTTTAATTGATAAAAAGAGGTTGAGGAGGGATACTACTGATCAGAAATTGCCATAAATCACTTACTTATCTCTTATAAGTACTTGATTACCTTGGCATGGCGTCTGGATATGAATATAACTGGGTCTCTGCCCATCAATATCCTCAAAAGAGCTCTTTATTTATAGCTTTTGGATTCTTAATACTATCCTTCTGAGGGGTAAAGGGGCTCAAAGGGACGGACACTAATGCTATCAGGGTAACCAGAGGTAGCCTGTCATGTTTTCTTGGTGCTATAGCACGGGTATCATCTAATTCCTCAGGGTATGGGAATTATTCCACCTTATAATAGACATTGGGAGGTTGAATAACACTAATCTGTCCTATTTATGTATTATGTAATTAATTATCCTTAGTAAATGTTCCCATTAAGTTAATAATTATATTAATAGACATTTCTACAGACATCTTGATTTCAGGTAAGTTCTCATTATGTATTATATAACTGGAGTAAAATTTATAATATTTATTTTACTCTTTATTTTTGAGTTCCACTTGATTTACCAAGATAATTACTTAAAAATATAAGTAATGTGAATTCATGTAATATTTTTACATCATTGTTTTCCTTAGTATTTCACAAAGATATTTATGTCTAGCAATTCTCATAAAAGTATATTAAAGTATTTTAATATATTTTTAGAAGTTGTCATTGTCTTATTTTCGACATTCTTTGTACTTTGCATTATATTGAATAAAAAATACGTTTAAGGATTATTTATGTATTTTTATATAATATAATGTATTTTTAGACAGTCTACTACCCACGGGAACATTTATTACATATGTAGAAAGTTCCCGTGTATGTTGTAGCTTGCTTAATTGGTACCTGAGCCTCTCAGGCCCCCTGTCACTCTGTCAACCCGTAATCCCGCGGCTGCGTACTTGTCAGAGGCCTGGGGCTGTGTACACGACCTTGACGGAGTGACAAGGCTGTATCTCAGCCGCGCGCGGGTGCATTGGCTGCTGCGGCTGCATGCAGGAATTGTGACAAAACACATTTTGGCCCCTAGCTCCTAAAATATACACAACACCTCAATTCTGTTTGAATTTTAGGTGTGAAACCTATACGTGACAATGTGTGTGAAATATTTAATTGGCCAAAAATCTCAATAATGGAGCCGTAGTATTTTGGTTTTTCTTTCCTTAATTATTTAAAAATATAAGGAGTTGGATTTCAAGGGTGGGGTTAGTGAGTGACCCTACCTAATTTTGAATGGAAAATCCATTTCTGTAATAATATTTATGTTTTTCCTACTCCTTCTAAGGTTAATTGTATTATTATTGTTTTTATGTTATTTCTGTTACTTTTGCAGCTTGCTCTGCAATATTAGCAAGATGAAAAAGATTGGGTGAAGCAGGAACAGGATCAGGGGATGCAGAAGGTTTAATAGATGAGGTATGAGGATCAGGGTGATCTTGAGACCTTTCCATGAGTGGTTCTTTTTCCACCTCCATGTCTTCTACATCAGAAGAGGGCTCAGGTGAGGATTGTTGTTTGGGTGGTTTTTGGACAATTGAGTTTGGAAAGGAAGGAGCTTTATGAGGTTTGGGCTCCTCATGTTGCTTCTTAGCTGGATTGGATTGGTAAGTAACAACCAGAGAGGAGGAGGAAATAGCTGGGGGATACCAGGGTTGAAGAGTACCACAAGAAGATTGGAAATCCACAGAAGCCAAGGATGCCTTCATAGGAGGGGGTGACTGGTAAGAGGCCACCACATGAAAAATGGGGCAAGACGACTCGAAGGGTATTAGGGCACCATTAGGAAGGAAAAAGTTATTCCCTTTTTGCTCTACCAATTTCTTGTCTTTTTTCCTTCTGGAGTTTGAGACATTGACTGGTTCCATTGCCTTCCCTGTGGCAATAATAGCAGACTAGAGTATTTTTGGGAACAGCACTAGAGGGTTTAGGAGCAACAAGAGAAGAAATCTTTTGATCCATTTTGTTCTCAAAGGCTTTTAGCAGTTTAGAGATCTTGTCCATTGTAGCAGTTTCTTGGTTAGGCTGAGGGTTCTTGGGCCTGCAATCAGATTCCATTTTATTCATAATCTTGTTTGACTCTTTGAAAGAGGGAGCATGGACTGGTTCAGTGGTTTTAGATTTTTCAAAAGTGAGGGCTGTTTGACCTTTCATAACTGTATCCACCCCTTCCCCCAGGATAAGAAAAACGGGGAGCTTGAATGAATTATCCCTGGTAGTGATCATGGATCCGGACTCAACCAATCCATCCTTGATCCTTTCCTGCACTCCAGGAGAAAAGGATTGCAAAAATTGGACTTGAATTTTGTCCACTGTGTCAATGTGATCGTTTTGGACAAGGTAGGATTGGATGGGATCCCAAGATTTCCTAAAGGACTGATAATCAGAAGCTGAAGCCACACCACCATTGGAGATCCACTGGGAGACAAGTTTATCTAGATCCTGCAAAGTAGATTGTGCTACATCTATTTTTCCCCAATAGGCCAACATTGCTTCCCGCAGAAGGGCCCATTTATGCCTTTTGAAACCTTCAAACAACTCGATGATTTCCATAACTTCATCAGAGGAGATAAAAAATTGTAGCTTGTAGGCCATATTAAATTTGCTAGCCCTGTCCACCAAAGCAGCCATCTTGTACGAGTCCGAGAAGAGTTCCACAGTTTTCCCATTGAATCCTAAGTTCTTTTTCTGGGGCTTGATCTTAACCATCTTAGGAAGAGCAGAAAAGGTGCTGGTAGATTCCATTTTGACAAAGTTTCCTAAAAGATCCAAGGAGCAGATTTCCAAAGTGGCTCACCAATGTGGCAAGAGTAGGGTTTCTCAAAAAACAACAAGTATCTTGCCCATATGGTGCACAATTGGGAGGACTTACTTATAATAGAACAAGTTGCCTCAAAAGATCTAGATGATGACAGAAAAAAAGAAAGAGATTGGATTTTGGAGTTTATGATTGTTGGGACTGTAAATCTCAAGGTTGCTGGTTTGATCCCAGTCCAGGGGACCAAATGTAAGACTCCAAACGGTGCTAGGACATGGCAGTTTGTTTGAGGGGAAAGGTGCTGTTAAGGCTGCCCTCCTGAGTGTTACAAAAATATTTAAATGTAACCAAGATAAAAGTCCAGGACCTGGTAAATGAGAGACCAAAGAGTAAAGGATAAAGATGATAGTAGTTGGTAGCTGGGAAAATAACACTATCTGAGGCAAGATGATGCCGGGGAAAACTTGAATAGAAGAATTCAAGGATTGTTCAGAGTTCAACAGGACAAGGCAATTGTAAGTAACAACACCCACAAGCTAATAGCTCTGGTCTTCAGCAGAAGCTTAGGAACAATCACCTCAATCCCAAAAAACCTCCAGGTCCTCAATGAACCTGCCCAACTCTCCACAATCAAGCGCTTTAAGGGTACCAGATAACTGTGGGTGGCTGCACAAGACAAATCTAATTGTTTGATGAAGCTCTAGAAGAAAAAAAATAACCAATTTGAACAAGAATAACCCAACACTTCTAAAGGGATCAGGAGTAGCGTGGCAGAATTCAACTTCAAAATAGATAAAGGGAGGTTTAACACTCCAGGTTTTAAGCTTAATAAAACCTATTCAGTCAAACGTGACTGGTTCCAGAATGATAATCAAAGGATGATCAGGACCAGTATGGTCGGATAAAGGGATCAGGAGTGGTGCAACACACTAAAGAATTCAATCAGTTGAATTCTTCTTCAACCAGCAAGGCCCTTGGCTGGTGATAAAGATCAAGGATCAGGATTTGAGTATGGAGCCTCAAAGATCAAGTGGCAATCATGGATATACCCAGAATTTAGTCTCAGATAAAGGGGAATGAGAGACAAGTTTTTTGACAAGTTGAGTAGTTTAGAGCAATGCTCAATCATGCTGGAGATGTGAGAAGAGCAAAGGATGGTGAGAGGTGGGTTGAGTGGATGAGAATCAAGAGGAGGGAGGCTTGGTGAGTCAATCGTTGTTGTTGGGGCCGTTGTAGGAACGGGCAGGAGATTGGGATTTATTGAGTCAAATGAGAGCTTGGAGAGAGGGAGAGGTAGGAGTAGGAAGAGGGGGAGGATGGGAGCGGAGAGGGAATTTGGGCCAAGCGGGTCTTGGCCCGCGCGTTTGGCCAAAAGGAAGGGGGGAAAAAAGAGAGAAGGAATCAAATGCAATGCCTAGGTGATGAGACCAAGAGAGGCCTGTCCTTGACCACTGGGACAGAGGAATGCTTGGCAGTATGAGTAAATTAGAGGAGTGATATTGATACATAAAAATTCCGATTTTCTTTTTTTTTTAGAATGACACCTAAATAAAAGAATCGTAAAAAAAATATTTGAATTTTCTGAATCTGGTCCAGGGTGTCCAGATTTGGTCATTAAATTGGTCAATTAGAATTAAGAATTATTTCATTCCTCCATGGTTTGATGGTGAGATTGGCATGCACAGATTGCCGTGTACAACCTCCATGGGGCCTGTGCTGGTTGGAATTTGTGGTTAAATGGTTTTGGGACCAGCTTTTCTTACATGCAGGTGGTGCATGGCAGTTTTCATGACCTCAGTACTTTGTGGACTAGAAATTGTTTTCTGGAGAAGCTGGAATGACCAGATCTTTGGTTCCATGCATGGAGGACATTGCTTGGGCCTTGGGCGGTCAGTGCGCGGGATATTGAAAGAATTAGGAGAGTTTATTTGCAAAGAACCAAGGAATGTAATGGAGGCTGACAAACAACAAATTGGATTGAACAAAATGTGACATGAAGAACAATTGAAAAGAGATATAGTCAAGTCTCACCAGGCCAGCATGGAAGATAACCAATAGCATGAGGATGATAGGCCAAAGTCAAGTTTTGTGTGAGTTGGTGAGGGCTGAGTTTTAGAATTGGTTGAGTTGGGATTGGAGTGATGACCAAGAGGGTAGTTATGAGGGTGTTAGTTGAGGAATTTTTATTTAAGGAGTGGTTGGGAGTGGTTGATTTTCATCTTGTTGTGTTGAGTGCCAGTTTGTCTCTTAGTCAATTCAAGTGTAGTCCGCATGGTGTCTGAATTGTGGAGTGTAGTTGGCGTGGTGTCTGAGTCGCGGACTGAGAAGACACTGTAGTCAACTTGAGGTCCAAACTGCTGTTCCAAAACCTCTCCATGCCTTATGAGACTCAAGCCTGAACAAAATAAACAAAGTAATTGAGGATACAAAAAAATTGATGAAATTGAAACAAGAGGTCAAAGAAACTGTTCATTTAATTCCGGTGTACTATTCTACAAAAAGGCTGAGTACTTGGATGGAGAAGAACTTGTTCAAAGCATCCACAGGAATATCCTCAGAGAAAATGAGATTCACGCTTATATTACCTTGGCTGAGTTCATCTTGCATTCCTTTTGTCTTGAGATCAAGATGTCAAGTTTTAGAGTTTGACCCAAATTTTTGAATTTTTTCTTCAAGGCCACTATTATCTATTGAGAGGGGAATTGTGGTAATTCTTGACTGTAAGTTTTCTTTGAAAATAGCTTTGATCCAAGTAGCCTTGTGGAATCCATTGACCAGGGCATTCCATTCTGCATTGAGGATGACCACAAGATGTTATGTTTCTTGATGCTATTCCGGGAGGCTATGCTACCATACACTTGACAGAGGTATCCAGATTGATATTTGTGGGTGGTTGGGTTTTCTGCGCAGGATGCATATGTGAACACTTATAGAGGTGGACTGGCCTCCTCAAATTTCAACTTTAACTTTAGGTCCCTTGTGCCTATCAGATATTTCCACAAATGCTTGAGTTTGTTCCAATGAGTCATGCCTGGTTTGGCTGAGAATCTTGCTAAACTCAACACAGAAAATCTTAAGTTGGTTCTATTATACCAGGCTATATGGTTGAGAAGACCAATTTCTGAGCAGTAGCTTATATATAGGCTTTTGAAATCTTCATGCTCTTTGTTGGTGGAAGGTTTCAAATGGAGGCCGGCAGTGACAGGTGATTAAGATCCTTTGACTTCAGAAAGACCTAGTTCTTCAATTCCAGTTTCAATGTGATTGGGTTGGCTCAGAAGCATATAATCCTCCAAAATCTCTATTTTCATGCCAAGGATAGTCTCAGGAGTTTAAGCAGTTGAGCCAGGGAATCTTTCCAGGAAAGGCTTTTCAAAGTTGATGCCTTTTCCCACCAAAATGAGGTTGTCAACATGAAAGAATAGCTTTGAGGCTCCGTGGTCCAAATGATACAGGCAAGTTTTTCAGATAGACTCATTGAAGCCAACTGACTTGAACCAATTTTTCAGGGTTTCAAATCAGTTCTCTGGGGACTGATTAAGTCCATATAGCAATTTCATGAGTTTAAGAAACCTTGATGCCCAATTTGATCCCTTTGGTGTCCATATGATTACTTCTATTTTGATAGGTGCATGCAGGAAGGCACTATTCATGTAGAATTGCTGGATTGATTGCTTGGACTTGAGGGCTGAGAGAAGTAAGAGTTTTAGTGTTGAGGGTTTTCTGGTTGGCCCAAAGGTCTCAAAGTAGTTTGTGTTCAAGGCTTCAGCCAAATTGAAGGTCTAAACTACTTGCCTTGAACACATATTCTTGCTTTGTACTTTACAGGATCACCGTGACAGTTTTATTTGATTCTAAACGCCCAGGTTGTATTGAAACAGTTTTGTGGGGTGGTCCAAAGTAGTCTTCCCATACATTCAAGTCTTTGATAGTTGAAAGTTCTAAATCAATGGCCCTTATCCAATTCTTGCTTACTGCACAGGCAATAGATTTTTTGTAGGTTTTTGGTTCATAGTGATGGTAAAATCAATATTTCTGAGGAGGCTTGAGGGATGAATGGTCTTGAAGTATTTGGGCCAGAGGAGCCTGTGAAGAAGTATGATTAGGTTGATGAGCTTGGCTAGGTTGCATGGGTAGAGTTTGAGACGGAGTTTGAGTTGGACTGGGGGTTTTGGAAGGAGCTTCAGCTTTATTGTTGTTGGAAGGGTTGGTTGCCTCTGGCTCCAAAGATGAGCTTTCCAAGTCAACTTCTCTCTGCTCTGTATACCCTTCCAACTGGGCTGACCAAAACCCTTGTCCATTTTCTACATTTGAGGATGATAGATTGCTGTCTTCTTGGCCTTGATTGTCTTCCTCTTCAGGGTACCATTGCATTTCAACATCTGAGTGGATCATCTTGAGTAATCAAACGTGCTTAGTTGAAATAAACCTCCCTTAATTTTTTAAGGTACAATAACAAAGGAGAAGTGGGTTGAAACCCACCAACACCCCTTCTTCCCTCTTTTGATCAAATTTCGAAGATTTAATTCTTTTTGAAAGGATATAGATACAGGGATTTACTAATGATTGAAAAAATGAAGGTGGAAGTGATTAATTATGCAACTTCTCCCACGGATTCACCTTATCAGCCCCTCCAGGTATCTGGTTGAGCAAGAGACAACTACCTTTGATGATTTTGTCCCACATATTTGCTGGAATTTTTCCATCTTTGATAATGGATCTTTCAGACTCTACTATTGTTTTATTGGCTGGTTGGGCTGGTCCATTGTGCTCAGGATGGTATGGCTCTGAAGTGAAATTATGAATGTGTTTCTCTTCTAAGTATGTGGCGAGTTTCTGATTCACAAATTTTGTACCCCCATCAGAGCAAATTTCCAATGGATATTAGGCTCTTCTCTTGAATTCTTTCTCCATCAGATCTATGAGAACGTTGGCCTTCTTGTCCTTTGATGCTAGCAGGAAGGCTGCAAGGTATCCAGAGGCTTTATCAACTAGGGTGAGTGCAAATTAAGATCCTCTCTTTGATAGCAATTTGAGGGGACCAATTAGATCTAGGTGAATTCTTTCAAACACCTTGTCTACTCTGTTAGATGATTGGTCAAATCTCAACTTTGTGATCTTGCTACTGATACAATTGATGCACTGAAAGTTGGAAAAAACTGTGCTTGGGATATGCTGGATGAATTGACCAAGTCTTGAGAGGGAGGCATGACCAAACTTCCTATGAATATTCATTATTTGGGATTCTGCTGAGTTGAGGAAGCAGGATTTGGTAGATTTCAAAGATAAATTTTGATCAAAAGCTGGTGTGGGGATTAATTATAGGTTGTTTACAATTGAGACTGAGAATATTTTTTGTGTTTGAATGAGAAAGGGTGAAGGAATCCTTTTTGGAATTGAGGGTGCAGCCTGCTTGATTGAGATCTCTGGCACTAAGAAGATTAATGGTGACTTCTGGGATGTAAAAACAGTCTGAAATTTGAAGTGTGAAGTCTTTCTCACACAGTTGGAAAGTTGCTTTACCTTTGATGTTTAAGCTTGCCCCTTCTTTTCTGGTCTTGATTGTGTTTTTGGTGCAAGTAGCCAGGTCTATGAAGTATTGACTATTGTTGACCATGTGTACCAACACACCACTGTCCAAGATGAATTTTGTTTGAGGATTTCCATGGTTAATCCAGAGAGAAACTAGGGCAAGATAATGTGCGGTTAGGGCCTTTTTCTTTGATCCTGATTTGTTCTCTTTCCATTTAGACTGCTTGTCCTTTCACCATTCAGGAGCCATTTCTGGATGTAGGTGCCAGCAGTTTTCTGCAAAATTTGATTTATCTTGCTTTTGATTGTGATACCCTTCTGTAAATCGCCTTCTCTTGCCGCCTTGCCCCTTGAAGGAAGATTTTGAGGAAGTTTATACCAGAGCCACCTCATTTTTCAAAGATGAGGTGGGTTCAATTGAGTTCTGAGACTTGGATTTGTTGTTTAGTTGGTTGAGATGATTGAACACAAAGCTGACTGTAAGTTTTTTGTCTGTGTGCATTATCTGTTGTTTGAAGTCTTTCATGGAGTCTGGAAACTTGGACAGGCAAAGTTAGGCAAGAATGTCTTCTGGGAGGGAAATTCCAACTTCTGACATTTTCTTGAGGCAAACTTTAGCTTTGGTAGTGAATTTTTCAATGTGATCACCTTTGAATCTCAGATACAGAAAGTTGTTGAAAACTATGGCTTGATTTGAAGCTTCAGACAAGGCATATTTTTCAATGATGGCATTACAGAGAAGCTTGGAAGAATTCTTATTGGCAGGAGTGACTACGTTTTTTTGGGTGGATGATTCCAATCTTGAGATGATCAATAGTCTTAGCTTGTTTTTGGCCTTTGAATTTAACAGTGAGTTTTCTCCATTGGTTGCATTGGTGCATCCTCTGATGTCCAAGATGGAATCCATTTTTTCCTTCCAATTCCTGTAGTTGTCATTTCCAATCATGGGTATGGTTTCTAGCGCTGTTTTGAGCATGGCTTGTCAAAATTGGTCGATGGTGAGTGGTAGTAGGAAGGAACAGTTTGAGTTCCTTGGTTCTTGGAGCAGGTGGGACAGTTCTTTTGGCTTTTAACGGTGAAAGAGTTCTGATATTTGATTTGCAAAGAACCAAGGAACTTAATGGAGGCTGACAAAAAAAATGGGATTGAACAAAATTTGACATGAAGAACAATTGAAAAGAGAGAGAGTCGAGTCTCACCAGGAAGGCATGGAAGATAACCAATAGCGTGAGGATGATAGGCCAAAGTTGAGTTTTGTGTGAGTTGGTGAGGGCTCAGTTTTAGAAGTGGTTCAGTTGGGATTAGAGTTGAGTTGGGATTGGAGTGATGACCAAGAGGGTAGTTATGAGGATGTTAGTTGAGGAATTTGTATTTAAGGAGTGGTTGAGAGTTTTTCATTGTCATCTTGTTGTTTTGAGTGCAGGTTTTTCTATTAGTAAATTCAAGTGTGATTGGCATGGTTTCTAAGTCCCGGACTGAGAAGACACTGTAGTCAACTTGAGGTTGACACCGCTATTCCAACATGATATGTGCCACAAATTCTTGATTTTTATCTTCCTCTAGGCGTCACAAAGGGTGGGGATCATCCATAATGAGAAAAATCCCTCTCAGCTTGAAGAGCTTTTCAAACTTCCTTTGCCACATACTGTAGTTTTCCGCCATTAGAAGAGGAGTTGATTCAATCAGCAACTTTATGGCTAGAGATTTGTAGTTTGTAGCTTCCCCCCCTGGTCCTGGCTTTTGAGAAGGCCCTGGTCAATCCATTGGGAGTGGAAGGCTTTTAAACATGTGGAAAATTTGAGGGGTCACCAAGACCAGACTGTGATAAAATTGCAAGTAAGAATCAGTAGGGTTTGATGAAATGGAAGATTCAGAGTAGAAAGATTGAACAAGATAAACCAACGGGATTGAAACTTGGATAAACTATGGAGTCAAGATATTTGTGAAGATAAAATTAATATGACTCCTAGATAGTTGGCAATAAGAGGAGGTAGATGAGAAACTGGCAGGAGTTTAGAATGGAAATTATTGAGATTTACAATAGCTGGGTGAGATTTACAACAAAGCCAGATTAGATTTGAAGAATTGTAAACTTGAGCGCCTTGAATAGTGTTTCAAAAGGAAAAGGATGAGCTATTGATGATGATTGAGTTGAGGCTGATACTCTTATGATTAGATGGACTGGCTGCTAGTTTTAGTTGAAGGCGTTGAGTTGAGAATTGTTGGTCAAGGAATGATGGTTGCAGATGTTGTTGAAGGATTAAAAATTGGTCATTGAATGATTTGATTTGCTGTAGATTGAACACAGTTTTTTGATTGAGGGTTTGTTGAATGGAGTACGCGCGTCTTTTGAGTAAGAGCGTCTGAACCGTTAGCAGATAGAATGAGTGTGCGTAGCCGCGGAGTACAAGAAAAGCGCACATTGAAGCATTTGAAAAGAGTAGAAAACAAAGAAGAACCACTAAGTAGAAACATCAAATAAGAGCACACAAATGAAAGCCTAAGAGTGTTAAATAAAAGGAAACACAGTATAAGGGTAATACTTTTAAAAATGAATTACATAAGTTCTTGGGAGAGGTTAGAGATCTGGTTGGTGATGGAAATTGTGGATTTTGATTCAATTCTAAATCACTTGGGTATGATGAGCTTGGGTGGTTTAAATGAAGAAAATAAATGCTTGAAACATTAGGAAAAATAACATTTTCTATCCTAAGATCCTGGTTTTCAGTCAAGATGTTGAAAAGATATAAAAATACTTGAATTTAATGACATCAATGAAAAGATTCCATCTGAAAAATGGATTTCAAAGTTGGGTATGGTCAAAAAATAGCAGATACTTATGGAAGACCAATATGTTTAATTTCATTGGATTCATGTTTTACTTATACTCCTATGAAAATTGGGGGTAAAAGAAGCATCAGACCCAATATTTCTTTCTTTTTTTAATAATTACCATTGGTTCCAGATTTAACTTAAGGGAGATTTGATTCCAATCCCTCCCATAGTTTCCAAAACACATTCCATGATTTCCAAAAAAGCGTCTGGTTTGGTTGATCAACTCAAAGATCAACTTGAGTTCTCTTGTAATTTATAGACACCATTCTAATTTGATTATCTTGGCTTGGGTTCTGATTCCTACCTTGTAATTATAATAATATAAAGGGTTTTCACATTTTGAACATCATTATGTTGATTTTTTTGAGTCAAAATCATTATGATGAGTGTTCTGAAAGATATTTTATTGCCAATTCAGTTCAACCTTTGGTGGGCTGATCCCATCATAAGGATTATTATTACTTCTTGAAATGATATCAGCTTAACACAAGTTGAACTTTTTTTTTGGTATTTTTAATTTAGGGCTTGTCAAGTTCCTTGTATTTTTTTTTAGTTTTTTTGCTTTGGTTCTATTCAAGTTACTTTTCTTCTTTTTTTGTTTTGACTTTGGGGCCTTTAAAGTTGAACTTGTATTTTTTGGCACTTTTACTTTAGGGCCAGTCAAGTTGAACTTATATTTTTTGGAACTTTTGCTTGAGGGCTGCTCCATAGCCTCTTTAATTGTTTTACTTTTTGGTTTCTTCACTTGAGGGCTATTCAAGTTGAACTTACTTGTATTTTTTCATTTTTTTTCCTTTTTTGGCACTTGTATTTTTTCATTTCTCTTTCATTTTTTGGTGCTTTTGTTAATAAATGAAAAGATTTATGTATTTTTATTTATTTTTAATTTTTTCTAATTTCTTTCAACTTATTTCTTTCCTTATTTCTATCCATTTTTATTTTATTTAGTTATTTTTATTTTTTTTTCAATGTTTTTTCTTTTTTTTTATTTTAATTTCAATTTTGTTTTTCCAAAAATGGGTTTTGAAACGTGTAGATACTCCTTTTTGATTATATAAAGAAAGTAGCAAAAATCTTGCTGGTATTCCTTGAAGGGTGATGTAGTATTACTTCTACTTCTTTTGATTATTAGTAAAAGTAAGAGTGGTTTTGAATTTCCTCCCCTTATCGTACTATAATAATTCTGCAACATAATTTATTTAAACTAATGGCTGTTTTCTTTGAGAATTCAAATAGGTCTCAGATCAGAACTAGATTAATTATTTACTGTTTATTGATAGGATTTGTTGAAGCATGGATCAGATGTATTGGATTTTTTGTTAGTGGTTGATGAGATATCTTTAATCTTAACCAATATCCTAATATTAAAGGGTTCAAGGGTTTATCAAAGGGATGGTTCACAAGAGTACCCAAGGATGGGTTTACCCACAGGGGGCTGGGTAATGGAAAGGTTGGTATTTTCTTTTTGTTGTGCTCTCTTTCTTTGTAAGTGTTATTTATTTATTAATGGGTGGTGTTTTTTTAATATGGTGATGAATATTTAGGTCACAGAAGAACCCTTATTCAAGCACCTGTTGGGTAGTTTAATTGGTTAAATATGTGTCATAACTTGGTGTTAGAATTATGTCCAGCAATTAGCTTAGGCAAATGAGCAGTATTCAAAGCAAAAGAAATGCTGGAAACTGGGTGTCAATATTGGCTAATGGGGCTCTCACAATGGGGCAATATGTTGGATGAATTTGATTGGAATGATGAATGAATGGATGGAAAACAGCCGGGAGAAGAGCTCCTTAAGTACAAAAAATTGGCCTCTTGTGAGCCTGTGATACAACAAGCCAAAAGGAAAATTTTCCGCCAAAAAAGAGCTCTACAGGCTCTACTGGCCTTGTTACTTGGTTTGGACTACATCAGCCCATATGGCATCAGTCCCTGTACCCTTACAACCATCCTATTCCAGTTATTTCTGGTGTTTCCACCTCAATGGGGCTGAACCAGCCCCTTAACTGTTCAATCCCCTTGGCTGGTTGTCCGTTACAACCAGCCATGATGACCTCATTACCTTGTTTACGGGATGGTTGCCTCATGCAGCCAGCCCCTGGCCCCTCAAATGGGCCAGGTGGGACCCAGGGCACACCTGGGTCAGGTCTCAGACTCACATGGGGGGGGTGAACAGCGGACATGCTGCCCCCCCCTCTTTCTCTCAAATCCCTGGTGGGGGCTGTCAAATCCCCTCACCAGGGGCCCTGGGGGTTTATACCCCCAGGGCCTTGTCAAGAAGGTTGGCCTGGGAGGTGATTGGGTCCCCCCAGGCCCATTGATCCTCCCCCCGGTAAAGGGGGGGGGAGAGCACCCCTTTGCTCAGTTGCTTCACACAATCAATGGTGGAGGGGTGATGAATTCCCCCACACCTGCCGGTTGCTACCCTTGCGGCCGGCACCGCCACCTCATTGGGCAAGGGGGTGGTCAGGTCCCCCCTGCCCTGACCGACTGCACTGTTGCGGTTGGTCGCTGGCTGGTTCAACCCAGCCAGCTTGCCCCCATCCCCCTCGCAACGGCAAGCGAGGGGAGGAGGAGCAAGCCGGGGCCTCAAGCCCCAGCTCTGTGGTGCTGGTTGCTGATCGCGACCAGCCAGGCCTGCGCGGGATCCCTTGGCCGCGCGACAGCCCTGCGCGGGCTGTTGGGCCCCGCGTGGGCCATACCAAGGAACACAGGTGGCCCCAAACGGGCCACCACGTGGGGAGCGGCCCCGAGCGGGCCGGGACACGGGCGGCGGCCCCTAGCTGGCTGCGACAGGGGCCGCAGCCCCAATGGGCCGCCCCAAGCCCGAATTGTGAGAATTACATACTTTGGCGGGCCAGCCCATCTGGCCATGTATGTCCATAATAAAGCTTGGGCCCATTTTATGCCAAAATAAGCCCATCTGGCTTGGGTGGCCCATCCACCCTGGTGGGCCTGTGAGGGCCCGTGTCCCAAAAGACCATAAAAATGTGTTGTGGCGCCCAAATGCCCAAAACCAATAACACCCACATAGGCCCATGTGGCCCACGTGATGTCCAATGGGCTGTAGAGGCCCATTTTGCATCCCATTTGGATTACACACTCCTATGCACATTGCCTGAGTGCATCCGCATTTTAACACTTGGTTTATGATTTCTTGTTCCCTTTAAAACTGGTTAAGTGATAATATTTATCTGGGTAGGTATCACAGATGGGTACTGATGGATTGGGGTGAGCTGGGGGGGCCAGATGGCATGAGGATACATCTTGGATAGGGAAGAGAGGCCCTCCTTAAATAGACAAATACTGCCCCCAGGGGTGCTCAAGGATTCCCTGAGTGTTCTCCCTGTTCTGGTGAGGAACAGTGAAATACAATAAAATGATGCATTTCTACTGGTTGAAAAAAGCTTGTACAGTTAGATGAGGCATTTCTGCTGTTTGTGAAAAGCTTTTGCAGGGTTTTCATGCATGCGCAGCCCTGCATAAACTGCTGTGAAGTCCAGATAAAATATCCTCCTGTGCATTACTGGTGGTTGGTTTGGTGCTATTTGATTGATCCTACACATGTTGCTGTGAATTAAATGGTGGTTTTTTTGGTGCTACTTGCTTCTACCTTCATGTTTTTCTGTTCCTTACTGTTTTTTTTTGGTGCTGAATGGTCTTGGCTGCCTGCATATATTGCGGGGTAGCCCTGTGGTACTTTTACTGGTGGGTTGTTTGGTATCACAAGCTTCTTACTACATAAATTGCTGTGTGGTGCTAAGTTTTTTGGTACTGCATGGTTCTGGCTGCCTGCATATATTTCTGGGTATCCCTGTGTTACTTGTACTGGTGGATTGTTTGGTATCACATGCTTTGGACTACATAAATTTCTGTGTTGTTGAGGTTGGGCTGGTGCTGGCAGTTTGTTTGGTTCTGGTTAAGACTTGTTTGACTTCCTCCTGCCTGTACTGTTCCTCTAAACTTCTGCACAGCTTTCTGTATGTATATTTGCATGGCATCTGGGTGAGGTGAAAGGGTTGGCATATGGTCCTTGTTTTGAGGGTAGGATTTTACTGTTATGTACTTCAGGGTTTGCAAGGTATTCCTTTATTCCTTCCAAAGAGCTTTGACACCTGTTTGGGTATGAGTTAGCCACTGTTGAAGGGTTTGTGGGCTGTATCTTCTAATCCATGATTGATAGGGTGGTGCTTTGGCGGAGTCAATATAGGTTATTTTGGGTTTAGAATCCATTTCTGAGGTTTATTTGAGAGTTTGAGCTATTTTCATAGTACGAAATTGAGTCTGATGGCTGTAGGACAGGTTTAGTCTACCACAACAGCCACTCAAAACTCCAAATTTCATTGTGAGCGGCTGCTGACAACTGAGCTGGGTTGCAAACAGCCTTTCAAAACTGTGACAGGTTGCAAGTTGCCATTTGCAACCCAAAGTTGGTTGAAAGTTGCGCCATCAAACACTTTTTGGTTTGTGAGGTTTCAAATTTAACATTGGCCTTACCAAAATTAAATACTCAAAAAAATCTCATTCAAATTCAAAAATATGATCTTGATCTTCCCTTCTCACATCATCCTCATGAATACAATTTATCCTGGTCAGATTCCAAAGTATGCTTAAATTTATGCATACATCTCATGCAAGACTTACACCTGACTTTTGGCTTGAATCTTAACCCACAACCAACACAAAATCATTGTATGGTATATCCATGCCAAGTGTTTTTTTTAAAATGGCCCAAACTCAATTGCATGGGTGTTTTTGGCCTTCCCATAGGACCAAACCTTATTGGTACTTGCCCTGGGCTCCCCGTGTAAATGTTGCTCCTGGGCCCAAAGTGCTCCAGGCCCTGGGCAAGCCAAAATTGGGCCTGGAGCTTTCTTTGGTTGTTTTCTTTTCTCCTAAGAAAAGCAAATACCCAATGAGCAAATAATTAGAAACAGGGTTGCCAAAGGCAACCCTGTTGCTATCTACCAGGTTTCAAGGGCCCTGGTAGACGTCAGTGCACCTTGGTTTGCACTGGCAACCTGACCATTGCTTGAAAACACCAGCAACAGTAAGAAATTTTGCAATTTCATATGCAAGCAATTGAAAAATTGCTGACACGTTTTCTGCAGCAAGCCTCAATGGTTGATTTGCAAACAAAAAAAAATTGCTTGAAAAACAATGATCAGTTCAGTAGCCCCTGAAAATGATCCAATAAGCATCACAATTCCAGCATATCCAAAGTAATACAGCAGGTCCATCCAGGTAAAGTTCCAGCCTATTTTTCAATGTTTGGACATCTGAAAAGTTAGACTGATTGTATTTTTGCTCTACTGGTATCTGAAATATTTCATTCACATCTCAACATTCCAATTATAAAACCACCCTCCAATCACCATCATCATAAAAATTAAACACTTCATTAAACTCCTGCTATTACCCATTGACTTCAAGGCATCTCTTCCACCTCTTATTCATTATCACTGCATTTCAAGGGTAAGACCTCATGCACCTGGTTCAATCTTTTGAATTCTTCATCTACATCAATCCAAAACTGAATTTTATTTTTCTCTTCCTCACCATTTTTTCCTTCTTCCTCCAATCATAACTTCTGTCTTTTCCAAATCAACTCAGCTTTTATCATCACATATCAACATTGACACCATCCATCCTTGTATTCATCTTTACAGTAAGCAGAAATTAAGGAATCAGCCTATCATCCACTGATCCTTGATTCATTCCTGCTTTTCCTTGAAACCCTTTTTGAACCATAAATCACTGCTTCTTCTTCTTCTTTTTTAATATGAAACCATGGATAATGTCAACTCCAATGAATTCACCAAATCTCAAGCCCACCTGTTACCATTAAAAATCAATAATTAGAATGTGTCTTTCAAATTGGTTAAACTTAGCAATATGTATGTATTTCAATCATCATAAATGTTTTCATATTATTAAATTTAACCTTTTGCTTTTATGTCGATCCTTCTCCTTTTTATTCCTGTTGGTTCTTTGGAAACAATGCTTCTAGTAAGGATGAGACGTTGAATCTAAAGAATTATCAGGAATCAAGCCAAGATTGTTCTGTTCTTAGGCCACCACCACAACCCTTAATTCCATCCATCCCATCCTCTTTTGGAGCACACAAAAAGCATCATGAGGCTGAGCATGAGTATTGCAATAAGGACTGTGTACCTGAGTCAATCTACTTCATCACCCCGAAGAAGGGTCTAAGTCCATGACAAGTAGTAGTATCAAATGTAGGACTCTCAGTAAATCTAAAATTGCTTTGCAACACAAAGTACAAACCCTATGTGGTGCTCACGTATCATTTATTGCAGCAAGGACCATACACATTTCTGGGAACTCATTTTCTGAGACAGTACAAGATATATATGTGATTGAAAAAAATTCACACCAATAGAAACACTAAAACTGGATCTATGCTTGCAATTGGCTTTTTTCAGGTCATTGACAAGTGATATTCTGCAGCCCAGTGGGAATCAATATAAACTTGCTAATCATGTCTTTTTTAACTGAATGGCTTCAAAATATATTTGAAAATAGGAATATATGCAAGTAGAAAGGATAAGAGCCCAGATCAAAGATCAGATGATAATCTGTTGTGGTCTTAGCTTCCAGAACATAACCAACTGATTTTTAGTAGAATACAAGTTTTATCCAACACTGCACATGTGAAAAACAAGAAATTATCAGAAGAGTTCAAGATTCCAAACTGGACATCTCCAGAGTGGAATCACAAAAGGTAATCTTTTCATTCATGCTTATAATTTCATTTTAACTGGTGATAAATTTAGTTGTGGCTTTACTTCATATTACATGTATAGGTAATTTCAAGGGAGGTGGGAAACGTATGATACGTTTTCCACCTCCCTGAACTTGTGGGCACACAGGAATCACATGACATGGGAAATGCTTGTAGAGAGGCTGGGGAGGTGGACAACTTATGCTAAGTTGTCCACTGTCCCAGAAATCATCAGTCATTTGGCATATTCAAAATCATGCTACCAGTTGGTTGAAGGGAGTTGAAAAAATTAAAACAAGTTCTCCACCTCCCCAGCTAACTCACAAAAGTTTCCCATGTCATGGCTTTATTTTCCAGGGAGGTGGAGAACTTATCATAAGTTGTCCACCTCCCTTGACATGAAATATATATGTACATGTAATATGCAGGAAAGCAGAAACTTTGGGCATAAAGCAGGCTATTTACACAAATGAACTATGTAGACTGTACCTAATGAGCAAATGTTGTTTACATTACACACACATGTAACATGTGACTAGGTATTTTATGGTTTATAAGCAGCAGGCGCTTCACCAAGAGGCCTTGGTTCATTCTGAAGTCACCCAGCCAAAGTACCCCTTTATCTCCTATGGATTGGAAGGTAAAGCCCAAAAAACCTCCAAATGTGGCAAAATCATACCCAAACAGGTGTCACAGCTCTGTGGAAGGCATAAAGATATACCTTGTAAACTTTCAAATACATACCAGGAACAACTTACCCTCAACAGTAGAAACATACACAAACCCTGTCACCTCAGCTAGAAGATAGCAATACAGATACAGGAGGCAGTGCAACTGGTTCAGCTCCTGTAAACTCAACCACAATACAAGCAAATTTACATACAGAAGACTGTGCAGAAGTATACAGGAACAGTGCAGAGAGGGGGAAGTTACACCAGTCTCAACCAGAACAAAACAAACAAGCAAATATAGATACAGGGAGCTGTTCAGAAGTATGCAGGAGAAGTATTGGAAGGATAAAGTGGAACCAGGCTCAACCAAAACCAAAAAAAACTAACAGTACCAACCCACCCCAGCACCACACAGCAATTTATGGAGCCAGTAGCATGGGGTACCAAACAAAGTACCAGTACCAACAACCCCCAGCAGCAAACAGAAATTTACGTAGTCAGAAGCAGGTGATACCAAAAAAACCACCAGTAAAAGTACCACAGGGCTACCCATCAATATACACAGGCAGCCAGAACAAAAACAACCACAGCACTACACAGGAATTTATTCAGCAAGTAGCATGTGATGCCAAAAAAACTAACAGTAAAAGTACCACAGGCCTACCCAGCAATATATGCAGGCGGTCAAGACCATGCAGCACCAAATAAACCACCATTGAATGCACAGAAACACATGTAGGGAGAAAAAAGTAGCACCAGACCAACCACCACATACTCCACATGAATATATTGTATCTGCACTTCACAGCAGTTTATTCAGGGCTCTGCATGCATGAAACCCCTTTACCAGACTTTTTTCAACCAGCAGAAATGCTTCATTTAACTTTACAAGCTTTTCCCAACCAGCAAAAATTTCTCATGTAATTTTATCCCACTGTTCCTCACCAGACCAGGGATAACCCTCAGGGGCAGCCTTGAGCATCCCCTGAAGACCAGATTTTCTATTTAAGCAGGGCCTCTCTGCCCTATCCAGGTTTTATCATTATGCCATCTGGCCTACCTATCACCCATCTCACCCAGCTCAATCCATACTAACCATCTGTGATACCTACCCAGATAAATATTATTACTGAACCAATTATAAGGAAAAAAGAAATCAGAAACCAAGTCATAAAACAAATTAACCAATTAAAACCATCCAAAAAGTGCTTGAATAATGGCTTTTCTGTGACATAATTATTCAGCAACAGATTAAAGAAAAAACCACCCATTAATAAATAAATAACCCTCACAAAGAAAGAGAGCACAACAAAAAGAAACTACCAATCTTCCCTCTACCTAGCCCCCTGTGGGTAAACCCCTCTATGGGTCCTCTCCTGAACAATCCCTTTTTTATAAAACCTTGAAAACTTTGATATTTGGGATATTGGTTAAGATCAAATATATCTTATCATTAACTGACCAATAATCCAATAAATTTTGTCTTTTCTTCAACAAAAACCACCAATAACAGTTAAATAATTAATCTAGGTTGATCTGAGACCTATTTCAAGTCTCAAAGAAACCAGCTGTTAATTTAAATAAATTATTGTGCCAACTTACTATAGTACTAGAAGGGCAGGCAATTCAAAAATACTCTTAGTATATACTAATACTCCAAAGGAGTAGAATTAATACTAAATTCCCCTTCAAGGACTTCCAGAAAGCTATTTGCTAATTTATTGATACAACCCCACTCAAGTCTTTACAATCAGTGTCCCAACAGTGGCCTGTTTCATTTAGATTTGATTAGTTATTAGAACAATATTTCTGGAATATTAGCCTCAAGAAGTAAACTCAATATTCAGAAGGCAGAAAGAAGAAACCCATACCATATAATTGAAGTCTTCAAGGACCAACTCAGAGGGACTGAAGATAATAACCAAAAGCCATATCTTCAATAATCAGGATGGAGAAAGAATTTCAAGACAAAACGACAATAACCAGTGGATCCCAGGATAAACTAGAAGAATACCAGGGAAGAAGTCAGAATCAGCCAGACCCTTAAGTAGAAGCAATGGGTAGCCTTGCCAACATTTCCAAACTCCTAAACAAAATGCTTGAAAAAAGAAGAGCACAGGGAATTCCAGAAACCCCATACACCCAACCAAGAGCCAGATTTTAGACCCCAACCCCAAGATCCGCATATGGAATAATCCCAGCAGAAACCATTGAAGATTCAACAAACCCCTCAATAAGCCCAGGAATAAATATATATCCCCAAGCTAGAGAAGAAGGAAGAAGAGCTACTAGGAGCCAATATATTGAAAGAAACCGAGTCAAAATAGCATTGCAGGATAACTCAATAATAAACAATGATGACCAAAATGGACTATTATTAGATTGAAAGAAATTGAACCTTGATTTTGATGGGAGAGAAGTGGAACATTTCATTAAAAGAGTAGAGAAACTGGCAAGTATCCTGAAGGCAGAGGGATAGATATAGCCCTACAATTACCTTTTCTAGTACAAGACAAGAAGATCAGGGAATCTATTGAAGATATGGAAGTGTATGAATATGGGGACTGGGACCTCTTGAAGAAGGAATTAAAAAGGAAATGGGGTACAGCTACCCCCCATAGAAGGTCCAATGAGGAATCCATACCAAGGCTGCTCAGAAATACTCAAGAGCAGGGAGGCATCAAGACTAAACATGACTTCAGGAAATTCATTGGAATTTACGAGGAGATGGTTATTTATTTCATCAGAATGGGTTATGAAAAAACCAACTGGGAAAGTGGAGAAAACCTCTGGAAAGCTTTGTCCACTGACCTTAGGAGGGAAGTTAAAAGAGAATTGGCCCATGCAGGAAGAATCAAGATTCCAAGAGATGGCAGATACCTCCCACCAGATTTAGAGACCTCAAAGGAATTTGTGGAAATGACCTTGGCCTTATGGGATGTGGATAAAGAAGAAAACCCTAAACCTATCATCAATAACTTAATGGAGACCAAGAAAGAAGTCACATTTCAGCAACTGGGAATTGATGAGCTCTTGAAAATGAGGAAGATGATGCAAAACTCACTGTGGCTTCAAAACAGAAGCAGGCACCTCCCCACTTTGATAGGATCAACCAAGGGATGTCACAAAAATACAGACCCTCATCTCCGAGTGCAGGACCCAGATGGACAATCAGATGTTACTATTGCAAGGATGAACTCCATACCCAAGTCAACTTTCCAGACTTGACAGAAGACATAAAGGCCAGGAGGGTGTTCAAACAAGGACCCAACTATTACTTCCCAAAAAGACAACCCATACCTTATAGCCAGCAGGAAAGTTTCAGAGATCAGGTCAAGAGATTTTCAGAAGCGCAACAAGTCCCAAAACTGGAGGAACCTCAGAAGGAGGAAGAACCAACCAATGTTGCAGCATTCTTGAAGAATGGAAATTTGGAAGCTTAGAAACCACCAGAGGTAAATATGAAGGAATCTCAAGTTCAATGGGGAATGAGAAGATCACAAGGATTGGCTGGAAAACCACCAGAGAAGGATAACACCCAGGAGGCACCAGTAGTAGACCAGGGACCTTCAGCACCAACTAAAGAAAAAGCCCCAGAACCAAGGAAGAAAAACACAAGCTATCCAGGAGCATGGGTGGAAATGGACCATGATTCTGAAAATGAAGGATAACCCCCCAAAGAAACTGCCAAGGAAACTGTAACTGAATCTGTAAAGAAGAGCCCAGTAAAGTCAGAGCAAGTGGATACTTAGGAAGAAACCAAGATGGAAGATATTTTGAAGAATCAGATATTAAAGCAGAAATTTAACCTTAACTTGGAGGAACTCCTTTCAGTTGCACCAAATTTTTTCCAGCAGTTACATGATATGACCCCTGAAGGAACCTTGGATTTTAATAAAGCCTCTAAATCAACAACCAGAAAAAACAGTAGAAGGATAAATTCATGTCAGCAGTACTTTGAAGACTATTCAGACGGTGAATACCCATTCTCCATAGGCAACAACCTCACCTTTGCATTTCCATTTGGATTCATTGAAATTTGGATCAATGAAAACAAGATCAAGTGTCTGGTGGATACTGGTCCTGAGTTAAATTTCATACCAGAACATTTGGCAATTCAGACAGGCTTGGTATCCAGAGAAGTTTTCATGAAGGTTACAGGAATTGGAGGCCACTCTACCCCACTAATTGGATTGGCTGAAAGAAAAGTATTTGAGATAACAACTGGGGAACCAATATCTGCCCACTTCCTCATAGCCATAGGATCAATTCATAAAGTACTTGGAAGAACCTTCTTAGTAGACCATAAAGTTAGGCTGGAATTTTCAAAGCATAAAGGGTAAGTTTTTAGCTATGAGATAGCAGAAGGAGAGAGATTATGCATCCCAATTAGTTCACCAGACCAAGAAGGATGGCAGGTCACACCACCTAGAAGACCAATGGGCATGAACATCATCACAGCAAACCTAGACCAAGAAGAGGTCTGGACCAGTGGACAGCATATACCAGAAATAGACCTTGAAGGCTTACTAGACCCATGGGAAAGTAACATCATCACCCCTGAAGTGCCAGCAGAAAGAAGATGGGAGGAAGATTTGAAAAGGGAAGAGGCTGAAGAAAGCTTGGAAATGTTTCAACAAGTGTTTGGAGGATTCTGGACCATCCTTGAAGACATGGAAGGAACCAATTGGGAAGAATTACCTGGAGCAGGATTGGACAACTCAGAATTCATAGAGCTTCTCAACCATCAGTTGGCCAATAACTTACTTTACCAAGTGGACAGGCTTTCTCAATATGGAAATATCACTTGGGTAGTTAGGACCAGCCTTTATTATGGAGAGGAATGGGCCAGATTATGGATTTCAAACTTGATCAATATGTATACAGTCACCCCATTTGAGGTCTGATGGTCAGGCCAATTGGATGAGTAGGTTTGATTTGTTGGAATATTTTTCCATCTTTCTGTTATTTCTTCCATCAGATCTGTATTCTCTTATTCATTCATGTCCCATGAGTTTTCTTTCTTTTAATATCTCCAATATTCTCTGTGTTTTCCTTACTTATCATCTGATCTCACTTACAACCACCTGTCACCCATCTGTGCGCACTCAACCATCTCCATCTAAAAGTTCACACTTTCTTACCCTCATATATCACAGTTCCACACTGGTTGTACACTACAGGGGACAGATTGTGGAGCCAGACTGGAGGTTTCTTTTCCTCATCCTTCTTTCTGACTCTCAATCTGCTTATCCTCAGGTAAGTAGAATATTCTTTCCTTTTTTTCCTTCTTTCACCATCTCTATTCCTTTCCTTTGATGTCACTGTCTTCTCAATTATCTCTGATATAAAACTCACATCCTTCTGTCTGACTCTCAATCTGCTTATCCTCAGTCTGCTTATCCTGAGAATCCAATAGGTTATGAGCCCAGAGCGCACAAACGCTCTTGTTAAATCAGAAGGATCATCCACAACCAACGACGTTGCCCATACAACCACGCAGGAAATAAACACTTCACATCAAGTGCTTAAAACTCTTTAAATTATTCCACTCAGCTTGCCAGGATCCAATTCAAACTACCTTGACTGGGATTTGATATCCAGGATCCACTTTGGAGCCTCAGGGGTTGGCTATCTAATCAGGAAGAATCCTCAAAAACCGAATAAAGAAACAATGACTCAAGATAACCTTGCGGTATGCTCTGTTATATCAAGATCTATAACTTCATCCAACTTCCAATTCATACGCAAACACGAGGAAAGCGCCATTGGTATGTGGAATACCTTGAGAGACGCACATTGGGATAATTTTTCCGGAAGAAGAATGTACTGGTTGCGAAAACTCCTTCTCACAAGATTGAACAACAAAGTGATGACCACTCACCTCTCCAAAATTGTCTCCTACGGATAAAAACTATAGTTGTTAATCACAACTGATAATCCTCTCACTGCCGATGACCTTCAATCAACCACAATTCTTCTCTCCTTGCCGGATGATTGGCTAAGCTGTGTGTCCAGCATGATGAACAAGGAGTCTGTTCCCTCCGCAAAACTTATTGCAGCTCTCAAAAAGGAACATCTACGTTGTCAAACAAGAAACAAATATGCACTTGCTAACTAGGTAAAATTGCATCAACCAAAAGGATCAACAATCCAAAATCAAGCAACTGAGAACAGACCATCCAAAACCTACTTCTGCACGCACTGAAATGTTGAAGGACATTCATTCTCCAGGTGTACCAAAGTAAGAAGACTCCTACAGCAACTTAAGAAGGCAAACAACAAATCCAAGAACAAATCTGGAACAAGCAAACCAAAATTGGCAAATGTGAATCTGAGCAAAACAGACTCAAATGATATCAATTCTGACTCAGACAATTTCTCAGAGTCCCAATTCATCATACATGCCGGTTTGGAAGCTGTGTGCAACTCCACAAACATCATCACCAACCCACAAAAAGACTCCAATCTCAACTCTGGGTGCTTGGTCTCTATGACTCCTTACAGCAACCAGGTCAAAGACAGAACCCCTGACAACATGGTTATACAACTTGCAGACGGATCAACAATATTGTCAATTTAAAGAGGAGTGATTCCCTTTCAATTCAGACATCTCAAATCTTTGGTTGCACCAGATCTACATGACCCACTGCTCTCTATCTCAAACATCTGTGACGCGGGACTAACCGTGGTTTTTCAAAAGTACTGTTGAAAAATATTCAACAAGTCAGTATCAAATATCAACATCAAACCACTGCAAACTGGATACAGAAAAGATAATCTTTACTATCTGTCACAAGATAATTTAAGCCAAGAAGAATCAAACCACTTGAATATTGTCCAAACCTCTGACAATAGTCTCTTTGGTTATTACTGTAGGCTCTCCCACCCCAATCTGAAGTCACTTCAGAAGTACCTCAAATTGCGTGGAATAAAACCTTGCCCAATGAACAAAAAGGAAGTCCAGAAATGTACCATATGCATTCAATCAAAGATGACACAAAGGCCATTTCACTCCCGCTTGAGTTATCAATCAACAAAACCTGGTGAACTCATTCACACAGATTTTTGCAGCTTTGAAACTGTCTCAAGAGAATGTTACAAGTACCTTGTTACCTTCATCAACAACTGTTCAAAAGCACTCTTTGCTTATCCACTTGGACTCAAGTCAGATGTCCTACAATCTACCCAAACTTTCATCACCATTATTGAAAACAAATACAACTCAAAAATCATTGCCATAAAATCAGATAATGGAGGCAAATACCTCAATCAGCCCATGAAAGACTTTCTCTTGTCAAAGGGAATCTCACACAAACCAGGACCACCCCACTCGCCACAACTCAACCGAGTTGCAGAAAGGTCAAATCAAACTATCTACAACCTAATTTTGTGTTCACTTCTCTCATCAAACCTGCCTCAATCTTTCTGGGCAGATGCGCTACAACATATTATTTTCTCTTTGAACCCCGATCCATGCAAAACTCCACATGGCTTTGTTTCACCAAACTCTATCCTCAAATCCACCAACGTCAATCCAAAACACCATCATCCATTCAGGTGTCTTGTGTGGTATAAAATCCCCAAAGCAAACAGAAACAAGCTAGATCAAAAAGGTTGTCCTTCCGTTCTTCTATCTTATCTACTCAATCATTCAGGTTTCCCTCTGTTTGATCTGACTACAAGAAAAGTTTTCAAATTGCGCAACTGTCTTTTCAATGATTCCTCCTTTCCATATGGGCATTATTTTGTTTCCAACAATCCTCAACCCTCCATCCCAGTGGAGTTACCATGGCCTGATGTTTCCATCCAACCATCCAAGACCACTCCTCCCCCTGCTTCCATCTCATTGCCTCCTCCTCAGCCTCTCAGTTTAACTCCTCCTCAGCCTTTCAGTTTACCATGCTTCCTCTCCGCTCCTCCAGTTCCTCCCTGTACCTATCTGCCGTTGACCTCAATCCCCCCCTCTCTTCCTTTCCAATCATCAATCCCCACTTTGTCTGCTGATTCAGACATCCTCCCTCCTTTCTGCCTCACACCGCCCACTACTTCTCCTCCATCCCCTAATTCCCCTCTCCCTCCAATCCCCCCTTCCTCTTTGAATCACCCCTCTCCCCCCCAGCCTCCTCTTTTTTCTCCTCCACATCCAACTACCCGGCGTTTCTCCTCTCACACATCTTGTCCCCCTTCTTGTTTTGGAAACTTTTCCCGTCACGCCTTGGTTAAAGAAAATCTTACCGCCCCCATGACTTGGAAACAGCTTCTCCAATCGCCCCATCATTGCCGCTGGATTTCCTCTGCTCAAGAGGAGATGTTTTCTCTTCATGGAATGAACACCTGGACCCTTGTACCCCCCCCCAAAGGACGCAGGATCATTCGCAGCAAATGGGTTTTCAAAGTGAAGAGACGCCCGGATGGTTCAATCATTAAGCTGAAAGCCAGGCTTGTTTCCATGGGATACTCTCAAATTTATGGTCTAGATTTCTCTGAAATCCTCGCACCCACTCTAAGCCTTGAGAAATTGCGTCTACTTCTCAGCCTACTGGGTCACAAAGGGTGGGTTGGTTGTCAGCTTGATTTCAAAACGGCTTTCCTAAATGGCCACCTGGATGAGCCGGTGTTCATGTCTCAACTGCCTGGTTTTGAAGATCCGATTCATCCAGACTGGGTTTGCAAGATTACCAGAGCAATATACGGAATAAAGCAATCCCCCCGTCAATTGAATGTTGAACTCAACGCCACCCTCCTGTCTCTTGGTCTCTCTTGCTCATTGTATGATCCTTCCCTCTACTACAAACTCAATGGGGGCATTCTTGTTGGGGCCCTCACCACCCACATTGATGACCTTGCCGTTGTTGGTACATCCTTGTTTTTCACCTCCTTTGTGAAGGAAATCAGCAAGCGCTTCAAAGTTGGATCAGACAAGGACCTCTCCCTCTTCCTGTCTTTGTCCATCTCCCATGACCTTTGTGAAAGGTCTGTTTCCATCTGTCAAACCCATTACATCTCCTCCGTTATGGACTCCTTCCTCCCTGGAGATTCTGTCACAGCCCAAACTACCACCAATGTCCATTTCAAAAATCTGTCTCCTTGCTCTACAAACTCACCTCCCTCCCCAGCCCGCTACAATCAGCTCATTGGTTGTCTTCTATGGATATCTCAATGCACCCGTCCGGATGTTGCCTTTGCGGTTAACCAACTCTCCCAATTCCTCACCAATCTGTCACTTGACCACTGGAACGCTGCTCTTTGGGTTCTTTGCTTTCTTCACACTACCTGCTATCACCTTCTCACACTGGGCGGTCCCTCCATTGAACTCTCTGGGTACAGCAACTTGGATTATGCCAAGGACAAGGAAGATAGGAGGTCCACCTCTGGCCATACATTCCGTTTGGGCTGCTGGGCCATCTTTTGGAAATCCAAGAAACAGCCCACATTATCACTCTCCAGCACCAAAGCAGAGTACAAAGCCCTCTCTGACTCGTGCAAAGAGGGTCTTTGGCTTTGTAACATCCTACTTGAGCTACATCTCCAAGATAGTTCCCCAGTTCCTTTTACTCATCAAAAATGCAGGCGCTGAGGCTCTTGCTAAAATTCCATCACACCACTTGCAAACCAAACACATTGACGTTTGTCACCACTTCATTTGCGAGTGTGTTGAAAAAAGGGTCTTCAGTGTAGGTCACGTTTCCACTAAGGAAATGCTAGCAGAAATGCTAACCAAGCCTCTGTCTTGCTTTCTCCTTGAATCCCATCAATGCATGTTTGGTCTTTCAGGCTATTGTTAGCAAAGGGGGGTGTTGGAATACCTTTCCATCTTTCTGTTATTTCTTCCATCAGATCTGTATTCTCTTATTCAGTCATGTCCCACGAGTTTTCTTTCTTTTACTATCTCTAATATTCTCTGTGTTTTCCTTACTTATCGTCTGATCCCACCTACAACCACCTTTCACCCATCTGTGCGCACTCAACCATCTCCATCTCACAGTTCACACTTTCTTACCCTCACATATCACAGCTCCACACTGGTTGTACACTACCTGGGACAGATTTTGGAGCCAGACCGGAGGTTTCTTTTCCTCATCCTTCTGTCTGACTCTCAATCTTCTTATCCTCAGGTAAGTAGAATATTCTTTCCTTTTTTTCCTTCTTTCACCATCTCTATTCCTTTCCTTTGATGTCACTGTCTTCTCAATTATCTCTGATATGAAACTCACATCCTTCTGTCTGACTCTCAATCTGCTTATCCTCAGTCTGCGTATCCTGAGACTCCAATATGATTCTTATTTAAAATTGATGCAGCAGTAAGCCTCCAGTTTCCTTTGAAGAGCTGAAGGAATGGGTGGGCATTGTTTCATTCTCACTGGAAAAAATATGGTATCTAAAAGAAAAGGAAAGAAAAAAAAAGAGGTTCAGTACTTTGCCATGGCTCATCTCCCTTTATTTCAAAAAAAAAGAGAGAGAAAACTCACTGATGGTGAACCTAACTGATAAAGTTTCTTCTCAACATAAATATCATAATAAAAAAAGAAAGATATTCATTGCAAATATACATAAATATATATATTATAATACAAACATATGAGAAAACTCACTGATGGTAACACTAACTGACAAAGTTTCTTCTCAACATAAAGATCATAAAAAAACAACAGATATTCATTGCAAATATACATAAATATTTATATTGTAATACAAACATGTATATTTACTTATAATTATGTACAAGAACACCAAAAAAAAACCCTAAAAAAACCACTAAAAAAACAGAAACCCTAAAAAAAACCTAAAAAAATCATAATGTACATCAGAAAGAGAAGGAAACATTGATCCTCTCATAAAAAAAAGGGGGCTTACATTTGCACTATCCCCCAAATTTAATCCTATTATACCGCCATATAAATCTGTTCATAAAAAAAAGGGGGGCAAAGCGGCTCTTAGCAGCCTTTGTTCAATCTTTTTATTAAAAAAAGGGGGGAAGGAAAAGGTTCAGCATTCCAAATTCTCTTGAATCTTCCCTAGCGACAAGGAAAATCAACAAGGAATTCACCAATTTGACAACAGGGAACGATAATCATGAGGGGAATGTTTTTTTGTATATGGGGAAGGAAGAACTCCATCAGCGGTCCTCTTATAGACATGGATGAGGGGAGGACCTACTGGACTTACAACCTTGGGGTAAAAACCCCCCATCGCCGGCCAATCCATCTTTCTTTGAATTCAATGAGTAGGCGTTTCAAACCTACACCAACAGGGATCTAAAATAATAATAATAATAATAATTGCACGTTAGTGCCCATACAAAAAAAAAAATGGGGGGGACTACTTGCCAAATCTTTCTGTGTTGGCAACCAAGATGAAGGGGCAGCTATTGGCTGCACAAAGCGAGGCACGATTCATCTATCAACTTTTCAACAACACAAAGGGGGGTCAGAAGCTTCCCAGCGATGAGAAGGAATAAAGGGGGAAGGGACTCACCAAAGCAACAACAAGAATGTTTATTTGTGGATGGAGGGGGGGAAGAAGACGCTTGTTGGCCCTCCTTGAATAGACATTGAGGGGAGAGGAGAGAACACTCGCTCCCAACCGCCAACTGCCTTGACCACAACTACCGACAACCGTGGGAAGGTACGGGTGGTGATAGCAATGATGCGGGAGGAGGTTTGTCCGCTGATTGGAGAAACAAGCAAAAAAAGAGAAAAAGGGGATCAAGATCCCTGTATCAGCTCGCCTGTATCCACCCACCGCAAAGATTGACGAATGTCATAACTTAACAGAAAGGGGGGGAAAATGTTTTGGGGGAGGACTTACCGGCCCCTTTTTTTGTTTTTGAGCTTCCCTTGAATCATACACACCAGGGGTTGGAACCTACATCAATCGGAAGAAAAAAAAATGATGAGATTAATTGAAAGACCAACCCAAATATTCAATCAATCAATTTGAACTTTACCCTTTACACCAGTGCATCAACCAATAAACAACAAAGATTGATTAAAAAATAAAGCAAAATAAGTCAATCAATAGAGCATTTCAACGCTGGGATGTACCTTCACCGCCGGTCGGAGAAGCAATCAAAAAAAAGATAGGAGGAAAAGCTACTCACGCCACCAAACAAGATTGGCTGTTGTCACAACAACCCCAATCCAATCGGAGAAATCAAGCCAGATCATCATATCATCATCCGATTGGTGTTGAGATATGATCAATGCTTTCATGCAGTCTTCAGGACCTCATTCCCTGCATGCTTGTAGTTGGTTACCTATTCATCATATGTCCTCACAAAGTGACATTGCCATTGACCTCTAGAAGCAAATCTTGATCACTGGGAAGCAAGCGTCCTTAGTGTAGTTGGTAGTACACTTGCCATGCACATGAGAGACCTGGTTTCAATTCCCAGAGGACACATGTTATTTTCACATTCTTACAGGCTATGAGCCCAGCGCTACCCAAGCGCCCATCATGAGTGTGATCTTAGCATGTTGCCTTGCTTCCTTCACCCTACATGCAGCACGGGGGTGTGTTGAGATATGATCAATGCTTTCATGAAGTCTTCAGGACCTCAGTCCCTGCATGCTTGTAGTTGGTTACCTATTCATCATATTTCCTCACAAAGTGACATTGCCATTGACCTCTAGAAGCATATCTTGATCACTGGGAAGCAAGCGTCCTTAGTATAGTTGGTAGTACACTTGCCATGCACATGAGAGACCTGTGTTCAATTCCCAGAGGAAACATTTTATTTTCACATTCTTACAATTGGATCACGCGATTTGTCGCAGCCGGAGGTATCAAGGGCCATCCCTGAATCATGCGCCAAACCACAATCCCTCCCACCTCTACCAAACGTACGAGTTGATCAGTCAATTCAATTGTCCGATCCGCCAATCGGAAGGACCAAGGAAAAGGAGGAAGATTCATAAAAAAATTGGGCAAATCTTAACTGTAGAGAAAGAAGATTTGAACCCAAACAAGTCTCACAATTGGTTGCTGCCATATACTGCCTCCATTACGTCGTTGCGGCAACCTGGATCTGATTGGAATGATTGAGCCAGATGACCAAATGATCGTCCGGTTGATCGCGTTACTCATGGCAACTCCTGCCCATTGGAAGAAGTGAGAAAAAAGAAAAAAAAATCAATAAAAGGAAAAAAAGATAGATTGTTGCAAACAAACCAATTGACCAATTGACCAAAAATATATATATATAGAACACTCACTTCAACCGCCCGCAAGGACCCGGGGCCCCAGTTTTTTTCTTTGGATGCCGGCTTTGAATTAAGGAGGGGCTACTGTTGTCATTATCTACATATGGTGTGTGTTATGACGGGAATATGTAATGCAGTCAGTGGGAGTCAAACCCACATCTGCCCCTTGCATGCGGGATGCTCTAAACATTGAGCAATAACTGCTTGGTGCAAGGTGTACATCACAACACCCCCCCAACACCAAGCACCCATTTGGCGCGCCCTTTTTCCCCATAGTCATGTGTTTTTATTCAACTTTGAAGCGTGATGTTCAGCGTGAATCAGGATGCTACAGCTGCAGTGCTGGGCTCATAACCTGTTATGACGGGAAAAGGTAACGCAGTCAGTGGGAGTCAAACCCACATCTGCCCCTTGCATGCGGGATTCTCTAAACATTGAGCTATAACCGCTTGGTGCAAGGTGTACATCACAACAGTGTGTAAAGCGCGTCTGGGTGCCTGTCCAAGTTTTACTTGGCATGCGCCTAGCGGGACTTGGATTGGCGCCCAGGGAGCTTGATTAGGTTGGGCTTGCGGGGGTTAAATCTTGCTGCCTAATCAAGCTCCCCTTGAGACCAATCACAGCTGGTCGCACCTAAATAGACCAGCCTCCCTCCCCCCGACTTTGAGCCTTTTTTTTTCAAGTATGATCATGGAATTGGCGGGTAAATGCAACCAGCTTTGATTGGCGGCAACAGAAACTTGGCCAGGCACCAGACCAATTTTTCCAGGCACCAAGTCAACCTTGGCAAGGCGCCAAGAAAGCTTTGCCAGACACCCAGTTGACTTTTCTAAGCCCCATGCACACTTTGGCAAATTTTGGAATAACTTGGCTCAGCCCCCAAATGCACTTTACAGACCATATGAAGAAAATCAGATCAAGCCACAAGCCTGGCATTATCATTGCAATCTGTCTGAAAATAGTGTTAAAATACAGATGCACTCAGGAAATGTGCATATTATTGTGTAATCCCAATGGTTTGCACAAATGGGCCTCCATTTCCCATTGGAAATCACGTGGGCCATGCGGGCCTATGTGGATGTTATTGGTTTTGGGCATTTGTGCACCAAAACATGTTTTTAAAGTCCTTTGGTACATGGGCCTTAATGGTCCCGCCAAGGTGGATGGGCCACTTTAGGCAGAAGGGCTTATCTGGGCATAACTGGGCCCAAGCTTTATGTTGGACATACTTGGCCAGATGGGCTGGCCGGCCAAAGTATGTAATTTGTGGTCTTTTGGCCTTGGCGGCCCATTGGGGCCGTCCGTGTTGCAGCCCGCTTGGGGCGGCTTGTTTCTCTCTGGGGCCCGTTGCGGGGCCCAATGGCTGCACAGGGCCATTGTATGGGGAAGGGGGCTTTGTTTGGAGTCCCCCCACCCGCCTGTGTGCAGGGCCGGCAGCTCCTGACTCCCTCCCTCCCCTTGCTTGGTCATGAAGGGGAGAGGAGGCTGGCTGGTCCTCAACCAGCCAGGCCAGCTGCAACAAGGCAACCGGCAAGGTGGGAGGGGATTTGATCAACTCCACACCTCAAGAGTGGACCCATTAGGCCAGCCGCAATGAGGCAACAGGCAAGGTGGGAGGGGATTTGACCACCCCCCCACCTTGCCTGTACCAACAAATTGTGAGGATTTAGTGTTGGCAGGAAACCAAGAACAGAAAGAATTTTGAGTAGGAACAGATTCAGAAAGAAATGAAGAGACAAGATTTGTTGAAACAGAGAAAGGAAAGAAAACAACACCAACAGAAGTCTTTTAGGAGATGGTTGGAATACAACCAGCTACAAGAATAGCATGAGATGACTGAAGAAGCGCCTTGAACAATCTGGAAGAGAGAGTTAGTGCGGATAATAACCAATGGAGTTGGACTTGTTCATACTTGGATTGAGCTGGCTGCCGGCGGTCACTTGATGAGGTAGACGGATGAGTAGTCAAGTATAATCAGTTGGTGGATGATGATTCCCAGGAGTTCAGTCAAGGTTTTTTTTGACTGCCGGCTGGTCGTGCTCAGGGGTTGCCCACTCTAGATTAGGAGTCTTATCACCCAATGAGACAAGGCAGTGACAGTGAGAAGAAGAAAACAAACATGAAGAAACATAGAAAGAAAATAGGAATAAGAGAAATAAGTGGAGGTCACAATAGTAATAGTGCTTCAGCTCAACACATAATAGTAATAGTGCTTCAGATCAACACACAATAGTAATAATGCTTCAGCTCAACACTCCCCCTCAACTCAGAGGTTAATGATACGGAGCAGAGAAACAATTTACCAGCCTTCAGTTTGATATTTGATTGGCTGCCTTGGTCAATGCATCCGCAGCCATCAACTGTGAAGGAATTAGCATAACGTTGATGGCCTTGTTCTTATAATTTTCACGGAGACTTCTCATTTTTATGTTGATATGCTTCACTTTTGAATTGGTGCCAAATTTCTTAATTTTGTTGTCAAGACCTTTGTTGTTGATAAGGTGGAGCGGGAACAAGAAAACTTCCTGATAGATTTTGGACAGAAGTTGATGGAGCCACCTTCCTTCTAGGTGACAGCTGGATAACACCATGCATTTGTATTCCGTAGAGGATTGTGTGATGTTTTTCTGTTGATGGCTTTTTGAATAGAGGGGGCTTCCTTTCAATGAGCAGAAGAAACCGCTCTGGGAGATCCTGTTGTCAGGATTGTCCCCCCAGGTGGAATTGCTGTAGAAGATAAGCCTATTAGAGATGGATTGAGGTCCAAGGGTTAAGGCAATGTGCCTGGTAGCTGACAAATATTGCCCCACGTGTGCTACCTCCATCCAGTGGCAATATTGGGGTTTTTGGAAAATCTGGCCAGACTAGATACAGCATAACTGATATCTGTTATTGCCAGTCCAGCAATGAAGTTCCGTCTGCCAATCGGCAATCAATAGTTCAGGTTCAGATCTAAAAATGTTTTATGATCTTCTTCTGTTGCTGGAGATAGATGCATGCTTGGAGTCCTGGGAGTAGTAAAAGGTTTGCAATTGGTCAAGTTCATGGCAGTCAGCCCTTTTTTGATGTGCAGGGGTAGACTAAGATGCATTAACCCTTTTTCTCTCACAACCTTCATTCCAAGAAGAGTGTTGGGAGGATGAGCTGTAGAGTTCTTGAAGCAATCAAGAAATTTGCGTTGGAAATCTACAGTGTTTCCAGCAACTATGAGATTTTCCACGTGAAATAAAAGAGCTGAGGAGTTATGTTTACACAGGAAGAGGCAAGGATTGCAGGCCAATTATTCAAAACCCTGACTTTCAATCCATGAAGTTAGCGTTCTGTACCAGTTGCAAGGTGCTTGTTTTAGTCCATACAATGATTTCTTTAGTCTTAAGTATTTTCCGTGTTGACCAGATCCAGTAGGATTTACAATAAACACATCTTTTTCAAGGTCAGCATGTAGGAAGGCTCCCTTGACATTGAGCTGAAGGAGGTCAAGTTTCTTGTCTACTGCAAAGGTGAGAAGTGCTTGGAGAGGGGCCACTCTTCCAGTGGGAGAGTAGGTTTCAAAGTAGTCTATGACGTATCTTTGGTTGAAACCTTGGATGCATAGTTGTGTCTTGTAGGGAGGATCTTTGGCATGCATATTGTGTTTCACTTTGAAAACTGCCACGGTCTTAAGGGGATTGGTCACCAATTTTTTGTCAACTTCCTCCCATAAATTTTGATTGTCAATGGATTTGAATTCCTTTAGAGTGGATTCTTTCCACAAAGGAATGTTTAAAGCTTCTTCAATGGGGTTAGGCAGCTTTTCAGAATGGTAACCGTACCTATCAGGTTTGGCTAGCAACTCTCTGTTCCTTAAATTTGGTCTCAGACTGGTGGAAACCTCTTCATTCTCATTGGTGTTATTACTGTTTGCATCAGAAATTTCTTCTTGTTTTATTTATGTGGCAGAGCATTCATTGTTGGAGTCTTGAGATTTGTCATCAGGAAGATTGAGGGGGACTAGAGTTTTCTGAACAGTTGGATCAGTCAATGGATCCAGATCTGTCTGATCCTTCTGCGTGGTTGCATTGTTGGGAATTGATTTGGAAAAGATGATGCGTTTGGTTTTGAAAATCTTTCCCAAGGTCAAGAGAACCTTGTATGAGAGTAAGCCGGGATTGAAACCTAGGAGTTTGCCAGACTTCCCTTTTTCAGATAGTTTAGATTGAATTTGGGGGTTTTTAAGTCAATACGTGAGATTGGTGCCAAAAAGTCTTAGATAACCCTCCGGGAGATCTTTGCTATGCATACATTTCCACAGGGATTACGTCCCTTTTTCTTTAGGTATTTGTTTGATTAACATACAACAGCTACAAAACACCTCATGCCAGTATGATTTAGGAATTTGACCTTTGGAGAGTATGGCGCGGGTTGATTCCATGACAGTCCTGTTGGCTCTTTCTATGCCTTTGTTATGTTGAGAATGGTATGGTTCCAAGACAATGTGGTTGATATGACGCTCTTTTAAGTAGGCAGGAAATTTGTTGTTAACAAAATCACCTCCACCATCCAAGCATACTTCCACAGGATTATGTTGATTTTTTCTGTGTTCATTTTCTAGTACAAAGATTAGGGTTTCATAGGCCCCGACTTTGGTTTTAAGCAGAAAATAGGCAAGATATCCGGAAAAGGAATTTATGATATTGAGAATGAATCTGAATCTGCCTTTGGCTGTGGGATTGAGAGGTCCCATTAGATCCACATGGATTCAATCCAAAACTCTCAAGGCCGCTTGATGGACTTGAGAGAAACTTGATTTTGTAATCTTGGCTTTGTTGCAGTTGAGACATTCAAATTCTTCCTTGTCTTTGGACGTGATGGTTTTGTTCAAAAATTTTTCATCCGTCCAAGAAAAGCGTGGCCAAGTGTTCTGTGGATTTTGGGTAGATCCTTGCTGGAGTAGAGAGCGGCATCAGTTTCTGTTTTTTGGTTTATGACAAAGAGATTTTTTGATATCCTTCCGGAGAACAATTCCTTGTCACCGGAGGACACAGAAAAGGTACGGGGCCACACCGTCAATTTTATATTCAGGGTTGCTCCTTTTTCTAAAAATGCTCCAAGAGATAAGAGTTTGACAGTCAATTCAGGGACCCACGCGGATTTACTGAGATGGATTTCTCAGTGCTCCAAAGGAATGGAGGCGGTACTGATTCCCTCAATTTTGATAATAGCGTTTTTCTTTCCGGTTTGGATCTTGCCCTCTCCATCACAGCAGGTAAGGGATTGGAATTTATTCTTGTCAGTTATCATATGGATGGAGCATCCTGAGTCAAGTATGTATTGGCTTGGGATTAATCTCTCTTGACAGGTCAGGTTCAGTCCACAGAAAAATGAGTAATAGTGTGCTTCTTCTGCAGTCTTCTTTTTATTCTTTTTGCCTTGGTAGTGGGTATTAGGCGGTCTAAGTTCAGAAAATTTGATCCAGCAGTTTTTTGCAGGATGAGAAGTTACAGCAGGGTTGTGTTTTCCTTTTTTGCATCTTGGTCCGTTGTACAGGGCTATATTGACCGGTTCACTGGGAGTTTCTTGGGCGCTGATCTTGTTTTTGAGTTGGATGAGATGGTCTAGTACAGTTTCAATCCTCATTTTGGCAGTTGAGTGCATGATTTGCGTCTTCATGCCTTGAATTGAGGCAGGGAATTCAAAAAGCACCAAGTAAGCTATTAGAATGGATTGGAGCTCAATACCAACTTCTTTTAGTTTTTTAAGGAATGTTTTGACATTTGTCACAAACGCCTCAATGTTGGAGGAAATAGAGAGATGAAGTAAACTGTTGGAAACACGCGCTCTGTTTGCTGATTGGGATGAGGAAAAATATGATTGAGTTGCCTTCCATATTAGTTTTGCGTTGTCTTTGTTGCAATCATTGATTATGTTGTTGTAAATAATTGAATCAATTTTGGCAATCAGGTAGGCTACCATCTTTTGATTGGTCTCTTTGGCCAGTGAGAAAAGCTCGTCTGACAAGTTCATGACTTGAAAGATTCCCCTAAGTTTAAAAGGTTTTTCCATCTTCTTACGCCACATGCTATAGTTTTCTTCATTCAATAAAGGTGTTGATTTGATGAGCACTTTGTGGGCATGTGATTTGAAGTTCATGGGGTCTCCCCCTGGTCCTGGCGTTGACAATGATCCTGGCTTGGTCATGTTGCTTGTGGCCAGTCGGTGGAATTGTTTCAGCTTTGAACCATGTGAGTATTTATTTTTGGCAGGAAACCAAGACCAGACTGCATTTTGAGTAGGAACAGAATCAGAAAGGAAATGAAGAGACAAGATTTGTTGAAACAGAGAAAGGAAAGGAAACAACACCAACAGAAGTCTTTTAGGAGACAGTTGGAATACAACCAGCTACAAGAACAGCATGAGATGACTGAAGAAGCACCTTGAAAAATGTGGAAGAGAGAGTTAGTAAAGATCATAACCGATGGAGTCGGACTCGTTCTTACTTGGATTGAGCTGGCTTTTGGCAGTCACTTGATGAGGTAGACGGATGAGTATTAAAGTATAATCAGTTGGTGGATGATGATTCCCAGGAGTCCAGTCAAGGTTTTTGTTGACTGCCAGCTGGTCATGCTCAGGGGTTGCCCACTCTACATTTGGAGTCTTAGCACCCAATGAGACATGGTGGTGACAGTGAGAAGAATAAAACAAACATGAAGAAACATAGACAGAAAATAGAAATAACAGAAATAAGTGGAGGTCACAATAGTAATAGTGCTTCAGCTCAACACACAATAGTAATAGTGCTTCAGCTCAACACAACTGAGTTTCTGGGGCCATCTCCCCTCCCCCTTACCAAGGGGAAGGTGACCTGGGGCTGGGTGGGCTTCACCACTTCCCAGCCCACTGACCGTTCATGTTTCCCTGGGGGTATTGACCTCCAGTGCTCCCTGGGGGGGGATTTGACCGCTCCCTCCAGGGATTGAGAGAGAGAGAGAGGGGGGGGCACGCATGTCCGCTGGTTACACCCTCCCCCCCTGTAAGTTTGACTGGACCCAGAGTGTTTCTGGGTCCACCCTGGCCAAACTAAGGGCAAAGGGCTGGTCGAATGAAGGTACCAGCCTGGTCAATGAGGTCACATAGGTAACAGGGCTGGTTGTAAGGGAAAACCAACCATGGTCTGAACAGCAACAAGGGCTTGTTCAGCCGACTAAGGGTGGAAACACCAAACTCAACCAGTACAGGCTTGTCATAGGGATTCAGGGACTAATGCCAAGTGGGCTGAGTAAGCCCAAACCAATTAGCAAGGCTTTTAGAGCCTGTAGAACCCATTTGGAGGGGAATTTTTACCTTTTGCTTGTCATTACATGAGCTCCACATGAGCAACATCTTTTTTATTTAAGGAGCTGTTCTCCCTGCTGTTTTCCATCCATTCATTCACCAATTCATTCACATTAACAAGTGTGCCATTGCCTCTGCCTCATATTAAGGATCAATCATAAGACATTATTGTCTCAGCATTTCTTTTGTTTTAAGTAATGCTCTTTGAATAAGCTTGTGGGCCAATAATTCAAAACCATAGGAGTGTGGAAGAGGAATGACAGATAAAAAGAAGGAAGGAGAACAATGGAGTGGCAGCTCATCTGGATCAAAAGCATCACTAGTTTATGTTCTTCTTACTTGATCTCTCCAAGCCAAAATTGTTGTAAACACTTGAGGCAATCAAAATCAGAACAGATATGGCATTAGCACACAATTCAGTTAGGTATATAAAATGAAAATAGAAACAAACAAAAAGGGGCCAAGATGAGAAGTAAATTGAAAGGCTAGGAAGAAAATATTTACATACCAATTAAACACCCCATTCCAGTATTAGGCATGACACAATACATATTTACTTGCGGATGACCACCTCAAGGGTCAAGATCAATCAAAGATTAGGCAAGACCCAGAACAACCACACCGTGAAATTCCCCCCCACGCTTTGCAACTACGGACCAGCTTAACCCCCCCAGACACGTAATAATAATAATAATAATAAAATTAAGAAACAAATGATCAGAATCCTTAGGAAGAAGAATATACAGAACAAGAAGAAAGAATGTTGACTTACCAGGATTTAAATGCCAAACGGCTGTATTCTTCTCAATCCATGTCAGGAGGTTGGCCGCCACAAAGATTGACATTGATCACAGCCGCAGCGATAAATGGTCAAAGATGGACTCCAGGGCAACCACACTGCAGGATGCCCCCACTAATTTTACTATTACCGCGCATCACTGTTGTTTGCAAACCTTCTGTGGACCTTGCGCCCCATCTTCTTGTCAAAAGCATCACCCAACTCCCCGCAACCAAAACCGGCATGCATCCGCAAAAAAAAGAGAAACCACCGTCAAGACTGAATCAAGCGGGGGTTATACAAAAAAAAATATACAAATAAAAAAAATATATAAATATATAAATAACAAGGCTCCTAAGCAAGAGCCAACACTTCTTAATTAATTAAATAATATATATATATATATATATATATATAATAAATAACAAGGCTCCTAAGCAACGGCCTAAACTGCTAAGACCTTCAATATAGAAAAAAAATATATCAAAAGACAAAACTCTTAAGCAAGAGTTTAAATTGCTGAAAAAAAAAATTAAAAAATTAAAAAAATTAAAAAGAAAATAAAATAAAATAAAATAAAATAAAATAAAATAAAATAAAATAAAATAAAATAAAATAAAATAAAATAAAATAAAATAAAATAAAATAAAATAAAATAAAATAAAATAAAATAAAATAAAATAAAATAAAATAAAATAAAATAAAATAAAATAAAATAAAATAAAATAAAATAAAATAAAATAAAATAAAATAAAATAAAATAAAATAAAATAAAATAAAATAAAATAAAATAAAATAAAATAAAATAAAATAAAATAAAATAAAATAAAATAAAATAAAATAAAATAAAATAAAATAAAATAAAATAAAATAAAATAAAATAAAATAAAATAAAATAAAATAAAATAAAATAAAATAAAATAAAATAAAATAAAATAAAATAAAATAAAATAAAATAAAATAAAATAAAATAAAATAAAATAAAATAAAATAAAATAAAATAAAATAAAATAAAATAAAATAAAATAAAATAAAATAAAATAAAATAAAATAAAATAAAATAAAATAAAATAAAATAAAATAAAATAAAATAAAATAAAATAAAATAAAATAAAATAAAATAAAATAAAATAAAATAAAATAAAATAAAATAAAATAAAATAAAATAAAATAAAATAAAATAAAATAAAATAAAATAAAATAAAATAAAATAAAATAAAATAAAATAAAATAAAATAAAATAAAATAAAATAAAATAAAATAAAATAAAATAAAATAAAATAAAATAAAATAAAATAAAATAAAATAAAATAAAATAAAATAAAATAAAATAAAATAAAATAAAATAAAATAAAATAAAATAAAATAAAATAAAATAAAATAAAATAAAATAAAATAAAATAAAATAAAATAAAATAAAATAAAATAAAATAAAATAAAATAAAATAAAATAAAATAAAATAAAATAAAATAAAATAAAATAAAATAAAATAAAATAAAATAAAATAAAATTAAATAAAATTAAATAAAATAAAATAAAATAAAATAAAATAAAATGAAATAAAATAAAATAAAATAAAATAAAATAAAATAAAATAAAATAAAATAAAATAAAATAAAATAAAATAAAATAAAATAAAAAATAAAATAAAATAAAAAATAAAATAAAATAAAATAAAATAAAATAAAATAAAATAAAATAAAATAAAATAAAATAAAATAAAATAAAATAAAATAAAATAAAATAAAATAAAATAAAATAAAATAAAATAAAATAAAATAAAATAAAATAAAATAAAATAAAATAAAATAAAATAAAATAAAATAAAATAAAATAAAATAAAATAAAATAAAATAAAATAAAATAAAATAAAATAAAATAAAATAAAATAAAATAAAATAAAATAAAATAAAATAAAATAAAATAAAATAAAATAAAATAAAATAAAATAAAATAAAATAAAATAAAATAAAATAAAATAAAATAAAATAAAATAAAATAAAATAAAATAAAATAAAATAAAAAAAATAAAAGAAAACAAAACAAAATAAAATAAAATAAATTCAATTAAAATAAAATAAATTAAAATAAAATAAATTAAATTAAAATCAAATAAATTCAATTCAATTAAAACAAAATAAGATAAATAAATTAATAAATAAAGGTAATAAATAAAATTATACTTTTGTCAAGAGGATTATTAATGTATAAATAATTCAACCCAAAGAGAACATGGAATAATAAGAAGGATGAACACCCTGAAGAAATCAAGACTGGCTTAACTTACAATTGGACCCAATTGAAGATTTCAAGATGTGTCAAGGTATCAAGAAAAAGGGATGAATTAATCTTCAGCTTGAACTGTCTGATTGAAGGCATTATAGTAGGTGTAAAAGGGAAAAGTTACCTATCAGGTTTGAAAAGATGAGAACAGGGTTTCAAGGCTTGAAATTCAATAAAGGTTAAAAAAATAAGGGATAACCTGAGGAAAATAATCTCTCTTTGGCCATGAAGGACCATAATATAAGGAGAAGGGAAAAGAAGAAATCAATTCAAAAAGAAAAGTCTTTTGAAAGATCAGAGGAAAAATGCCAAAACCTGTCTTTATCCAGAAGAGCCCCACTATAATTCCACAACCATGAAGAATGAAAAGGATTAAATTATACTTTTACTTGCTACATGGGCGCAATCAAGAAAGAATTGAGAGGAGAAAATTTCAAGATAAAAAAATCAAGATTTCAACAGGAACAACTGGATCACTACAATTCTCTGTACCTTTTTTTATTCTAAATGTGATAATTATTATTATTTATTTATCTCAAAATCAATAACAAGAAGAAGAAGAAAATGAAGAATAAGAAGGATAGGATGTGGAGCCTGATGCCTATGGACAGGAATGCTGTGGAAAGCATTAAGTCTAGGGGGGATGTGGTAGTCCAAACCCATCCTATACCCATAAGACTCATTTTTTTAGTGTAAAAACAGCTCAAACCCTCAAATTGACCTCAGAAATGGATTCTACACCAAGAATAACCCATAGTCAGTTGGCCAAAGTACCACTCTATCTCTCGTGGATTAGAAGATAAAGCCCAACAAACCCCCAACTGTGGAAAACTCATACCCAACCAGGTGTCATAGCTCTGTGGAAGGCATAAAGACATACCTTGTAAAACCTCAAATACATACAAGTAACAGCTTTCCCTCAACACCAGAAACATTTTACAACCCTGTCACCTCACCCAGAAGAAAGCAATACAGATACAGGAGGCAGTGCAACTGGTTCAGCTCCTGTCACTTCACCCAAAATAAAGGGAAATATACATACAGAAGGCTGTGCAGAAGTATACAGGAACAGTGCAGGCAGGAGGAAGTGAAACCAGTCTCAACCAGAACCAAAAAAAAAGCAAATATACATACAGGAAGCCGTGCAGAAGTATACAGGAGCTGTATGAGCAGGAGAAAGTGGAACCAGGCTCAAAAAAAACCAAACAAAACTAAGAGTACCAAACCACCCCAGAACCACACAGCAATTTATGCAACGAGTAGCATGGGATACCAAAAAAAGTACCAGTACCAACAACCCCCAGAAGCAAACAGCAATTTATGTAGTCAGAAGCATGTGATACCATAAAAAAAACCAGTACAAGTACCACAGGGCTATCCAGCAATATATCCAGGCAGCCAGAACCATGCAGTAACAACAACCACAGCACCACACAGAAATTTATTCAGCCAGTAGCAGGTGTGCCAAACAAACTACCAGTTCAAGTACCGCAGGCCTTCCCAGCAATATATGCAGGCAGTCAAGACCATGGAGCACCAAATAAACCACCAGCTAATGCACAGCAACACATTTAGGGAGAAAAAAGTAGCACCACACCAACCACCAGATACTACACAGATATGTATTGTATCTGCACTTCACATCAGTTTATGCAGGGATGTGCATGGATGAAACCCCTTTAACTATCAGCCTCCTGGATGGAAAGACCCTTGATATCCTTTAGGTACCAGGGGTGATAGAATAAATAATAAATATATTTTTTAATAAATGCAGAAAAAATCTGTAAAATATTTGGATTAAGCTTATTGCAAGGTTAAGTGGTTTGGTTATGGTTTATTGTTTTAAATCAATATGAATAAATTGATTATTAAATATTTTTATAGAGGGGCCACAATTATATTGGGGATATTTAAAAACTCGCTTGAGGGATTTCAGTATGAAAACACGTAGTCCTGGTTACTTTGGGCTCTTTAGTTTAAAGGATATTTTGCCCAAAGATAATAGGGCGTATCAAAGTTAGCAAACCCGCCATTTGTTTTGACAAAACCCGCCATTTTTAATGGCGGGTTTCTGAAATACACATACCCCCTAATTGGTGTATTTCAAAATGGCGTGTTTCATGAAAATGGCGGATTTCAATCTTCAAACACGCCATTAAACCCACCATTTATGCATCATCATCCATCCACCATCCATCACATCAGCCAGGAAATCTGATCATCCATCCCAACCTCAATCTTCTTTCCATCCTTTGATTCTCGACAAGAGCACAAACTTCAACAAAATCTCGACGATTAGAAGATGATCCATCAAGACACTTTGAAAAAGGATCCGACAATGCCAACGGATTCAGAACCAAAGATGCCATCATCAAGTTTGATGTTCAAGAAGAGGTTGTACTCAAAACCTCATCCAAGCCTCCCCCTTTTGTCCCTTTCTACCCTCTCATTCTTCCTCTCAAGCCCATCATCCTCACCTTATCCTCAATCCTGCAGCTACCAATGATACTCCTACCCCCACTCCCACCACTCCATTCACAACTCAAGTCCTGGCTCAACAACCCACACCTTCCAATCATCTACCCTTTTCCCCTCATTTGGTCCCCAGTCTCAGACTCACCAAGGAACAAAAACAGTTACTCTGGACTTGGAGTCTCTCCTTCCAGTGTGTCGTCAATATTGGCGTCAGGGGCACCAAATCCATTTGGTTTGTATCGTCATCCAATCAGATGTCTCTCCACATCCATCACTTCGATCCCCCTCCTTACCTACTCAACTGACATCATCATCATCATCATCATCTCTTCCTTCCTCCTGATTCTCTCCCTCTCGTCTCCCTCTCTCCCTCTCTCTCTCTCTCTCCTTGGCTCCTACTCATCAGCACTCGGGTCGTGGAGGCTGGTGTTGTGCCAGTCATCATCAGTGTCCTTGGAGGTTATCTACATGAAATGGAGAGAGTTTGTCAACAGTCTGAGAACCTAGAACGCGCTCGTCGGAAAGCTGTCCTCGCTGCCAATTCCGCCGCATCTTCATTCAATCCCTCTCCTCAACTTTCCGCTTTGTTTGCTGTCAGGCCATCCTCCTCTCATTCCGATCTACCACGAACTCCTCGTCCCGTTCTCTCCTCTCGGAGCCTAGCTCAACCCATTCTTAATCCTACATCTCCACTCCCAACTTCAGACTTCCCTCCAGGGTTTTAAATCAGCCATCCTCGTAATACGCCTCTACCTCTCCCCTCAACACCCTCCCCAATCCTCCCCATCATCTCTCCTATCGATCAACGTAATTCTTCCGTCTCAGATCCCATTCCTCCCTGACCCCTTCCTTCGCAGCAGGCACGCCGAACTCATCATCATCAGTCTCTGGCGTCCAAGGAGCTTTATGTGATTGTCACCTCCGACCAGTTGCCCCCTCAAAACTCAGTCCTTACCCATTCTCCCAATGATCCCGTCTTGCGAACTGGAAGCATCTCTCCCTCCTCAGTGTCCTCCTCATCATCCCTCGAAATCTCTTGTATTCCAATCACCCATCAATCAGTCCTTCCCAACGTGGGTTCAACCCCCTTCTCTACTCTTGATTGTCCCGCTGGTCTGATCGATATCACTAACTCCAACAACCTCCAAGGCGACAGCCTCAATTGTCCAAGTCCTCAAGCCCGTCCAATAGCTGATGATCAGATCGACGATTCATCTGCTGCCAATGAGAGCAAGGCTGATGTTGTGATGGAACTGGTCGGTACTGACAAACCTGGGCCTAGTCATGGTCGACCGCGCTCTCGGAGGGGTACTATTAAAGCCAGTCAAGTTAACCCTCATCCCATCGATCATATCACCCCCCTGGCGCCCTCTCGTCCTATCATCACCAAGCTCAACCACGATCATCCCACATTTGACTCCCGTACTCAAGCCAGTCCCATGGAAGGCGTGGAAGCAACGATCAACTCTAACCAAAGTCACATGGACTCAGAAGGTGCAGCCTCCGCCACGCATCAAGCCAACAATAGGACGCCTCGCGCCTTGTCTGCTCACTTACCCCAGTTGGCATCTGGACATTTTCAGTCCTTTCAGCCTACTCCTTCCAACACTGGAAATCAACTGTCTGGTTTCAAAAACGATGCAAGAGGATCTTCCAGTCAATCTACCGCTCAGCAACCGGCCCCCAATTGATTACCATCCTCTTCCAATGTTGATATCTCATCCTCTAAAGAAATCAGGAGGGTCTTCCGTCCTAATGACGCTGATGTCGATACCCCTCGCCTGCCGCGAGTTCTTTTGGACTCGGAGGATGTTTCCCCGGCCCATAACTTCCATCCTCGTCGTCATCTCCCCGAGGTCCCACCGCCAGCCATCGCTCTGACTCCAGCCGCTCCCAACTTGGTAGATCCCACCGTTCTCAAAGTACCTGTCGGACGGATGATGCCGCTTGGCACTGCTACCAGTCTCAATTCCTCGGTCAATATGACCTATTGAGACAAGGATGTCTTGTTAGCGCTTCAACTTTTGGCTTACCTGTCCAAGTATGCACACGTTTGGGCCTATTTTCACAAACCGGCAAGCCTATTGACTCTTGAGCTTACCTATGGTTCCTTAAACGATGCGGCATGAGCCTTGGCTTGGTTCACCGGTTGATTCAAGAGTGACCAATATGAGCGTGAACGGGCTAAGGATCTTGCTACAAATGTGGGAGGCCCCCCAGGTTCCAGTCAACATCCTGCCTCTGCCCAAGATCATCATCAGTTGTCATGTTATGCTGACGGTGGTGCCACTGGAATTAATGAGCTTCCTGATGGTCTGCGTCACATCCCACATCACCCCCATTCTCATCATCCCCATTGTTCATTTTCCTCTTTGATGATGCACAAACGCAAACGGATGTTAGCTGAGGAAGCCCAGCAACAAGCCCAAATAGTCTCCAGAAGCCAAGATTTCCCCACAGGTCTCATTCCCAATCAAACCTCCGGTAGTGACCCTGGTACCGACATTTTACATCCAACCTTACTCCTTGGCAGTATTACTCTTTTTAGCACCTTGCCACTGGCTAACACATTCTCTCAAGTCTTACGCCAACCGAGCTACGTCCTGGGACATTCTGGTTTGCCTAGTTTGATGCCAGCCGCGGCTCCTCATCATTACCACTTGCCCCCAGCTAATTCTATTCTTTTGATATCAATTCCTTCACTGCCTACCAAACTCAAAATGTTATACAACCATTCAAATTTCACCTTGATCCTCACCTTGGGTGCAGCAAGTGCCTGGGAGGGAGAAAGATGGAAGGAGATGGTATGAAAAACATAAAGAGAGGTGGCAAGCAGAGGAATTTTAGAAAAAGGAGGGCTCAAATGATTGTCCAACCCCTTTTTTGATATTGATTCCTTCACTGCCTACCATACTCAAAATGTTATACAACCATTCAAATTTCACCTTGATCCTCACCTTGGGTGCAGCAAGTGCCTGGGAGGGAGAAAGATGGAAGGAGATGGTATGAAAAACATAAAGAGTGGTGGCAAGCAGAGGAATTGTAGAAAAAGGAGGGCTCAAATGATTGTCCAACCCCTTTTTTGATATTGATTCCTTCACTGCCCACCAAACTCAAAATGTTATACAACCATTCAAATTTCACCTTGATCCTCACCGCCCACCATTTGAGTAATCTTCTGTATTTCTTCTACCAATCTACCACTGCCAATGCAAGCCAAAGCTACTGATACCTTATCATTTTTTTTGTTTTCCCATTGTTCCCTCTCCTTCTCCAGTTGCACTTGCTGCCAATCCTTCTCCTTTTCCTCTTTTTTAAACTCTAGCTCAGCTTGTTTCAACCTCCACTCAGCATCCAATTTTTGTTGATTAGCCAAAGTCTTGGCTTGCTGCTTTTGACCATCCATGGCCAGTTGACGATCCCACTTTTGCTTTTCAAACTGAAGTTTATCTGATTCAATTTGTGATTTCACTGTTTTTTGGAGGGGAATGGCAATGAGCATGATTTTGAAAGCAAGGATATTGAATCAATCAACTTACATGAATCTTGCTTCTCCATGATTTCTTCAAAGCCCAAAAAACTGGAAGTGTTTCTCCTCTTTTGATGACTTTTGGGGTTGACATTGATGGAATTGGAGGCCTTTTGCTTACCCTTGGAAGAGGAGGTTTGATTCTGAAAGTCCTCACTAGTATTTGAAGGCGATGTGGGAGGCCCCATTGGATTGAGTTTTTGGCCAATCAAAAATGGATGAGCCTGTTTTTTTACAATGTAAATCAGTCAGGAGCAACCAGACAGAATGGAAAACAATTTAGTTCCTTCCTTGAGCAGATGTTGATGGCAACGGTGATCCAGGAATAACATCCTCCTCATTGGGCAAGTTCTCCAGTTGTTCTGCCCCAGGAAGAGAGCAATCAAAAGAAGGAAGTGAGGGGTCCAAGGTTGGGATTGACTGATCAATCAATACCAAAGTAGAAGTGATTGGAGCCAATTGTTTTTGAATATCCTCCTCGTCATCAGATGGGGGCCACTCCAAGGCCAAGGTTTCATCAAGGTCCCCGTTGGTAGGCTGAGCATCCCCAGCCAAGTCCTTGGCATCAACGGAATTGGATTGTTGGGCATCAAAAGCAGCTAGGGGGGTGATGTTGGCCTTCTTTCCAAAGATTTCATCCATTTGAATATAAAAAGGACAAATGGAGTCCAACTTATCAACCACTGAGTTGATTCCTTTGGCTTTGTCCAAGTCGGTGATACCAAAGCCAGTGGAGATAGACATGGAGTGGGCCTTTTTGTACTTGGCTCAATAGTTTTTGAACCACTCCCTCATCTGTTTGGATGACAGATCCAGCCTACCTTTTGTTTTGTTCTTGAGTTCATTGGCCATCAGGAGATAACCATTGACCTTAGAGGATGGAGGTCGGCCAAAACGTGTTTCATTGTTGGATCCAAAGCAGGCATCGTAGTTGGAGGAAATTTTCAGCCAGTTTACCAGGATGATGTGATCAGCTCTCTTGAGCTGACTTGAGCCCTTGGAAGCTGATGGGGGAGGATTGTTTGTTGTGGAGTTCCTTGGCAATGTTCTCTTGGGTGTTTTGGACTTGCGGGGGGAGGTTTGCTGAGGGGCCATTTGAAAGAGTAAGGGCTACGCAAGTGATGAGAGCAATAAAGTGATGAGAGCGGTGAAGTTTTGAGAGCAATAAAGTGGATGAGAGTGATCAAGTGATGAGAGCGGTTAAGTGATGAGAGTGATGAAGTTTTGAGAGCGATGAAGTTGATGAGAGTGATAAAGTGATGAGAGCAATAAAGTGATGAGAGTGGTCAATCAATTTTATGATGAGGGTGGGGGTAAAAAATGTTCCGATGAGGTCTGAGGTAGAAGGAGGTGGGAAGACAGGGGTGTATGACGCGAACAGGTGGTGGAAGCATTTAAATACTTTATTTGAAAAAACCCACTTATTTCAGGTTAACTTTGACACATCTGATCTGAAATAAGTGGGTTTTTTTGATTTTTAATCGCGGGTTTGAAATGGTGGATTTGGGTTGAAACCCGCCATTAAAAAATGGCGGGTTTGGTTAACTTTGATGCCCCCTAATATGTATAGAAAATACACGGTGGAGTGGCGGGGCCTTTTAGCCAAGCTGCCACAACAGAAAAAGGATAATAAAACTCACTGGTATATTATTAAATCCTTTGGGTATCTGTTTGAGACGTGCACTGATGGGTTAAACCTGTATACTGGGTTTATAAGGTTGTTCAGCAGTTATAATTGACAAAAAAAAAGGTTGAGGACGGATATTATTGATCATACATAGCCATAAAGCACTCACATATCTCTTTTAAGTAATTGATTACCTTGGCACGGTTTCTGGATAGAAATATAACTGGGTCTCTGCCCATCAATATCCTCAGAAGAGCTCTTTATTTATAGATTTTTGAGTCCCAATATTGTCCTTCTGAGGGTTGCAGGTGCTCAAAGGGATAGACACCAAGACTAGCAGGGTAACCAGGGGTAGCCTGTCATGTTTTCTTGGTTCTATAGCACGGGTGGCATTTAATTCCTCAAGGTATGGGAATTATTCTACTTCATAATAGATATTAGGACGTGTGAATAACACTAATCAATCCCATGTATGTCTCATTCAATTAATTATACTTAGTAAATGTTCCCAGTAATTTAACAATTATATAAATAGACATTTCTACGGACATCTTGATGTCAGGTGAGTTCTCATTATGTATTATATATCTGGAGTAAAAGTCATGATATTTCTTTTACTTCTTATTTTTGAGTTCCAATTGATTTACTAAAAAAATTAATTCAAAATATAAGTCATGGGAATTCATGTAATATTTTTACATCATTAGTTCTCTTGGTATGTCACAAAGATATTGATGCCTATAAATTCTCATAAAAGTATATTAAAGTATTTTAATATATTTTCAGAAGTTTTCATTGTCTTATTTTTGACATTCTTGGTACTTTGAATTATATTAAATAAAAAATGCATATAAATATTATTTAAGTATTTTTATATAATATTAAGTACTTTTACACTATCTGCTATCCACGGGAACATTTATTACATATTTAAAATGTTCCTGTGTGGGTTTTAGCATGTTTACGCGGTAACTGAGCCTCTCAGGCCGCCTGTCACTCCGTCAACCTGTAGTCCCGCGGCTCTGTACTTTTCAGAAGCCCGGGGCTGCGTACACAACCTTGAAGGAGTGACAGGGCTGTATCTCAGCCGCGCGCGGGTGCATTGGCTGCTGCGGCTGCATGCAGGAATTGTGACAAAACACATTTCCGTCCGTAACTCCTAAAATATACACCACACCTCAATTCTGACTGAATTTTGGGTGTGAAACCTATACGTGAAAATTTGTGTGAAATATTTAATTGACCAAAAACTCAATAGTAAAGACGTAGTATTTTGGTCTTTCTTTCCTTAATTATTTAAAAATATAAGGAGTTGGATTTCAAGGGTGGGGTCAGGGAGTGACCCTACCTACTTTTGGTTGGAGATCCCATTTCTGTAATAATATGTATGGTTTTCCTACTCCTTCTTAGTTTAATTATATTATTATTATTTTTATCTTATTTTTGTTACTTTTGCAGCTTGCTCTGCAATAGTAGCAAGCTGACATTCCCCCACTCCAAGATATGGCCATATCTGAAAAAAATCTGGAGGATGTTGGGAGAGAGTTAACTTCATGTGTGTTTCAGTTCCTTTTGCTTTCCCTGTAGTTTCTGAGATATATTGGTCCATCAGGTATGTTATTATCTGGTAACCACTCATCTTTGTCTGCATGTTATCCTTTGTATCTTACTAATTATAGTCTAACATCTTTTCCTTGTACTCTCTCTTTCTTATCTCTCAATATCCTGCTGACTTTCCCTTTTTCTTTCACACGGTCAGGTTCTATTGGGATTATCGCTGGAGGGAGGATTCTGCCTTCTCTTAGTTGAAAGTGTTTGACTAGGATAACAGGAAATACTGGATGTTTCCTTGATAATTATTCACTCAATATTACTTCCACAGAATTTCAGCCATGCATCTTCTTGATAAAAAATGGTCCAACAAAGGCTGGTTTCAGTTTTCTGTTGCCTGCTAGATTGCTGAAATTGGTTTTAGATATCAAGATCTGATCTCCTATTTTAAAGTCAGGTTCTTTATGTGATTTGTCCCATCTTTGTTTGTTGTATTCTACTGCTTCTTCTACACATTTTTGAGCATGATTATTTTCCAGATCTATCATCTTCTTAAAGTCAAGAGATGTTGGATGAATAGTGGCTAAGTTATAGTTTAAGTTATTCCTAGGGAGTTTTGGAATCCATCCTCTTTCTAGTATGTAAGGAGCTTCTTTGGTATCAGAATGTTTACTTCTGTTATAAGCCATCTCTAGAGCTGGTAGTAGGCTTACCCAGTCATGGCAATAAAAATCTGAGTTTTTGTATTCTAGACCAAAGCTAAAGAACCTCCTTAACATATCCTCTAGAGTCTGTATCATTCTTTCAAGTAATCCGTCATTTTGGGGATGGTATGCTGTAGAAAATGCTAGAGTAGTACCCAGTATATCATGTAGATTCCTCCAAAACTCAGAGGTGAATTTGGGGTCTCTGTCACTGATTATAAGCTTAGGTATACTCACATCAGCTATTATCCTGTTCCAGAATAGTAAAGCTACATCCATAGCACTATCTTATTTGTGGTTAGGTAAGAATTTGGCCTTCTTAGAATATCTGTCAACTATAAATAGGAAAGAGTTATATGAATGAGTACCTCCAGGGGGCAGGCCAGTGACAAAATCCATATTGATGATTTCCCATCTGGTTGTAGGTTCAGATATTTCCTGTAAGATTCCAAACCTTTTTCCAGTAGTTTTATTAGATTTCTGGCAGGTTTCACAGCTAGTAACATATTCAGTAGTGATTTCTTTCCAGTCTATCCACCAAGCATTTTGTTTTACTTTTTCTAAAGTTCTCATTGTGGATAGATGCCCTGATGAACAGTTGTCATGGCATTCCTGGAGTATATGTTGTATATGTTCTTTTTTTCTTAGGAATAATAGGCTGGAATGTTGGTGTCTTTAGTAAAGGAGACCATCCAAAAAGGTAAACCTTCCTGCTTTATAGGGTTCAAGTAACAAGGCAGGTAGGCTATTTATCAGAGCTGCTTCTGGGGATTCACATTCCATAATGGTAATCAGCAGCTTGATTTCATTAGAGTAGTTATCCCTTACTCAGTTGAAGAAAGCATTATCTAAGTCACATAAGTTTATCCCCATTATTGGAGCATTCAATGCAAAAAGATTGATGTTCAGGATAAGAAAAATATCTTGACCTTCAGGGTCATATGCTGGATTATTAGAGTCATTAGGCAAAGCATTCATACTCAGACTATCAGCATTCTGATGTTTAGCTCCAGCTTTATGCACTATAGTCATTTGACCTCTATACTGTTGTATAGCAATTTGCCACCAGAGCATATGTCTGCTGGGAGTTTTCATGTTCATAAGAGTTCTTACAGCATTACAGTCCGTGATTACTTGAAAAGTGGTGCCTTCTTAGTAATAGTGTAGCTTTTCTAAAGCACATACTAGTGCCAAAGATTCCAACTGAATGGCCCCATATCTCTTCTCTGTATCTTTGATATGTCTAGATATGAAGAGTACTGGTTTCTCTACTGGTCTGTCTTCTTCTATCCTTTATTGATGTAGAGCAGCTCCTAACCCTTCCATGCAGGCATCAATGTACAGTTTGAAGGGCTTTGAGTAATCTGGTTGGATAAGTAGAGGAGTAGAGGTCATAGCTATTTTTAATTCCTAATAGTTTTTTAGTCTCTCATGAGTCATTTCAAATAGGGTTTTGTTGTTGCATACTTCATACAGACTCTTAGTTAGCAAAGCAAACTTTGGTATGTATTGTCTGTAATAACTGCAAAAAATAATGAAAGACAGTAATTCTTCTTTGTTTTGAGGCATAGGTCTATTCATGACAGCAGCTATCTTATTTTGATCAGCAACTAGAGTAAGAACAGAGACTATATGTCCTAAGGCTTTCAATTCTCCATAGCCAAATTTGCATTTATTAATGGACACCTTCAATCCTGCTCTGGAGATAGTCTGGAGTATTAATCTTACTTGGTTAATATGAGTATCCCAGTCATCAGAGTTCATGATAACATCATCTATATATACCATCATCCATCCTTGTCTGATGTAAGTAACTAGAACTGTATCCATTGTTCTCTGGATGTGTGATGGATCATTCTTTACACCAAAGGGCATCCTAAGATATTCATATATTCCCAAATGACAGATTATTTTCATGAACTTCCTGCTTTCAGGGCTTATTGGTATCTTGTGGAAACCTTTAAGCATATCCATAGTAGCAATGTACTTGGCCTTGGACAAGTTATGCAGACCATGATCAATCTGGGGTATAGGATAATCATCTGCTTGAGTATAATTGTTGAGAATTCTGAAGTCTCCTACCATTCCTGACTTGTCATTATGCCAAGCTATGATTACAGGTGTGGTCACATCTACCTGTTCATTATGCCCTACTTTCCTTAATACTTGTAAGTCTATCAGTTCTTGGATATGTTCCTCAAGAGCTTTTCTAGACTTAGGACTAGAAGGATAGGCTGGCCTTCTTGAGTTAGGAGGATAAGGAGGCTTAATAGTCAATTTAAATACCATATCATGTCCTTTAATATCACCAATGGGATGATCTTTAGTACAAAAAGCATTCTGGTTCTCAAAGAAGACTTTCAATATATCTTTCTTCTGTTACTCCCAAAGTTTCATATTCAAAGCTTCTTGAGAGAATTATTCTTTGTCAAAGTCTTCTAAATGCTTTTGATAAGTAGAGGAGGGGAAGTTAGAATGAATGGTGCATATCTTAAACTTCTTGTCCCAATTACCTCCTACTGTGAAGTATCTTCCTCTACTCTGGAACAAATCTGTACCATATAGACATAAGGCATCATTACCCAGTATCAGGTAGTCACATAGTCCATTGAGCAATACTACAAATTGCACTTTTATCCTCAAAGATCCTTTAGTATGAGGTGGTATTATAGGAGCAGTCCATACTCCAATAGCATTCATGGAAGAGTTGCAAGAGCTGAAACTGGCTTTTGGGATGGGAAAAAGGTGTTCTTTCCAATTGGGGTCCCATTTGTTTAAGAATTCAGCACAGAACCATGAGCAGAAGGCTTCACTATCCATCAATAACCTTATAGGTCTGTTTTCATACAATCCTGTTGCATAACAAGTTTGACCAGTTGTATAACTTTTACCACTCATAGGGTTAACTGTTAATGGTTTGACATCCGTAATATGTCTAGGAATCATGGGAGGATCCCATTGTTTGGGCAAGCTAGAATCCCCATGGATGTTATTGATTTCTACATAAGCGCCTATATCTCTTTCTATAACATTAACAGGGTTGGTCAGGATCAATTCAAATTCAGAAAGAGATCCTTCAGTATTAGCTATATCTTCATAGTTCTGATTTCCTTCAACCTCCTTCTCTCCTTCCAAGACTTCTATCTTTCTTCTTGGGAATGGGAAGTCTTGTCTCATATTCCCAGTCTTGTTACAATTCCAACAAGTTGCAGGCATCCCATCATTTTTCTTTTCCAAATTCTAGAACCAAATTGTTCTTTAATCAGAAGCTTCCAAGAATTCCATGGTAAGGATCCTACTTCTTCTCTTTTACTGATAAACCAGTCCAATGCTACTACTTCAAATAGCCTGGGTAGACTGACTACAGCTATAGCTTATAGTAGGTCATAAGAGTTAATAGTTTAGTCAATAAATTTAATAAAATTTATATGATTGTATTCTCCTTCACCTCAGAACTTGGGCAATTCAGAAATAGGGGGTAACAGTTTGAGTGCTTGCTCCATCTCAGGGGTAGGACTAGGCCTAAAGGTGTCACTCCTATGAATTCCTTATAAGGGTGGTGCATAAGGGGTAGTGGTTTTTCTGGGAGGTTTTGGTTCCTCTGTAGTACTCCCCAAGGGGTTGGTCAGACGGAGTTTCAAGTCTCTAAGACCATTTTTGATCAGATTAAGTTGCAGGTCCACTTTGTTATTAAGCGCATCCAATTTTTCACTTAGGGATAGAATAGAACTGTTCGTGGTGATTTCAAATTCTTCTTTTAAGGGGTGGAAAGACATAATAAAATCTTCTTGGATTCCTGATAACATATTCTCAATTGTTTGAGTCTGTGTGATCCTACCTTGATTAATTGTCTCCAATAAATTTCCTGTGTGTTCTTTGATTTCTTCCATTCCTACCGTCTTTGTTTGTTTATTAATCAATTTGGCTACCACTGAGGTTAATGTATCCATTTGGGTATAAACACCGTCCAAATTTTCACAAAAAATTTTGAAATTATGACTCATATCATTAGAAAAGGAAGTAATTACATCAGAGGTTTGTTTGAGCTCAGAATTAGAAGCCAATTGTTGTAAAATTATTTCCATTTTTTAGCTAAGAATATTATCTGATCCCAGTCTTTCTTTCCCTTTGGTTTGGGATGGGAAGAGGATATCTTCTTTCCTGATCCTTTGCCTTTCAGTTTGGCTAATTGATCCCAGGGATTCCACCTTTCTGCGTAGGATTCTACCTCTTTCCTTGGAATCATTTTCTGAAGAGTTATCTGGGTGGCTTTTGCATGGGAGATTATCTTTTCAAAGACACCATTTCCTCCTTGGCTTGGGCTTCTTTGAATTCTTCCCAATATTTCAAGTGCTCTGTGACTAAGTCTTTGATCCTGGCTTCCTTGGCCAGTTTCTGCTGGGGTGGCTGCAGGGAATCTTTTTGTAATGGAGGGTGGCTTGATTCTACTACCTTCTCTGTCTCTAGGTTTGGAGAGGGCAGAAGTAATTGGTGCTGCTCCTTCTCCATCAAAATTTGATTAACAGGTTCTATTCCCTTCATGGTTTTCCTTATTGGTGGTCTCAAAGTTACTGAGAGCTGTCGGCAAAGATCCATAGGAGGGAATTCTTCCTGAGGCTCTTGTGTTATGTCTATTCATTTTAAGAATAATATGTTTATAAGTATTTTACAGAAAAAAATCCGTAAAAATAGGTTTTATTTAAAACTCCCTTAAGTTGATGTTCAAAGGTACCATGACCTTATTGGGGTTTAATTGATCCTTAGTAGGTAATCCTACAGGGTCTTGGTGTGTTCCAATGAGGTCTTCACCAGCCAAATCAATATTTTCAGGGCTTCCAGAGATATCTGGGATCTATTGATCCAATTAATCAACTTCACTGGTGGTGGTTTCTGTTACAGGAGGGTTCACTGATAAAAAAGTGTATTTTGTTGGTTAATAAAATATATCAATATTATTTTTTTAAAAAAATAATATGGTAATACAAGTTGTATACTTAATTTTATATTTCAAAAAGTAATTTATATGGTATTTCTTCCAAGCTTCATTTTTCCTTAATAGAGCCTGAAAGTTGATACGCCTTTCAAGATCTTCTTGTTGAAGGAGTTTATCTAAGTGTTTACGTGCAGAAGAGATATTAAGTTTCTCAACTTGAGTTAAAGCTTTCCAACCAGTAGGTTTATAATTTTCAATATATCCTTCTTTTCTTATCTTTAAAAGATTTAAATAATAGATTATGAATTCTGCTTTGGTTTTTAAATCCACAGCAAAAGAATTTAATGATAAATCACGGTTAAAAATTCCGGTAAATTTATCTTTGATTTACTTCTGCATGAAATGTCTGGTCCATGGTATTAGATATAATAAAATGGAATATTTCCCCCCCAGACCTCCAATTGTCAGCCTCCTGGATGCCTAGACCCTTGCTATCCTTTAGCTACCAGAGGTGATATAATAAATAATAAATATATTATTTAATAAATGCAGAAAAAATCTGTAAAATATTTGGATTAAGCTTATTGCAAGGTTAAGTGGTTTGGTTATGGTTTATTGTTTTAGATCAATATGAATAAATTGATTATTAAATATTTTCATAGAGGGGCCACAATTATATTGGGGATATTTAACAACTCTCTTGAGGGATTTCAGTATGAAAACACATAGTCCTGGTTACTTTGGGCTCTTTAGTTTAAAGGATATTTTGCCCAAAGATAATATGTATATAAAAAAAAGGGTGGAGTGGCCTGCCACGACAGACAAAGGATAATAAAACTCACTGTTATATTATTAAATCCTTTGGGTATCTGTTTGAGACGTGCACTGATGGGTTAAACCTTTATACTGGGGTTATAAGGTTGTTCAGCAGTTTTAATTGATAAAAAAGAGGTTGAGGACGGATATTATTGATCAGACGTAGCCATAAATCACTTACTTATCTCTTATAAGTACTTGATTACCTTGGAAAGGTGTCTGGATATAAATATAACTGGGTCTCTGCCCATCAATATCCTCAAAAGAGATCTTTATTTATAGCTTTTGGAGTCCCAATACTGTCCTTCTGAGGGTTTCAGGTGCTCAAAGGGAAGGACACTAAGACTAGCAGGGTACTAGGGGTAGCCTGTCATGTTTTCTTGGTGCTATAGCACGGGTAGCATTTAATTCCTCAGGGTATGGGAATTATTCTACTTCATAATAGATATTAGGACGTGTGAATAACACTAATCAATCCTATTTATGTATTATTTAATTAATTATGCTTAGTAAATGTTCCCAGTAATTTAATAATTATATAAATAGAAATATCTACAGACATCCTGATGTCAGGTGAGTACTCATTATGTATTATATATCTGCAGCAAAAGTCATGATATTGATTTTACTCCTTATTTTTGAGTTCCAGTTGATTTACTAAGATAATTACTTAAAAATATAAGTCATGGGAATTAGTGTGATATTTTTACATCATTAGTTCTCTTAGTATGTCACGAAGATATTGATGCCTAGAAATTCTCACAAAAGTATATCAAAGTATTTTAATATATTTTTAGAAATTGTCATTGTCTTATTTGCAACATTCTTGGTACTTTAAATTATATTAAATAAAAAATACGTATAAGGATTATTTAAGTATTTTTATATAATATTATGTCCTTTTAGACTATCTACTATCCACGGGAACATTCATTACATATGTAGAATGTGGTTGAATCATGTTTACACGGTACCTGAGCCTCTCAGGCTGCCTGTCAGTCTGTCCACCCGTAGTCCCACGGCTGAATACTTGTTAGAGGCTCAGAGGCCCGGCGCTGCATACACAACCTTGAAGGAGTGACAGGGCTGTATCTCAGACGCGCGCGGGTTCATTGGCTGCCGCGGCTGTGTGCAGGAATTGTGACAAAACACATTTCTGTCTGTAACTCCTAAAATATACACAACACATCAATTCTGACTGAATTTTAGGTGTGAAACCTATTTGTGACAATGTGTGTGAAATATTTAATTGACCAAAAACTCAATAGTGGAGCCGTAGTATTTTGGTCTTCCTTTCCTTAATTATTTAAAAATATAAGGATTTGTATTTCAAGGGTGGGGTCAGTGAGTGACCCTACCTAATTTTGGGTGGAACATCCATTTCTGTAATAATATTTATGTTTTTCCTACTCCTCCTTAGTTTAATTATATTATTATTATTTTTATATTATTTTTGTTACTTTTGCAGCTTGCTTTGCAATAGTAGAAAGCTGACATTAACAGCTTTTTTCAACCAGCAGAAATTCCTCATTTGACTGTACAAGCTTCTCCCAACCAGAAAAAATGTCTCATGTAATTGTATCTCACTGTTCCTCACCAGAGCAGGGATAACCCTCAGGGGCAGCCTTGAGCATCCCCTGAAGACCAGATTTTCTATTTAAGGAGGGCCTCTCTGCCCTATCCAGGTTTTATCATTATGCCATCTGGCCTACCTATCACCCATCTCACCCAGCTCAATCCATACTAACCATCTGTGATACCTACCCAGATAAATATTATTACTGAACCAATTATAAGGAAGAAATAAATCAGAAACCAAGTCATAAAACAAATTAACCAATTAAAACCATCCAACAAGTGCTTGAATAATGGCTTTTCTGTGACATAATTATTCAGCAACAGATTAAAGAAAAAACCACCCATTAATAAAAAAATAACCCTTACAAAGAAAGGGAGCACAACAAAAAGAAACTATCAACCTTCCCTCTCCCAGCCCCATGTGGTTAAAACCATCCTTGGGTTCTCTCCTGAACCATCCCTTTTTGATAAAACCTTTAAACCTTTAATATTTGGGATATTGGTTAAGATCAAATATATCTGATCATTAACTGACCAATAATCAAATAAATTTGGTCTTTTCTTCAACAAAATCCCCCAAGAAAAGTTAAATAATTAATCTAGGTCTGATCTGAGACCTATTTCAAGTCTCAAAGAAACAAGCCATTAATTTAAATAAATTATTGTGCAGACTTACTATAGTACTAGAAGGGAAGGCAATTCAAAAATACTCTTAGTATATACTACACAAGTTTATAAGGCAAATCTGGTACAAAGCAACACTTTCTCAAAATATATTTAAAAACCCAAGTGATTTTCAAGAATAACTTTTCCAATTCTTTTAATCTGAATTTTTCTTTCTTTTTGGCCAAAATTTACAACACCATCAAAATCTCTAAGATTTGAAAACAAATTTGGCTCACAAAACATGTGATCTGTACAAAAAGAATCAACCAAAACAAGAAAATCCTCCTTGAACTCTCTTCATAATCAATCAGGTCCATTTCTTGATCCTCATAAGTTTTAGCCTTTTTTTTTGGGACTTGTTCCTCAACAGCTTGTTCCATTGAAACATCCAATTCCACTATAGCAACATTTTCCATGGCAAGGTTGACCTCTTTGTCTTCCTTTTCACTTTCCCTGGATTTCTTTCTCCTCTTGCCCTCCTTCCAATCCTTTGCATAGTGCCCCTTCTTCTGAAAATTATAAGACAAGACCTTTGATAAATCCCTTTTGGCCTTTGCCTTCTTCCCAAATTTTCCTGTCTTGCCCACCAGAGCAGTTACTGTGCCCTACTTCATCTTAAATTGAAGATCATCCTTTTCAATCCTTCTAAGAAAATCCTCACTCCAGGAATGGGGTCCAATTGAGATATAATCCTAACCAAGGACTCATATTCTTTTGGTAGCTTTTAAAGAATTAAGAGTTACAAACACTCAGGATTCATGTTCAGCCCAGAATACTTGAACTTAGCAATACTTGATCTTGCCTCCCCCAAAAATTGTTTGAAGTTGTCAAATTTCAACTTGAAAAGATTACTGAAAGCAATCCCCTTCTGATGGAAAGAGTCACCAGCATACATGGCCTTGAGAATTTTCCAAAAAATGCTACCCATCCTCTTCTGTTCCTCCTTTAAAGTCTTAGCAACTCATGCCATATGACTTTCATCACAATGCCTTAGAATGAGATGATAAGACTTCTTCTCTACCTCTGAACTAATCAAAGTTTCATCTGCATCCATTATCTCCCCACAATTATTTTTTTCCAACTCACTGTCCATTAAGACAGACCAAGCACAATTTTTTTGACCGTTCAAAACAATCTTGTTGGAGCTGGACTCTAGGATATAGGAAATCTTCTTGGACAACATGAGGTCTTTGAGGTTTTCCAGATTAAAGTATAAGGGTCTATTCTTCTTTGAAGTAATGATGATGATGGCACTGATAATGTGTGAGAATTATTGGCCCAAAATCCCAGTCAAAGGGCAGTACTTAAAGCAAAAGAAATGCCCAGAAAATAGTGTCTTATGATTGATCCTAAATATGATGCAGAGGCAATGGAAAAGTGCTGAATGTTAATGAATTGGTGAATTAATGTATGGAAAACAACAGGGAGAAGAGATCCTTAAATAATAAAGATGGTGCTCATGTGAACCTCAGGTAATGACAAGTAAAAGGCAAAAACTCCGCCCCAAATGGGCTATACAGGCTCTACAAGCCTTGTTACTTGGTTTGGGCTTACTCAGCCAAATTGGCATTAGTCGCTGAACCCTTTTGACCAGCCTTTATGGGTCAACTTGGTTTTTTCCAACCTTACTGGGCTGAAACAGCCCTTTTTTGCTCTTCAGACCCTGGCTGGTTGTCTATTACAACCTTCCTATGTTACCTGGTTAAATCTCACTTCTGACCATAATGGCCTTTTCCGTACACTCACAGGCCTGGTTGCCTCCTGCAACCATGCCCCTGGCCCTCAAAATGGCCAGGGTGGCCCCAGAATCCCTCTGGTTCCGGCCAAACCCCACAGGAGGGGGGTCTAACAGGCCAACATGCATGCCCCCCTCTCTCTCAGCTAGGTGACCAGCAGGGGTGATGATATCCCTCAATAGTGGCCTGGGACATTTGCAGCCCCAGGCAAACCGGAAATGATGGTGGGCTGGATGAGGATCAGGTCCCCCTGCCCATTTCACCTCCTCCTCGGTAACTGGGGGAGGAGAGCGCCCCGCTTGCTCTCAGTCATCTTGCTCTCAAGTTTGGGGGGTGATCAATTCCCGTCCCACCTTTCCATTCCCTTTGTTGTAACTGGCCTGGTTGGTTCAAGACCAACCAGCCTCCTCTCCCCCTTGCCACCAAGCAAGGAAAGGGTGGTAGGCAGGGGCCAGTATCCCGGCCCGCGGCCACAACCCACCCTGGAGGCTGCAACCAGCTTGGCGGCAGAAACCAACCAAGCAACGTGACTTGGGCCGCAGCCCTGCACACAAGCGGTTGGGAGGACTCCAAATGGAGCCTCCTGCCAAGCGCGGGCCTTCAGGCCCCGCAAAGGGCCCAGGTGAGAAACAAGCAGCCTCAAGCAGGCTGCAACACGGGTGTTGGCCCCAATGGGCCGTTGCAGCCAAAAAGCCGCAAAATTCATACTTTGGCAGGCCAGCCTGTCTGGCCAATTATTTCCAAAATAAACCTTGGGCCCAGTTATTCCGAAGTAAGCCCGTCTGCCTATGGTGGCCAATCCACCCTGGCTGGCCCGTCAGGGCCCGCGTCCCAAAAGACCTGGAAAAAGTGTTTTGGCGCCCAAATGCCCAAAACCAATAACATCCACATAGGCCCACGTGACCCACGTGATTTCCAATGGGCCATGAAGGCCCATTTTTGCATCCAATGTGGATTAAAAACTAATATGAACATTACCTGAGTGCATCCATCTTTTAACCAGAGAGAGTGCAAGCAGAGTGAGTTCATGGGACATTTTGAACAAGATTTCAACAGGCCAGGATGTTTGGTGAGCAAAGAGCTAGGACAATTGGAGAAGGCAGGCCTTGAGTAGCCTGGAGAGAGAGTTGTAGTTTGAACCTTTGGACAAGTAGTTGACAACCATGTTGGAGGAGCTAACAACCCTCACGTTGATAGCAGAGGGGTTGAACCTTTCCCTGAAAAATTTGATCTTAATGTTGAGGTGCTTGGTCTTTGCATTGGAGCCAAACTTTTTTATTTCATCTAGTAGGGGCTTGTTTTCTATAGAAAAAACGGGGGGCATAGGACACAATTTTGAGAGTTCTCCAATCAGATGGCATAGCCACTTGCTTTGCTGAGTCCAATTGGAGAAAGTGTTCATCTTGGATTCAGTTGACAACTTAGCAATGCTGTTCTGTTTCTTGTTGCTCCAGCTGATTTGGGATTCTCTCCAGAAGCAAATGGTACTTCTTTAGGATGTCCTTTTGCAGAGATTGCTGCTCCAGGTGGCATAAGTTTAGTAAGCAAGTTGGTTTGAGAGAGAGGGATCAGGGGAAAGAGTCAGCACTGAGTTGATAATTCTCTTCAGGTATCTCCAGCAGTGCAGTACCTACCTCCAGTGATAGAGACCCAGACAGTGATTGAATCTGGACAGTATGGACACAGCAGAAGTCAAGTTGGGTCAGGTTCTGCAGGGTAGGTAGTTGAGCATGCCAATGCATTGGGGATAATTGATGTTGAGCTGACCAAAGGCCTCAATCTCATCTTGAGTGGCAGGAGAGATTTGAATTTTGGGAGTAATGGGAGCCAGGACTGCCTGGAAATTTTAAAGGTCAAGGATTTCCAGACCCTTTTAGATCAGAGCTGTTTGAGAGAGATGGCAGGCCCCATCTTTCCTAGCAATGTTCATTCCAAGCAGTAGATTGGCAGAATGAGCAGAGGAGTCAGGAAATATTTTGAGAAAGGAGGTCTGGAATTGAGCAATGTCACCAACAACCACAAGGTCATCTATGTGGAAAACAACATAGGAAGGCAACACATGGTTGATAAAAAGGCATGCATTGGACTCAGATTGGTAATAATTGATTGACTTGAGCCAATCTGTAAGGTTTTTGTGCCAATTCAAAGTAGCCTGATGCAGGCTGTAAAGAGAATTTTTCATTTTAAGAAAATTGCTAGGCCAATTGGATACAACAGGATTTTTGATGAAGATTTCCTCCTTCAGTGGTGCATATAGAAATGCTCTCTTGAGATGAAATTGTCTTATTGGCAGTTTCTTTTCAAGAGGAAAGGCTAGTAGAGTCAGGAGATACAGAAATTTTCCCATGGGAGCAAATTTGTCTTTGAAGTAAATACCAGGAGCCTCAAGAAATCCCTGTATGCAGAGGCAAGCTATTGTTTTTGGGGCAGTAGACCCACTTGCAGGTTTGTTACAGACCACCCAAGTGGTTCTCGGATAACAATTGGGAGTACCGCTGTAGTCTTCCAAGACATTGTGTTCCTCAATGTTGCATATTTTGACAAATTTGGCAGCACGGACCTTAGGGGAATCTGAAGTTTGTTGTTAAAACTGGGTCTTCAAGCTCCCACTTCAGGCTGAAGTCTGCAATCCTGTCATTCCGGTGCAAGCAATTCATTCCTAGTTTAACTCCTGCATAAAAGCACCTTTCTGCTAGTCCACTTAGAGAACCAACCTCCAACCTCATCAAACCCATGTTCATTGTTACCATCATTGTCATGAGATCACCTTACTGACCAATTCTTCTCTTATTCATTCTCTCTCTTCCTCTCAACTTCCACATCACAACATAACAATTTTATAAAATGAGGAAGCGTCTCAAGTGTGTAAAGAATGATTCAAAGAATTTTGAGCAATCATATTCCAATGCACCAATTCTGCTTGACCAACAGATTTATCACTGCAACTTATCAGAAGACTTAAAGGTGGCTTCCCTGTACTTCAAGACTGGACTTACTAAGTGTGATTGAACTCTCATCTTTGCATTCATTGTTCTTTTTTCTGATAAACTGTTAGCAGCTGTCAGTGAATTCCCACCAGGTCATGAATATTTCTAGCTTGTGCTGATCCATCAACCTTTCAGAATTTCTCCTGTTGGTTTGACCATTTCAATTGATTTTCTTCTTCCATTCTGTTATCTTTTTTCATTAATGTCAATTCTTCTTCTTCCATTCCTTTCACTTTTTTCATTCATGTCAATTCTTGCCTTCGCGGCCACCATTGCTGCTTGCTTAGTGAGGGAATGCCTCAGCCTCCCCCTCAATCTGGCTTCTGTTCCTGCCCGCATCCTGGTGAGAATGAGAGTGAGATTGAGATCTCGGCCCCTCTCCTGGTGAGAATGAGAATGAGATTGAGATCTGCACCCGCGTCCTGGTGAGCATGAGAATGAGATTGAGATATGCGCCTGCATCCTGAGCCAACAAAGTTCCCCGGAAGTTACATGGACCGCCCCAGCCAAAATGCCACACAGTTCCCCGTAGAAGACAACTGATAAAGAGAAGACAGAGAAAAGAACCAAACCCAGGACAAACCAGACCCAAAAATAAAAAGTTTTTTTTTTGCTAACACCAGGCCTTGACTCCTTGTCCCGCATCACCCAAGCGGGGGGCTTGTCCTTGCGTTTATGGACCCGGCTCACGCCGCGCCTGCATCCCATCCTGCGTCAGCTTCCCCTGCAACTTGGCTGCTGTCCTCAGCAGACAGTCTCAACCAATCCCACAAAGGTCGCGTCCACCAGCCAATTCTCCAAACTTCCGTCCCAACGCGCCTTCTGCCGCTACGCCGTTCTGCACCTGACACCCCGCCACAAGTGTCCATTGCCTCAACGCCAAAACCTCCTCTAGCCATGATGGCAACAGGCCCCTCTTCCATTGATCCATCCCGCACTCCCTGCGCCCTTCATCCTTCCATTCCGCCTTCATCCTCCTTGCCACCACCATTTCCTTGCATCCCGCGCGCATTCTCCCCACCATTGAAGAGGCCCAGCCCTGGTTACAATCCTCCAATGCTTGGCCAGTTCCCACTACCGCAACTCCTTCCCTCTCCGCAAGTCCCATTTGCCTTTCATCAGTTCCTGAGCCGCACAGAGTATCCACTCCCCATTCCATTGTCCTTGCTTGCTTGCTATCAGCAAGCTGAACCAGTTCCGCCAAGACCCGCTTTCCCAACACGCACCCCGCCTCTGCCAACAAAACCAGTCCCTTGTTTGAATCCGTTCTCCAACCCTTGCATCCCAGCCGCTGACAATTGTTTTTGTCCCCATATGTGCGCACCCGGGGCGCAGAAGTGCTAGGACGCTGAATACTCTCCAGATAGGCCTCAAGGCCCCTTACCACCTCTGCAAGTTTGTTGGCCCAAGGGATGGTCGCGGATGATGGTTGAGGAACGCACAATGCGCTGTAATACGGCTCTGCGTAATCCGATTCCGCTTGTGAACTGACCCTGCCGCACATGCCTGCTTTGTAGTGCAATTCTGCGGAAGGCTTGAAATTGCCTTCCCAAAAACAAGAGTCTTGCCTCCCCCATCTTGCCAACATGTCCCCCTTCAGTGTTGGCCAATCCAGGTTCCGGTAGCCTCTCATCTCTTCTACTTCCCAACGCTCTTCTGTGTCATCAATGAACAGGACAACATGGCGCGCCTTCTTAAAATCCCATGCGCCTTCAGAGTCTGCGATTTTTTCATACCATGAGATGAATTGCTCCACATCTATGGTGTTGAATCCAATATGAGGGTAATCCTTTGGGCTGGTGCAGAGGGGGTGGGAGAAGGAGGAAGAAAGAGAGGAAATTTCTTCTAGCATCCATAAGTACCATTGAGAGACTTTGACAAAAGATTTTTCCCGGCAAGACCCCCAGATGTGGAAACAAGAGGGGTGATACCCCTCAAGATTTTCCTCAAGTTCCAGAAGTTATTGGTCTAAGCATCTGTAAGGAGATTGGATGCAATGAGTTTAAGAATAGAGAGATTGATGATAAGATAAATTCCTTTCCTCCAATCCTTCTTATACCATTTCCTGGCCATCTGGTGTTATGCACTATATGATATGTACGGTAATCTGATTGCCTTCCCTCCAACCCGGAGTTGAGAGTGAGGTATTTTTTGAGTCCTCCCTCTCAACCCTAACCTAGGTACAACCAAAAGCAGCAAGATAGATGAAAACATAACCCCAAGTACAGAACCCTAGCTCCACTCTAACCCTACCCCATACCACCCATCCCGTCCGAAACCCTCCCTTCAATATCACGTACATCTGGTTTGTACTTCTCATTGCGCGGCCCTCCGCCGCGCCCTACTTGGAGCCCCCCAGGTTTATCCGTCTGGGCGCGACCGCAGATCCAGCAATCTGGGAGTTGGCCTGCCCAAACCTCCCCGGCGCGTATAACCCCTAATTGCCCCGCCCGTGCCTTCCAGACTAGCCCTCCGCAATCTTGGTTGGGCCGGCTCCATCACTTGGTCTGCGTTCCCTGGGCGGGTCGCGGCCCGGAGCCCCCCCCAGAGTAGGCCCCACCCGCACCTGGTTCCAAGCCCTGCAATCCCTGCCGCTGAGCCCTCAACCACTGCTTCTGAGCCCGCAGAAGGCACTGCTGAGACCGCGTCAACCCAAATGCTGAACCCGACTTAGCCAACTGCTGAGCGCGCAGCCCGCGACGCACCTCCCAATCCAAGGTTTTAAATACAACACCACATCCCCCCCCAAGTTGAGTTCTGTCCCCAGAGGTCCTTCCATCACTACCTTGACCCTATCTGCTACCAGAAGACCCCCCCCTTACTCCTCCCAGTCCACCCCAGCTACTAGCCCTGCCCCTCCTTACACCTTTTGACAACACTATGATCCCCTGCAATTTCTGCATCCGGAACGGGCACGCATGTTCAATTGCTCCTGGTCAACGCGCCTGCAGCGCTTGCTGTTGCAGCCACCATTGCTGCTTGCTTAGTGAGGGAATGCCCCAGCCTCCCCCTCAATCTGGCTCCCCTTCCCGCCCGCGCAAGAGGGCCTGTCCCAACCCATTTGTGGTATCAGACAATGAAACAATCTTGAACGACTTGTGGACTCCGCCTGGATCACCCCATTGCTCTTTGGCCCCAAGCTCAATCTGTGATTCCTCTTTGTTATTCTGCTGCGCGGGACCTCCCCGGAAGGAGGAATTCCCAAACTTTTTGGCTTACCAAGTGGCTATGCAATTCTGGGCGGACTGTGTTGGGGTGACGCAAGGCGCAAGGGACCTGCGTATTGATGAAATCCTTTGACGTTGCGTGGCTCCTCCTCAAGCTCCTACTCTGGCCCCTGCCCTGGCTCCTCCTCCGGCCCCTGCCCCGGCTCCTGCCCCGGCCCCTTCCCCGGCTCTGAAAGGCACCCCTCCACCCCCCACATCACCCATTGTTGTGCCGTTGTTGCCTCCTTTTGGACCAAGCCCCCCAGATGGTCCTCTGGAGGTCCCCTCCTCACCGGTCCTGCCTCCCCCCAGCCCCCCCCAAGATCCTGGAAATCCCCGTTTTTTTGGCACTCCCGGCGGCCAGATTCAAAATCTTTGCTGAGAGGTTGACCGCAATGCTCCAAGACTTCCTTGCAACCCCTGGCGCTCAATCCTTGGAATCCCAATGCGAGCTCTTGGCTTCTTTCTGGGCCTTACTGGCATTGTTGCAGGCGGACATGGAGGAAATGATGAGAATGGCTTAGGCGCATTTCCCCCCCTCTCCCCCTTCCCTTTGTACAGCGCTTCCCTTGAGAGAAATACACGTCTTCTGCGCGCGCATCTTTTCCCAGAAGGTTGTCCTGCGGAAAAATCCCTGCGTCCCAAGTGAGTTTGAGAGTGAGATTGAAATTGGCGCCTGCTTCCTGGTGATAATGAGAGTGAGATTGAGATCCGTGCCCGTGTCCTGGTGAGCATGAGAATGAGATTGAGATCCGCGCCCGCGTCCTGAGCCAACAAAGTTCCCAGAAAGGTACCTGGAGCACCCCAGCCAAACTGCCACACCGTTTCCCGTACCCAACCTGCAACAAACACAACCACCCTCCACCAGCGCGGGCACACAGTTATCCATGAAAGGAAAAGAAGTTGAGGAAACAAACACTCTGGGGTGTCTAGCTGTTCTGGCTGTGAACCGGCTAGAACACCCCCTCACCAAAACAGACCTATCCCATATGTGTCCCACGCATACTCCGCACCCGTTACACTGTAGGAGAAGACAACTGATGAAGAGAAGACTGAGAAAAGAACCAAACCCAAAAAGGAGACCAAACCCAAAAAGAATTTTTTTTTTTTTTTGCTAGAACCGGGACTTGGCTCCTTGTCCAGCATTACCCAGCTGCAGGGCTTGTCCTTGCCTTTATGGACCCGGCTGCTGCCGCGCCTGGATTTCTGCAACCAATAATAACCAAAACCAGTACCAACTTGCAAAGCCATGTATTCACAAAATAAGAACACAAACATTCTGGGGTGTCTAGTTCTTCGGGCTGTGAACCGGCTAGAGCACCCCCTCACCAAATCAACCTTTAACCCTACTCACGTCCCCCCCCCCCCAGCTTGACAGCTGTTCCCAGTGGTTTTTAGCCTCTTTCTCCTTTAAAGAGGCGCATTGCGCACGGGCTCCTCTTCAGCCAAAGAGCCTGATCCGTCTACCAATCCTGAACCACCAGCGCCGTCCCCTGCGTCCGGGCCATTGCCGGCTGTCTTGTCAAAGGAGGTGGAGCCGTGTGCAAAGCCGCAGCCTTCCATTTGAGCAGTGCCCCCTCCAATTCCTCAAGCTGAGAACTACCGCCCTTGAACTTGGATTCCATGCGGAAGAGGCCATTCCATTGGTTGGCAAAAAGCTTACCCCACTGGGACTCCAGACTCCAGTTGTACAGCAAGACCAAGTCCCCCTTCCGCCACGGATCCCAGAGGCAATGGGAACAACGCTTGTCCCAATAGCGGACTGATGCCATCCTAGTCTTTGGCAACCTTTCCGCGGCTTTTGCCAGGGTCTTGTCCCATTGGAGAAGCTGTTTGGCGCGCGCCTCCACAAGCTTTGCGGAGGTCTTCACCTTCCACCAGTCCATGCCCAAGAAGTTTTCCATCTCAATACCCACCAGACGCTGTCCATAGAGAGGTTTGTAGGGCAAGTAGCCTGTTGAGCATTTGACCCAGATCTAGTCTTCAAAGAGGACAGCCGGAAGGGCCTCCTGCAACAGCTTGCCGTCCTCACCGCACATTTTTACCAGGGCGTCCTTGATAGGCTGATAACCTCATTCAATCATCCAGGCGCCCTCCGGATAGTACTACGTGACCCACCCAAACTTAGCTCCACAATTTGGGACCAGCATCATCAGACGACCCCGGGACTCCGCGTCTCAGTGGAAAGTGACCAGGCAAAGCAAACCGTACCGTGAAAACCAATCTTCCTCTAGAAACTGTGAAACTTTCTTGACCAAGAACTTCACCAGAGGACAAGCCTCAACCCAACCCAAAAGATTGTCACGCGTGACCAGCAGGTACGCAAACTTTATCACCTTTATGTGGAATATGTCAAGGGAGACCCACCCAAAAAACGTGTCCTCCCCCAAAGGGTGAACCACCTCCCTGGGAAGCCTAGAGCTCTGCCATTGACACGCTTCACAAGACTTCACCGATTCACGCACTGCGCGCACCACCCCCGGCCACCAGAACCTTGCTTTCACCCGCCTCTGCGTTTTGATCTTGCCCCTGTGGCCAAGGTTGTCGTGAAGACACCTCAGGATCATTTCCTGGTCCTTCCTTGATGTCTCAACCACCAGAGGCACTGGGGTACTCCGCCGCCAAAGCTGCCCTTCCTGCAAGTAGAAGTTGGTTTTCCGCCACTTCACCCATTGAATTACCGCCCCTGATGTACCCTTGGGAAACAGAAGATCCTGATAAAAGGAGCACAAGGTCACGTAATGCCCGGAATGCTGCAGCAAAAGAATGACCTCCGTCTCCACAATACCAACGCGGATAACCGGAGACTCCACGTCCAGGGGTTCTGCCCCCTCAAACGGGCCCTCCCACTGTGGTGAACCATTTGGGACACTGTGGGAAAAGAATTCAAAAACTAAAAAAAAAAAAAATTCCTGTCCTCACGCGTCTCTCATCCTCATCCTGTCCTCGTGTGTTGCTCATCCTCATCCTGTCCTTGTGCTTCTCTGATTCTCATCCTCATTGTTGCGCGTCCTCATCCTCATCCTTGCTCATCCTCATCGTCATTGTTGTGCGTCGCTCATCCATCATTTTCATTGTTGCGCATTGCTCATCCATCATCATCATTGTTGCGCATCGCTCATCCATCATTGTCATTGTTGCGCGTTGCTCATCCATCATTGTCATCTTCACGCGTCGCTCATCCATGCCTTACCAAACCCATCCCAACCGCACCTCCAAGCGCTTGTCCAATCCTTGGATACATCAATCTCCCGCCACACTCAATCTATCAGTCGCCAATCTCAAGCCCGTCAGGATTTACTCATTTGCCTCAAGCTGTCAAGTCCTGCCTGCCATCATCCAATCCGTCACCTTTCCTGGGACTCTCCTACCCTCTTCCGCCTTCGGGCGAGTGGTGAAGAGTGTTGTCTACCGCCTGCGGACACCCGCGGGCGGTCTTATCCATTTTTTCTTTTCCCACCCCTTCTGCCTTTGGGTGAGGGGCGGGTAATTCCCGTGTTGTTGCACGCGCTCATCCACGGAAGGACACGAAAGATGGTGAAGGGATGAGAAGGATTGCCACCGGCCTGTGTTATCAAATTTTTCTGATCACCTGATTTACTTTCTTTTTCCGCTCTATTTGTAGAATCCGTTGTACATAGTATAACAGGGCCTCCTGCCCATATAAGGAGGGGCTCTCCCCTGCTTTTTAGCACATCAGCACATCCTATAATCACATCAGATATCTATGATTTCCCCTTGATCCTTGAGCCTCCATACTCAAAACCCTTGATCCTTGATCCTTATCACCAACCAATAGCTTTGCTGGTTGAAGAATAATTTGAAAAATTGAATTCTTGAGTGTGATACACCACTCCTGATCCCTTTTTCCAACCACACTGGTCCTGATCATCCTTTGATTATCTTTCTGGAACCAGTCACATTTGACTGAAGAGGTTTTATTAAGCTTAAAACCTGGAGTGTTAAACCTCCCTTCATCTCTTTTGAAGTTGAATTCCCCAACGCTACTCTTGAGTCCCTTGAGAAGTGTTGGGTTATTTTTGTTTGAATCAGTTATTGTTTTGCTTCTAGAGCTTCTTCAAACAATTAGCTTTGTCTTATGCGGCCACCCACAGTTATCTGATACCCTTCAAGCGCTTGATTGCGGAGAGTTGGGCAGGTTCATTGAAAACCTGGAGGTTGTTTTTGGATTGAGTTGATCATTCCTAAGCTCCTGCTGACAACCAGAGCTATTAGCTTGTGGGCGTTGTCACTCAGAATTGCCTTGCCTTTTTGAACTCTGAAGAATTCTTGACTCCTTCTATTCAAGTTTTCCCCAACATCATCTTGCCTCAGATAGTGTTTTCTCCCAGCTATCAACTACTATAATCTTTATCCTCTTACATTTGGTTCCCCGTTTACCGGGTTCTGGAATTTGATCCTGGTTACATTTAAATATTTTTGTAACACTCAGGAAGGAGCCTAAACAGCACCTTTCCCCTCCACAGAACTGCCACGGCCTAGCACCGTCTGGAGTCTTACATTTGGTCCCCCAGGCCGAGATCAAACCAGCAACCTTGGGATTTACAGTCCCAAATTTGTGGAATCAACTTCAAAATCCGATCTTTTTCTCTCTTTCTGTTTTTCTCCTTTTTCTGTGTTTCTTTTATCATCTAGATCTGATCCATGGAGGCAAATTGTTCCAGAATTAAGTCCTCCCAATTGTGCACCATCAAGGGGTTTGATCCTAGTTGTTTTTTTCATAAACCCTACCCTTGCCACACTTGTGAGCCACTTTGGAAATCTGTTCTTTGGATCCCTTAGGAAATCTTTTGTCAAAATGGAATCTATTGGTACCCCTTCTACCTCTGTTTGGGCCCAGATGATCAAGATCAAACCTCAGAACAAGAACTTATGATTTAACAGTACAAATGTTGAATGGTTCCTGGATTCCTACAAGATGGCTCCTGAAGTGGATGGTGCTAGCAAATATGACATGGCTTATCAACTGCAATTCTTTATCTCCTCTGATGAAGTCATGGAAGTGATTGAATCATTTGATGGATTTGAATCCCATGACTGGGTACTTCTTAAGGAGTCAATGATTGCCTACTGGGGCAAAATTGATATAGCTAGGTTCACTCTCCAAGATCTGGATGCCCTAGTCCCCCAATGGACCTCCAATGGTGGCATCTCCTCAGCCTCTGATTATCAATCTTTCAGAAAATCTTGCAACCCTATCCAATCCTATCTTATCCAAAACAATCACATTGATGCGTTGGACAAAATTCAAGTGCAATTTTTTCAGTCTTTCTCTCCAGGAGTTCAGGAAAGAATCAAGGATGAATTGGTGAAATCTGGGTCCATGATCAGCACAAGAGATAATTGGTTCAAGCTCCCCACTTTCATGGTCCTTAGGAATACTGTGGATAAAGTGATGAAAGGTCAAACAGCTCTCACCTTTTAAAAACCTAAAATCACTGAACCATTCCTTGCCCCCTCTTTTCAAGCATCTAACAAAATCATGAATAAGATGGAAGCCAATTGCAGACCTAAAGCAAATCCTCAGACCCACCGGGAAAAACCTACTATCAATTAGATCACCAAACTCCTGCAAGCCTTTGAGAATAAAATGAATCAGGAACTCTCCTCTCTGGCTGTCCCTAAACCCTCCAAATCTGTTCCTAGGTCAACCATAGTTTGCTATTATTGCAACAGAGAAGGTCATGGAACTTGTTGCTGTCCTGAACTCCAGAAGGAAAAGGAGGAAATGTTGGTGGAACAGAAAGGGATTAACTTCTTTCTTCCTAATGGTGCACTTATCTTTTTTGATTCATCTTGTCCAATTTTGCATTTGGTGGCCTCTTTCCAGCCTTCTTCTCCCAAGAAGGCATCCTTGGCCTATTTTGATTTTTGATCTGCCTGTGGAAATCTTCAACCTTGGTATCCTCCTGCTGTCTCTTCTTCTAGCTTTTCTGGAACTTATCAATCTGATCCAGCTAGGAAACAACATGAAGAACCCAGACCTCTCAAGCTCCTCCTGTTCCATCTTCAATTCTTCAAAAACCGGTCAAACATTGATCTTCACTGGAGCCTCCTTCTTCTGAGGTAGAAGACATTGAAGTAGAAAATGAACCCCTCATGGATAGGTTCCCAGACTACTCTGATCCTGCTCCTCTGCCATCCAAATCACCTTCACCAACTGATCCAGTTATAGTGCCACCCTCACCTGAAATTCCTCTTCCAACTCAACCCAAGGCTTGATTCAAAACGGCAATTTCCAAAGACCACCCTAACGCTGTGGAGGGGGTATTAAAGAAAATATCTGATCTTAAAATCCCTGATCTAACCGTGGCTGAACTCTTTTCCATCTCAACATCTGTGGCTGAAGGCATGAAGAAATGAGTTTCTTGGCAACGTGTGGAGATTGGTCCTTCAAATTGAAAGTTTCCTCTGGAACCTTGATGGAAGACTCTGGTGGAACAGATCCTCCTTAGGATTAAAATCTTTATTCTTGTCCTCTTGGATTTTTACCATGTTCTCTAGGTGACTCATCCAAAACGGTTTTTCTACTTGTCAATTCTGGGTGCCAACTAAACTTAATTTTGGATGCAATGGCCTGCAAGCTCATTCTCAGTCAAAGGGTCAGCTTCAACTCTGCTGTTTATGGAATTGGGAATCAATCTTGTGAGTTGGTGGGTATTGCTGAGGATGTGCCAGTTCAAATTGGTTGAAATATTGTTGGAACCCGTCACTTTTGGATCACTTGTTTGGAAGGTCCTATGATTTTGGGTTGTCCTTTCTTAATAGACTTTGGAGCCACCCTGATGTTTTCTGATCAAGTTGGGGAGAGAATTCTTCTTCCTGATGCTGATGGTAGGAAGATTGAATTTCCTCTCTGTTCTTTGGATTCTGGTTGTTGGGAAAGAGATTTCCCTGGTTTTTCACCTTAATCGGTTCCGAAGGGGAAGCAGAAGGACTCTTCTAACTCATCTCAATTTTTAGCAGAATAGTTGGTAATACTAATAGTTTTAGTTCTTCTAAGCCTCAGACTTCAAATACAGGGCCAACTTTTATCTCTGAGGCATATTTTTCATCCTTTTAATCTCTTTCTTCTTTTTCTTCTGACCTCAAAAATGACCAAAATCGAAAACATGTTAAAACACAAAATTCCAAAAATATTTCTCTTCTCTCTGGTTCTGTTGTTTCTTCTTTTCCTTGTACTCTTATCACTGATCAACTTTCCTCTAGCTCTAGTTTGATTCTTCGCAATGAGTATAAACTAGATCCTGATCTCAATTCTTTTCTTAATGGTTTTGGTATGGAGGATTATGGGCTCCAGTGGAGGCACTTGGGGGTAAAAGTAAGTCCTCCCAATTGTGCACCATCAGGGAATTCTTCTAGAATAGTTTTTGAAACTCTACCTTGTGCCACACATGTGAGCAAAGCTTTATCTTTTTGATCCCCTTGTATGGAAAAGGCACCTTTCAAAAATTTTATGGAACATCAAACTTGGAGGATTTTGGAATCTTGTCTCAGCTTTTGTACTCAGGTCTTGCCGGTGAATGCTTGGAGGAAACAAGAACTTCTCTCTTTTGCCACTAAGTATAAGCCAGTTGCAAAAAAGGTCCAGCCTGTCAACCAACCCATGCCTCTCAATCTCAATCCTCCTCTCATGCGTCCTCCTCTATCTTGTGATCCTTATTGTGGTCTATCTCACTCTCTTAATGGCCCCTTTGTACTTTGTGGTAGTGTCAATGAAGAACGATTGAAGGTGGTCAACTTTGGTCCAGATGGATGGCTTTTACCTGATGAGTTAAATTTGATCAAAAATATCTTATCTCTAAAGGAAAAATATATTGCATTTGGTGAAGAAGAGAGAGGTCTCTTGAAAGAATCCTATGGTCTCCCTTACATCATCTCTGTAGTTGAACATGATCCCTGGAAAAAGAAAAAGATCCCTATTCCTGCTGCAAAAGTCAACAAATTCATCAAGTTGGTCCGCAAACAAGTCCGTACTGGTCTATATGAACAGTCAACCTCCAGTTATTCTAGCCCTGTTTTCTGTTTTCTAAAGAGTAATGGTAAACTTAGAGTAGTTCATGATCTCCAACCTCTCAATAAAGTTACTATTAAGGACTCTGGTGTTCCTCCTGCCACTGAAGAATTTGTTGAATCCTCCTCTGGAAGAGCCTGTTATGGTCTAGGAGACATCATGGGGGGTTATGACAAATGATCTTTGCATCCTATCTCTTGCCCTCTCACTACTTTTGATACTCCTCTTGGTCGATTTCAACTGACTCAATTGCCTCAAGGTTCCACCAACTTGGTTGCAGTTTATCAGGCTCAGATGATGTGGATCCTCCAAGACAAAATCCCGGATCATGCCGTTATCTTTATTGATTATGGTGCAATTAAAGGTCCAGTTTCTGAATATGATAATGAGCTCTTACCTTGGCACTCAGGAATTCAACAATTTATCTGGGAGTATGCTACTATCTTGGAAAGGATTTTGTTTTGAATTGAAGAATCTGGCCTTACTTTCTCTGGATCAAAACTTGCTGCCTGTGTCCCTGCCTTGGAAATTGTTGGTCATATAGTCTGCAAGGAAGGAAGAAGGATGGCACCCTCTAAAGTCAACAAAATCATCTCCTGGCCTACTCCAATAAATCCAAATGAAGTTAGAGGTTTCCTAGGTGTTGTAACTTTTTTCAGGATCTTCATTCCCTCTCTATCTGAAGTCTGTGCACCCTTGTGTTGTCTAACCAGAAAGGAAGCTGAATGGATTTGGACCCAAGATTGCAAACAATCATTTCAGTTGCTCAAAACTATTGTTGGCAATGAAATAGTTTTGAAAAAGATCTCTTATGGGCCTGGAGCTGGCAAAATAAAATTGACTGTCGACTCTAGTTATCAATCTGTTGGGGCTGTCCTTACTCAGGAAGATGAAAATGGTTTGGACCGCCCTGTTCTTTATGAATCTTTGCTATTTTTGGATGTGGAATCTAGATACTCTAAGCCCAAACCAGAACTCTGTGGTGTGTCCAGAATGCTGAAGAAACTCCAAACAGTACTCCAGGGACAACATTTTGAATTTCAAGTTGACGCTTGATCCATTGTGGAAATGATCAATGCTCCCAGTCTTGGAAATGCTCCAATGACTCGCTGGGTAGCTTTTATCCAGATTTTCTCATTTGATATTGTCCATAGGCCTGGTAAATCTTTTACTATGCCTGATGGTTTATCTAGAAGACATATTGGAGAAGATGAATTGGATTTTGGAATGGATTTTGATGAGGAAGAACCTTTGGTCCGCCTGGTTTTTGCTTTCTCCTCCCAAGATTACTCTGGTTTCCAACAAGGTTTCTGGCCTAAGTTAGAGCAGTACCTTTCAACTCTCCAAAGACCCCCTGATCTCTCTGCCAAAGAATTTCAATCCCTTAAAAGAAAGTCCTCTAGTTTCTTTGTCCAAGGTTCTAGGCTTATTAAAAGAGGAACTCCTTGTGCGCTTGTTGTTGTTACTATCCCGGCTAAGCAAGATTTGATCCTTGAAAGTCTCCATGAGGGCCTTGGTCATTGTGGGGAAACAAAAACTTATTGAAAATTATCCAAACGGTTCTGGTGGCCATCTCTGAAGAAATCTGTCTCTTAATGGTGCAAGAGTTGTGAAGTTTGTCAAAAATGTGATCTTAGGCATCCAGCTGAGATTTTCTATCCTACTGGGGAGTCCACTGTCTTTGGTAGGGTTGCTATGGATGTGTTTCATATCAAGGCAGGTGGTGCTAAGTACCTCATTGTGGCTAGAGATGATTTTTCTGGATGGGTTGAAGCAAAATTCCTTAAGAACCTTAGTTGTGAATCTTTGGCTGCTTTCCTGCATGAGAATTGGACGATGTATTACGGTTTGGCTCGATCTTACTCTACTGATGGTGGCTTGGAATTTGGTGGAAAACTTGCTGAAATGATCCAATTTCTGCCTGGACAAAATAGAGTTACTACTCCCTATTATCCTGAAGGAAAAGGCATGGTGGAAAGAGGACATGCTCCCTTAAAGGCTGCTCTGGTTAAACTGGCTGGTGAAAGTGGCAAGAATTGTTGAAAGTTTCTTCCCTTGGTCCTCTTCTCTGATCAGATTTCCACCAAGCGAACCACTGGCTACTCTCCTTATGAAATCATATTTGGTCAAAGGGCTTTTCTTCCTCTTGATCTTGAAATGGATTCTTTCTGGGGCATCTCTTGGGAACAAGTTTCTTCTACTACTGACCTATTAGTTGCCAGATCAAAGCAACTGGAGCGGAGTGAAGATATTTGTAATGAAGCTTATCAGAAGATGATGGAATCAAGAGCAAAATCAGTTCAGTATTGGGAAGATAAACATCTATATTGGATCAGGGATCCTTTCAAATCCAGTGATCTGGTATTGGCTTATAATCAATCTTTAGAGACTCAGTGGGGAAAACTTTTTTTGAATCGTTGGAATGGTCCTTATAGAGTGGTTTGTCAAGTTAGAGGTGAATTTTATGTTTTGGAAGAGCTGGATGGTACTCAGTTGGCTAGAAGGTTCTCTGCTGATCAAGTTAAGAGATTTTATTGTTGTGGGGGCAATTTGGGTTCAAAGTAAGTCCTCCCAATTGTGCACCACCGGGGTCTTCTGCTGCGTTTTATTGTAAAAACTCTACTTGATGCCACATATGTGAGCAACTGGGACGCCTTTTCTTTCATCTTCTCCACATTTAGGCTCTATTGGATTGATCAAGATGGGTTTCAACGTTTTTTTTTTACTTAGAGGATCAAAAAACGGCCAATTATGTCCTTTTTTCTTTTTCATGTTTTCAAAATGATGATGCAGACTTGGGACAGTCTGTAAGTTGTGGAGAGATGTGGTGAACTATTTGGGACACCGTGGGAAAAGAATTCAAAAACTAAAAAAAAAAAAAATTCCTTTCCTTGCGGGTTGCTCATCCTCATCCTGTCCTTGGGCTTTGCTCATCCTCATCCTCATCCTTGCTCATCCTCATTGTCATCGTCAGGCGTCGCTCATCCATCATTGTCATCGTCGCGCTTCGCTCATCCATCATCGTCATGGTTGCGCGTTGCTCATCCATCATTGTCATTGCCGCGCGTCACTCATCCATCATTGTCATCATTGGGCTTCGCTTATCCATGCCTTACCAAACCCATCCCAACCGCACCTCCAAGCACTTGTCCAATCCTTGGATCCATCAATCTCCCGCCACACTCAATCTATCAGTTGCCAATCTCAAGCCTGTCAGGACTTACTCAATTGCATGGAGCCGTGGAGTCCTGCCTGCCATCATCCAATCCGTCACCCTTCCTGGGATTCTCCAACCCTCTTCCGCCTTTGGGCGAGGGGTAGAGAGTGTTGTCTAAGGCCTGCGGACAACCGCGGGCGGTCTGATCTTTTTTTTCTTTTCCCACCCCTTCTGCCTTTGTGTGAGGCGTGGGTGATTCCGGTATTGTTGCGCGCGCCCATCCACTGACAGACGCAAGAGATGGAGAAGGAATGAGAAGGATTTTGACAGGCCTGCATGATCAAATTTTTCTGATCACCTGATTTTCTTTCTTTTTCTGCTCTATTTGTAGAATCCGTTGTACATAGTCTAACAGGGCCTTCTGCCCATATAAGGAGGGGATCTCCCCTGCCTTTTAGCACATCAGCACATCCTATCATCACATCAGATATCTATGATTTCCCCTTGATCCTTGAGCCTCCATACTCAAAACCCTTGATGCTTGATCCTTATCACCAACCAATACCTTTGCTGGTTGAAGAAGAATTTGACTAATTGAATTCTTGAGTGTGTTACACCACTCATGATCCTTTTATCCAACCATACTGGTCCTGATCATCCTTTGATTATATTTCTGGAACCAGTCAAGTTTGACTGAAGAGGTTTTATTAAGCTTAAAACCTGGAGTGTTAAACCTCCCTTCATCTCTTTTGAAGTTCAATTCCCCAACGCTACTCTTGAGTCCCTTGAGAAGTGTTGGGTTATTCTTGTTTGAATCAGTTATTTTTTTGCTTCTAGGACTTCTTCAAACAATTAGCTTTGTCTTTTGCGGCCACCCACAGTTATCTGGTACCCTTCAAGCGCTTGATTGCGGAGAGTTGGGCAGGTTCATTGAGAGCCTGGAGGTTGTTTTTGGATTGATTTGATCTTTCCTAAGCTCCTGCTGACGACCAGAGCTATTAGCTTGTGTGCGTTTTCACTCAAAATTGCCTTGCCTTGTTGAACTCTGAACAATTCTTGACTCCTTCTATTCAAGTTTTCCCCGACATCATCTTGCCTCAGATAGTGTTGTCTCCCAGCTACTGACTACTATAATCTTTATCCTCTTACATTTGGTTCCCCTTTTACCGGGTTCTGGAATTTGATCTTGTTTAAATTTAAATATTTTTGTAACACTCAGGAGGGCAGCCTAAACAGCACCTTTCCCCTCCACACGGCCTAGCACCGTCTGGAGTCTTACACCCCAAATACTGCGACAGGGCGTCAGGCATTTTGAACGCCTTCCCCGGAACATGAACCACACCAAAATTGAAGAGCTGAAGAAACGCAACCCACCTAGTCATAGGAGCATTTGGCAGCATTGGAGAATTGATCATCCGCACCAGGGCCTCCGCATCGACCATCAGCTCAAAGTGTACCCCCCAAAGCAGGTGCTGAAGCCTCTGCACAATATTGGTGACCCTGCATAATTCCAGTTCTGGCTGCAAATACCCACTCTCTGTTGCGGTAAACATCACGGAATCGTAGAGAACCAGCCTGTCCTTACCATCCTCTTCCTGCATCAGGGCGCCACCCGCGCAAAACTTGCTAGAGTCAACAGCCAAGCAGATCCCTCCTGCGTCATAGGCAAGGTCACAGAGGACAATTTTGCTTCCCACAGGCTCTTTGAGCTTTGCAAAGGCAGCTTCACACCTTGCCGTGCATTTGCATGCCGCGCCCTTCCGTGTTAGCGCCCGCAGACAACTTGCGACTTTGGCAAACCTCTCAATGAAAATGCAAACGTAACTGCACATTCCCAGGAAATGGAGGATATGCAAAGGCATCTGCGGGGTTGGCCATTTGAGGACTTTGTTCCGTTTCTTCTCTGCAATTCTTCTGCTGTCAAAAGCCACCACATGTCCTAGCACTTCCAGCGCCTGTTGAAGATAGATTACTCCCGCTCTCTTCCCCACTCTTACTCCAATGTCACAGACCTTTCCCTCCTCATCTTCTGTCCTTCCTTGTCTTACATTGTTGTCTGTGTGATTCCTTGTTGTCCTTTGTTCTTTCATTGGCTCTCTTGTCCCCATCCTTCCTCCACTCTCTCTCTCCCATCCTATTACTTTGGCCTCATCCATCACGCAGCACAACCCTGCTGCATTGCTTTCTTGAAAACCCTCAATACCTTGACGTCCCCTGAACAACCCATCCTCACTATTTGTCATATCTGCCTTAGCCTCTGATCCACTTTGGTACAAACGTCTTTTCCTTCTCCTTCCGTCTCCTTTCCTTTTTTTTCTCTGTCTCAATCTCTGATTCTTTTGTTGATGGAAGCAGAGGTGGATCCCCAGCTCTTTCTTCAAATATTTAAATTTTCCTATTCAATCTCAGCTCTTGTCTTGCAACTCTTCTCCTTTTTCCTTAACATATCCAGTCAATCAAGGATCACTCATTGGGCCTGTCACGGTGGTGGGATTCTCTGTCTCATCTTCTTCTTCTTCCTGTTGAATTTGTTCTCTTCTCTTTTCTGACTTTTTGCTGAGTCGTTATTCTTCTTCTAGTTTTTGATCTGAGTTAATCTATCAGTTTTTCCTTCACAATTAACAGTCAAAGCAACCAGAAACATTCCCCATATTCCAAACACAGTGACAGATCATTTACAGCAGACCATACTTAAGACTGCAATTGAATCCATCCCTCAACTCAACTCTGACAATTTCTCCTTATGGAAAACTGGTGTTGTCAACATGCTAGACATTCAGGGCATTAATAACGCGCTTTTTGATGACAATTTCAACCTTTCCAAGACCAAAAACATCTACCTGAGATCCATTATCACTTACAAGCTTGACTCTTCCATTCATGCAAACATCATCACTCCTAACAACAAAGGTGATGCCAAACTGATCTGGAAGGCCATCATAAAATTCTTTGCCTCCTCTGATGCCTCAAACCAAGCTTGTGTGTTTGACAATCTCCAGAATCTTGTTTTTAACCCCTGGGACATACAAGTATTCATAACCGGAGACAAGATAGCTATCTGCCACCTGCACAAAGTTGGAATTGAAATTCCTACCAATATTTCAGCATACATGCTCATCCACAAACTCTCTGCCTCTATGTCCAACATCAAAGATTGCATCATCCACAATCAGAACTTGGTCAATCCAGACACTGTGCTTGAACACATTCAAATACATTTCAACAAAGGCAAGATTAAAGAAGAACAATCAAACGTCTTCCCGTCAGCCTTGATCAATGTGGAAAAAATAACAGACTCTCCCAGATTTTCAAATGGCAAACACAACTTGAGCGCGTTCCACTCACCTGCTAACTGTTGGCCTTTACACCCCAAAATTTGAGAGGAATTTTTGAAAAGGAAAAACTGATTACCAACTACCGTCAGTTGCTTCTATCACACCCCTTTTGAGACATTGTCCACCTTATTTGTCCTGGATTTGGGATTGTCATCTCACATGACTTCCGAAATCAATTTGTTAACCTCATTCTCAAACAAAGAAACAGGACTTGTAAAGACTGGCACCAAGAGTGGAGATATGCTGATCAAGGTAACTGGAGACGTAAAAATCAAACTTGGACCGTCTTCTGTTGTTCTCAAGGATGTTCTCTATGTGCCGGATCTTTGGGTTAATCCCATTTCCTCTCGATGTCTGCTGTTGGATGGATTCCTCATCAATTTTGATAAATCAAAATTTCAAATTCTCAAAGGAGAAAATATTGCCTATGAGGGCTGCTACTTAAACAATCTACCTACTGTTATCACTGATGAAATCCAACCACTTTCATTATAACTTACATCTTCCAAATTTTTTCACAAGGCTCTTGGCCAAGTGAGTTATCATTGCATTTGCAACAAGTTGAATATTCCGTTAAAAATGGATAAACCCTGCAAGATCTGTGTCTCCTGTAAAATAACCCATGCCAGTTTCAAGAATTCCCACAACAAGGCTCAAAAACACTTTGAAGAAATTCACCTCAATCTGGTTTGCCCGCTTACCACTTCTACTAAAGGTCATAAGTACTTCATTGCGGTTGTTGACATCACCTCTTGATACTGCTCCGCTGTTCCCGTTAAATAGAAGAGCAAGGTATCCGAAGCCCAAGTTCATCTCCTTGGGCTGGAAGCCAAACACTTTGGTTACTTTCTTACCATGCTCCATTCAGACCAGGGGACCGAGTTTCTTAATGCCACCCTAATAAATTTTTGTCACTCCAATTGTATTTGCATGAGACAATTGGATCCTTATACCCCTCAAAAAAACGGTCTTGCCAAGAGGTTTAATAGGACCATTGTTGAAAGCCTGAGATGCATGATTGAGGACTCGCGTATTGGAAAGAATCTTTGGCATGAATTGAACAAATCCGTCACCTTAATCCTAAATCAGATTCCAGCTCACAAAAGTCTGCCTTCTCCATACCAACTTTTCAGAAATAAAGAAATTCCCCTTTCCTTCTTCAAGCCAATCAGCATCAATCTCATCTTTCTTGCTCCTCCTGGACTTCCTCGCTCCAAACTGGATCCCAAAGGAATCCCAGGAAAGCTCATTGGCTAAAATGAAAAATTACTTTTGTATTGCATCCTGACAGAGAGTGGACAAGTTTTCAACACCAAACACGTTGAGTTCTTGGATTTTGACCCGCCTGAAAGAGATCCTCTCCCCAGATCTTTGATCATGGATGACAATTCTCCCAATCTATCCAACCAAGCCATTCCCTCGATTCCACCTAATTTCATCATTAACCCAGACATGGACATTTGCAGCATTGACCAAAGCCAAGACAGTTCCAAAGAAACCACAAAGGAAGAGTTTGTCACTGCCAAGGAAGAATTTAGAGACTTGGATTGCTCAGCCAAGAACATTCCCAAGGTTGACACTACCACTCATCCTTACTTCTTAAGAACAAGAAATATGAGGGTCAGACCAATCAAATACTCCCATCTTACTGAACAGTTGGACACCTAAAGAGATGCCATAGACAAAGAGTTTGATAAAATCAAGAAACAAGAAGTCTGGGAAGAATGCTTCACCACCCCTTCCAAATATCTAAACACAACCCTGTTTCTGAAGACCAAACCAGCCACCAAATCCAGTCTTGAGAGAAAGAAAGCCCGGCTCTGCATTCAAGGTTTCCAACAACAACATGGAGTAGATTTCTTTGACACATTCGCGCCCACTGGATAATTCTCCTCTCTTCTTGCCCTGCTCACCCTCTGTTGTGACAAGAAATTAAAAATCAAGCAGTTTGACATCAAGGCTGCCTTTCTTCATGCTCTGCTCAAGAAGGAAATCTACATCAAAAATCCACAATACTGCAAACACAAATACCCTTGTATTAAAATCAACAAGTCCCTATATGGACTAAAAAAAGCTCCAGCCAATTGGTTTGGTACTCTCACCAACTTGCTTAATGATATTTCCTTTTTTTCCTCTGACAGCAATCTCTGCCTCTTCATCAACCATTCCTCTAATTCCTTTGTTTACTTCTGCGTCAATGACCTTCTTGTTGTAGGAGACTTTGACTCTTTTTCTCTTTCTTTTCTCTCTTTATTTTCTAATTCCTCTGCCCATTCTCCTGACACCATCCTTGGCATGGATATAAGCGTATCTACAGACTGCATCACTCTCAACCAAAGAAAGCTGATTGATAAAACTCTGGATGAATTGAATTTTGTAAAACTCTAGATCAGTCCTTACCCCTCTCTTTCCCGGAGTGTGTCTTAATAAGGCCTCTGCAGAAGTTCTTGAAGCCTTCTCCCGCCTCAACATCAACTACCAACGTTACACCGGCATCCTGAACTTCCTATCCTGTTGCACTTGACCTGACTTGGCTCCTGCTGTATCTATCCTATCCCAATTCAATAATTCCCTGGGACTGTCTCATTGGTAAGAGGTGCTTCATTGCTTTTGCTATCTGGTTGATACCAAAAATCTCAAACTCAGACTCAAACCGTCAAACTCAGACTCAAACCGTCAAACTCAGCAAAGTTCCAGGTACAATAATTTTCCTACGCCACGTGGGGAGACCATCACCACTCCAGGTAATCCCAATCCGGATACATCTGTCTCTGGAAATCCTGCCCCATCTCTTGGTACAGCTGCAGCCAAAGAAACATTGCAATTTCCTCCACTGAATACAAATTGAACTCTCTTTCCAATGAAAACCAAGAGAACAAATGGATGTTGAATCTTGTTCAAGAACTCTGGAAAATCAAATTACTACCTACTCTGTTCCACATTCAGAACTCCGGGCTTCTCGACATAATCAAAGATTTTGGATTGCACTCAAAAACCAAACATCTTTACATCAAGGCCAAATACTTACAAGAGAAATTTAAGATGAAAGATATCAACATTTTGCTTATCTCCTCTCAGGATATGATAGCCAATGGGCTTACTAAAGCGTGCTTGAGGAGCTCTCTCAATTCCCTTCTGAATGTCTGTTTTGGCTTTTTGTCCCAAACTTAGGGGGGTGTTGAAGATAGATGACTCCTGCGCTCTTGCCCACTCTTACTCCAATGTCACAGACCTTTCCCTCCTCATCTTCTGTCCTTCCTTGTCTTACCTTGTTGTCTGTGTGATTTCTTGTTTTCCTTTGTTCTTTCATTGGCTATCTTGTCCTCATCCTTCCTCCACTCTCTCTTTCCCATCCTATTGCTTTTTCCTCATCCATCACGCCGCAAAACCATGCTGGATTGCTTTCTTGAAAACCCTCAATACCTTGATGTCCTCTGAAGGACCCGTTCTCACTATTTTTTGTATCTGCCTTAGCCTCTGATCCAGTTTGGTACAAAAGTCTTTTCCTTCTCCTTCCGTCTCCATTCCTTTGTTTCTCTGTCTCAATCTCTGATTCTTTTGTCAATGGAAGCAGAGGTGGATCCCTGGCTCTTTCTTTGAATCTTTAAATTGTCCTATTCAATCTCAGATCTTTTCTTGCAACTCTTCTCCTTTTTCCTTAACATATCCAGTCAATCAAGGATCACTTGTCGGGCCTGTCATGGTGGTGGGATTCTCTGTCTTGTCTTCTTCTTCTTCCTGTCAAATTTTTTGTCTTCTCTTTTCTGACCTTTTTCTGAGTTGTTATTCTTCTTCTAGTTTTTTATCTGATTCAATCTATCAGTTTTTCCTTCAGCGCCGGAACACAAACTGCCAGTTTGCTCCCCAACACTGTAAGCCCTGCTTCCTCAATCCAAAACAAGACCCGCTCTAATGTCTGCGCCTACTCCCAGATGAAGCGGCGGATCTTTGGGGCTTCTTCCAACACCGCACCCCCGTAATCTGTCTTTGGTCCCTTGATGCCCGCGTTGTCAATGAAAATCAGAACCCCGTCTGGAAGGTTGTTCCGCAGAATCCATTTCATCTGGGCCTGATAAACTGCCACCAATTTTGTTGCGCCCTGCGGAAACCGCGTTAGCTGCATCCTGTCCAATCCTGTCTCTAACGCGGTCAACGGCCGCAAGTCAGGATGGAGCTTGCGCTGATCATACCCCCCCATTACATCGACCAATCTGTAAAACGCGCGCCCTACCATTGATTCCAGGAACTTTTCCACATGCGGGAGCAATCCTGCGTCCTTGATGGTGAATGAGTTAAGCGGCTGCAGTTTGTGAAAAATTCTAAGCGACTTTCCGTCCTGCTTAACAACCGCAAAGATTGGGATACAGTAGCTCAATGTGGACTGCTTGTAAAGACCCGTCCTCACACGCTCCCAGACCAGTTCCAAGAAGGGTTCTGGCACAGTCCAAGGGATTGGGATTGGCTTGATCTTCCAGGGCTCGTGCAGCACCGTGGGGATCACATAGGGATTGCCAACCTTGTTCCTCAGCAATCCATGCTTGTCAGGCCCAAAGGCAAGGGCTTTTTTGCGGAGCACCAACACCAATGCCAGAAAATCCTTCTCCTTTGCACTCAACCACTCCATTGGTCCAAAATTAAGTGCCTTGATCCGCTCATCCATGATCCGCGCCAACCTCATTACCCACCCGGACATTTTCAACAGACTTACCCAGGGGTCCCAAGACCAGGAGATCAGCCTTAGAGTCCTGTTCAGGCCCTGCGGCATTGGCTTTTTTGGGGGTCAAAACTTTTGTGCCACGGGCTTGTATTTCCCTGCATTGCACCTGACCATCCTCACCCATCCACCATCGTCCTTGTGATTCCTGGCAATAATCAACCCCCAGCTCTTGCCTTTTCTCACAAGTGTGGCACTATGGTAGGTTTTTTGAAACACAGTACCTTCCAATGACGCATACTGAGGGAGAGGACTTACTTCTGCCGCACGCCCCCTCCGCGCGCTTCGTTCCCCCTCCTACTCCTTCCTAGTCAACCGCCCGCACAAAACTGGAGCCTGTCCCATGCGGTAACCGCGGTTGACTAGGCAAAATCCTCCGCGGGGCAACCCTCACGGTCATCCCCCCATTGGATCCTTCCTCTTCGCTGGCCTCTGCTGGCGGCACCCCTTTCCCCTTCCCGTAGTCACAGATTGTTGTTTTGAACCTTGCCCCCGACACGTCTTCCACTGTTGGTGCCTCTGTCCATTCCTCCGTGTTAAACACCATTCAGGCCTGGAACCCAAACATAAACAGTTGACCCAAAATTACATTTCCGCAATCAACTGAGAGAAACAACAGCAAATTCTGGACCTTTGTGACCTCCACCACCCCATCCACCCAACATTCCCCTCCGTTGAGCGCCCGTAGTCCCATAGCCCACTTCCTTCAAACCAGCCCCAACTCATCCACCAATTTTGACAGAAGCAGATTGACCATCAACCCGCTGTCCACCATTGTCCACACCTTCCTGCCCGCAATCTTCATCAGGACATAGGCAAGAGGCACCAACACGGCTTTGGATTGGCACAACTCGCGTTCCCCTTCCTCCCCCGCCATGTTTAAGCGCTGCACTGTTGCCGGAACCCTTCCGCCCCCGTGCTCCCTCAGTGCCTGAACCATTTCCTTGACAACCACCGGGAAGACCACGGCCAGCTCTTGCAGCGTGAGGGGTATTGCTGCCTTGCTCCCCATCACCTGTCGCACCATTTTTGCGGCCTTTCTCCTTCCTCAGGAACTGGTCAACAGCGTGTCGCCTACCGGCACTTGCGTTCCAGTTTTTGGGGTGTGGGTCGACAACCGCTCTCTGACATCCACATCCATCTTTTCTGACACAATCCACTTGTTTGACACCAATGCCCTAACCTCCGCCTCCACACGCAGAGCTTTCCACGTATTGGGCCCGGTAACAATCCCAAGTGACACCCAAGCCGCCCCTGCCGGCCGGGCTCTTGCCCTAACCTGCTCCACTGGAGGTTGCTGACCAGTCCCCAGATCCACCACCTTGCCTGTTGGGAATATGTAAGTCGGCCTGGACGTGCGGACCAACCCCTCCTCCATGTCCTTGGTCAGTTCCCCTTAACCAGACTTCCAGTGACCTTTATTGCCGCAATAGGTGCACAAATGAACCAAAAACCCGCTTGACAGCCCGCTACTGGGCTGGAAGCTCCCCCCCATGTGAGGTGGAACTCCGCGTGGAGGAGGAGGCGGAGCTGTTGGTGGGGCCGCTATCCAATTCAGAAGTATCTCTAGGTCCCGTAACATATCCGTTACCACGTTCACTGGTACTTCCAATGACTACAAAGGGGCTGCCAGGAGCTCCATTGCTGGTGGGCCCGCGGGCGGTACCTGCGTGGGAGCCAGAGTGGAAGAGGCCTTCAGTTGCCTTGAAACCGCCAGGAACAACCTGGCAGTATCCTTGATCAGTTCCTCCAAATCAATCTTGCTTTCTACCGCCTGGTTGATCACACTTAGGTTCAGAAGAAGCGCGACACTCCAATCCACTGACAGCAATACCAACATGTGTTTGAATAGATACCGCTGGACCCGCGCATGAAGTTGTGGCGCAAGCCCGCCTAAAAATTCCTGCTTCATCGCCCCTGTTTGACCCGCTACCACCTGGTTCTTCTCTAGGTAACTGTAGATGCGGTCAAACGTAGATTTTTATTCAACAAATCACTCCGCGTCCGCACCCCACCTTGCAAAATTGCCTCTGCTGCTGCCCGCTCAATGTCCCTCTCCTGGAAGCAGGGCTCACGCATCCCCCACCTTGCCATCATCTTGTTCTGGAGCCTTTCCAAGTCTCAGGCCTCATAGCCAGACATATCCTCTGTGTCCCGGAGTTTATTCTTGTATGTGATAAAGAGGAAAACCATACAGACCTTATCCTCACCCGTCGCGTGTTTGGAGTCCGCAATATCCTTGAACCTTGCCAGAAAGCACCCAATATCCGCAGTGTCAAACCGGAGATGAGGAAAGATCTGCGGCCTAAGCCATACCCCTTGTGGAGCCTCAGCCGCCTCCAAAGGCTCCGACCGAGGAGGATCAAAACTGCTGGACCAAGTAGTTGGCGGTGGTGGAGGTGTTGGCCCGCCAGCTCCCAACTGGAGAGGGAAGGAAGTTGGGAAGTTTCATCCTGGAGTAATTTTTGGCAACATTGCACCTGCTAGCTTTCAGAGACCTAGAAAAAAGCTTGTTGCCGGCCAGACCCCCAGATGTGGAAACAAGAGGGGTGATACCCCCAAAGTTATCCTTGAGCTCTGGAAGTTATTGGTCTAAGAGTCTGTAAGGAGATTTGATGTGATGAGTTTAAGAATAGAGAGGGTTATGACAAGATAAATTCCTCCCCTCCAGTCCTTCCTATACCATTCCCTGGTGGTCCGGTGATATTAACTATATGATATGTATTGTAATCTGATGGCCTCCCCCCCAACCTGGAGTTGAGAGTGAGTTATTTTTGAGTCCTCCCTCTCAACCCTAACCTAGGTGCAACCACAAGCAGCAATATAAATGAAAACATAACCCCAATTACAGAACCCTAGCTCCACCCTGTTGGAGTATTGCCTCTATTGCTATAGTAGCTGTGGCAGATACCTGCAAAAAAAAAAATAATAATTGCCAAATATCAGTTTTAATGATTACACTGATAATATCAATAAAAAACTCAACTGATAGTAAGTTATCAGGAGTAAAAAAGCCACACCTTGAACCTCTAAAGAGATAAGGGGCCTAGCTTTAATAAATAAATCTCAAAGGAGACTTTCTTACACAAGGAAGCTCACACCCTTTATGATAGCCTAAAAAGGACTATAACTCCAATAGGACCTTGGACTCGAAATTGAAGTTGATTTTTTTATTGATAATATAATAAGATGTTGAATAACAAGGCCCCATTCAATCCTTTTGGTGGACTAAGTTGGATGGGCTTGTTAATATGAACTATCTGGTTTATGAAATACAATGAGGAATAGGTCTTGTAGGGACAAGACCCTCCTCTTTTATATTGCAAGAGTCCTCAGGGGGACTCAGGGAATAATCAGGGGAGTACACCACTGTCCTAGATTTTGTCTCCAGTGGCTCAGAGCACCAAGCAATCATCCCCAATGTATAATAACATTTACATACTCATTGGGGTCTATTTTCAAGTTAAGGTTGTAATTTATTTACTCAGAAGTTTAAAGTGATGGGGGGAATCACCCCAGTCACTTATTCTCCTTCAAGAGGAAGCTCTCAAGGCTTCAGAATCCATGTACTTACCCTCTAACTCTCTGTAGATCCATCAGAGCATGTTTTCAAAGAATTACAACCTAATTATTAGATATTCTTAATCCACATAGATATGTATACTCTGGGTAAGTATTCCCACAGAGTTTATCTGCACCAGGGGAGTTTCATAGCTTCTGAGTGTAAGCTTTTTCAGCATGATTAACTTCTTGAAAGTTATCTACAAGCTGGAAGGAGAGTTCTTAGAAAATAATTCACAATTCACCTAAAAATCTGGGTTATGGTAGATAAGGATTATTACAGAATATAGTTTCCACAGAGGGAAATATTTAAAGACATTAATTGTACATCCAATTGGAAGCTTCCAGAGGATTGTAATCTAGAGTAAAGTTATAAGATCTCCCACAAATTATAATATAAACCTTCAAGGTTTTATGGGATGATTTCTAATATTAAGACATACTACAAAAATATGATTATATGAAACTTTATATGTCAAAAATATGGATATGTAATGGACTAATGGAGGCTTTAACACACTATCTAGGTACTCCGAAGGGTACTAAGACATTCCTTAACCACTATACTACCAAGACTTGTGAGTTGGGCAGCCTATTGGACACCAATACATGTCTCATGGCTGACACACCCTAACCCTACCCCATACCACCCACCCTGTCCAAAACCCTCCCCTTTGATATCACCTATGTCCCGTTTGTCCTTCTCATGGCATGGCCCTCTGCCGTGCCCTACTTGGAGCCCCCCGGGTTTATCCGTCTGCGCACGCCCGCGGATCCCGCAATCCGTGAGTTGGCCCGCACTTATGCCCGCACAAACCTCCCCGGCGCGTATAACCCCCAATTGTCCCGCCCTTGCCTTCTGGACTAGCCCCCCGCAAGCTTGGTTGGGCAGGCTCCATCACTTGTTCCGTGTTCCCTGGGCGGGTCGCGGCCTGGTGCCCCCCCAGAGTAGGTCCAACCCGCACCTGGTGCCAAGCCCCGCAATCCCTGCTGCTGAGCCCTCAAACACTGCTGCTGAGCCTGCAGCAGGCACTTCTGAGACAGCACGCACCCCAAATGCTGAGCCCGACCTACCCAACTGCTGAGCACGCAGCCTGCACCGCAGCTCCCAATCCAAGGTTATAAATACAACACCACACCGGCCGGATGAAGGAGCAAAGAAAATTTGGTCTTTGTTGTTGTTTCCAATGACGGTGATGACAACCAAACAATGGGATGATGCCGATAAAGATGAAGATGGAGGATGTTTGATGGGTGGTGGTAAGGCCAATATTGACCGTTGTCATTGATGGGCTGGATTTATGGCCAATTAAAAGTTGGAGAACGGATTGAGGATGTCAATGGTTTGCAGAAGCTTGGCCAGAAATCAGGGCTGCAAGCACAACAAGGAGGAATTGAATGGGGGATATGGGGATTTGGAATCCCTGGAGAGCTCTTCCTTCACCATTAGTACAGGGAGGAGCTGTGAAACTGAGAAATGGAAGAGTTCCCATCAAGATACATAAAGTATTCTTTTTTTTTGAATGATGTTGGATAAAAGATTATATATATATAAAATAAAAAAAAATCCCTTTTTCTGAGGTTTCCCAAATTGTTCACCACACTGCAATTGGCGCTTCTGCCAGGGTTGGTCCTGGGTGGGAGGAAGACTTATTTGAACACAACAGGTTCAACCTTGCCATATGCTCAATGAGATGATCCAAATCAATTTTGCTCTCCACAGCCCAATTGATGACTCCTAGATTGGGAAGGATAGAAACACTCTTGTCCAGTGAACTTTTGACTAGGATGTGTTTTTACAAGTGCGGCTGCACTTCCAATCAGAGTTGCAGCGCAAGCCCACCCAAGAAGGCCTGATTCATTTCTCCCATCTACCCTGCAACGATGTTGTTTTTTTCAACATAATAATAGATCTGGTTGAACACCAACATGTATTCCACAAGTTCCTTCTGCTTCAGTACCCCTCTGTGCGCGCTTGCTTTCACTTTGGCCCAATTTAAATTGCTTTTGTGGAACCTGGGCTTGCGTTTCCCCCACCTTTCCAAAATTTTGCCTTTCAACCTTTCTCAGTCCTGGTTCTTGTATCCAACCATCTCTTCCATGTACCAAAGCTTCTCCTCCTCCATCATGAAAAGGAAAATGGTGCAGACCTTGTCTGTGCCTTCCACGCCCTCAGAATCTGCAATCCCTTCAAAACTCATGAGTAACCATTCCATTTCTGCAGTATTGAACCAAAGATGAGGAAAATCCCTCAGCTTGAGCCATACCTGGCAAGAAGCCTTGCCTTCTTTTGATGGGGGGGAGCACAACCGCTTGGCCTAACTGTGTGAGGAGTCCCAAGCGGAGGGGGAGGCAAGGATTTGGACCCTGCCCACATAGGGAAAGAATTTGGTAAAAATTGGATCCAGGGATGTTTTTTGGCAGCATCACACCGTTTTACCTTTGATAGACTGAGGATAGATTATTCATTCATAGACAGACCCTCACATGTGGAAACAAGAGAGAAATAATCCCCCATAGTACTCCTAAGGTTTGGAAGGTATTGGTCCTAACTACTGTAAGGAGGAGGATGCACCCTTTGTCAGCTTGCTACAATTGCAGAGCAAGCTGCAAAAGTAACAAAAATAACACAAAACAAATATTATTAAAATTAACCTCAGAAGGAGTAGGAAAACCATGAATATTAGGATTTTCCACCCAAAATTAGGTAGGGTCATTCACTGAACCCACCCTTGAAATCCAACTCCTTATAGTTTCAAATAATTAAGAAAAGAAACACCAAAATACCACAGAGCCACTATTGCACTTTTTGGCCATTTAAATATTTCACATATATTGTCACATATAGTTTTCACACCTAATATTCAGTCAGAATTGAGGTGTTGTGTATATTTTAGGAGTTACAGACAGAAATGTGTGTTGAATATTTTACTGCTCTTTACATTTTTAATACTCTTCTTTTTCTCCTTGATCTTTCTCTTTTAATTTCTCCTCTTTATGTTTCATTTCTTTTTGTTTTCTTTTGTTCTTTAAGTTTCTGTTTCATCTTTTACTCTGACTGTCAGCTCTTCAGCTTCATCTCTCCTCTGTCACTTTGGTATCACTGCACACTTTCATGCGCGCACTCTTGACTACATGAGTTAACCTAAGTCCTCACCTGTAAAGGAGGATATCTTGCAGAAGAGCTCACCCCAAGATGATGATCAACGGGACCACAATCCTAACTTGAAAAACCCACAAAACTCAAAATCTCAAAGCTTCATTTGTTGCTATTGATCTTTCTCTTTGACGTTACCTATTTCTCAATCTCTCTTTTCTCTTTGTTTTTTTTTCATAAACTCTCTACCTCGAACCTCTTGATCTCAACCTCAAGTCAACCACCCAGAATTCTTCAATCTCAAGTATGTCTGTCACGGCTGGTTTCTTTCAAGCTCTCTACCTGAAGCTCTAACTCTCAGCCTATCTTTTATCAGCCCGCTTGCACCTCAATCATCAACACTATCAACCACTCTTTTTCCAATAATTTCTCTTCTTTGTTTCTTAAGTCCATCCGCTTGATTTTGGTAGTATACTGTTCTTCTTCTTCTTTATTTGAGTCTCTTCTTCTCTTGTTTCTATTCTTTTACTGATGATTTGCTCTGTGAAGCCCTTTTTATGCTTATATTTCTTTGAAATCAACCTTAGAAATTTATCAAGGTTAAAAGCCAAAGAGCAGCCCAACTCTCCTCACCGGCACCATGGAGGGATCAAGAAACAGCAATGGATTTCGAAAAATTATTCTCAAATCAGAACTTGAGGCAGTACCCATTCTCACTGACAAAAACTACTCGATCTGGAAGGACAAAATGACAATCCTCTTGGAATTGAAAGGCGTCAAGGAAGCTCTCAAGGATGAAACCAAAACTCTCAAGACTACAGATGAAATGGAGATCAGGGTCATATTACTCTCTCAAATTGATTCTATTACCCACAATAATGTCGTTAATCCAACCAACATCACCTCCGCAAAACTGCTCTGGCAAACCATCAAGGAGAGATTTTCCTCTTCTCAAACAGCCAATCGAGCTAGACTCTTTAATGAATTCCTCTACCAGCAATTCAAAACCAATTTGATTAATCTGTTTATCACTGAAACAAAAATCTCCATGAAGAAAATGATTGACGTAGGAATTGATCTTCCAGATGATATTCTTGCCTATCTTATTCTTTTTAAATTCCCTTCTACTCTTCAATCTCTACTTAAAAAAAATATGCATTCCGACAAAAGTGTCTCAGTCAAACTAGTTCTAAACCATCTCACTCAACTCAACAATGAAACCAAATTGAAAGCCAAAGATGTCAAAACATCCCTTGATACCGCTCTAGTTGTCTCACGCAACGTCAAAAAGCCCTTTTCTCAAGATCTCCGCTGCAAGAGAGGTCATCACAATCCACTATCTCCTGGTCATACAGAGGACGAATGCTGGCACAAACACAAACACCTGACTCAAGATTGGTGGAAAGAAGCCCAAGCCAATTGGAGAGCACAATTCAATTCCAACTCCAAAGGAAAGGAAGTCGCTCACTATCACTCTCTCCTCACCACCTGGATTGAAGAAATAAACTCACTTAATCAAATCATTCTTGATTCTGGGGCGTCCTGCCACATGTTCAACTCTGCTAGCTTTTTCATTGATCTTACTCTATGCTCTGAAGATTAGTCAATCAGCACTGGCAAGGAAGGTGCTAAGCTCCCTATCAAGGGAAAGGGAACGGTTCAACTCACTTGGAAGGAAACCTCCGTCACACTCTCCAATGCCTTCTTTGTTCCCGATCTTGTAGTCAATCTCATCAGTCCTGGAGAACTCATAGTCTCTAAAAGATGCTCCTTAACCTCTGATGGAAATCAGTTTCAACTTTTCTCCAACTCTTGTCCTGTCTTCTCGGGTTTTATTCAAGGTAATCTTTTTGTCCTCCACAATCCTTCTAAGGTAGGATTCAATCAGAAGCTCTGCTACATCTCCCAAAACAATTGGACCTCCGACAAACTCAAGAGTGTTCATTTATCCTTTGGACATGCCAGTCCATATCAACTCAAAAACCTTTTTCCCAATCTTGGTTCCAATCTCATGTCAGAATTCCAGTTCAAAGACTGTCTATTTTCTAAAATCACCAAAAGTTCTTTCAAAAACACCTCAACTTCTGCCAACCATCCTTTTGAACAACTCCATGTCAATCTCGTTGGTCCCATCACTCCCTCTTCCCAAAACGGCATGAATTATGTGATGACCATTGTCAACAATTTCTCTGGCTATATTTCTGCAATTCCTCTTCAACAAAAATCTGATGCCGCGTCACAACTTAAATCAATCCTAAACTTTGAAAAACAAAAACGTAACTCCTTCCCTGCCACCATCTGCTCTGAAAGAGGAGGAGAATTTATTTCCTCCAATCTAAAGGACTTCTTTCAATCTAACTCCATCCAACACCTCATCACTGAACCTTATCATCACAAACACAACGGCAAGGTCAAACAAGCTAACAGAACTCTGACCAAATCCATACAATCCATCCTCCAAAGCTCAAAGCTACCCCTTGGTCTCTGGGCCGAAATTGCCAAATCTGCTTGCCTGGTTCTCAACCAAATTCCCAAGACTCCGAACTCTCCCTCTCCTTACCAAATGTTTTTTAACAAAACTCTTCCCCTCAACTACTTCCATCCAATCGGTTCCAAGGCTGTCTATCTCAACACCAAGGTAGCTTGAGGAAAAAAATTCAAAGAACGCGGCCTTGCTGGCATTCTTGTGGGCTACAACCCTCACTTTCTTTCCTATTGTATCCTCTGCCCTGACAATTCTATTATTTCCTGCAAACATGTGAAAATACTCAAAAACTGTTCTTCTGATCAGATACTTTCTTCCACTCCCAATTCCGAATCCAATCTTGTTCCTCCTCTCAACTTGGACATTGATTTTCCTCTTTCTTTCTCCTTTCCTGAATTTTTGTCTCCTCCCCCTTCTCACAATGCTCCTGCTGATACCAACAGAAAAAATCCCTTTCTCTCTTCCAAATGCTCCGTTGATCTTGATTCAGACTCCTCTTCCGATTCATCTGACTATCTTGCTACTCAACTAAAACCAAATTATACTCTACAAGATCGCTCTTCCATCAATCCTCCTCAAAGATATGGTTACCATCACTACTTTGTGCCCAAGACCTACAAACAAGCCAAGAAATGTTTTGACTCACCAAATTGGGAAGCTTCTATGGACGTCGAACTCAACGGCATTGAAGAACTCAAGGTATGGGATGACTACGACGGACCTGAACCTGTCAATCCTCTAAATACAACCTGGGTCTACCGTCTTAAAGACAATTGCCACGGTGATCCTCTCATCTACAAAAGCCGGCTTTGCGTCCAGGGATTCAATCAAATCTATGGATTAGACTATCTTGAAACCTTTTCACCCACCGGAAAGGCTGCCTCCCTTTGTATTGCACTTCTCATTGGTCCTTATCACTCTCTTCCTATCACCCAATTGGACGTTAAAAGTGCTTTTCTAAATGCACCACTGTCCAACACTGTCATCATTAAACGTCCCAAAGGATCAAAACAAACTTTGAAATAACTCATTCTAAACAAATCTCTGTATGGACTCAAACAGGCCCCAGCCAACTGGTTCAGCACCCTTACCTCTTGGATTTGCGATCAAGGCTTCCACAAATCTATGTCTGACCCGTGTCTTTACATTCATCCCTTGACCAACTCAGTTCTTTTCTTCCACGTTGATGATCTCATCCTTGTAGGTTCTGGCGATTATTTCTTAACCAATTTTCTCAAACGCTTTCCAAACTCTAGCCATCACAAACCCAACACCATACTGGGTATGAAGTTTGAAAGACTCAAAGACTCAATCTTATTGTCTCAACCCAAGAACATTGAACATGGTCTCAAAGAATTAAAATTGATGGATTTCAAACCATCCACCATTCCTCTTACTTTCAATACCAATCTTGCCCCTTCCACCAAAGAAGAACACCAAGAGTTTCTCTGTCTTAATATCAACTACCAATCAGCTCTCTTCTTAATGAACTATATTGCTTGCCTGACTCGCCCAGATCTAAGCTTTGCTGTCTCCAGTCTGGCAATATTCTGCAAAAAGCCTGGCATTCAACACTGGAGAGAAGTCAAGCGTTGCTGGAAATACTTTAACGCTACCAACAATCTCAAACTCTCTCTCTCAGTCCGCAACTCTGAGACTCAAATTCACTGTTACAGCAATGCTACTTGGGGGAATGATCTAGAAACCAGAAGATCACAATCAGGTCACCTGTCCTTGCTCTTTGTCTCTCTCATCTCCTGGAGAAGCTATTGCCAAAGGAACGTTAGTCACTTGACCACCAAAGCTGAACACAACCCACTTGTTGACTCTTTTCTGGAAGCCATCTGGATGAAGGACTTAGTATCCAAACTCTGGAAGAAAGATGTAGAACCCAGCAAACATCACGTGTAAAACAAAGGTATAATCAACAAAATCAAAAAGTTTGGGTGCAATTCTAAAACTTGACACATTTAAATAAAAACAAAAGGTATTCAAGAAGAATTGAAACGTGGCAATCTGATCATAGATCTCATTCCATCTGAAAAGATGAATGCAGACGGACTCACAAAGGCTTTGCCTCCAACTCTCCTGGCCAATCTCTGTGCTCTAATCAACCCTAATTTCTCTTACGTCTCCAGCCCTACCAGACACGGGGGGTGTTGAATATTTTACTGCTATTTACATTTTTAATACTCTTCTTTTTCTTCTTGATCTTTCTCTTTTAATTTCTCCTCTTTATGTTTCATGTCTTTTTGTTTTCTTTTGTTCTTTAAGTTTCTGTTTCATCTTTTACTCTGACTGTCCGCTCTTCAGCTTCATCTCTCCTCTGTCACTTTGGTATCACCGCACACTTTCACGCGCGCACTCTTGACTACATGAGTTAACCTAAGTCCTCAACTTTAAAGGAGGAGATCTGGCAGAAGAGCTGACCGCAAGATGATGATCAATGGGACCACAATCCTAACTCGACAAACCCGCAAAACTCAAAATCTCAAAGCTTCATTGCTTGCTATTGATTTTTCTCTTTGACGTTACCTATTTCTCAATCTCTCTTTTCTCTTTGTTATTTTTTTCATAAACTCTCTACCTTGAACCACTCAATCTCAACCTCAAGTCAACCACCCAGAATTCTTCAATTTTGAGTATGTCTGTCACGGCTGGTTTCTTTCAAGCTCTCTACCTGCAGCTCTAGATCTCAGCCTATCTTTTATCAGCCCGCTTGAACCTCAATCATCAACACTATCGACCACTCTTTTTCCAATAATTTCTCTTCTTTGTTTCTTAAGTCCATCCGCTTGATATTGGTAGTATACTGGTCTTCTTCTTCTTTATTTGAGTCTCTTCTTCTCTTGTTTCTATTCTTTTACTGATGATTTGCTCTGTGCAGCCCTTTTTATTGTTTTATTTCTTTGAAATCAACCTTAGAAATTTATCAATGTGTTCTGTCACAGTTCCCGCATGCAGCTGTGGCAGCAAATACACCTGCGCTCAGCTGAGCTACAGCACTGTCACCCTTTCCAAAGTCGTGTACAAAGCCCCAGGCCTCTGACAAGTACACAGCTGCGGGACTATGGGTTGACAAAGTGACAGGCGGCCTGAGAAACCTAGGTATTGCATAAACATGCTACAACCTACACGGGAACATTCTACATATGTAATAAATGTTCCCATGGATATTGGATAGTCTAAAAATACAAAAAATTATATAAAAATACCTAAATAACCTTTATATATATTTTTTATTAAATATAATTCAAAGTACCAAAAATGTCAAAAATAAGATAATGACTACTTCTAAAAATATCTTAAAATACTTTATTATACACTTATTTGTTGAGAGGAAATCTGCTTCTCACACTGCTCCTGCCTGCTCCTCACACTGCTCCCGCTCCCCGCACCGACTTAGCTTCTCACACCGCTCCGGTGTAAGACTCCAAACGGTGCTAGGCCGTGGCGTTTCTGTGGAGGGGAAAGGTTCTGTTTAGGCTGCCCTCCTGAGTGTTACAAAAATATTTAAATGTAACCAAGATCAAGGTCCAGAACCTGGTAAATGAGGAATCAAGGAGTAGAGGATAAAGATGATAATAGTTTGGTAGCAACGGAACAGCACTATCTGAGACAAGATTATGCAAGGAAAACTTGAACAAAAGAAGTTAAAGTCTTCCTAGAGTTCAAAGAACAAAAGCTGTTGTGTGTAAACAACTCCCACAAGCTAATAACTCTGGTTGTCAGCAGAATATTGGGGATGATCAACTCAAACCCAAGCAACCTCCAGGTTCTCAATGAACCTGCCCAACTCTCCGCAATCAAGCCCTTTAAGGGTACCAGATAACTGAGGGTGGCTGTACGATACAAAGCACAATGTTTAAGAAGCTCTAAAACAAACAGTAACTGATTTGAAGCAAGGATAACCTCAACACTTCTCAAGGGACTCAAGAGTAGGCTGGCAGAATGCAACTCCAAAGAAGCTAAGGGGAGATATAATACTCCAGGTCTTAAGCTTAATAAGACCTCTTCAATTAATTTTGATTGTCTCCAGAAAGGTGATCAGGGATCAGGACCAGTATGGTCAGAGAAAGGGATCAAGGAGTGGTATGACACACTCAAAAATTCCAACAGACAGAATTTTTCTTCAACCAGCAAGGCTATTGGTTGGTGATAAGGATCAGGGATCAAGGGTTGAGTATGGAGGCTCAAGGATCAAAGGTGTACTGATTTCATTCTGGATCGTTCCATGTTCTGATGATTGCTGATGATGATCAAAAAGGCAGGGGAGAGCCCCTCCTTATATGGGCAGGAGGCCCTGTTAGACTATATACAACGGATTCTACAAATAGAGCGGAAAAGGGAAGGCAACCATGTGGTCACTCGCGTCCGTCTGTGGATGGGCGCGCGTAACAATACCAGAGGCACCCCCCCCCCTTGTCCAAAGGCGGAAGTGGGTGGGAGAGAGGAATGAACCAAACCGCTGCGGATGTTCGCGTGCGGTTGTTGGCGCTCTTCCAAAGGCGGAAGCGGGTGGGAGAGTCCCAGGAAAGGTGACGGATGAAGTCCATGAGAGCGCGGATGGGCGGATAGGAGATTGGTTTGAGAAAGTTGAGTAAATCCTGACGGCCTTGAGATCCACACCTGATAGATCAAGTGCAATGGGAGGTTTGACGGATCCAAGGATTTGCCAAATGCTTGGGGGTGAGGTCGGGATGGATTCAGTAAATCATGGATGACCGCCGTGTAACGGTAGCATTGAGGAGATTGGGACGCGCGACGACAAAGATGAAGACACGCAAAAACAAAGATGAGGACGTGCTATGACAACGGCGGAGATGTCAAGCAACACAAATAAAGGACGCGGGACGCGCGTGGATGAAAGGAGCCCGGCGCGGCGCGCGACGCGGATAATGGAAGCGCAGCGCGCGCAGCGCGGCCTGCGCGCGCGCGGGTAAAGGAAGGTTTGGATGAGCCTGAGGATAAGTTGTTCAGCCGGAAGGTACGTTTGCGCAACAGTTTATGGATTGAGGTCTTAAGGCGGCCAGGGTGTCCAGGATGGGGCACCACATCAGCGCGGCGTGCGCGCACGCGGGTAAAGGACGGTTTGGATTGTTATAATTATGGCCAGCAATTAGCTTAGGCAAATGAGCAGTATTTAAAGCAAAAGAAATGCTGGACACTGTGTGTCAATAATGGCTAATGGGGCTCTCACAATGGGGCAATATGTTGGATGAATTCGATTGGATGATGAATGAATGGATGGAAAACAGCAGGGAGAAGGGCTCCTTAAGTACAAAAGATTGGCCTCTTGTGAGCCCATGATACAACAAGCCAAAAGGCAAATTTTCCGCCCCAAAAGGGCTCTACAGGCTCTACTTGCCTTGTTACTTGGTTTGGACTAAATCAGCCCACATGGCATCAGTCCCTGTACCCTTACAACCAGCCTATTCTGGTTATTTCTGGTGTTTCCACCTCAATGGGGCTGAACCAGCCCCTTAACTGTTCAATCCCCTTGGCTGGTTGTCCTTTACAACCATCCATGATGACCTTTATTGCCTTGTTTACGGGCTGGTTGCCTCATGCAGCCAGCCCCTGGCCCCTCAAATGGGCCAGGTGGGACCCAGGGCACACCTGGGTCCGGTCTCAGACTCACATGGGGGGGGGTGACCAGCGGACATGTTGTCCCCCCCCCTTTTTCTCTCAAATCCCTGGTGGGGGCGGTCAAATCCCCTCACCAGGGGCCCTGGGGGTCGATACCTCCAGGGCGTCATCAAGTACGTTGGCCTGGGAGGTGATCAGGTCCCCCCAGGCCCATTGCTCCTCCCCCTTGGTAAAGGGGGGGGGGAGAGCGTCCCTGCCCTGCTCGGTCGCCTCGAACGATCGATGGTGGGGGGGTGATGAATTCCCCCCCACCTGCCGGTCTCTACCCTTGCGGCCGGCGCCGCCACCTCCTTGGGCAAGGGGGTGGTCAGGTCCCCCCTGCCCTGGCCAACCGCGCTGTCACGGTCGGTCGCTGGCTGGATCAACCCAGCCAGCCTGCCCCCTCCCCCTCGCAACGGCGAGCGAGGGGAGGGGGAGCGAGCCGGGGCCGCGAGCCCCGGCTCCGGGGCGCTGGTTGCCGGTCGCGACCAGCCGGGCCCGCGCGGCATCGCACCGCGCGGGATCCCTCGGCCGCGCAACAGCCCCGCGCGGGCCGTCGGGCCCCGCGTGGGCCGTGCCGAGGAACACAGGCGGCCCCGAACGGGCCGCGACGCGAGCAGCAGCCCCGAGCGGGCCGCGACACGGGCGGCAACCCTAATGGGCCGCCCCAAGCCCAAATTGTGAGAAAAGACTACCTTTGCGGGCCAGCCCGTCTGGCCAAGTATGTCCAAAATAAACCTTGGGCCCAATTATGCCCATACAAGCCTATCTGGCCGTATTTGCCCATATACCCCATCGGGCCCGTTAGGGCCCGTGTACCAATGGGTCTATTTCACGCGTTTTGAGGCCAGTTTCCCCAACTCTGTAACATCCACATGGGCCCGTATGGTCCGTGTGTGTGTCCAATGGGCCTTAGAGGCCCATTTGTGCATCCCATTTGGATTACACTTATACGTAGCACCCGCGTAAGTGCGTACGTATTTTAACACACCCCCTTAATCCAAAAGGGGTGACATCCGCATATTAGTCACAAAGCCTTGATGCTTGTTTCTGTCTAATGCCTTAGTCAAGATATCTGCAATCATTGCTCCAGTGGGCATGTACCTCAACACAATCTCATTGCAGTTAACTGCGTCGCGAATATAGTTATAGTGAACATCAATATGTTTTGTTCTTGAATGGAACACTTGGTTTTGTGCCAACGCAATGGCACTCTGGTTATCGGAATACAACAACGCAAACCCTTGTGGTTTATGTGTATCCTCTAAGACTTTTCTCAACCATTTTGCTTCCTGTGAAGCTGCTAAGTAAGCTCTATACTCAGCCTCTGTTGATGAAAGACTTATTGCCGACACCTTCATGGACATCCATGACACCAGATTCTTACCTAAAAAGAATACAAAACCACTTTTTGATTCCCTAGTGTTACCATCTGCCCAACTTGCATCGGAATAACTAACCAAATCAAAGTTTGCTGACTTTGTAAACAACAGTCCCAGACTGTGTGTTCCTTTAAGATACCTCATAACTCTCTTAAACGCTGACCAATGCCTCATGCTTGGCTTCTCTAAGTGTTGCAACAAGACCCCAATTGCAAACGCAATATTGGGCCTTGTACACTGCCCCAAATAATTAAGCGATCCAACAGCTGACCTGTAGTCATTCCCTGATTGAACAAACTCCAGATACTCCTCATCTGTAGACTTCTCTAAACGAATGTTTGACTGCATGGGAGTACCAAACTCCTTTGCATCCTCTAAGCCATACTGCTTAAGAAGAGCTTCAACGTAATGGCTTTGGTCTAACTTAATACCATTCTTGCCCTTACTAACTTTCATTCCTAGCACCTGTTGTGCCAGACCAAGATCTTTTATCTTGAACTCCTTTTTGAGTGTCTCCATGACTCTCTCTTTACCATCACCAATAATGATAATGTCATCAACCCATACAAACAAGATTGCATCCTTTCTCACAAAAAGGCAAGGATCGGCCTCAGACGTCTTAAAACCAATCTCTATCAGTTTCTCACTCATGGTGTTATACCATGACCTAGCTGCTTGCTTCAATCCATACAGGGATCTACACAGCTTGAGGACATATTCCCCTTTATCTGCCAAAAGAAAAGTTCTAACACAGATTTTCTTCATGGTTTCTGGTTTAGTCTCTACTAACCATTCACGAAAACCATCAGGAATTGACATATAAACAGTCTCCTCCTCTCCAAGTTTTGCATTCAAGTATGCTGTTACAAAATCAGCTTGTCTGATTTCTTCACCCAACTCCACTGCCAGAGCAATGATGTACCTGAAGGTGGACAGCCTTCCAGTTGGTGAGAAAGTTTCTTGGTAATCAATACCCTCTCTCTGCTTGAAGCCCTGTGCAACACATCTAGCCTTGAACCTTTTCAAAACTCCATTTGTGTCAAACTTCTTGTTTAACACCAATCGAGACCCCACAATGGTCTTTCCTTTTGGAACAGAATCCCGCTTAACCACTTCAAAGACACTATTATTCTCTAGAGAATCAAATTCCTCAAAAATAGCACTCTTCCAGTTGGCTCTCTCATCAGAATTCATAGCTTGGCCAAAGCTATTTGGGTTAACCCTGTTACCCATTTCTGAACTCAACTCCAGGACTTCATTGAGCATACACTGTTCCTGAAATGTATCTTCCTCATATCCTGCGGCAGCATAATGGGATCTCCACTCCCCGTACCTGTCAACCGGTACTCTAACCCTACCACTCCTTCTAACCGGAGGTGGAGGCTCATCAGGTTCTGATTCCACAGAATCACCTGGAGCGGGTACTGAACCCTCTTGTGGCACGTCTGCCACCTCTTCATCTTCTGGAACCACATGTTCCACAGCTTTTGCTGGTGAAATAGGTGCTAATTCTATTTCTTGTTGTGGCTTAATCACAACGACATCTTCACTCCTTTTGAGAGGAAAGGTACTTTCGTCGAATTTTACATCCCTGCTACGGATAACCTTTCTTGTCCCTGGACAATAGATCCTATAAGATTTACTTATTAAATCATAGCCTACAAGTGCCCCTGTTCTGGCTCTAGGGTCTAATTTTCCAACCATTTCATTATGGTGGACACTATAATACACCAAGCAACCAATTTTTCTTAGGTGTGATGTTTTGGGGTACAACTTCCAAAACTGATAATGGGGGCACTTCCCATTAACACTTACAATGTTGTGCAACAGACACACCGTGCACATCAACTCAGCCCATAAGAACTTTGGCAGACCAGATTGAGACATAATAGTTCTGACTTTGTCCAGTAAAGTCCTATTCATTCTCTCAACTATTCCATTATTTTGTGGAGTACTTGCAGTAGTGACTATATGAATGATACCATAATCTTTCAACAGCCTCCCAAAATCTTTACTCACAAATTCACCCCCTCCATCGGTAATAACCCTCTTGATCTCCTTCATCAGACCATTCTGTTTCCAGACTTTGAAGATTACAGAAACCTCCTCTGTGGTCTGATCCTTAGATCGAATTGGTTTAACCCAAACATAATTAGTTGCAGTATCAACTAAATTGATGAAGTATCTTGCCCCACCAAGGGACTCTGGAGTGAATGGCCCTGCCAAATCAATGGAAAATTCCTCTCTAGGAACATCTGTGTGATCTCTACTCTTAGAGAACACATTTCTAGTCTTAGCCCCCAAGGTACAACTCTCACAGTTGCTGTCCTTTACCTTATGGCCACTTCTATTGTGAGAAACAGTGCTCAGAGCTGAGAATTTGAACAAGCTTGCACAAAGAAGCTTATTCCGAACTTGTCCACTAAGAACAGTTCTCCCATTCATATCAATAACAAACATATCTCCTTTAAGATAACGAATTTGGAAACCTTTTTTCCATAACACCCCAAGAGACACAAGGTTGTAAGGCAACTCTGGTACATAGAACACTTTATCAAAAGTAATTTGGAAACCCAGTTGATTTGCAAGAATAACTTTTCCAATTCCTTTAATCTGAATTGTTCTGCCTTTCTGACCAATATTTACAACCCCATCATAATCACTAAGATTTGAAAATAAATTTGGTTCAAAAAACATGTGATCTGTACAACCAGAATCAATTAAAACAAGAACATCCTCCTTCAATCCTCCTAGTAGGAAAGAAGCTTTATCAGTCACTGATAAGTTCTTATCTTTGAGGTTAAGATTACTCACTTCATAATCAATCAAGTCCATTTCTTGATCCTCATCGATTTTGGCCTTCTTGTTGGGACCTTCTTTCCCAACAGCCTCTTCAATTGGAGCATCCAACGCCACCATTGCAACATTTTTAGTTGTGAGATTGACCTCCTTGTCATTCCCTTCGGACTTCTTCCTTTTCTTGGCCTCCTTGCAGTCCTTAGCATAGTGACCCTTATTCTGACAATTGTAACATAAGACCTTGGACAAATCCTTTTTCGCCTTCTTGCAAGATTTTCCAGTCTTTCCAACTAGGGCTGTTCCAGAACCCCCCTTCATCTTGAATTGAAGGTCATCCTTTTCAATCCTTTTAAGCACATCCTCCTCCCCAGGAAGAGGATCCAATTGAGAAATGATTCTGACTAAGGAATCAAACTCTTTTGGCAGCTTTTGAAGGATTAAGAGTGACAAACACTCTGGATCCATGTTAAGTCCAGATGACTTGAACTTGGCTATACTAGACCTAGCCTCTGCCATAAACTGTTTACAATTTGAATATTGTAACTTGAACAGTTTATTAAAGGCTATACCCTTCTGGTGAACAGAATCACCAGCATACTTGGACTTAAGCAGCTTCCAAAGGATGCTGCCCCTCCTCCTCTCATCTTCCCTAAGAGTATCAGCAACCCATGTCACATGATTCTCATCAAGATGCCTAAGGATCAGATGGTAAGACTTCTTCTCCACCTCTGAACTGATCATAGTGTCATCTGCATCCATAATTTCCCCACAGCAGATGTTATCCAGCTCACTATCCATAAGGACAGCCCAAGCATTATATTTCTGACTATTCAGAACTATTTTGGAAGAGCTAACATCAGGGATATAGGACATCTTCTTGGAAAACTTGAGGTCTTTGAGGTTCTCCAAAGTAAGGTACAAAGGTCTAGATGGCTTGGAAGTAATGATAATGTTGGTACTGATAATGTGTTATAATTATGGCCAGCAATTAGCTTAGGCAAATGAGCAGTATTTAAAGCAAAAGAAATGCTGGACACTGTGTGTCAATAATGGCTAATGGGGCTCTCACAATGGGGCAATATGTTGGATGAATTTGATTGGATGATGAATGAATGGATGGAAAACAGCAGGGAGAAGGGCTCCTTAAGTACAAAAGATTGGCCTCTTGTGAGCCCATGATACAACAAGCCAAAAGGCAAATTTTCCGCCCCAAAAGGGCTCTACAGGCTCTACTGGCCTTGTTACTTGGTTTGGACTAAATCAGCCCACATGGCATCAGTCCCTGTACCCTTACAACCAGCCTATTCTGGTTATTTCTGGTGTTTCCACCTCAATGGGGCTGAACCAGCCCCTTAACTGTTCAATCCCCTTGGCTGGTTGTCCTTTACAACCAGCCAAGATGACCTTTATTGCCTTGTTTACAGGCTGGTTGCCTCATGCAGCCAGCCCCTGGCCCCTCAAATGGGCCAGGTGGGACCCAGGGCACACCTGGGTCCGGTCTCAGACTCACATGGGGGGGGGGGGTGACCAGCGGAAATGTTGTCCCCCCCCCTTTTTCTCTCAAATCCCTGGTGGGGGCGGTCAAATCCCCTCACCAGGGGCCCTGGGGGTCGATACCTCCAGGGCGTCGTCAAGTACGTTGGCCTGGGAGGTGATCAGGTCCCCCCAGGCCCATCGCTCCTCCCCTCGGTAAAGGGGGGGGGGAGAGCGTCCCTGCCCTGCTCGGTCGCCTCGAACAATCGATGGTGGGGGGGTGATGAATTCCCCCCCACCTGCCGGTCGCTACCCTTGCGGCCGGCGCCGCCACCTCCTTGGGCAAGGGGGTGGTCAGGTCCCCCCTGCCCTGGCCGACCGCGCTGTCGCGGTCGGTCGCTGGCTGGATCAACCCAGCCAGCCTGCCCCCTCCCCCTCGCAACGGCGAGCGAGGGGAGGGGGAGCGAGCCGGGGCCGCGAGCTCCGGCTCCGCGGCGCTGGTCGCTGGTCGCGACCAGCCGGGCCCACGCGGCATTGCACCGCGCGGGATCCCTCGGCCGCGCAACAGCCCCGCGCGGGCCGTCGGGCCCCGCGTGGGCCGTGCCGAGGAACACAGGTGGCCCCGAACGGGCCGCGACGCGAGCAGCGGCCCCGAGCGGGCTGCGACGCAAGCAGCGGCCGCAACACGGGCGGCAACCCTAATGGGCCGCCCCAAGCCCGAATTGTGAGAAAAGACTACTTTTGCGGGCCAGCCCGTCTGGCCAAGTATGTCCAAAATAAACTTTGGGCCCAATTATGCCCATACAAGCCCATCTGGCCGTATTTGCCCATATACCCCATCGGGCCCGGGTACCAATGGGTCTATTTCACGCGTTTTGAGGCCAGTTTCCCCAACTCTGTAACATCCACATGGGCCCGTATGGTCCGTGTGTGTGTCCAATGGGCCTTAGAGGCCCATTTGTGCATCCCATTTGGATTACACTTATACGTAGCACCCGCGTAAGTGCGTACGTATTTTAACATGGATGAGCCTGGGGATAAGTTGGTCAGCCGGACAGTACGTTTGCGCAACAATTTATCGATTGAGGTCTTAAGGCGGCCAGGGTGTCCAGGATGGGGGACCACATCTCTCCCCAACTTACAGACTGTCCCTAGTCTTGTCCGAGTTTGATGCCATAGAAAAAAGAAAGGAAAGAAAGATGATTGAAACCAAAGAATGGCCATTTTGATCTTGAGAGTGGTTGAGAAAAAAAATTTGTCAGTGTAAGACTCCAAACGGTGCTAAGCCGTGGCAGTTCTGTGGAGGGGAAAGGTGCTGTTTAGGCTGCCCTCCTAGGAGTTACAATAATATTTAAATGTAACCAGAATCAAGGTCCAGGACCTTATGGATGAGAAATCACAATAAGGGAAGAGGATAAGAGTTGTCGGTAGCGGTGGAAACAACACTATCTGAGGCAAGATGGTGCAGGTAAAGACTTGAAAAAATAAGTCAAGGTTTGTTCAGAGTTCAATAGAACAAGGCAGTTGTAAGTAACAACACCCACAAGCTAATAACTCTGGTTGTCAGCAGCTGATTAGGAAAGATCAACTCAATCCCAACCAACCTCCAGGTTCTCAATGAACCTGCCCAACTCTCCGCAATCAAGCGCTTGAAGGGTACCAGATAACTGTGGGAGGCTGAAAAAAACAAAAGCAATTTTTTTATGAAGCTCTAGAAGCAAATCAATAACAAATTTGAGCAAGAATATCCCAACACTTCTCAAGGAACTCAAGAATAGCGTGGCGAAATTCAACCTCAAAGAAGAAGGGAGGTATAACACTCCAGGTTTTAAGCTTAATAAAAACTCTTCAATCAAACGTGATTGGCTCCAGAAAGATGATCAAGGAGAGATCAAGACCAGTATGGTCGGAAAAAGGGATCAGAGTGGTATAACACACTCAAGAATTCAGGCAGACAGGAATTCTTCTTCAACCAGCAAGGCTATTGGTTGGTGATAAGGATCAAGGTCACAAAGGACAGAGTTTGAGTATGGAGGCTCAAAGGATCAAGGGGCAATCATAGATATACCTGGATAAATGGCTCAGATAGGTGGGGAAGGATGCCCACAGATAAGTTGATTACTGATGATGGTCTGATAGGATGATGGGATCCTCTGATGTTCTGGGATGCTCCGATGATAGGACAAAAGGCAGGGGAGAGCCCCTCCTTTTATAGACATGAGGCCCTGTATACTATGTACAAGAGAGATTTACAAATAGGTGCGGAAAAAAAATGAAAACATAAAAAATGAAAAATAAAAAAAAAAAAAAAAAAAAATTACATGAGAGGAAAAGGAGATGTCGCCCGCGTCGAGAATGACCGCGTGCAACCAGATGGACACCCGCGACAGCGGTCGCGGGTGTTGACAACGGTTGTCGTCGCCCGATCGGCGGCGACAACGGGGTGAAAGTTCCGACGGCCGCGAGCGGTCGCTCGCGGTCGTTGGTCGGATCGGATGATCAGCGAGGAGGGAGTAAATCAAAAAGTTTGTCATGATGAATGAGCAGGCCGTTGGCTTGATCGCCACTCTGAAATCGGGGAGCAGAGTGAGGATGATCATGATGACGATTGAAGAGACGTGAATAATGTTCGTCGAGGTTGGGGTCAAAATGAGAACCGGTGGAGTTGAATTCGTGACGAGGGAGTGAATGATGAGGAAGGTAATCAATGGGAGCCAAATAAGGGTTTGTTGACGCGTTTGGGGTCGCGATCGAGGGGGTCTTGGTGGACATCATGGGGCGATGGAGGATGATGGGAGTTGGGTGTGATGGAGAGGGAATCGGTGGTGGATGGGATCATCAAAAGTGGTTTGACAATCGCTCGCGTCGCCAAAAGTCAGGGCCACGAGCGCAACAAGTGGGAGTTGAACATAGGAAGAGTGGAGCGAAGCGGAGAGACAGGCAAGAGGCCTGTCCTAGACCGCTAGGACAGGGAGGAGTTGAGAGATGGGGGGAAATGAAGGTAACCATAGGGGTACAACTGAAATCCGGTTTTTTTTTATTTTTTTCCGTGGTGTCCCGGATTGGTCACCACAACTCTCTTCAACTTACAGACTGTCCCTATTCTGCATCTAAAATTTGAAGGGATTAAAAAAAAAACAGGGAACAAAGAAATTGAAGCAAAGATTGGCCATTTCTTGATCTTGAGAGCAACTGAGGAGTTGAGGAAAATATATTTATTCTTCCAAATGAACCCTAGAAGCGGCAGGAATAGAACAAGGAGGGCGTCCCAGGTGCTCACATATGTGGCATACAGTAGAGTTTTACAAAAAAAAGAAAACGCAGCCAATGACCCTGGTGGTGCACAATTGGCAGGACTTACTTCTGAGATAAGTTGCCCCCACGACAATGAAACTTCTTGACTTGATCAGCAGAGAACCTTCTGGCCAACCAAGTACCATCCAGCTCCTCCAAAACATAATATCCACCCCTAACTTGATGAATCACTTGATAAGGGCCATTCCAACGATTAGAGAAAAGCTTGCCCCACTGGGTTTCCAAAGATCGATTATAAGCTAAAACTAGGTCACCAGGGTTCAAGGGCTCCCTGATTCGATTAGAGTGCTTGTCCTCCCAATACTGGACGGATTTTGCTCTGGCCTCCATCATCGTTTGATAAGCTTCATCACAAACGTCTTCACTTCGCTCCAGTTGCTTGGATCTAGCAACTAACAGATCAGTGGTTGAGGACACCTCTTCCCAAGAAATGCCCAAGAAAGATTCCATTTCCAGATCCAAAGGAAGGACTGCTCTTTGACCAAAGATGATTTCATAAGGTGAGTAGCCAGTAGTTCTTTTTGTTGAGATTCGATCAGAGAAGAGAACAAGAGGAAGGAATTTGAAAGAATTCTTTCCACTTTCACCAGCCAGTTTAACAAGTGCAGCCTTCAAAGGGGCATGGCCTAGTTCCACCATGCCTTGGCCTTCAGGATAATAAGGAGTAGTAACTCTATGTTGTCCAGGAAGGGATTGGATCATTTCAGCAAGCTTGCCCCCAAATTCAGAGCCACCATCAGTAGAGTAAGATCGAGCCAGGCCATAACGCATTGTCCAGGTCTCGTAGAGGAAAGCTGCCACTGATTCAGAGCTAAGGTTCTTAAGAAATTTTGCTTCAACCCATCCGGAAAAATCATCTCTAGCCACAATGAGGTACTTAGCACCACCTGCCTTAATATGAACCACATCCATAGCAATCCTTCCAAAGACAGTGGACTCCCCAGTAGGATAACAAATTTCAGCTGGGCGCCTAAGATCACGTTTTTGACAAACTTCACAACTCTTGCACCATTGGGAGACGGATTTCTTCAACGATGGCCACCAGAACCGTTTGGATAGTCGTCGATAAGTTTCAGTTTCCCCAAGATGACCAAGGCCCTCATGGAGACTTTCAAGGATAGAATCTTGTTTAGAGGGAATATTAACAACAATAAGAGCACAAGGATTGCCCCTCTTCATAAGTCTAGAACCTTGAACAAAAAAATTAGAAGACTTTTGTTTAAGCGATCGAAATTCCTTAGCAGAGAGATCGGGAGGTTTTTGAAGAGTTGAAAGGTACTGCTCTAATTTAAACCAGAAGCCTTGTTGAAAACCCAAATAATTTTGAGAAGAAAAAGAGAAAATAGGTTGAATTAAAGGTTCCTCTTCATTGAAATCGGTTCCAACATCAGATTTGTTGTCCCCAAGAGGTCGTCGAGATAAACCATCAGGCATGGTGAAAGATTTTCCAGGCCTGTGAACAATATCAAAAGAGAAAAGCTGGATAAAGGCCACCCAACGAGTCATAGGAGCATTGGGAATACTGGGAGCATTGATCATTTCAATGATGGATTGAGCATCAACTTGCAATTCGAAATGTTGGACCCAGAGAACAGTTTGAAGTTTCTTCATCATTCGAGCCACACCACAGAGTTCCAGTTTGGGCTGGGAGTATCTAGATTCTACATCTGAAAACAACAAAGATTCATAAAGAGGAGGACGGTCCCAACCATTTTCATCTTCCTGAGTAAGGACGGCCCCAACAGATTGATAACTAGAATCAACAGCCAGCTTGATCTTGCCAGCTCCAGGTCCATAAGAGATCTTTTTCAAAACTATGTCTTTACAAACTATCCTTTTGAGTAGCTGGAAAGCACATTCACAATCTTGGGTCCAAATCCATTCAGCATCTTTTCTGGTTAGACGACGCAAGGGTGCACAGATTTTGGATAAAGATGGAATAAAGATTCTAACATAAGTGACAACACCTAGAAAGCCCCTAACTTCAGTTGGATTGATTGGGGTAGGCCAAGAGATGATCTTGTTGACTTTGGCTGGTGCCATCCTTCTTCCTTCCTTGCAGACCACATGACCAACAATTTCCAGAGCAGGGACACAAGCCGCCAGTTTAGATCCAGAGACAGTAAGGCCAGATTCCTCGATTTGAAACAGAATCCTCTCCAAGGTAGTAGCATATTCCCAGATAAAACGACAAATTCCTGAATGCCAAGGTAAGAGCTCATTATCATAGTCAGATACTGGACCTTTAATTCCGCCATCGTCAATAAAGATACCAGAATGATCAGGGATTTCATCCTGGAGGATCCACATCATCTGAGCCTGATAGACTGCAACCAAGTTGGTGGCTCCTTGAGGCAATTGAGTAAGTTGAAATCAACCAAGAGGAGTATCAAAAGTAGTGAGAGGACGAGAAATAGGATGTAAGGATTGCTCGTCATAGCCACCCATAATATCCCCTAGACCATAGCAAGCTCTTCCCGCAAAGGATTCAACAAATTCTTCAGTAGCAGGAGGGATAAAAGAGTCTTTAATAGTAACTTTATTAAGAGGTTGAAGATCATGAACTATTCTAAGTTTACCATTACTCTTGAGGACACAGAAGACGGGGCTGGAGTAACTAGAAGTTGACTGTTCATACAGGCCAGTTTGAACTCGTTCCCGGACCAACTTGATGAATTCGTCAACTTTAGCAGCAGGGATAGGGATCTTTTTCTTTTTCCAAGGATCATGTTCAACTACAGGGATGATATAAGGGAGGCCATAGGATTCCCGCAAGTGACCTCTCTCTTCTTCACAGAAAGCAATAGATTTTTCTCTTAGAGATAAGACATTTTTGATTAAATTTAACTCATCAGGAAGAAGCCATCCATCTGGACCAAAGTTGACCACCTTCAGACGTTTTTCAGTGACCCGTCCATTAGGCACAAAGGGACCAGTAAGAGATTGAGGAAGACCCCAGTAAGGATCGCAAGATAGAGGAGGACGCATAAGGGGAGGGTTGAGGTTGAGAGGCATAGGCTGGTTGACTGGTTGGATCTTTTTAGCGACTGGTTTATACTTAGTGGCAAAAGAGAGAAGTTCTTGTTTCCTCCAAGAGTTGACCAGAGAGACTTGATTACGAAAGCTGAGTCCAAGTTCCAACATCTTCCAAGTCCAATGTTCTGCAATATCCTTGAAGGGTGCCTTTTCCATAAAAGGAGAACCAGGAGGTAATACGTTGCTCACATGTTTGGCACAAGGTAGGGTTTCAAAAATGACGGTAAAAGATTGCCCTGGCAGTGCACAATTGGGAGGACTTACTTGTACCCCAAATTGCCTCCACTGTAACCAATATTCCTTCATACCAAAATCACCAAAAACGGAATTGAAATTAGGATCTAGTTTAGACTCATTGCGGAGATTCAAACCGGAACTGAGAGACAATTGATCAGACTCAAAAGTAGAAGGAAAAGAAGACACAACAGATCCAGAGAGAGAAGGAGATGGAGAAGAAATATTTTTGGATTTTACTATTTTGATATGTTTTTGTTTTTTAATATTCTTGAGCTCAGAAGAGAATGATGAAAGGAATGAAAAATAAGCCTGAGGGATGGAAGTTGACCCTTGAGTTGCAGTCTGAGGCTAAAAATAACTACAACCATTAGTAGGATCAACTATTCCCCTAAAAAATGAGAGGAACTAGAGTTATCCTTCTGCTTCCCCTTAAAAGATGATTTGGGAGAATGACCAGGAAAATCTCTTTCCCAACGACCAGAATCCAAGGAGCAAAGAGGAACTTCAATTTTTCTGCAATCAGCATCAGGGAGAAGAATTCTCTCCCCAACTTGATCAGAAAACATCAGGGTTGCACCAAAGTCCATTAAGAAGGGTCGTCCCAAGATCATAGGACTGTCCAAACGAGTGATCCAAAAGTGGCAGGTTCCAACAATATTTTGACCAATCCTGACCGGTACATCTTCAGCAATACCAACCAGTTCACAAGCTTGATTTCCTATCCCATACACTGCAGAGTTGAAGCTGACCCTAGGACTAAGTTTGAGTTTGCAGGCCATAGCATCCGAGATTAAGTTAAGCTGAGATCCAGAATCCACAAGAGGAGAAACAGTTTTAGCTGAGTCACCAAGATAACAAGGAAGAAAGCCAAGGGGACAGGAATAAAGATTGGATTCTATAGAAGGACTGGTTCCACCAGAGTCCTCCATTAAAGTGCCGGAGGAGACTTTGAGTTCTTCAGGGCCAATTTCCACACGTCAACAAGAGACCCATTTCTTCATTCCTTCAGCAACAGATGGAGAGATTGATAGGAGTTCAGCCACAGATAGATCAGGAATTTTGAGATCAGAAATTTTATTTAATACTCCCTCCACAGCATTGGGGTGATCCTTGGAGATGCCCCTTTCAAATCAAACTTTGGGCTGGGTGGGGGGAGGAAGTTCAGGTGACGCAGAATCTAAGATAGGATTAGAAGGTTGAGGTGAGGGAGAAGGATCAGGGTGATCTGGGAACCTTTCCATGAGTGGTTCCTTTTCCACCTCCATGTCTTCTACATCAGAGGAAGGAGGCTCAAGTGATGATTGACGTTTAACGGGTTTTCAAAGGATTGAAGTTGGCAAGGAAGGAGCCTTATGAGGTTTAGGTTCCTCATGTCGTTTCCTGGCTGGATCAGATTGATAAGAAGTCCCAGCAAGACTAGAGGAAGAAATAGCTGGAGGATACCAAGGTTGGAGGGTACCACAGGATGATCGAAATTCAAATGAAGCAAGAGATGCTTTCACAGGAGGTGATGGCTGATAAGAGGCAACCACATGTCGGATAGGACAAGACGAGTCAAAAGGGATTAGGGCACCATTAGGGAGGAAGTAATTGTTTCCCCTCTGCTCTACAAATTTTTCCTTTAGGTCCTTCTGAAGTTCTTGGCATCGTCCGGTTCCATGGCCTTCCCTATGACAGTAGTAACAGACCAGAGTTGATTTGGGGACAGAAGAAGGAGATTTAGGCGTAGCTAGTGAGGAAATCTTTTGATCTATTTTGTTCTCAAAGGCTCTAAGTAACTTGGTGATTTCATCTATAGTAGTAGGTTCCCGATTGGAATTAGGATCTGCTTTAGGCCTACAATCTGCCTCCATTTTAATCATAATATTGTTTGACTCTTTAAAAGAAGGAGCATGGACCGGTTCAGTAGTTCTAGGCTTTTCAAAGGTAAGAGCAGTTTGACCTTTCATGACTTTATCCAAAGTACTCCTAAGGGTGAGAAAAACAGGGAGCTTGAAACGATTATCCCTGGTGGTAATCATGGATCCAGATTTGACCAGCTCTTCTTTAATCCTTTCCTGCACAGCCAACAAGAAAGATTGGAAGAACTTTGCTCAAATTTTGTCCACTGTGTCAATGTGATCGTTTTGGATAAGATAGTTTTGAATGGGATCCCAAGATTTTCTAAAAATCTGATAGTCAGAGGCTGAAGAAATACCACCATTGGAGATCCACTGAGAAACCAGAGCATCCAAATCCTGCAGAGTAAACCTAACCACATCTATTTTACCCCAGTATGCCAACATAGCCTCCCTGAGAAGCGTCCAGTTGTGGGATTCAAATCCCTCAAAAGACTCGATTACCTCCATAACTTCATCAGAGGAGATAAAGAACCGCAACTGATAAGCCATATCAAATTCACTAGCTCCATGCACTTCAGCAGCCATTTTGTAGGAGTCCAAGAATCGCTTGACATTTGTACCGTTGAAGCCTAAGTTCTTGTTCTGGGGTTTGATCTTTACCATCTTAGGTCGGACAGAGGTGGTTGGAGTAGCGGGAGATGCCATATCAAATAACAGAGTTCCTAGGGGATCCAAAGAGCAGATTTCCAAAGTGGCTCACAAGTGTGGCAAGAGTAGGGTTTCGCCAAAAACAACAAGGATCTTGCCCAAGCGGTGCACAAATTGGGAGGACTTACTTCTAGACCAAGCTGCCTCCACGGATCAGATCTAAAAAAAAAAGAACAAACAGAAAAAGAAAGAGAAATCGGATAGGATTTTGGAGTTAATTCTTCAAGTTGGGACTGTAAATCCCAAGGTTGCTGGTTTGATCCCGGCCCGGGGGACCAAATGTAAGACTCCAAACAGTGCTAAGCCGTGGCAGTTCTGTGGAGGGGAAAGGTGCTGTTTAGGCTGCCCTCCTAGGAGTTACAATAATATTTAAATGTAACCGGAATCAAGGTCCAGGACCTTATGGATGAGAAATCAAAATAAGGGAAGAGGATAAGAGTTGTTGGTAGCGGTGGAAACAACACTATCTGAGGCAAGATGGTGCAGGTAAAGACTTGAACAAATAAGTCAAGGTTTGTTCAGAGTTCAATAGAACAAGGCAGTTGTAAGTAACAACACCCACAAGCTAATAACTCTGGTTGTCAGCAGCTGATTAGGAAAGATCAACTCAATCCCAACCAACCTCCAGGTTCTCAATGAACCTGCCCAACTCTCCGCAATCAAGCGCTTGAAGGGTACCAGATAACTGGGAGGCTGAACAAAACAAAAGCAATTTGTTTATGAAGCTCTAGAAGCAAATCAATAACGAATTTGAGCAAGAATATCCCAACACTTCTCAAGGAACTCATGAATAGCGTGGCAAAATTCAACCTCAAAGAAGAAGGGAGGTATAACACTCCAGGTTTTAAGCCTAATAAAAACTCTTCAATCAAACGTTATTGGCTCCAGAAAGATGATCAAGGAGAGATCAAGACCAGTATGGTCGGAAAAAGGGATCAGAGTGGTATAACACACTCAAGAATTCAGGCAGACAGGAATTCTTCTTCAACCAGCAAGGCTATTGGTTGGTGATAAGGATCAAGGTCACAAAGGACAGAGTTTTAGTATGGAGGCTCAAAGGATCAAGGGGCAATCATAGATATACCTGGATAAATGGCTCAGATAGGTGGGGAAGGATGCCCACAGATAAGTTGATTACTGATGATGGTCTGATAGGATGATGGGATCCTCTGATGTTCTGGGATGCTCCCATGATAGGACAAAAGGCAGGGGAGAGCCCCTCCTTTTATAGACATGAGGCCCTGTCTACTATGTACAAGAGAGATTTACAAATAGGTGCGGAAAAAAAATGAAAACATAAAAAATGAAAAATAAAAAAAATAAAAAAAAAATACATGAGAGGAAAAGGAGATGTCGCCCGCGTCAAGAATGACCGCGGGCAACCAGATGGACACCCGCGACAGTGGTCGCGGGTGTTGACAACGGTTTTTGTTGCCCGATCGGCGGCGAAAATGGGGTGAAAGTTCCGAAGGCCGCAAGCGGTCGCTCGCGGTCGTCAGTCGGATCGGATGATGAGCAAGGAGGGAGTAAATCAAAAAGTTTGTCATGATGAATGAGCAGGCCGTTGGCTTGATGGCCACTCTGAAATCGGGGAGCAGAGTGAGGATGATCATGATGACGATTGAAGAGACGTGAATAATGTTCGTCAAGGTTGGGGTCATAATGAGAACCAATTGAGTTGAATTTGTGACGAGGGAGTGAATGATGAGGAAGGTAATCAATGGGAGCCAAATAAGGGTTTGTTGACGCGTTTGGGGTCGCGATCGAGGGGGTCTTGGTGGAAATCATGGGGCGATGGAGGATGATGGGAGTTGGGTGTGATGGAGAGGGAATTGGTGGTGGATGGGATTGTCAAAAGTGGTTTGACAATCGCTCGCTTCGCCAAAAGTCAGGGCCGCGAGCGCAACAAGTGGGAGTTGAACATAGGAAGAGGGGAGCGAAGCGGAGAGACAGGCAAGAGGCCTGTCCTAGACCGCTAGGACAGGGAGGAGTTGAGAGATGGGGGGAAATGAAGGTAACCATAGGGGTACAACTGAAATCTGATTTTTTTTTTTTTTTTTTTTTCCGTGGTGTCCCGGATTGGTCACCACATCGGTCCAACAAAAAATCCTAGAAGTGGCTGAGATAAAACAAAGGAGGCGTCCCAAGTGCTCACACCTGTGGCATGAAGTGGAGTTTTCACAAAACAACAAGGATCTTTCCCAGATGGTGCACAAATTGGGAGGACTTACTTCCGGACCAATTTGCCTCCATGAGAGTGAAATTTCTTGACCTGATCAGCAGAGAACCTTCTGGCCATCTGAGTACCATCCAGCTCCTCCCCAAGATATGATCAACCTCTAACTTGACGGACTACTCAGTAAGGACCATTCCAGCCGTTAGAGAAAAGCTTTCCCCACTGAGTTTCCAAGGAACAATTATAAGCCAATACCAGGTCACCAGGGTTTAAAGGGTCCCTGGTTTTATTCCAGTGTTTTTCTTCCCAATACTGAACTGATTCTTCTCTTGATTCCATCATCTTCTGATAAGCTTTGTTACGAATATCTTCACTCTGCTCCAGTTGCTTTGATCTGGCAACTAATAAGTCAGTAGTTGATGAAAGTTGTTCCCAGGGGATGCCCAAGAAAGACTCCATCTCAAGATCAAGAGGAAGAACAGCCCTCTGACCAAAGATGATTTCATAAGGAGAATAACCAGTGGTTTGCTTGGTGGAAATTTGATCAGAGAAGAGGACCAAGGGGAGAAACTTTCTACAATTCTTGCCACTTTCACCAGCCAATTTGACAAGAGCAGCCTTCAAAGGAGCATGGCCTCTTTCCACCATGCCTTGTCCTTCAGGATAATAGGGAGTAGTAACTCTATGTTGTCCAGGGAGCGATTGGATCATTTCAGCAAGTTTTCGACAAAATTCTGAGCCACCATCCGTAGAATAATATTGGGCCAAGCCATAACGCATTGTCCAAGTCCCATGAAGGAAAGCTGCTACTGATTTGGGGCTGAGGTTCTTAAGAAACTTTGCTTCAACCCATCCAGAAAAATCATCTCTAGCCACCATGAGGTACTTAGCTCCACCAGCCTTAACATGAACCACATCCATAGCAATCCTCCCAAAGACAGTGGATTCTCAAGTGGGGTAACAAATTTTGGCCGGGCGCCTAAGATCACGTTTCTGGAACACTTCACAACTCCTACACCATTGAGCGACGGATTTCTTCAAGGATGGCCACCAGAATTGTTCAGATATTCGTTGATAAGTTTTGGTTTCCCCACGATGACCAAGGCCTTCATGGAGATTTTCCAGGATCAAATCTTGCTTGGAAGGGATAGTGACCACAACAAGTGCACAAGGAGTTGACCTTTCCATAAGCCTAGAACCTTGGACAAAGATGTTGGAGGACTTCCTTTTAAGGGAAGCAAATTCTTTGGCAGAGAGATCAGGGGGTCTTTGGAGAGTTGAAAGGTACTGCTACAACTTAAGCCAGAAACCTTGCTGGAAACCAGAGTAATTTTTGGAGGAGAAGGCAAAGACAGGGCGGACCAAGGGTTCTTCCTCATCAAAATCCATTCCAACCTCTGATTCATTGTCTCCAATAGGTCGTTGAGATAAACCATCAGGCATGGTGAAAGATTTTCCAGGCCTGTGAACAATATCAAAAGAGAACAACTGGATGAAAGCCACCCAACGAGTCATGGGAGCATTTGGGAGGCTGGGGGCGTTGATCATTTCAATAATAGATCGCGCATTGACTTGTAACTCAAATTGTTGACCCCAAAGGACAGTCTGAAGCTTCTTCAACATTTGGGCCACACCGCAAAGTTCCAGTTTTGGCTGGGAGTACCTGGATTCCACATCTGAGAAAAGAAGAGATTCATAAAGAGCAGGACAATCCAAACCATTTTCATCTTCCTGGGTAAGAACAGCCCCAACAGATTGATAACTCGAGTCCACTGCCAACTTGATCTTGCCAGCTCCGTGTCCATAAGTGATCTTTTTCAAAACAATGTCTTTCCCAACAATTGTTTTGAGAAACTGAAATGATTGTTTGCAGTCTTGGGTCCAAATCCATTCAGCATCATTCCTGGTTCAGCGACGCAAGGGAATACAGATTTCGGATAATGAGGGAATGAAGATCCTGACATAAGTTACAACACCTAGGAAACCTCTAACTTCTGTTGGATTTATTGGGGTAGGCCAGGAGATGATTTTGTTGACTTTAGAGGGTGCCATCCTTCTTCTGTCCTTGCAGACTCTATGACCAACAATTTCCAAGGCAGGGACACAGGTGGCAAGTTTTGATCCAGAGACAGTAAGGCCAGATTCCTTGATTCAAAACAAAATTCTTTCAAAAACAGTAGCATACTCCCAGACAAATTGTCGGATTCCTGAGTTCCAAGGTAAGAGCTCATTATCATAGTCAGAAACTGGACCTTTAATTCCACCATCATTGGTAAAGATACCCGCATGATCCGGGATTTCTTCCTGGAGGATCCACATCATCTGAGCCTGATAGACTGCAACGGAGTTGGTGGCACCTTGAGGCAATCGAGTCAACTGAAATCGACCAAGGGGAGTATTGAAAGTAGTGAGGGGACAAGCAATAGGATGCAAGGATCGTTCGTCATAGCCACCCATAATGTCACCTAGACCATAGCAAGCTCTCCCAGAGAAGGATTCAACAAATTTTTCAGTGGCAGGCGGCATGCCAGAGTCTTTAATAGTAACTTTATTAAGAGGTTGGAGATCATGAACTACTCTAAGTTTACCATTACTCTTTAGAACACAGAAAACAGGACTGGAATAGCTAGAAGTTGATTGTTTGTATAAACCGGTTTGGACTCGTTTGCGGACCAACTTGATGAATTCGTCAACTTTAGCAGCAGGGATTGGGATCTTTTTCTTTTGCCAAGGGTCATGTTCAACTACCGGGATGATGTAAGGGAGACCATAGGATTCTTTCAAGAGACCTCTCTCTTTGTAACAGAATGCAATTGATTTTTCCCTTAGAGACAAGATATTTTTGATCAAATTTAACTCATCAGGAAGAAGCCATCCATCTGGACCAAAATTGACCACTTTCAGACGTTCTTCAGTGACCCGACCAGAGGGAATAAATGGACCAGTGAGGGATTTGGATAGACCACAGTAAGGATCGCGGGATAGCGGAGGACGCATAAGAGGAGGGTTGAGGTTGAGAGGCATTGGTTGGTTGACTGGCTGGACCTTCTTTGCAAATGGTTTGTACTTGGTGGCAAAGGAGAGGAATCCCTGCTTCCTCCAAGCATTGACCAGTGAAACCTGACTACAAAAACTGAGGCCGTGTTCCAACATCTTCCAAGTCCAATGTTCTGCTGCGTCCTTGAAAGGTGCCTTCTCCATAAAAGAGGATCCAAAAGATAACACATTGCTCACATGTGTGGCACAGGGTAGAGTTTCAAAAATAAAAGTAGTAGAAGCCCTTGGTGGTGCACAATTGGGAGGACTTACTTCTACCCCAAATTGCCTCCACCTAAGATTAAACTCCTTCATACCAAAGCCACCAAGAAAAGAATCGAGATCAAGATCTAGTTTAGACTCATTGAGGAGATTTGAAACCGGAATAGAAGATGATTGATCAGGCTGAAAAGAAAAAGGAAAGGAAGATAGAACAGATCCAGACAGAGAAGAAATATTTTTGGATTTTTTGAATTTTTCATATGTTTGGGTTTTGATCTTATTTGGATGAGAAGAAAGTGATGAGGAAAAAGAAAGATGGGCCTCTGAGGTTGGAGTTGGTCCATGAGTTGAAGTCTGAGGCTGAGGAGAACTACAACTATCAGTAGGGCCAACTATTCTGCTAAAAAATGAGGATGAAAGGAATGAGAGTTTTCTTTCTGCTTTCCTTTCAGGACAGATTTGGGATGGTGACCAGGGAAGTCTCTTTCCCAACAACCAGAATCCAAAGAACAAAGGGGGACTTCAATCTTTCTGCCATCAGCATCAGGGAGGAGAATTCTCTCCCCAACTTGATCAGAAAACATCAGGGTAGCACCAAAGTCCATTAAGTAAGGCCTTCCCAAGATCATGGGACCATCCAGACGAGTGATCCAGAAGTGACAGGTGCCAACAATATTTTGACCAATTCAAACAGGAATATCCTCAGCAATACCAACCAGTTCACATGACTGATTCCCAATTCCATAGACCGCAGAGTTGAAACTGACCCTTGGGCTAAGTTTAAGCTTGCAGGCCATGGAGTCCGAAATCAAGTTGAGCTGAGAACCCAAATCCACAAGGAGAGAAACCGTTTTAGTTGAATCACCAAGACAACATGGAAGAAAACCAAGAGGACAGGAATACAGGTTGGTATCTGAAGAGGGATCTGTTCCACCAGAATCCTCTATCAGAGTACCAGAGGAGACCTTTAATTCTTCTGGACCAATCTCCACACGTCAACAAGAAACCCATTTCTTCATCCCTTCTGCCACAGATGGAGAGATTGACAGTAGTTCAGCCACAGATAGATCGGGGATTTTAAGATCAGAAATTTTCTTTAATACTCCTTCCACAGCATTAGGGTAGTCCTTGGAGATGCCCCTCTCAAATCAAACTTTGGACTGGGTGGAGGGAGGAAGATCAGGTGTAATAGGTGATGGAAGAGGATCTGAGAGTTGGGCAGGTTGAAGAGGGGGAGGATCAGAGTTGTGCTGGAACCTTTCCATAAGCGGTTCCCTTTCTACTTCCATGACCCCACATCAGAGGAAGGAGGCTCAGGTGAAGATTGGTGTTTAACGGGTTTTCGCAGAATGGAGGATGGAACAGGAGGAGACTTATGAGGTTTTGGTTCCTCATGGCGTTTCCTAGCTGGATCGGATTGATAGGTGCCAGGGAAGCTGGAAGAAGTGATAGCTGGAGGATACCAAGGTTTCAGAGTTCCACATGATGATCAAAAATCCACAGAGACCAAGGATGCCTTCTTAGGGTTTGGTGGTTGGTATGAGGCCACCACATGACGGATTGGTCGAGACAAATAAAAAGGGATCAAAGCACCATTAGGAAGGAGAAAATTATTTCCCTTCTGCTCTAATAACTTCTCCTCCTTTTCCTTCTGGAGTTCAGGACATCTACCGGTACCATGGCCTTCCCTATGGCAATAATAACAAACTATATTAGACTTAGGAACAGAATAAGCAGGTTTAGGAGTGGCTAAAGAGGATATTTTCTGATCTATTTTATTCTCAAATGACTGAAGTAATTTAATGATCTCATCTATAGTAGGTTTCTCCCGGTGAGTCTGAAGATTGAGTTTAGGTCTGCGATTGGCTTCCATCTTATTCATGATTTCATTAGATGCTTGAAAAGAGGGGGCAAGGAATGGTTCAGTTATTTTAGGTTTTACAAATGTGAGAGCTGTTTGAACTTTCATTACTTTATCCACAGTATTCCTAAGACCCATGAAAGCAGGGAGCTTGAATTGATTGTCTCTTGTCGTGATCATGGATCCAGATTTCACCAATTCATCCTTAATTCTTTCCTGCACTCCTGGAGAGAAAGACTGAAAAAATGGCACTCAAATTTCGTCCAACGTATCGATGTGATTGTTCTGGATAAGATAGGACTGGATAGGGTCCCAAGATTTTCTGAAAGTCTGATAGTCAGAGGCTGAGGAGATACCACCATTGGAGATCCATTGAGAAACCAGGGCATCCAAGCCTTGCAAAGTAAACTGGCTACATCTATTTTTCCCCAATAGGCTAACATAGCCTCCTTCAGGAGCCGCCAGTTGTGAGTTTCAAATCCCTCAAACAATTTGATAACCTCCATAACTTTTTCAGAAGGTATAAAAAACCGTAACTGATAATCCATATCATATTCACTGGCACCATCCACTTCCGCAGCCATCTCATAGGAGTCCAGGAATTGTTTGACATTGGTCCCATTGAAGCCTAAATTTTTGTTCTGAGGTTTGATTTTGACCATCTTGGCCCGAACAGATAAAGAGGATCCAGCAGATTCCATGTTGAAGGGTTCCTAAGAGATCCAAACAAGCAGAGTTCCAAGGTGGCTCACAAGTGTGGCAAGAGTAGAGAAAAACAAGGATCTTGCCCAGGCGGTGCACAATTGGGAGGACTTACTTCTAGACCAAGCTGCCTCCACGGATCAGATCTAAAAAAAAGAACAAACAGAAAAAGGAAGAGAAATCAGATTGGGTTTTGGAGTTGATTTTTCAAGTTGGGACTGTAAATCCCAAGGTTGCTGGTTCGATCCCGGCCCGGGGGACCAAATGTAAGACTCCAAACGGTGATAGGCCGTGGCAGTTCTGTGGAGGGGAAAGGTGCTGTTTAGGCTGCCCTCCTGAGTGTTACAAAAATATTTAAATGTAACCAAGATCAAGGTCCAGAACCTGGTAAATGAGGAATCAAGGAGTAGAGGATAAAGATCATAATAGTTTGGTAGCGACGGAACAGCACTATCTGAGACAAGATTATGCAGGGAAAACTTGAACAAAAGAAGTTAAATTCTTCCTAGAGTTCAAAGAACAAAAGCTGTTGTGTGTAAACAACGCCCACAAGCTAATAACTCTGGTCGTCAGCAGAAGATTGGGGATGATCAACTAAAACCCAAGCAACCTCCAGGTTCTCAATGAACCTGCCCAACTCTCCGCAATCAAGCGCTTGAAGGGTACCAGATAACTGAGGGTGGCTGTACAAGACAAAGCACAATGTTTAAGAAGCTCTAAAACAAACAGTAACCAATTTGAAGCAAGGATAACCTCAACACTTCTCAAGGGACTCAAGAGTAGGCTGGCAGAATGCAACTCCAAAGAAGCTAAGGGGAGGTATAATACTCCAGGTCTTAAGCTTAATAAGACCTCTTCAATCAATTGTGATTGTCTCCAGAAAGGTGATCAGGGATCAGGACCTGTATGGTCAGAGAAAGGGATCAAGGAGTGGTATGACACACTCAAAAATTCCAACAGACATAATTTTTCTTCAACCAGCAAGGCTATTGGTTGGTGATAAGGATCAGGGATCAAAGGTTGAGTATGGAGGCTCAAGGATCAAAGGTGTACTGATTTCATTCTGGATCGTTCCATGTTCTGATGATTTCCAATGATGATCAAAAAGGCAGGGGAGAGCCCCTCCTTATATTGGCAGGAGGCCCTGTTAGACTATATACAACGGATTCTAAAAATAGAGCGGAAAAGGGAAGGAAACCATGTGGTCACTCGCGTCCATCTGTGGATGGGCGCGCATAAAAATACCAGAGTCACCCACCCTTTGTCCAAAGGTGGAAGCGGGTGGGAGAGGGGAATGAACCAAACCGCTGCGGATGTCCGTGTGCAGTCCTTGGCGCTCTTCCAAAGGCGGAAGCGGGTGGGAGAGTCCCAGGAAAGGTGACGGATGAAGTCCATGAGAGCGCAGATGGTCGGATAGGAGATTGGTTTGAGAAAGTTGAGTAAATCCTGACGGCCTTGAGATCCACGCCTGATAGATCAAGTGCAATGGGAGGTTTGACAGATCCAAGGATTTTCCAAATGCTTGGGGGTGAGGTCGGGATGGATTCAGTAAATCATGGATGACCGCCGCGCAACGGTAGCAATGAGGAGATTGGGACGCGCAACGACAAAGATGAAGACACGCAACAACAAAGATGAGGACGTGCTATGACAATGGTGGAGATGTCAAGCAACACGGATAAAGGAGGGGCGACGCGCGTGGATGAAAGGAGCCCGGCGCGGCGTGCGCAGCGCGGGTAAAGGACGGTTTGGATGAGCCTGAGGATAAGTTGTTCAGCCGGACGGTACGTTTGCGCAACAGTTTATGGATTGAGGTCTTAAGGCGGCCAGGGTGTCCAGGATGGGGCACCACATCGGCGCAGCGTGTGGGCGCGCGGGTAAAGGACGGTTTGGATTAGCCTGAGGATAAGTTGTTCAGCCAGACAGTACGTTTGGGCAACAGTTTATGGATTGAGGTCTTAAGGCAGCCAGGGTGTCCAGGATGGGGCACCACACTGGCTCACCGCTCAAGTTTACCTAAACCCCACTCCTGCTCCCTTACTTCCCATTCATCATCCACTCACCTGCTCCTCCTCATTCATAATTCACTCACCCGCTCCTCCATCATACCATCACCACCTCCCGCTCCTCCACCATCACTCAAATCCCTGCTCCTTCTTATCCGACTGTTCCCCTCCATCTATCCTCCGCCTTCTCCTTTTTCATCTTCCCTCAAGCCTTGTCAGCTCACATCCAACGCTCAACCTGCTGTCCTTGACAATCAACTCTTGCCTCAACACCTCAACCACTCAATCCTTCTTGCCGATTTCCTTTCCTGTTCATATGTGAGGTTGAATTACTTCAGATCCCATGACAACTGCTGACCAATCTCGGAATATTTCTATTCAGCTCCGTCTATTTCATTTCTCCATTTCTCTTGTTGTCATTGTCATTTGATTGCCTTTATTGTTTTCATGTCCGCACTGAGTGAGAATCTTCAGCTTTCTTCTACATTCTTTCTTACACTTCTCTCTTAATGTTTGTTAATTTCTGTTTCTTAGTCTGTTGGTTCAGGTAATCAAATATCTTTAGCTCTTCACGGTTATAAGCCAAAACACCACAACTCTGCCAATTACCACAAGCTATAAAATGGAACCCTTACCTGAACCAAAGGATCTCAACTCCCCCCTTCTCAAGACCCTCACGGACTCTATCCCCACCTTGACTGAATCAAACTTCTCACTTTGGCGCTCCAAACTCATGAAAATTTTGCTCTTAAAGTTGTTGCTAAATGGCTCCTGACCTCCGAACCCAAGAAATGCCCCCCCAACATCAATCTTGAATTGGTCGGATACATCCTAGCCAAACTTGACAATTGGACGTATATCAATTGTGTCAAGGACTACCACCTCACCAACGGGATAGAACTCTGGAAGTTGATAAATGAGTTCTACGCCTTGTCTTGTACAGCAAACAGGTCTCAAGTGTTCTTTAATTTTCTTAACCTCCAATTTGACACGAAACACGTTGATAAATTCATTACCAAAGTCAAAGCTTGTCTAATTCAAATCTCATCAACCGGAATCAAGATGGACAATGATATAGTTGCTTACCTTATACTCTACAAGTTCCCACCCAAACTCAAACATCTCAAGACCACCATCATCCACTTGCTTGGAGAATCCAAAATCAATGGCAATCTGATACTCCGACATCTGAATCAAATCAAGAATGAGATTGCTGCTGGCACCAATGCCTCAGCAATGTTGAACAAAGTCACAAAGCAAGACGCCATGAAATGTCAAGCCACCTGGCACAATCCACAGTCCTCGCATCCCTAGCACGCATGCTGGTGGTTTTACCCTCATCTCCGTCCAAATCCCAACCAGAACCCCAAACCAAACAAAAACAAGACTGCCTCCGCCAATCTGTCCTATACCTCCTTCAACTTTGCCATGATCAACTCCCAAGTTCTCTCCAAACAAGCCATCATACTAGACTCTGGGGCGTCCCAATCCATGTTCAACTCACCAGACTTTTTTGAAGCCCTTATAGAAGACAATACACAGATTCAGAATGGAAAAGGGAACTCGTCACTCTATGCCAAAGGTATTGGAACAGCCAAACTTCTCTCCAAATCTTGCAGTGTTCTCCTAAGTCAGTCACTCTACGTTCCTCAGTTGTAGGTGAATCTGGTATCATTGGGACAACTATTGAACAAAGGCTTCTCCCTCCATCTATTGGGAATTAACAACTTTGTTGTGAAATTCAAACACGACGAAATTATATTTGGATCCATAGAAGACAATCTCTTAGTCCTCAAAGATCTTGCTCTCTCTCGATCTGAATCAACCCATGCTTTTTTCTAACTCATCACTCTTCACAAACGTTTTGGCCACCCCCATTTGGATCAAACTAAACTCCTGTCTAGAGACTTCCCAAAAATCAAATGGAGTGAGCTATTTTGTGAATTGTGCGCACTGGGGAAAATTCACAAATCATTGTTCAAGGTTCACATATCGAATTTCACCAAACCGTTTGTCAGGTTACATGCTGACGTATGTGGACCAATCAATCCAGTGTCCAAGACTGGTAATAGATACTTCTTATTGCTCACCGACCAGTTCTCCCGTTTCAAAACCTGTCTTCTCATCAAACTTAAGTCAGACGTCACGGATGAAATCATCAAATTCATCAAAGTACACTCAAATCAGTTTGGATATCAACTCAACTCACTTCATTTGGATAACGGCGGCAAATTTTTCAATTCCAAGCTCACCAACTTTCTTCTAGACTCGGGAATCACACACACAACGTCCGAAACTTACACTCCCCAGCACAACCCCATCGCAGAGCAAGGAAACCAAACAATAGTTGAAGCTGCAAGGACCACTCTCATCAATATGTCCATTCCTGTCAAGCTCTGGGACCAAATCTTGGTGGGAAGCTGTGAAATCCTCAATCTTCTGCCAGCAAAAAATTTAAAATTAAGTCCCTTGGAGCTGTGGAACAAACTCAAACCCAAACTCAACTTGATCAGAAATCTAGGATCCAAAACTGTTGTTCTCAATCTTTGCCACAATGTTGGAAAGTTTGCAAAGAAAGGCTGGGAAGGAATCCTTGTGGGTCACAACCTGCAATTTAATTCCTATCAAATCTTTGTCCCTGAATTTGAAGAAACAATTGGCTCTAAGAATCTTAAGATCTTTGAAAATATAAAGCTGACTGAATCCTCCTCTTTGCACAAACACCCATTTGAAAACCTCCTCCAAATCAACTCTGACCTTCTGGACACTCTTGTCTCAACAAATCAAAATAAGCCACCACGCTCTGACCAAAGCTCTGACAATCCCAAACACACGGAACCATCACCAGCCACCAAACCCTTGCCAGAACCTAAAGCTCCAAAGGAAACTTCTCCAGTCAACCAATTCAACTCCAACACCTTGGACAACAAGGATCTAGTATCTCAACCCACTCCCTCTGGCATAACTCTCAGAGACCGCTCCTCCCTTCAACATCCCCAACGCTATGGATTTCTCACCTGGACCATTCCCAGAAGCTATGAAGAGGCCAAATGCTCACCCAATATTCAAAATTGGACTCTTGGCATGAAAAACCCTAAGAGCTGGTTTGACACTCTCAAACAGTGGTTTCTTGATCAAAGCTTTGTTGCGTCCGCTGCTGACCCATGTCTGTTCATAAATAAATCTTTTCAGCTATTCATCTTCTGTTACGTTGATGAACTGTTTATCATTGGAGACTCACAAGAATTCCAAATAAAATTAAAAGCCAAATTTGCCATTTTGCACAAAGGTCCCCTCACCAAAATTCTTGGCAACTACATTGTTGACTTGCCGGAAGGACCCTGCCTACATCAACCCAATCACATTGAAACTGGACTGACCGAACTCAGAATCTCTGAATCTAAGCCAATCAACACACCCACTACTCCTGGCCTTGCACTCAAACCCACTACCAATGAAGATGCTTCCAAATTTTCCAAGCTCAACATCAACTATTGCTCCTCTACGGGCTACTTCAACTTCATTGCCACTCAAACTTGACCAGACCTCTCCTACCCTGTCTCCTCCCTATCCAGATTCAATGCAAAGCCTGGCCTGTCCCACTGGGCCGAAACCAAGCATGCCTGGCGCTACGTCAAAACAACCCAACGCCTTGCTCTTCGCCTTAAAAGTAGTTCCTTGAAATTCGATCTCAAGTCGCGGAGTGACTCTGATGGAGGTAATGATCCCGTCTCGAGAAGAGGACACACTGGCTACCTGATATTGCTCTAAGGCTGTGCTTTTTCTTGGCACAGCAAGCTTCAACCCATGGTATCACTGTCCTTAACCAAAGGGGAACTCAAATCTCTTCTTCTAGCTACTCAAGAAAAAATCTGGATCCTAAACCTTCTGAAAGAATTAAATCCCTCTCTATCTCTCACCCACTGCTCACACATTGACAACAAAGCCCTAAACAATCTTATCAACTTTGAGTGTCATCAAAATGCGCTCAAACATGTTGAAATTCAAATCAAATGGCTTTGGGAACAAAAAGAAGCCAAACTCCTCATCACCAATCTCTTCCCTTCAGAATCAATGCTAGCTGACCCATTGACGGAATCAGCAATTAAACCCTCTGTCAAACGCCTTGCCAACACAATTCTGCAACCTCTCATCTGAACACGGCGGCTTGTTGAAAGGGGAAATCTGCTTCTCACACCGCTCCCGCCTGCTCCTCACACTGCTCCTGCTCCCCGCACCGACTTAGCTTCTCAAACCGCTACTGCTCCCCGCTCAAGTTTACCTAAACCCCGCTCCCGCTCCCGTACTTCCCATTCATCATCCACTCACCCACTCCTCCTCATTCATCATCCACCCACCCGCTCCTCTATCATTCCATCACCACCTCCCACTCCTCCACCATCACTCAAATCCCTGCTCTTTCTCATCCAACCGTTCCCCTCCATCTATCCTCCGCCTTCTCCTTTGTCATCTTCCCTCAAGCCTCGTCAGCTCACATCCAATGCTCAACCTGCTGTCCTTGAAAATCAACTCTTTCCTCAACACCTCAACCACTCAATCCTTCTTGCTGATTTCCTTTCCTGTTCATATGTGAGGTTGACTTACTTCAAATCCCATGACAACTGCTGATCAATCTTGGAATATATCTATTCAGCTCCGTCTATTTCATTTCTCCATTTCTCTTTTTGTCATTGTCATTTGAGTGCCTTTATTGTTTTCATGTCCGCACTGAGTGAGAATCTTCAGCTTTCTTCTACATTCTTTCTTACACTTCTCTCTTAATGTTTGTTAATTTCTGTTTCTTAGTCTGTTGGTTCAGGTAATCAAATATATTTAGCTCTTCATTATGAGAACTTCTAGATATCAATATTTTTGTGAAATACTAATGAAACTAATGATGCTAAAAATATCACATGAATACCCATGACTTATATTTTTAAGTAATTATTTTAGTAAATCAACTGCAATTCAAAAGTAAGGAGTAAAATTTACTAAGGATAATTAATTGAATGATAAATAAAATGGAAAGATTAGTTTAATTGAAACGTCCAAACATCAATTATAAAGTAGAATAATTCCCATATTATTTTAATTAATCAACTGAAATTCCAAAATCAGGAGTAAAACCAATATCATGACTTTACTCCATTTTTTTAATACATAATGAGAACTCACCTGAAATCATGATATTGGTAGGAATGTCTATTAAAATAATTATTAACTTAATGGGAACATTTAATAAGGATAATTGATTAAATGATAAATAAAATGGACATATTAGGGTTATTTACACATCCAAGCATCAATTATAAAGTAGAATAATTCCCCTACCCCATGGAACTAAATGCTACACTGACTACAGCACCAAGAAAACGTGAAAGGCTACCAATTTGTACCCTCCTAGCCTCAGTGTCCATCCCTTTGAGCCCCTGTATCCCTCAGAAGGACATTATTGGGACTAAAAAAGCTATAAATAAGGAGCTCTTTTGAGGATATTGATACCCAGAGACCCAGTTATATTTATATCCAGACACCGTGCCAAGGTTATCAAGTACTTATAAGAGATAAGTAAGTGATTCATGGATTTATTCTGATCAATAATATCCGTCCCCAACCCTTTTTATCAATTTAACCTGCTGAACAACTTTATAACCCCAGTAAACAATTTAACCCATCAGTGCATGTCCCAAACAGGTACTCAAAGGATTTAATAATATACCAGTAATTCTTTTTATCCTTTCACTGTCGTGGAAGTTTGGTTACAAATCCCTGACACTCCACCATGTATTTTTTATACATATTATCTTTGGGCAATATACCCTTTGAGAATATAAATTAAAGGTTTCATAGTAACCAGGCCTATGTGTTTTCATACTGAATTCCCTGAAGAGAGGTGTTAAAGATCTCCACTATGATTGTGGCCCATCTTTGAATTTCTTTAACAATCAATTTATTAATATTGATTTAAAAAATTAAACCATATCCAAACAAATCAACCTTGCAATAAGCTTTATCCAAATATGTTACGTATTTTTGCTGCATTTCTTGAATAATATATTTATTATTTATTCTATAACCTCTGGTAGCTAAAGGATAGCAAGGATCTTGACTTCCAGGAGGATGAAAATTGGCGTTATAGCCAGTAAATGTTTCATTTTATTATATTGAATACCTTGGACCAGTCATTTCACGTAAAATTAAATCAAAGATAATTTATCTGACTTTTTAACCGTGATTTATTATTAATTTCTTTGCAGTGGATTGTAGAACTAATGAAGAATTAATAATATACCATTTAAATCTTTTAAAGACAAGAAAAGAAGCTTACGTTAAAAATTATAAACCAACTGGTTGGGAAGCTTTAACTCAATCTGAGAAACTTAATATTTCTTCTGCACATAAACACTTAGATAAACTCCTTGAACAAGAAGATCTTGAGAGGCGTATCAAATTTCATGCCCTATTAAGAGAACATAAAGCTTGGAAAAAAAACTTTATAAATTACTTTTTAAAATATAAAATTAATTACAAAACTTGTATTACCATATTATTTTTTATTAAAAGAATATTGAAATATTTTTCCAACACATAAAATATCTTCTTCACTTTCAGTGAACCCTCCTATTCCAGAACCCACTGTCACTGAAGTTTATTTATTGGGAAAAGATTACCAAACATCTCTGGACGCACTTAAAGTATTGATTTGACGGTTGAAGACCTCATTGGAACACACTACGACCTGGTAGGATTACCCATTAAGGATCAATTTAATACCAATAGAGTCTTAGTAACTTTGAATATAAAATTAAGTAATTTTTAATAGACTTATCTGCACAGATTTTTCTTTAGAGAATTTCTTGTAAAAATTTTATTCAATATGAGTAGATGTAACACAAGAGCCTCAGGGAGAATTCCCCCCTATGTATCTTTGCTAGTAGCCCCCAGCAACCGTGAGACCACCAATAATGAAAACCATGAGGGGACTGGAACCCATGAATGAAATGTTGGTGGACAAGGAACAGCCGCAAGTACTGTTGCCCTCCCCAAACCTGGAGCCAGAGAAGGTAGTAGAAGTAAGCCCCCCTCCATTACAAGAAGATTCCCTGCAGCCACCACAGCAGAATCTGGCCAAGGAAGCCAAGAGCAAAGACTTAGTCAGAGAGCACATGAATCATTGGGAAGAGTTCAAAGAAGCCCAAGCCAAGGAGGAAATGGTATCTATGAAAATGATAATCTCCCAGGCAACAGCTACCCAGATAGCTCTTCAGAAAATGATTCCAAGGAAACAGGTAGAATCCTAAATAGAAAAGTGGAATCCTTGGGATCAATTAGCCCAACTGAAAGGCAGAGTATCAGGAAAGAAGAGATCTTCTTCCCATCCAAATCCAAAGGGAAAAAAGGATTGGGATCAGATAATATCCTTAGCTCAAAAGTGGAAAAAGGTGTACAACAATTAGCCTCTAATTCTGAACCCAGTAACTTGTCTAAACCAACCTCTGATGTAATTAATTCATTTTTTAATGATATGCGCCATAATTTCAAGCTGGTTTGTGGATATTTGGACGGTTTTTACACCCACATGGATAAATTAACCTCAGTAGTAGCCAAATTGATTAATAACCAAACAAAATCTGTAGGAATGGAATATATCAAGGAGCATACAGAACAATGATTGGAAACAATTAATCAAGGTAAAATAAGACAGACCCAAACAATTGAGAATATGATATCAGGTATCCAAGAAGATTTTTTTATGTCTTTTCAGCCTTTAAGAGAAGAATCGATAAATAATACTAACAGCTTCATTCTTTCCCTTAGTGATAAATTAGATCTGCTTAATAATAAAGTGGACCTGCAACTTAATCTGACCAAGAATGATCTTAGAGACTTAAAAGTTTGTCTGACCAAGCCCTTGGGGAGTACCACAGAGGAACCAAAAACTCCCAGACAAACAACTAGTCCTTATGCACCACACCTATTAGGAATTCATAGGAGTTACACCTTCAGACCTAGTCCTACTCCTGAAATGGAAAAAGCCCTCAAAATACTACCTTCAATTTCTGAATGGCCTAAGTTCTCCGGTGAAGGAGAATACAACCATATAAATTTCATTAAATTTATTGACTACACCATTATTTCTTATGACCTACCTGAAGCTATAGCTTAAATCAGGTTTCCCAGACTATTGGAGTGAGTAGCTTTAGACTGATTTATTAGTAAAAGAGAAGAAGTGAGATCCTTACCATGGAATTCTTGGAAACTTCTAATTAAATAAAAAATTTTTTCTAGAATGTGGAAAAGAAAAATGACAAAAAATTTCAAAAATTACTCATTTGATCCCTCCAAGGATAAGCCTCACAAATGGTGCTTGGAGCAGAAGAGAAGACTAGAATGCTTCTATCCAGATGCTGATAAAGAGGAAGTAAATGAAAGAATCCTCAATTTGTATCCTGTAAATCTTAACCATGGTGTAAGATGCAGGATGAGCATGGATGCTGACTTACCAACCCTAATCAATGTGTTAGAAGAAGTCATAGACATGAATGGGTTAGACAAGAAGGTTCCTTCTCAACCTAAAGAGAACTTCAACCTTAAAAAAACCAGAGAACACCCTTTCTGATAAGCATCTCTGAAAATAAGAAACATAATGAGAAAAGGGATAAAGGGAGAAGGCCTGGAACTTCTTGGAACTGTAGAAAGACAGGTCATATGAGAAAAGACTGCCCATTACCAAAAAGAAAGATAGCAGTCTTGGAAGGAGAGCAGGAGGTTGAAGGGAGTCATAACTATGAAGATATAGCTGATACTGAAGGATCCCTTTCTGAATGTGAATTGATACTGACCAACCCTATTAATGTTATAGAAGGAGATATAGGCACTTCTATAGAAATCAATAAAATTCATGGAGACTCTAGTTTGCCCCAACAATGGGATCCTACCATAATTCCTAGACATATCATGGATGTTAAACCATTAACAGTTAAACCTATGAATGGTAAGAGCTATATTACTGGTCAGACTTGTTATGCCACAGGATTTTATAAAGACAGACATATAAGGTTATTAAGGGATAGTGGGGCTTTCTTCTCATGTTTCTGCACTGAATTCTTAAACAAATGGGATCCTAATTGGAAAGAACACCTTTTTCCCATCCCAAAAGCCAAGTTTAACTCTTTCAACTCCATCATGAATTCTATTGGAGTATTTAATGCTTCTATAATATTACCCCATACCAAAGTATCTTTGAGAATACAAGTTAAATTTGTGGTATTCCCAACAGATTATATGACTACCTGATAATAGGAAATGATTCTTTATGTCTATATGACATAGATGTGTTCCATAGTGAAGGGAGGTACTTCACAGTGGGTGGTAATTGGGACAAGATTTTTAAGATATGCACTATCCAATCTAAATTCCTCTCTTCTACTTACCAAAAGAATTTAGAAGAATTCAATCAGGAATACTTCTCTCAAGCAGCTCTGAATATGAAAATTTCTGAAGAACAGAAGAAAGGAATATTGACAGTCTTCTTTGAGAACCAAAATGCTTTCTGTACTAAAGATCACCCCATTGGTGATATCAAAGGACATGAAGTTGTATTAAAAATGACTATTAAGCCTCCTTATCCTCCAAACTTAAGAAGACCAGCTTATCCCTCTAGTCCTACATCTAGCATAGCTCTTGAGGAACATATCCAAGAACTGATAAACTTACAAGTATCAAGGAAGGTAGGGCACAATGAACAGGTAGATGTGACCACCCCTGTAATCATAGCTTGGCATAATGATAAATCAAGGATGGTAGGAGACTTCAGAATGCTCAATCATTATACGCAGGCAGATTATTATCCTATACCCAATATTTATCATGCTCTATATAACTTGTCTAAAGCCAAATATATTACTGCCATGGATATTCTTAAAGGTTTCCACCAGATAACTATAAGCCCTGAAAGCAGAAAGTTAATGAGAATAATCTTCCATTTGGGAATATATTAATATTTTAGGATGCCCTTTGGTATAAAGAATGCCCTATCACACTGCCAGAGGACAAAGGATACAGTCCTAGGTACTTACATCAGACAAGGATGGATGATGGTATACGTAGATGATTTTATCATATACTCTCATGATTTGGATACTCATATAGATCAAACAAGATTAGTAATCCAAACTATCTCCAAAGCATGATTAAAAGTTTCCATGAAGAAATGAAACTTTGGTTATGAAGACTTGAAAGCTCTAGGGCATATAGTCTCTGGTCTTACTCTAGCTGCTGATGAAAATAAGATAGCTGCTGTCATGAACAGACCCATGCCTCAAAATAAAACAGAGTTCCTTTCATTCACAATTTTTTGCCATTACTACAGACAGCACCTCCCAACGTCTGCTATGCTAACTCAAAGTCTGTATGAAATATGCAACAATAACACTCTCTTTGAAATGACATATGAGAGATTTAGAAACTATGAGGAACTGAAAATAGCTATGACCTCTACTCCTTTACTCATTCAACCAGATTACTCCAAACCCTTTAAGCTTTACATCAAATCATGTATGGAAGGGTTAGGAGCTGCTCTACATCAAGAAAGAATAGAAGAAGACAAACCTGGGGAGAAACAATTACTCTTCATATCTAGACAGATCAAAGACGCAGAAAGGAGATATGGAGCCAGTCAGATGGAATGCTTGGCTCTGGTATGGGCTTGAGGAAAGTTTCATTATCAATTATAAGGAAGCACTTTCAAAGTGATTTCAGACTGTAATGCTGTAAGAAATCTCATGAACATGAAGACCCCCAGCAGACATTTTCTCAGTTGGCAAATTGCTATACAACAGTATAGACACCAGATGACTATGGTACATAAAGCTGTAGCTAAACACCAGAATGCTGATAGTCTAAGTAGAAATGCTTTGCCTATTGACTCTAGAAATCCAGCATATGACCCTGAGGATGAAGATATCTTTCCTATCTTGAACATCAATCTTTTTGCATTAGATGCTCCAATCATGGGGATCCACTTATGTGAATTATATACTGCTTTCTTCAATCTTGTAAGGGACAACTACTCCTCTGATATCAAACTGCTGATTACCATTATGGAATGTTAATCCCCAGAAGCAGCTCTGATCAATATTTTACCTGCTTTATTACATAAATTTATAAAGCAGGAAGGTTTACTTTTTGGGATGGTCTCCTTTACTATAGACACCAACATTCCAGTGTATTGGTACTAAGTAAAAATGAAAATATACAACACATACTCCAGGAATGCGGTGACAACTTTTCATCAGGGCATCTACTCACTGAAAGAACCTTGGAGAAATTAAAACAAACTGCTGGGTGGATAGACTGGAAATAAATCACTATCAAGTATGTTACTAGCTGTGAGACTTGCCAAAAATCTAATAAAACAACTGGCAAGAGGTTTGGACTCCTACAGAAGATCTCTGACCGCAAAACAAGATTGGAAATCATTAATATGGATTTTGTCACTGGCCTCCCCCCTGGAGGTACTCATTCATATAACTCTGTCCTGGTTATAGTTGACAGATACTCTAAGAAGGCAAAATTTTTACCTAACCACAAAGAAGATAGTGCTATGGATGTAGCTCTACTATTTTGGAATAGGATTATAGCTGATGTTGGCATAAACAAGATTAAAATCGGTGACAGAGACCCCAAATTTAACTCTGAATTTTGGAGGAGTCTACATGATGTACTGGGTACTACTTTAGCATTTTCTACAGCATACCATCCCCAAACTGATGGATTAGCTGAAAGAATGATACTGACCCTATAAGATATTTTAAGAAGGTTGTGTAACTTTGGTCTAGAATACAAGAACTGAGATGGTTATTTCCATGATTTGGTAAGCCTACTCCCAGCTCTTGAGATGGCTTATGACAGCAGTAAACATTCTACTACCAAAGAAACCCCTTACATACTAGAAAGAGGATGTATTCCAAACCTCCCTAGGAATAACTTAAACTATAATTTAGCCACCATTCATCCAACATCTCTTTACTTCAAGAAAATGAGAGAACTGGCGAATAATCATGCTCAGAAACGTGTAGAACAAGCAGGGGAGTACAACAAACAGAGATGGGAAAAATTACACAGAGAACCTGAGTTTAAAATAGGAGATCAGATCTTGATATCCACTACAAACTTCAACAATCTAGCAGTTAACATGTTAAATTTCCATAAGTTCTCCTACTACGTGGACTCTTATGCTCACCCCTCAACGGGGAACCATTGTCTGAACTTGCGCGCGCTCCGCCTTACCCCGGAACGGGGAATCCCCAAATGTCTTGCTCTCTCATCTTAACTTCTGATTCTCAATCTCTTATTTGGTTGACCTGTAGATTTTCTACTTTCTTCTTCTGGTTATTTGTCTCTCAATCTCCTCCTCCCAGTTAGTTTCCTTCTCATCAAACCTCTTCTTCTCATTCTGTCCCATCAACCAACGATCACAAGCCCTACAATCGCAAGCCCTTTAACAACAAGTCTTTGACTGGTAAGACTCCAAATCAACTGCCGCTCTCAACCATCCAATCTGACTCTTCATTCTGTTCAGCCCACCTCCTCAACTTCCATCCTTATCTGATCTGATCACGCCTCAACCTCTCACTCGAACCCAAATAGCTAACTTCTCTTTGACCGTTGATTATGGTCTAACTTGTATGGTTTTCTTCCCATTCCTCGTCATCTTGTTTGCGTGATCTCTAGTTTCTTATTTCCTTTCCGCTACTTTGTCTAGCCGCTGGTTTGGTGTCTTCTAAGAAATTTAAAACTATTTCATCACGGTTAAAAGCTGAAGATCTACAAGCAAACTCAATCAGCAAGACATGAACAAACCAGTGGAAGGAAATGACTATTTCCATCAAGTGGCACTCAAGGCATCTGTTGAAGCTATACCCCCTTTGAACAAGGAGAATTTCTCTATATGGAAAGACAAGATGCTTATGCTATTCTATCTCAAAGATATCAAGGAGGCTATTACTTGGAACTCTGGTCCAATCTCAACAAAACAAGATTGCAAAATACAAGCAGTCATCCTTTCAAAACTTGAAAGTAAAACACATGCCAATTTTTTCAACTCCTCTAATATCACATCTTCAAAACTTTTATGGGCAGATATCACTCGAAGATTTGCGTCTTCAGAGACAGCAAATTGAGCTAGGGTATTCAATTACTTCCTTCATTCGGCATTCAATGAAAACACCATTGAAGGATTTATCACTGAAATGCGGAAGGCCATCACAAGAATGACGGACGTTGGCATAGAACTACCCAAAGATATACTAGCTTATCTTTTACTCTTCAAATTTCCCCCGATCCTTGAAAACCTTAAACAACAAATTATGCATGTCAAAAAAAAAGTTGACTCCGGACGTCATTTTCAGTCACCTCACTCAATACAGTAACAAGAGGAAATCTCAATCAACCACCACCAAATCCTCAACTGATGTCTCTCTGGTTGCTACTAAAACTTGAAGTAATAAAGACAAGAAAAGGACCAAAATGAAATGTTGAGAGGGATACCACGACCCCAACGCTTCTCATCCACAATCTTTGTGCTTCCGCCTACATCCTCAGATTTCTCCGGACTGGTGGATTGAACAACAGAATGATTGGAAAAACAAGACAAAAAAAACTCCTACAATAAATTACCATGCTCTACTTACCTTGTGGATCAACGCAGACAATACCCCTAACCTTCTTCTGGACTCGGGAGCAAATATTCACATCTTCAACGATCTGAAGTTCTTCTCTACCATCAAACTCCAGGATGAACCGGATGAAATCATAACGGGCAAATTGGAAGCTAGTCTGAAGATACGTGGCACGAAAACGGTCAAGCTAGAATGGAGTGACTCGGTAATCACCCTCGAAGATTGCGCGTACGTTCCGGACATTTTTGTCAACTTAATTAGCCCCGGACTCTTAGCCAAAAAGGGGTGCTCCCTTTCTCAAGTTCGCGACACATTCTCCGTGGTCCAAAATAACCAACTTGTGCTAAAAGGCTCAATTTGAGACAATCTATTTGTCGTCGAAAGACCCCAATATGCTGAATCATACCAAACTGCAAACCTTTTGAATCTGCTGCCTGGATCAACTCTTCCTCTTCTTGATATCCATCAGATGTACGGAAACGCTTCTCTCTCTACTCTCAAACCTCTGATAAAAGACCTCTATACCAATGAGGAAATCAACAGTTTCCAATGCGATAGTTGTGTGAAGAGTAAGATTACAAGATCTCTGTTTTCCGGCTCCTCTACCCCTGCTAGCAAACCCCTAGACAGAATTCACCTCAACTTGGTTGGTCCTATCAGTCCTCAATCTAAAGCTGGTCATCAACACCTTATTACTCTGGTTGATAATTACACCAGCTACTTAGCTGGTTTTCCCCTTAAAACCAAAGATGAAACACCTGAAACTATCATCAGTATTCTTGAAACCAAGTATAAGAGGTTAAATTACTACCCTTCCAAAATATTCTCCAATAAAGGTACTGAATTTACCAATTCTACCCTCAAGGAATTTGCTAAGAAGAAACATATTAAACTCCAGAAGTCTGAACCCTACCACTCCCAACATAACGGACGAGCAGAAAGGGCGAATAGAACCATAATAGATTCTGCACAAGCCACATTCTCATCATCCCGACTAGAAAAGAATTACTGGCACATTGTGGTACGCAGTTGTTGCTTCATGCTCAACCAGATCCCGAGAGAAGGTATTCAATCTTCTCCCTGGGAACTTATATTTGGTAAGAAACTTCCCACTAATTATCTAAAACCCGTAGGCTTTTCTGCTATATATCTTGCCAATAGACTCCAGAAAGGTCGCAAATTTGACAAGAAAGGTCTCGAAGGAGTTTTGTTTTGATTTAATCCCACCTTCCACTCATATCTAATCCTCAACTTGCTTGGCGGAATTGTCAAAACAAAACACTTCAAGTTTCTTAAAAATCGCCTAAACAACTTCCCTTTTTTGGAGTCTCTCGGATCAGACATCTTCTCTCAGCCTGGCTTAGATTCTAACAAGAATGACTTCTCTTCCGTTGATAAACAATACTCAATCCAAGAACCTGACTCCCAACTAATCAAATCCGATTCAGATCAAGATGAAATTCAATCATCCAATTCTCAAATATCTGATTCCAATCCTGTCGCCGTACCTGAACCACTCACTGGAGAGATAAACCTAAGACCTAGACATGAAATTTGGAAACCACAGAGATATGGGTTTCATCACTATTATGAACCCCCTTCATACAAAGCTGCTTGGAAGTGCCCCAAATGGCCCAAATGGAAAACAGCATTGGAAGAAAAACTCACCTCTATTGAAGCTCAAGAAGTCTGGGAAGAGTATTACAACAAACCCAACAATATCTTGAACACTACCTGGGTGTTCAAGGTGAAGGAGAACTGTCATGGGGAACCAGTTAAGTATAAAGCCCGCCTATGTGTTCAGGGTTTTGATCAGATCCAAGGCGTGGATTTTGACAAAACCTGGGCACCAACTGGCAAACTGGGATCTCTTTGACTTGCGCTCATCTACGGACTCAAGAAAAAGATGTCCTTCACTCAATTTGATGTGAAGGGGGCCTTTCTGCATGCTCCACTAAAAAAGACCGTGATAATCAGGACCCCTGAGGGCTCTGCTTGAAAATTGCCTTATCTCAAATTAAACAAATCACTATATGGTCTTTGGAAATCCCCAAAAAATTGGTACAAGACTCTAACTGGATGGATCAAATCACAAGGTTTCCACGAATCAACCAGTGATCCGTTTTTGTATCTCAACCTGAAATTGGGAGAGGTCATTTACTTTCACGTCGATGACCTCATCCTTGTAGGAAAATTGGACGACTTTGCTACAAACTTCTTGAAAAGGTTCTCAAACTCAGCCTGTCACTCTCCAAATACCATTCTTGGCATGCTAATGGAAATCAAAGGTGATAAGATTCATTTGAGTCAACCTAAACACATCAACTGGGGGCTGGAAGAATTGGGACTTACTGACTTTAAGACTATCAACTCTCCTCTCACTCAAAATCATCATCTTGAACCAGCCTCCAACAAAGGCCATGTGAAGTTCTCTTAGCTCAACATCAACTACCAATCAGCCATTGGACTCTTGAATCATCTCTCTCAATACACCCAGCCCAACATATCTTTTGCTGTATGGAGTCTAGCTAGGTTTAACACTAATCCTGGTCTGACACATTGGAAGGAAGTGCGCAAGGTGTGGAAGTTTTGAAAACAACAAGAAATCTCAAATTAACAATTGAATACAACTCATCAAAAGAAATTATATATGGTTACAGTGACGCTACTTGGGGAGACAAACCTACCTCTCGCAATTCTCAGAGGGGGTATATCATATTCCATCACGGCAGTCCGGTTGTTTGGAACTCATTGAGACAGAGGAATATAACCTACTCATCAACAGAATCAGAATTAAATGCAATGCTGGACTGCTACCTTGAACTGAAATGGATCACTCACCTCATCAGCAAAATAGATCCCTCTACCAAGGTAAAACCTACAATACATATATATAATAAAGGATTAGATGATAAAATAAAAAAATTTGCCTCCCACTCTCAATCCCGCCACATTGAAATCAAAAATAAAGGGCTGCGCAAAGACTTCTCCCTATCCAAATTCAACCTCATTCTTTTCCCTACAGAGAAGATTATAGCAGACCCTTTGACTAAGGCCACTTCCATTGGCGCCCTTAAGCTTCTACAACAGACCATTTTCACCAATTCCTCTGTTTCCTGAATTTCTCCTCTTACCAGTCATGGAGGTTTTTAACTTTCCATAAATCCTCCTACTACGTGGACTCTTACGCTCACCCCTCAACAAGGAACCATTGTCTGACCTTGCACGCGCTCTGCCTTACCCCGGAACGGGGATTCCCCAAATGTCTTGCTCTCTCATCTTAACTTCTGATTCTCAATCTCTTCTTTGGTTGACTGGTAGATTGTCTACTTTCTTCTTCTGGTTCTTTTTCTCTCAATCTCCTTCTCCCAGTTAGTTTCCTTCTCATCAAACCTATTCTTCTCATTCTGTCCCATCAACCTACAATCACAAGCCCTTTGATTGCAAGCCCTTTAACAACAAGTCTCTGACTGGTAAGACTCCAAATCAACTTCTGCTCTGAACCATACAATCTGACTCTTCATTCTGTTCAGCCCATCTCCTCAACGTCCATGCTTATCTGATATTATCACGCCTCAACCTCTCACTCAAACCCGAATAGCCAACTTCTCTTCGACCGTTGATTATGGTCTAACTTGTATGCTTTTCTTTCCATTCCTTGTCATCTTGTTTGCGTGATCTCTAGTTTATTATTTCCTTTCCGCTACTTTGTCTAGCTGCTGTTTTTGTGTCTTCTAAGAAATTTAAAACTATTTCATCATGACAGAAAGCTAAAACCAGCCTTTTTTGGACCATTTTTTATCAAAAAAATGCATGGCAAAAATGCCGTAGAAGTAATCTTGAGCAAAGAATTATCAAGCAAACACCCATTATTTCCTGTTAGCCCAGTAAAACACTCTCAACCGAGAGGATTTAGCATCCTCCCTCCAGTAATGATGCCAATAGGTCTTGACCCTGTGAAAGAAAAAGGGAAATTCAGAAGGATATTGAGAGAAAAGAAAGAGAGAGTTCAAGGAAAAGATGTTTGGCTATACTTAGTGAGATAAAAAGGAGAATATGCAGACAAAGATGAATGGTTAGCAGAAAATAATATACCTGATGGACCAATAAATCTTAGAAACTAAAGGGCCAGCAAAAGTAACTGAAACACATATGGAATGAATTTTTTTCCAAACAATGTTCCAGATTTCCTTTCAGATATGGCCATATCTTGGAGTGGGGGAATGTCAGCTTGCTACTATTTCAGAGCAAGCTGCAAAAGTAACAAAAATAAAACAACAAGAATAATATTAAAATTAACCTAAGAAGGAGTAGGAAAACCATGAATATTAATTCATAAATCTATTTTCCACCCAAAAGTAGGTAGGGTCACTCACTGACCCCACGCTTGAAATCCAACTCCTTATATTTTTAAATAATTAAGGAAAGAAAGACCAAAATACTACGGCTCCACTATTGAGTTTTTGGTCAATCAAATATTTCACACACATTGTCACGTATAGGTTTCACACCTCTAATTCAGTCAGAATCGAGGTGTTGTGTATTTTTCAGGAGTTACTGACGGAAAAGTGTTCTGTCACAATTCCCGCATGCAGCTGCGGCAGCCAATACACCCGCAAGGTGCTGAGCTACCGCACTGTCACCCTGTCAAAAGCCGTGTATGCAGCCCTGGGCCTCTGACAAGTATGCAGTGGCGGGAATATGGGTTGACAAAGTGACAGGCGGCCTGGGAAACCTAGGTACCATGTAAACATGCTAAAACCTACACGGGAACATTCTACATATGTAATAAATGTTCCCTTGGATAGTAGATAGTCTAAAAATACATAAAAGTATATAAAACTACCTAAATAACCTTTATACAATTTATTATTAAATATAGTTCAAATTACCAAATATGTTGAAAATAAGATAATGAAAACTTCTAAAAATATATTAAAATACTTTAATATACTATTATGAGAACTTCTAGACATCAATATATTTGTGACATACTAAGAATACTAATGATGTAAAACTATTACATGAATACCCATGACTTATATTTTTAAGTAATTATTTTATTAAATCAACTGCAATTCAAAAGTAAGGAGTAAAATCAACTAAGGATTCTTAATTTAATAATAAATAAAATGGACATATTAGTTTAATTGACAGTTCCAAACATCAATTATAAAGTAGAATAATTCCCATACCCCATGGAATTAGATGCTACCTGTGCTCCCGCATCAGGAACACTTGACAGGATATCACTGGTTACCCTGCCAACCTTTATTTTTTTTTCCTCTTGAGCCCCTTTATCCCTCAGAAGGACACTATTGGGACTCAAAAAGCTATCAATAAAGGGCTCTTTTGAGGATATTGATACCCAGAGACCCAGTTATATTTATATCCAGACACCGTGCCAAGGTTATCAAGTACTTTTAAGAGATAAGTAAGTGATTTATGGCTAATTCTGATCAATAATATCCATCCCCAACCCTTTTTATCAATTTAAACTGCTGAACAACCTTATAACCCCAGTATACAGGTTTAACCCATCAATACACGTCTCAAACAGATACCCAAAGGATTTAATAACATACCAGTGAGTCTTATTATCCTTTCTCTGTTGTGGCAGCTTGGTTACAAAGCGCTGCCACTCCACCATGTATTTTATATTCATATTATCTTTGGGCAATATATCCTTTAAGAATATAAATTGAAGCTTCCAAAGTGACCAGGCCTACATGTTTTCATACTGAATTCCCAGCTTCCTGGCATCCAGGAGGCTGACACCCTTAATGGAGAGAGAGAGAGAGATTTGTATTTCTTGATTCCTTCCTTCCTTTGGTGGTGGTATGCTCTTCATCCTCCCTAACATGGAGTTTAAGGAAAGGTATTGTACCCTTCCTCCAAAACCTAGCCTAATTACAAGTGCAAATACAATCCAGCAACAAAGGGAAAGAATAATAAGGGGCAGAAACATTAAACCAACCCTATCCTCCTCCCCCAACACTTTTCAAGCTAGATACATCCCATTTGTCCCTCTGATGGCCCCGCCCCACCCTACTCAGAGCCCCCTGCACCTTCCTGTAGCCAACCAAATGCTGCTTGCTTGCCCGCCATCATTTCCACCCAGTGTTTCCTTCTCATGAAGCGTGCTTCTCCCTACTTGGAGCCACCTGCTCCTTCCTGTAGCTACCCAATTTTTTCTTGCTTTCCCATTTTAATGTCCACCCAGTTTTTCCTTCTCATGGCGCGCGTCGCACCCTACTCAGAGCCCCCTGTGCTTGTCCATAACCATCAGACACACATTCCCGTAGCTGTTCTTTGGTCCCCAGTTCCCGTTGCACCAAATTCTGAGCCAACCATGCTCTCAGCAGCTTCTTCTGAGCCCATAGCACTTCCAACATTCTGTGCCATCTTGTGCTCATTGCTTAGTTTGCTGTACCAATGCTGAGCATGCTTGTGCTTGTTACTGAGCATGTAGGCTGCAAACAGTTAATGGTCCACAGCTATAAAATACAACCTCACCGGTTAGTGGGTGGTTTTCTGATTGGTGAGGTATGAGGTGGAGGTTTCTTTGTGGTTTTTCTAATTCCAGAAAAAAAACCAATTCAGCCTAGGGTTTATGGTTGAACAACCAAAAAAACAAAACTACTGACATTATTTTTTACTTATTTAAAAACCACATCATACTCATAAAAGCTAGAATTGTGAGGGGAAGAATCTTCTCTCTCATTGCAGAAGATGAGGGACAAGATGAGACTGGGATGACTTGAGGAGGTTTGGGAATATCTCTTTCAGATATTTTTTCCCATTCATCTTTGATTTTGGCCAGAAGGTTGTGAAGGATTACACAAGTGATAATCCAGTTGATGAGGACTTTCATGTCTTTTAGATTTTAAATCTATTTTTTCATTTCCCTAAAGCTTACCCATCTTCCTTTCAGTAATCCTATGGCATGCTCAATCCAAACCCATGATTGGGAAAGATAATAGTTAAAATCATTTATGGCTTGATCATTTGATGAAACATTGTGGCATGCTGGAACCACATATTTACTGCCAGATTAATCTAAATTGGCCAAAAGTTATTTATCTTGGTCATAGTAGTTCTCTGGTTGTTGGGAAATTGGCCTCAGCCCAGGCCTTTTATTTGATGCTTAATTCATTTTTTTTTAAAATAAAATATTCATTAATTTTTTTAAAATGTTGAATGCTCCATCCCCCTCTCAAAGCCTTTGAAGGAGGGACACAAAAAATAAACCTCACTAAAGATTCTTGCAAGGAGGCAGTTCATGAATCCCTGAACAGCAAAGATCTTTTTAAAAAATATAATTTATAATCTCTCATACCTTTTCCCAGGTGTAAAATTTGTGTAAAACTTATTCCAGGTGGAAGGAGTGATGCATTATCTCCTATAATTCAGTTTTTTGTGACTTCCATTGGTAGGAAAAACTTCCCAGGGTTGTTTATTTATCCATAAATTAATAATTTTATAATTTTAAAATAGATACATGAATAATATATGCGGATGGAAGGATACAATTACATTAATTTCATGCGGACCAGTAGGCCCTTGAGTCCAAAATTTCATTCAATTTTTCCAATTCTGTGCAATCTCAAAGCCTTAAAACTGAAATTTTGTGAATATGACCAGGATGAATCTATGTCTTTATAATTCAAAAGCCAAAAAAAGTTCCAATTTCATAAACTTCCCCAAAAAAAAACTCTAAATTAATTCCTTTTGATGTGCTCTCACACACAAATAAGGCTTCAAAATTTTATGTCAATTAAAGAAAATCTCACCCCCCCACCCTTTGATTTGTTTCATGGGCGAAAATTCTTCAGTGCCATTAGACAGGCTCTTAAAAAACCATATAATTATTTAAAGTATTCAAATGACATGGAATTCCATGTTTTTAACGGATTCGGAAAATGCTTCAGCCATCCAAATTTGCCTGTTTGGCCTGTGGAAGAGCCATTTTAATGTGCACCCCCCTATAACATATCAAAGAAGGGGCAGAAAAACTTTCCTTTGTGGAAGAAACTTCTGAAAATCTTATCTTAATAAAAATGAACCCTTTTTCTTACTTTTTTTTTTAATTAAAATAAATTCCAAATAACTTATTTTGATTGGAAATCATTCTAAAAGGTGTAAATTGATGATCTTTTGGGATAAATTCATGAATTATTTCATAAATACATTCAATTCACTCTGTAAATAGGGTCTATCAAAGTTGAGCAAACCTGCCATTTTTTGATGACAGTTTTCAACACAAATTGGCCATTTCAAACCCGCCATTAAAAATCAGAAGAACCCACTCATTTCAGATCAGAAGTGTCAGAGTCTCAAATCCAACTCTTCACTGAGGGAAATAATAGGCCAGTAAAAAGCTATCAAACTTTGGAGAGAAAATTCTAGAACCTAAGAGAGTTGGATTTCAGGCCAGCTCAGTAGAAAGGAATTCAAGGTCTCTTTTAAGTACAGCTAAAATATTGAGTGAGGTCCCAAGGATTTTAGAAGGAGGAAGAGAACTTACCTAGCTCAGTAGAAATGGAAGTCAAGGTCTCTACTGAGCTAGAAGGGAGGGGGGGAAGTTGCCCTTAAATTGTCTGAGGGGTTCTGATGTAAGCTCAGGTTAGGCTCTTGTGAAAGGTCATGAAATGGGGTTTCACACTCTCCCCTCCTATATCAAAAGGGGAGGAAAAAGTATGTGAAGAAGACCAGGAGGATGGAAGGAAAAGGAAAAAGCAAAGGGGGGGTGTCACTGCAGGCCCAATTACTCAATGGAGTTTTTTGGTGTTTTTTCCGGTCCTTGAACTGTCACAAACAGGATGGGTGTGCTCACAGCGTGGCCAAGGTCATGTTTGGTGCAAAAAAGGGGGTTAGAACCCCCTGGTGGTGCAACAGCTTGGGAGTAACTTACTTCCATGGGACCTGTCATCTTCAGATCCTTCTCTGAATATAATGGCTTGATCTTCAAAATTTGGAATCTTGGGTTTTGGAAATCCCCTGCTGGTAGCTCAAGCACCACATTTCAGGAATTTTTGAAGACACCTATCACACAATACGTGCCTTCCAATCTCTCCTTCAGCTTATCCATGCCGGCTTTGCGTCTATGCCAATTGGCTGAATTGAGGAGGACCCATGTACCATGCTGGGGGGTCCAGGGGCACAACAGTGCTTGTTATGTTGAATTGCCTGTTTGACCCTGCTCAGCCAGAGGGTTTCTTGTGAATTTTCCCACGCTCCTTTGCGCTGGTAAAGCCAATTTCAGAGAGGGGGAGGGGCTTCTGGAGGCCCATCAGAGGAGGGGGAAAGCCTTAACTGGTGCCCAAAAAGTAATTCAAAGGGGCTGACGCCAGTTGGAACCTTGATGGCCAAATTGATCACAAACTCCACCACCAGTAGGGCCTCCAGCCATTTACCTTTCTGCTTTGCTGTGAAAAATTGGAGGACCTGACCCACTGTCTTGTTGGTCTGCTTACTGGGGCCATCTTCTTGGGGGTTGAATACAGAGGACATGTGGAAGTTGATGTTCAATTGAGACATCAGGGCCTTCCAGAACTTGGAGCTCCACGCCTTGTCCCCATTTCTGAAGACTGAGGTTTGGGCACCAAAGCTTGCCATCCAGCCACAAAACAGTTGAGTAAGCATCCTCTCCAGGGGTGCTGTGGTTAGGGCCTTTTTGTGTTGGAAGGTGGAGCAGAACTGGACAAATTTGGCTACTTCCTTGCTCATTTGTGGCCAGAAAAAATTGCATCTCAGTTTGGCGGATGTTTTCAGGTAGCCCAAGTGGCCAAGGTGGAGTTTGACCTCCTCAATGAGCTTGTTGGGATCACCAACTGCCCATCAAAAAACAAAAGGCTATCAATCTTGTTGCAGTCTTCCAAGAGTGTTAGGACTGTTTGGAGAGAGGTACAGAATTTGAAATCTGTGTAATCTGCCAGGATACCTGACTTAAGGGACTCAGAGAGGCTTGTCCACATTTCTGTGAGGGCAGCTACACACCAGACTCCTGCCATGTCAGTCACTTCCCCACCACCTTCAGAGTGTTTGCACAAGGGTGCGTCTGCAACCAAGTTATCCTTGCCTTTAATGTACTCAAAATTCAGGTCAAATTCTGAAAGGATGTTGGTCCAACAAGCTTGAAGGCAGCTGAGATTCAGCTGTCTCAGGAGGTGAGTCAGTGAATGATGATTGGAAATTAAATTGACCTTCATCCCCAATATTATAAGCATTTTCCATTTCTTCAGGGCGTGAATACAGCAAGCAGTCGCTGTTCATGGACCAGATGGTTCTGTTTGGCTGGTGTCATAAGGTAAGATTTTTATGCAATTGGGGAGGCTGAATTTCACTATTTTCCCTGGAGAAGAGCGGCCCCCATCCCCAAACCACTCGCTTCTGTGAAGAGCCAGAGCTTATCATTGGATTCATAGTCAATGGTTCTCATACAGGGCAGGGAGTTCATGATGGTTTTGATGTTATGGAATGCCTTTTCCTTGGTGTTGCCCCAGTGGAAATCCTTTGCATTGAGTTTGTGACTGCTCAACTGTGACAGCGTTCCCACATATTTCTGAAGGCCCCAGATGAATTTTTTCATCCACTGAAAGGTGCCAAGGAACCATTTCACATCCTTTTCCAATTGGGGGGTTGGCCAATTACAAATGTTGGCCACCTTGCTATTTTCTGCAGCCACCCCGGCTTTGGATATCCAGTGGCCCAGGAATTTGACACTATTGCAGAAAAGCTTGGTCTTCTTTGGGCTACAGTGCATTTTGGCTTCCCGGAGGCGCTCCAGAACTTATTTTACGTGTGATTTGTGTTCCTTGAGGGAATCAGAAAAGATCACAATGTCTTCAAGGTACACAACACAGATCTTATCAATAAGTCCGCCTAACGCCTCCTCTCAGCAAGCTTGATGGGTTGCTGGTGAGTTTGTCAGTCCCATTGGCATCACCATGTATTCCATTAGCCCCCTGGCGTCTTCACTGCTGTTAGCGGGATGTGGTCTTCCTGCATCCTGTTTTGGAAGGATGTGTTGGTCTGATCCAGGATGGAGAATATCCTTCCCAATTCCACTGTGTACACTATTTTGTCAAAATTTAGTAGGGGGGTGGTCCCGCACGGTGAATTTTTTGAGGGTTTGGTAGTCACAGACCCAGCGGGGTAGGGCCGTTGGGTCCTTCTTTGAGATAATCATTCTGGGAAAGGCATATTTTCTGGACAATTGTTTTATAAAACCCGCTGTCAGATTTTGATCCAGAAGTGTCTGCCAGGATTGAAGGTGTTTCCTGGGATACAGTTACCTTTTCTCATTGATAACCACGTTCTGGTTTGTCAGAATTATCTTATGTTGTACCTTTGAGTTTTCCTGTTTCATCTTTCCCAGGAAGGGGGGGTCAAGGGTTGGGCCCTGTTTTCAGAAGCATCAGCTACCTCCGGGATATCTGTTGGGAATAGATCCTTGAAATTGGCTAATATATCCCTCTCCATTTTCTCACAAGAGGTAGCTGCTGAGGAAGTGGGCAAAGGTGAAGGAAGACCGCCTGGTTGTGTCATTTCTCTGGTATGGTAGTCAAGTATTCTACAACCCAAGTGAGAATAGGTGAGTGCCTTTTCATAGATGGAAACAAACAAGAAAAATTGCAAGAGGAAGGGGATGCCCAGTATCATTTCATAATCCCCTTTTACTTTGCAAACTTTGAGTGTGACCCCTTTAACTAACCGGCCCAAGGATGGTTCACCAAAGGAAGCCACTACAAAGTGGTCCATTATTATTTCCTGGGAAGCTGTGTTGTCCAGTGCAAGTTTTACAACTTTTGGGGTGGAGGACTTCTGGAGTGACATGCTTGCATGCTTGGCTGTTTGTGACAAAAGAAAATTTAGATTGGATCCCATGTCAATCAGCCTGCGTTGTTCTTTTCCAGCATGGGTGAGGTAGACAATGATACGCCTAGGGTCAGGCTAATGGACATACTCTTCAGTATTTGAATGCAGGAGTTCCACATCCAATGTCTCCAGCACTGAGTTTGAGGTAGCGTCAAGGGTTGGGAATAGCCCCTCCTTGGCAATGCCTGCTACCATTGCTGCTTGTTCTGGTTGCCCAGCCAGCGGTTGGATTTCTCTCCCTGCTGTTGGGGAGGAGCTCCGCGGGCATTAGGTGGTTTTTAATTGTCCGTCCAAGTGGGTGGTTGGAACAAGTCTGGAATTGTGATGAAAAGTCTATTTTGTTTCCCAGTACAGGCGCCATGAGCGCTCACACAGGCTTGTAAAAGGGAGTTTGATTTAAAATCAATAATTCAAATTCTCCCTACATAATAAGAAAATGAAGCTTCTCCAATGGTTGCTTATTTATATCTTAAATATATGGGTTTCTGCAATATTCTATAACTATATTATACAATCCCTCCACAGTTAAATCCATATTATGCAGTTCTAGATTGTTCTATGTATATAGTGTACCCATATTGCTAATATTCCCCCCCCACAATTTATTTTGAGCAAGTGATGAATTTTGAAAAGAAAGAGAGAAAATAAAGTAGCAAAGGAAATGGATAGAAGGAAACATCACAAGAGGATGCAAAGTAAAATGGAGGGAGGGACAGCGGGAACAATATGAATAATAAGTAAGATGCGGGAGAAATAAGGAAGAAGGAGAGAGAGGAAAAAGGAAAAAAAGGAAAAAAGGAAAAAAGGAAAAAAGGAAAAAAAGGAAAAAATATAATTGTTTTAAAAGAAAATCTCTTTTCAGAATTCACCATGTTTTATTTTTCCCAGGGGCTTTGTGAGTGCATCCACCAACTGTTCCGTGCCTTTGAACCATGCTATCTTAATGTTTCCATGTCAAAGGTGTTTGTTCAAAAAGTTGAATTCACGTTCAATGTGCCTTGTGTGCTTCATTCTGGATCTATCAGGCGCAATCTTCAAAGCCGCCTGGTTGTTGGAGAGTAGCATTGGAGAAGTTGACAATTGATGGATCTTTTTTGCAAGTGAAGAAAACCACAAAACTTCCACCACTTCATGAAAAAGCGCAATGTATTCTGCTTGACAGGTGAATTGAGCCACACACAGTGTATTCCAGGAGCCCCAGTGTAGCGGAACTCCCCACAGTTTGTGTCAGCTTGCTACTATTGCAGAGCAAGCTGAAAAACTTACAAAAATAAAATAAAATATAAATATTACAGTAAACTTAAGAAGTAGTAATAAATCCATACATATTGTTGCAGAAACGGATTCTCCATCCAAAATTAGGTAGGGTCACTCAATGACCCCACCCTTGAAATCAAACTCCTTATATTTGTAATAATTAGAAATAGAAAAGACCAAAATACCATGGCACCACAATGGGACTTTTTGGCCTATTAAATATTTCACACATGTTGTCACATATAGTTTTCAAACCTAAAATTCATTCAGAATTGAGGTGTTTTGTATATTTTAGGAGTTACACATGGAAATGTGTTCTGTCACCATTCCCGCACGCAGCTGCATCAACCAATACACCCACGCGCGGCTGAGCAGAAGCAATGCCACCCTGTCAGCGTCCCCTGAAAAGCCTTTTACGCAGCCCCAGGCCTCTGAAAAGTACGCAGCCATGGGACTACGGGCTGACAGAGTGACAGGCAGCCTGAGAAGCTTAGGTACCACTTAAATGTGCTACAACCTAGACAGGGACACTCCACATATGTAATAAATGTCCCTGTGGATAGTAGATAGTATAAAAATACATAAAAGTATATAAAAATACTTAAATAAACTTTAAAAGTTTTTTTTATAAGATATAATTGAAAATACCAAAAATGTCGAAAATAAGATTACTACTATTTGTAAAAATATATGAAAATACTTTAATATACAATTGTGAGAGCTTTAAGATCTCAGTATTTTTGTGACATTTTAAGGGAACTGATAATGTAAAAATATTACAGGAATCCTGACAACTTATGTTTTTAATTAATTATTTAAAGTAAATCAACTGGATTTCAATAATAAGGAGTAGGATCAATATCATGATTCTTACTCCAATCAGTTAATACATAATGATAACCCACTTAAAATCAGATTACCCATAGAAATTTCTATTAAGAGAATTATTGACATCCTGGGAATATTTACTAAATATGATTACTTAAATAATAGATAATAGGGATAAATTAGTGTTATTCACACTTCCAAATATTAATTAAAAGGTAGAATAATTCCCATACCCTGTAGAATAAGATGCTACCGTGCTACAGCACCAAGAAAATATGAAAGGCTACCACTGGTTACCCTGCTAGCCTTAGCATCCGTCCCTTTTGTTCAAATACGTATGCACTTACGCGTGTGCTAGGTATAAGTGCAATCCAAATGGGATGCACATATGGGCCTCTCCGGCCAATTGGACCCTCACACAGACCATATGGGCCTGTGTGGATGTCACTGATTTGGGGAAACAGGCCTCAAAAAGCATGAAACTGGCTCATTGGTACGCGGTCCCTATTGGGCCCGGTGGGCGATTTGGGTAAATACAGCCAGATGGGCTTGTATGGGCATAATTGGACTCAAGGTTTATTTTGGACATACTTGGCCAGACAGGATGGCCCGCAAAAGTGTGTTTGTCTCAGGTTTTGGGCTTGGGGCCGCCCCCCGTGTCATAGCCCACTTGAAGCTTCTGCCCGTGCCGCAGCCCGCTTGGGGCTGCTTGTATCCCATGGTTTGGCCCACACAGGGCCCAATGGCCCGCGTAGGGCTGTTGCGGCGGCCAAGGAATCCTGCGCAGGCCTGGCCAGTGGCAAACAGCAGCCACCGCCGCAGGAGCAAGGGCCAGCAGCCCCGGCTCCCTCCCCCTCCCCTTGCTGGCAATTGTGAGGGGGAGGGGGTGGCTGCCTGGGTTGAACCAGTCAGCAACCAACCGCAACAAGGCAGTTGGTCAGGGCAGGGGGGATTTCATCACCCCCTTCCCCAGGGGATGACAATGCTGGAAGCATAGAGAGAGACCGGCGGTGAGGGGGATCTGATCACCCTCCCACCAGCAAAGCAAGAGGAGTGCTCTCCCCCCCCTTTACTGAGGGGGAGGAGCAATGGGCTGAGGGGATCTGACCACCCCCAGCCCACTGTTCTTGATGAAGCCCTGGGGGTATCAACCCCCAGGGCTGCTGGTGAGGGGATTTGACCTCCCCCACCAGGGATTTGAGAGGAAGAGGGGGGGCCGCACGTCCACCGGTTACACCCCCCCCCCAAGTGAGGTTGAGACTGGAACCAGGTAAGTCCTGGGTCCTACCTGGCCCATATGTGGGTCCAGGGACTGGCTGCATGAGGCAACCAGCCCTTAAGTAAGGAAATAAGAGTAACTGGGCTGGTTTTAACGGACAACCAGCCAGTGGATTGAACAGAAAAAGGGCTGGTTGAGCCCTGTGACGGTGGAAGCACCAAAATGGACTGGAATAGGCTGGTTTTAAGGGTACAGGTACTGATTCCATGTGGGCTTATGTAGCCCAAACCAAGTAACAAGGTCTGTAGAGCCTGTAGAGCTCTTTTGGGGCGGAAAATTCGCCTTTTGGCTTTTTGTATCATGGGCTCACAAGAGGCCAATCTTTTTTACTTAAGGAGCTCTTCTCCCTGCTGTTTTCCATCCATTCATTCATCATCCCATCAAATTCATCAATGATATCATCCAACTTATTGCCCCATTTGTGAGAGCCAATCAAGCAATTATTGACACAAGGTGTCCAGAATTTTTTGTGCTTTAAATACTGCTCATTTGCCTAAGCTAATTGCTGGTCATAATTATAACATATATCAGTACCAAAATCATCATTACTTCCAAGCCATCTAGACCCTTGTACCTTACTCTGGAGAACCTCAAAGACCTCAATTTTTCCAAGAAGATGTTGTATTTCCCTGATGTTAGCTCCACCAAGATAGTTCTGAAAAGTCGCAATTATAATTTTTGGGTTGTCCTTATGGATAATGATCTGGACAACATCTGTTGTGGGGAGATAATGGATGCAGGTGACACTTTGATCAGTTCAGAGGTGGAGAAGAAGTCTTATAATCTCATTCTTAGGCATCTTGATGAGAATCATGTGACATGGGTTGCCAATACTCTTAGGGAAGATGAGAGAAGGAGGGGCAGCATCCTTTGGAAGTTGCTTAAGTCTAAATATGCTGGTGATTCCATTCACCAGGAGGGTATATCCTTCAATAAACTATTCAAGTTACAATATTCGCATTGTAAACAGTTTGTTGCAGAGGCTAGGTCTAGCATAGCCAAGTTTAAGTCATCAGGACTTAAAATGGATCCTGAGTGCTTTTCAATCTTAATCCTTCAGAAGATACCAAAGGAGTCTAATTCTTTCGTCAGAATTATTTCTCAATTGGATCCTCTTCCTGGGGAGGAGGATGTGCTGAAAAGGATTGAAAAGGATGATCTTCAGTTCAAGATGAAGGGGGGTTCTTTTCAGCCTCCTGGATGCCAAGACCCTTGCTATCCTTTAGCTACCAGAGTTGATAGAGTAAATAATAAATATATTATTTACTAAATGTAGCAGAAATCCATGAAATATGTGGATTAAGCTTATTTCAAGGTTAAGTGGTTTGGTTATTGTTCATTGTTTTAAATCAATATGAATAAATTGATTATTAAATATTTTTATAGAGGGGCCACAATTATATTGGGGAGCTTTAACACTGCTCTTCAGGAATTTCAGTATGAAAACATGTAGTCCTGGTTACTTTGGGCTCTTTAGTTTAAAGAATATTTTACCAAATACAATATGTATATAAAATACATGGTGGAGTGGCAGGGCCTTGTAGCCAAGCTACCACAACAGAGAAAGGATAATAAGACTCACTTGTATGTTATTAAATCCTTTGGGTATCTGTTTGAGACGTGTAATGATGGGTCAAACCTGTATACTGGGGTTATAAGTTTGTTCAGCAGTTTTAATTGATAAAAAAAGGGGTTTGAGGACGGATATTACTGATCAGACATTGTCATAAATCACTTACTTATCTCTTATAAGTACTTGATTACCTTGGCAGGGCGTCTGGACATAAATTTTACTGGGTCTCTGCCCATCAATATCCTCAAAAGAGCTCTTTATTTATAGCTTTTGGAGTCCCAATATGGTCCTTCTGAGGGTGGTAGGTGCTCAAAGGGACGGATACTAAGGCTAGCAGGGTAACAAGAGGTATCCTGTCATGTGTTCTTGGTGCTATAGCACGGGTAGCATCTAATTCCTCAGGTTATGGGAATTATTCTACCTTATAATAGACATTAGGATGTGTGAATAACACTAATCTGTCCTATTTATGTATTATTTAATTAATTATCCTTAGTAAATGTTCCCAGTAATTTAATAATTATATTAATAGACATTTCTACGGAAATCTTGATGTCAGGTAAGTTCTCATTATGTATTATATAACTGGAGTAAAAGTCATAATATTGATTTTACTCTTTATTTTCGAGTTCCAGTTGATTTATTAAGATAATTACTTAAAAATATAAGTCATGTGAATTCATGTAATATTTTTACATCATCAGTTTCCTTAGTATGTCACAAAGATATTAATGTCTAGCAATTCTCATAAAAGTATATTAAAGTATTTTAATATATTTTTAAAATTTGTCATTGTCTTATTTTCGACATTCTTGGTACTTTGCATTATATTAAGTAAAAAATACGTGTAAGGATTATTTAAGTATTTTTATATAATATTATGTATTTTTAGACAGTCTACTATCCAAGGGAACATTTATTACATATGTAGAAAGTTCCCGTGTATGTTGTAGCCTGTTTACGCGGTACCTGAGCCTCTCAGGCCGCCTGTCACTCTGTCAACCCGTAGTCCCGCGGCTGCGTACTTGTCAGAGGCCTGGGGCTGCGTACACAACCTCGACGGAGTGACAAGGCTGTATCTCAGCCGCGCGCGGGTGCATTTGCTGCTGCGGCTGCGTGTGGGAATTGTGACAAAACACATTTCTGTCCGTAACTCCTAAAATATACACAACACCTCAATTCTGACTGAATTTTAGGTGTGAAACCAATACATGAAAATGTGTGTGAAATATTTAATTGGCCAAAAAGCTCAATAATGGAGCCGTAGTATTTTGGTTTTTCTTTCCTTAATTATTTAAAAATATAAGGATTTGGATTTCAAGGGTGGGGTCAGTGAGTGACCCTACCTAATTTTGGGTCGAAAATGCATTTCTGTAATAATATTCATGGTTTTCCTACTCCTTCTTAGGTTAATTGAATTATTATTATTTTTATGTTATTTTTGTTACTTCTGCAGCTTGTTCTGCAATAGTAGCAAGCTGACAGTTCTGGAACATCCCTTGTTAGAAAGACTGGAAAATCTTGCAAGAAGGCAAAAAAGGATGTGTCCAAGGTCTTATGCTATAATTGTCAGAATAAGGGGCATTATGCTAAGGATTTCAGGGAGGCCAAGAAGAGGAAGAAGTCCAAAGAGAATGACAAGGAGGTCAATCTCACTACTGAAAACATTGCAATGGTGGCGTTTGATGGTCCAATGGAAATGGTTGTTGGGGAAGAAGGTCCCAAAAAGAAGGCCAAAATTGATGAGGATCAAGAAATGGACTTGATTGATTACAAAGTGAGTAATCTAAACCTCAAAGATGAGAACTTATCAGTTACTGATAAAGCTTCTTTCCTATTAGGAGGATTGAAGGAGGATGTTCTTGTTTTTATTGATTCTGTCTGTACCAATCACATTTTCTTTTGACCAAATTTATTTTCAAATCTTAGTGATTATGATGGAGTTGTAAATATTGGTCAGAAAGGCAGAACAATTCACATTAAAGGAATTGGAAAATTTATTCTTGCAAATCACTAGGGTTTCAAAATTTCTTTTGAGAAAATGTTCTACGTACCAGAGTTGCCTTATAACCTTGTTTCCCTTGGAGTGTTGTGGAAAAAAGGTTTCCAGATTTGTTATCTTAAAGAACATAAGTTTGTTATTAATATGAATGGGAGAACTGTTCTTAGTGGAAAGGTTTGGAACAAGCTTTTGTGTGCAAGCTTGTTCAAAATCTCAGCTTTGAGAACTGTTGCTCACAATAGAAGTGGCCATAAGGTAAAGGACAGAAACTGTGAGAGTTTTACCTATGGGGCTAAGACTCAAAATGTGTTCTCAAACAGTAGAGATTGCACTGATGTTCCTAGAGAGGAATGTTACATTGATTTGGCAGGGCCATTCACACCGGAGTCCCTTGGTGGGGCAAGATACTTCATCAATTTAGTTGATACTGCAACCAATTATTTTTGGGTTAAACCAATTTGATCTAAGGATCAGACCACAGAGGAGGTTTCTGTAATCTTCAAAGTCTGGAAACAGAATTTTCTAATGAAGGAGATCAAGAGGGTTATCACCAATGGAGGTTGTAAATTTGTGAGTAAATATTTTGAGTGGTTATTGAAAGATTATGGTATCAGTCATATAGTCACTACTGCAAGTACTCCACAAAATAATGGAATAGTTGAGAGAATGCATAGGAATTTACTGGACAAGGTCAGAACTATTATGTCTCAATCTGGTCTACCAAAGTTCTTATGGGCTGAGTTGGTGTGTACAGTCTGTCTGTTGCATAACATTGTAAGTGTTCATGGGAAGAGTCCTTATTATCAGTTTTGGAATTTGTACCCCAAAACATCACACCTAAGAAAAATTGGTTGCTTGGTGTATTATAGTTTCCACCATAATGAGATGGTTGGAAAATCAGACCCTAGAGCAAGAATAGGGGCACTTGTAGGCTATGATTTAATAAGTAAATTGTATAGGATCTATTGTCCAGGGACAAGAAAGGTTTTCTGTAGTGGGGATTGAAATTTGATGAAAGTACCTTTCCACTCAAAAGGAGTGAAGAAGTTGTTGTGAACAAGTCACACCAAGAAAAAGAATTAGCACCTATTTCACCAGCAAAGGCTGAGGAAAATGTGGTTCCAGAAGATGAAGAGATGGTGGTTGTGCCACCAGAGGGTTCAGTTCCTGCTTCAGTGGAGTCTGTTAATTTGGAACCTGATGAGCCTCCACCTCCAGTAGGAAGGAGTGGTGGGGTTAGAGTACCAGTTGATGAGTACGGGGAATGGAATTCCCATTATGATTCCACAGGATATGAGGAAGATACATTTCAGGAACAGTGTATGCTCAATGAAGTCCTGGAGTTGAGTTCAGGAATGGGTAACAGGTTTAAACCAAATTTCTTTGGCCAAGCTATGAATTCTGATCAGAGAGCCAACTGGAAGAGTGCTACTTTTGAGGAGTTTTATTCTCTAGAAAATATTAGTTCCTTTGGAGTGGTTAAGCAGGATTCTGTTCCAAAAGGAAAGACCATTGTGGAATCTAGATTGGTTTTAAACAAGAAGTTTGACACAAATGGAGTTTTGAAAATATTCAAAGCTAGATGCGTTGCACAGGGCTTCAAGCCAAGAGAGAGTATCAATTACCAATAAACTTTCTCACCAACTGGAAGGCTTTCTACCTTCAGATACATCATTGATCTGGAAGTGGAGTTGGGAGAAGAAATCAGACAAGCTGATTTTGTAACAGCATACTTGAATGCAAAACTTGGATGGGAGGAGACTGTTTATATGTCAATCCCTGATGGTTTTTGTGAATGTTTATTAGAGACTAAACTGGAAAACATGGAGAAAATCTGTGTTGGAAGTTTTCTTTCAGAAGATAAGGGGTAATATGTCCTCAAGCTGTGTAGATCTCTTTATGGATTGAAGCAAGCAGCTAGATTGTGGTATAACACCATGAGTGAGAAACTGATACAGATTGTTTTCAAGACTTCTGAGGAGGACCCTTGTCTCTTTGTAAGAAAGGATGCAATTTTGTTTATATGGTTTTATGACATTATCATTATTGGAAATGGTAAAGATAGAGTCATGGAGACACTCAAAAAGGAATTCAAGATAAAATTTCTTGGTCTGACGCAACAGGTGCTAGGAATGAAAGTCAGTAAGAGCAAGAATGGTATTAAAATAGACCAGAGCCATTACCTGGCAGCTCTTCATAAGCAATATGGCTTACAGGATGCAAAGGAGTTTAGTACTCCCATGCAGTCAAGCATTTGCTTAGAGAAGTCTACAGATGAGGAGTATCTGGAGTTTGTTCAATCTGGTAATGACTACAGGTCAGCTATTGGATTGCTTAATTTTTTGGGGCAGTGTAAAAGGCCCAATATTTCTTTTGCAATTGGTTTCTTGTTGCAACACTTAGAGAAACCAAGCATGAGGCATTGGTCAGCGCTTAAGAGAGTTATGAGGTATCTTAAAAGAACGCACAGTCTGGAACTGTTTCTTACAAAGTTAGCAAACTTTGATTTGGTTGGTTATTCCGATGAAAGTTGGGCAGATGGTAACACTAGGGAATCAAAAAGTGGTTTTGTATTCTTCTTAGGTAAGAATTTGGTGTTGTGGATGTCCAAGAAGGTATCAGCAATAAGTCCGTCATCAACAGAGGCTGAGAATAGAGCTTACTTAGCAGCTTCACAGGAAGCAAAATGGTTGAGAAAAGTCTTAGAGGATACACATAAGCCACAAGGGTTTGTGTTGTTGTATTCTGATAACCAGAGTGTCAGCTTGCTACGTCTATTGCAGAGCAAGCTGCAAAAGTAACAAAAAATAACACAAAAATAATAATGATACAATTAACCTAAGAAGGAGTAGGAAAGCCATAAATATTATTACAGCAATGAATTTTCCACCCAAAATTAGGTAGGGTCACTCACTGACCCCACCCTCAAAATCCAACTCCTTATATTTTTAAATAATTAAGGAAAGAAATACCAAAATACTACTGCTCCACTATTGCGTTTTTGGTCAATTAAATATTTAACACACATTTTCACGTATAGGTTTCACACCTAAAATTCAGTCAGAATTGAGGTTTTGTGAACATTTTAGGAGTTACGGACAGAGATGTGTTTTGTCACAATTCCCGCACGCAGCCGCCGCAGCCAATGCACCCGGGCGCAGCTGAGATACAGCCCTGTCACTCCGTCAAGGTTGTGTACGCAGCCCCGGGCCTCTGAAAAGTACGCAGCTGCGCGCCTACGGGTTGACAGAGTGACAGGCGGCCTGAGAGGCTCAGGTACCTCATAAACATGCTACAACCCACAAGGTAACATTGTACATTGGTAATAAATGTTCCTGTGGATAGTAGATAGTCTAGAAATACATAATATTATATAAAAATACTTAAATAATCCTTATAGGTATTTTTTATTTAATATAATTCAGAGTACCAAGAATTTCAAAAATAAGACAATGACAACTTCTAAAAATATATTGAAATACTTTAATACACTTTTATGAGAATTTCTAGACATGAATATCTTTGTGACATACTAAGAAAACTAATGATGTAAAAATATTACATGAATTCTCATGATTTATATTTTTCAGTAATTATCTTAGTAAATCAACTGGAACTCGAAAATAAGGAGTAAAATCAATATCATGACTTTTACTCCAGATATATAATACATAATGAGAGCTTACCTGACATCAAGATGTCCGTAGAAATGTCTATTTATATAATTATCAAATTTCTGGGAAAATTTATTAAGGATAATTAATTAAATAATACATAAATGGGATTGATTAGTGTTATTCACACGTCCTAATATCTATTATGAAGTAGAATAATTCCCATACCCTGAGGGATTAAATGCTACCCGTGCTATAGCACCAAGAACACATGACAGGCTACCCCTGGTTACCATGCTAGCCTTAGTGTCCATCCCTTTGAGCACCTGCAACCCTCAGAAGTACAATGTTGGGACTCCAAAAGCTATAAATAAAGAGCTCTTTTGAGGATATTGATGGGCAGAGACCCATTTATATTTATATCCAGACACCGTGCCAAGGTAATCAAGTACTTATTGTAAGAATAAAAAGAGCTTGGGCTCTGGTTAAATTAAAGTTAAAGAGAAATGAATGAAAAGGAGCTTATAACATCAAGCGTGATGGACCTGAGGAAAGGAGGAAAAGGACACTCCAGTTGATGTTGTGATTGAACAGATGATGAATTCCACTTGAGAGCACTGGTGTTTATATAGACTAAATACACTATAGGCTGAAAAGTGGTTGAGTACAAAATGAATAAGGTAAAATTAGCATAAGCAGTTTAAGTGACATGGTAAGTGAAATGCTATGCTTGGACAGTCTGACAATCACTACTGAGAACACAGCCTAGTTATATTTTAGCCATTATTTTAATACTTCAATAACAACAATAATATAAATCAAATCAATGCAATCAATGATACTTTGAACTCCAGTGGAAGTCACATATATATGAGCTCAAATTCTAACACACCCGCTTGACTTGCACTGGAGGAAGTTATGGAGCATGTTTGATTCTAATCATGTGTAGAGTTGATAAAATTAACTTGGTTGATTTGTAGGTAGATTGAGTCGTGAGTGATTGAGCAAAGAGTAGCGCCTTGAGGGATTTGGATCCAACTGGCTGCAGGTCTTGCTGATACACAACAGTGTTGATTGGATTGTATTGTATTGATTGATTGATTGATTGATTGATTGATTGATTGATTGATTGATTGATTGATTGATTGATTGATTGATTGATTGATTGATTGATTGATTGATTGATTGATTGATTGATTGATTGATTGATTGATTGATTGATTGATTGATTGATTGATTGATTGATTGATTGATTGATTGATTGATTGATTGATTGATTGATTGATTGATTGATTGATTGATTGATTGATTGATTGATTGATTGATTGATTGATTGATTGATTGATTGATTGATTGATTGATTATGATGATGGTCTTGATGAGGCTTGAGTTTCCTCAATGAGATTCTCATTCTTGACCGACTCCAAGATTTTCTTCTTCTTGATGATCAGATACTCCCTTGCATAATCCTAGGGACAATCGTCCAAACTTTGCAGCATGATCTCCATCTCCATCTTCTGTCGTTTGATTACTGACCGGGAGCAAGCCGTGAGCCTCTTGAGTTCGTTCAATTGCTTGATGGTCTCCTTGGCCGATCGTGTGATCAACTTGAGTTTCTTCTTCAACTCTTGTTTGTCATCAGCTCCCTGATCGACTTGATCACAATTGTGTTCAAGTTTTCGCTTCGAGGGGCTCTGATGGCGGATCGTGGTACTAGCTTGTTCCAGATTCGAGCTGATCGTAGCCGAATCAATGATACAAAAGGTTGGTTGGATGAGCCTGGTGCAATGAACGTGATCGTTGGTAAGTTGAGGACCTTTGAAAGGAGCGAAGTGGGAGCTAAGTTGGAGTGGATGTTGTTGATGATGTTGTACACCAGGAGGAGGATGACGAAGATGATGATGATCATGGGTAGGATTGATGTGATAAGTCGGATCGAATGCAAGTCAGGATCTATCGAGGACTGTAAATCGACGGTCTGGTAGGTTAGATCTTCAGACTTTTTGTGATCCACCGATGATGGTTTTGTATAATGATTATTTTGAAATGATGAACACGTGGAAAGAATCACAAAGAAAGGGTAGGGGAACGTAAAGATTAAGAAGTTGACCATCATCTCATGTTCATTGATCGCCGTTAAAAGCGTCATAATCAATCCAAATGCAAGATGGTACTCCCATCTGCTTTGAGTCCAGCCTTCCTTCAAAACTCAAATGATCACGCTTAGTCCAGACAAGATCAAAAAAATAAAACGAGTTGCCGATTGAGCAAAACATCAAGCTTAGAGCAAAACCTAAGCGGGTCGGAGGGATGAATAAAAAGCCGTTGGAGATCAAGACATATTCAAGGAAGATCAAGATCTTGGTATGATAATTCTCTCGGATGACGAACGATCCAAGGTTTTTGGGATTGATGATTTGATTGTTGAAGATAACTCTTAAATCAATTCTTCTTCCGTCACGCCTACCAAAGTATGGATGATGATGATCTTGAAAGTGCCCTTGATGATTAGGTTTCAATAACTGTTCACTGATTGAACCACTCCATACAATCGTTGTGAGCGTCAGGGGGATCAACCGTAGTACATTGACTAAAACGCTGGTCGTCGTGGTACAGTGGTGGTAGTTGGTATAAGATTCAAAGCCAAAGATGCTAGCGATTAGAATGAATTGAAGGATCGAGTTTCGAAGGATTGAAGACCTTAAATCAGTTCTTATCCTTAAACGGTCGTAGATTGCTTTAAATCTCAAAGAGTCCAGTAAGCTGATGGTAAATACGCTGATGCTAGATCTGAGACTGAGAGGATAAGGTCTTGATGGAGGAAGGGGATGAGCTTGATGGGTGGCTGAAAGCTTGAAAGGCACGTTTGACATGGTCTGCAGGCACAGGTAGTTGCTCTTGATCTTGAGCCTTGAATCGATCAATTGAAACTCATCAAATGCTTCCTTAGCGACTGATGCTAGACTTCTAGAGTTTGAACAGGTCCTCGACTGGCTTGTTGTCATTCTTCTGACCGGTTTGAATCCCAATCTCGGTCCTCTGATCGATTATGGCGTTGAGTTGAATGGATGGGATGAGCTTGATAGTCAATGACGAGGCTCATCCTAATCTCCCCCCCTCGCCAAGAGAGTCAAAGATCGGCTTTCAGGATGAGACTCTTGAATGCGGACAGTTTTGAATGAAGTATAGTTGGCTCAGGTTGAGGAAAGGCTTTTAACCGTGTAAGAATAAAAAGAGCTTGGGCTCTGGTTAAATTAAAGTTAAAGAGAAATGAATGAAAAGGAGCTTATAACGTCAAGCGTGACGGACCTGAGGAAAGGAGGAAAAGGACACTCCAGTTGATGTTGTGATTGAACAGATGATGAATTCCACTTGAGAGCACTGGTGTTTATATAGACTAAATACACTATAGGCTGAAAAGTGGTTGAGTACAAAATGAATAAGGTAAAATTAGCATAAGCAGTTTAAGTGACATGGTAAGTGAAATGCTATGCTTGGACAGTCTGACAATCACTACTGAGAACACAGCCTAGTTATATTTTAGCCATTATTTTAATGCTTCAATAACAATAATAATATAAATCAAATCAATGCAATCAATGATACTTTGAACTCCAGTGGAAGTCACATATATATGAGCTCAAATTCTAACACTTATAAGAGATAAGTAAGTGATTTATGGCAATGTCTGATCAATAATATTTTTCCTCAACCTCTTTTTATCAATTAAAACTGCTGAACAACCTTATAACCCAGCATACAGCTTTAACCCATCAGTGCACCTCTCAAATAGATACCCAAAGGATTTAATAATATACCAGTGAGTTTTATTATCCTTTTTCTGTCGTGGCAGCTTGGCTACAAGGCCCTGCCACTCCACCGTGTATTTTATATACATATTATCTTTGGGCAAAATATCCTTTAAACTATAGAGCCCAAAGTAACCAGGACTACGTGTTTTCATACTTAAATCCCTGAAGAGAGGTGTTAAAGATCCCCAATATAATTGTGGCCCCTCTATAAAAATATTTAGTAATCAATCTATTGATATTGATTTATAACAATAAACCATAACCAAACCACTTAACCTTGCAATAAGCTTAATTCAAATATTTTAAGGATTTTTGCTGCATTTATGAAATAATATATTTATTATTTATTCTATCACCTCTGGTAGCTAAAGGATAGAAAGGATCTTGGCATCCAGGAGGCTGACACAGATTTCCATTGCGTTGGCCCAAAACCAAGTGTTCCATTCAAGAACAAAACATATCAATGTTCACTTTAACTATATTTGTGATGCAGTTAACTGAAAGGAGATTGTGTTGAGGTACATGCCCTCTGGAGCAATGTTTGCGGGTATCTTGACTCAGGCTTTAAATTGGAACAAGTAAAAAGGCTTTGTGACTAACATGCAGATGTCACCCCTTTTGGATTAAGGGGGTGTGTTAAAATATGTATGCACTTACGCGTGTTCTAGGTATAAGTTTAATCCAAATGGGATGCACATATGTGCCTCTCTGGCCCATTGGACACTCACACGGACCATACGTGCCTGCGTGGATGTCACTGATTTGGGGAAACTGGCCTCAAAACGCATGAAAGAGGCTCATTGGTACACGGGCCCTATTGGGCATGGTGGGGGATATGGGCAAATACAGCCAGATTGGCTTGTATGGGCATAATTGGACCCAAGGTTCATTTTCAACATACTTGGCCAGACGGGATGGCCTGAAAAAGTGTGTTGGTCTCAGGTTTTGGGCGTGGGGCGGCCCATTGGGGGCGCGCCCGTGTTGCAGCCCACTCAGGGCCCCTTGTATCCCTTGAGTTGGCCCACACGGGGCCCAACGGCCCATGTGGGGCTGTTGCCGCCGCCAAGAGATCCTGCGCCGTGCAAAGCCGCGCGGGCCTGGCAGGTCACGAATGGCGGCCATTGCCACAGCAGCAAGGGCCAGCGGCCACAGCTCCCTCTGCCTCCCCTCACTTGTCATTGTGAGGGGGAGGGGGTAGCTGGCTGGGTTGAACCAGCCAGAGACCAACCGCAACAAGGCGGGTAGTCAGGGCAGGGGGGATTTCATCACCACCTTGCCCAGGAAATGAAGATGCCGGCGGCAGAGAGAGCAACCGGCAGTGGAGGGGATCTGATCACCCTCCCACCAGCAAATCAAGAGGGGCGCTCCCCCCCCCCCCCCCCTTTAGCAAAGGGGAGGAGCAATGGGCTGAGGGGATCTGACCACCCCCAGCCCACTGTTCTTGAAGACGCCCTGGGGGTATCAACCCCCAGGGCCCCTGGTGAGGGGATTTAACTGCCACCACCAGGGATTTGAAAGAAAGAGGGGGGGCCGCATGTCCGCCGGTTACACCCCCCCCCCCCAAGTGAGGTTGAGACCAGACCCAGGTAAGTCCTGGGTCCTACCTGGCCCATATGTGGGGACAGGGACTGGCTGCATGAGGCAACCAGCCCGTAAGCAAGGAAATAAGAGTAACTGGTCTGGTTGTAATGGAAAACCAGCCAGGGGATTGAAAAGCAAAAGGGCTGGTTGAGCCCTGTGACGGTGGAAGCACCAGAATGGACTGGAATAGGCTGGTTGTAAGGGTACAGAGACTGATGCCATGTGGGCTGATGTAGCCCAAACCAAGTAACAAGGTCTGTAGAGCCTGTAGAGCTCTTTTGGGGCGGAAAATTTTCCTTTTGGCTTGTTGTATCATGGGCTCACAAGAGGCCAATCTTTTTTACTTAAGGAGCTCTTCTCCCCGCTGGTTTCCATCCATTCATTCATCATCCAATCAAATTCATCAATGATATCATCCAACTTATTGCCCCATTTGTGAGAGCCCATCAAGCCATTATTGAAACAAGTTTTCCAGCATTTCTTTTGCTTTAAATACTGCTCATTTTCCTAAGCTAATTTCTGGCCATAATTATAACACCTTTGAGCCCCTGTATCCCTCAGAGGACAAAATTGGGACTCAAAAAGAAATAAATAAGGAGCTCTTTTGAGGATATTGATACAGAGAGACCCAGTTATATTTAAATCCAGACACCATGCAAAAGAAATCAAATACTTATACAAGATAAGGAAGTTATTTATGGCTTTAGTATGATTTATAATATCTGCCCCCAACGCTTTTTATCAATTAAAACTGCTGAACAACCTTTTTAACCCCAGTAATAGGTTTAACCCATCAGTGCATGTCCCAAACAGGTACCCAAAGGATTAAATAATATACCAGTTAGTCTCATTATCCTTTTTCTGTTGTGGAAGCTTGGCTACAAGGCCCTGTCACACCACCATATATTTTATATATATATTATCTTTGGGAAATATATCCTTTAAGAATAGAAATTAAAGATTCCAAAGTAACCAGGTATACATGTTTTTAAATTGAATTCATGGAAGAAAGGTGTTAAAGATCCCCAACATGATTGTGGCCCCTCTATTAATTTACTTAATAATCAATTTATTAATATTTATTTATGATATTAAACCATAAACCAAACCAATCAACCTTGCAGTAAGCTTTATCCAATTATTTTATGGATTTTTTCTGCAATTATTGAATAATATATTTATTATTTATTCTATCACCTCTGGTAGCTAAAGAATAGCAAGGGTCTTGGCATCTAGAAGGCTCACAGTTTTCAAATAAAGCCATGGGTGGACCATGCTCCCTCCCCACCCCAGTTTTCATTCACAAAAACGCCAAACAAATCAGAGGAGTCCAGGGTGATGCAGAGGACAAATTCTCTTGTATGCAAGACATAAAAAATGAGGCTGCTCAGTGCTTCCCAGTGTGTGTTATCTGGGTTGAGGGAAAAACATGGAAGGAAGTTGACTCCAAAGGCAATATCAGGATTGGTGCCCTGAGCTAGGTATACAAGCATTCCTATCCTACTCAGGTAATTGATTTCTTCTTTAACAAAGATGTTTAACAGTGGTGTCTTGACAGTGAGTGAAAAGTCCTCCGTCCTATTAGCTTATCAGTCAGAACTGGTTGTTGGAACAGGAATACTCCCTTGACAGCTTTGATCTGTATCCCAACAATAGAGGCCAAAGATTTTTCCCACTTGATTGTGATGGCTTTTCCAAGTTGTTTCTTCAAGGTTTGTAGCAATTCATCACTATTGGCCATAATGATTCCATTTTTGACATGTATCCAGATGAAGGTGCGTACTTCCTTTCCATCAAAAGCATATGTACTTGGGTCTTCATGGTTGGGTACAAATCCAATTGCGTCCAGTCTTTGTTGTAGGTGCAGCCACCAGCAGTTTCCTGCTTGCTTTGTGCCGTAAAGAGATTTCAGTAGTTGTATAACCTTGCCGCTGGGGCATTCCAGGCCCTTTGGGGGTCTGATATGGAGTTCTTCATCAATCTCGCTATGTAGGAAAGCCATCTTGACTTCAAAGGATTGTATTGGCAGTTTATTCTTTTCTGATACCGCAAGGATGATTCGCAGGGCCACAAATGTTGGCATTGGTGCAAAGGTTTCTTCAAAAATGATGCCCTTGTTCTTAGTGGATCCCTGAGCAACCAGCTGTGCCTTTTTCCAAATGAATTTGCTGTTGGGGGCTCTTTTTGTGGTGAGAACATATTGTGAGTCAATTATCTGTGATTTATCATCCGGCGGGCCTGCAAACTCAATCACACCCATGTCCCACAAGGATTGATTTTCTTTGTCAATTGCATCCATACATCCCTCACATTCTTCCAATGGCTGTGCAACATCCACACTAGGTTTGTCAACATTGTGTGCAACATTGGTTTGCAAAGCATGGACCAGTGCATCTTGCCTATCCAGCTCATCCCCCAGGGTTAATTCTCCAAGTGACAATGTCTCAATGCCATGAACCATGGCCTCCGGGAGAACAAGTTTTTCCAAAATCCCTTGTGTGATTTTTTTCAAGTCCCTATTGTAGAACATCCAGCCCTTTGAGTCCAGGCAGACCCCGTCCAGATGTTAGAGCTGCAGCACATATGGAGTCAGCTGCTTCAGGTGAGTGTGGTCAAAGACAAAGGTCTTGAAGCTAAAAGGTGGGAGAATTGATAAGGAAGGTCACTTAAGCTTTGCAAGCTCAATGAGGGTTTTAGTTTCACCCATTTGAACTAGCAAATTTGTGATCCATGCGGTGTTTTCAAAGGCATAGTTCCACAGGTCCGTTGGCATTCCAAAAGAATGGAGCATTACTTGGGACATCTTTGTTAGCGTCCTGTTGAGTTGTTCTATAGAGCCATTTTTATGATGCTTGTATGGGATGGTCTTCTCATGTAGAATTTGCTCATTCTCAAAGTAGTCAGCAAGAATATTTGATTTTATAAATTTGAACACATTTTCAGGGAAAATTTCAGCCTCCTGAATGCCAAGGCCCTTTTTTTCCTTTAGCTACCAGAGGCAATAGAATAAATAATAAAGATATTATTCAATAAATGCAGCAAAAATCTGTAAAATAATTGGATAAGGCTATTGCAAGGTTAATTGGTTTTGTTTATGGTTTAATATTATAAATCAATATTAATAAATTGATTTTTAAATAAATTAATAGAGGGGAAACAATAATATTGGGGATTTTTAACACCTCTCTTCAGGGAGTTCACTTTTAAAACACGTAGACCTGGTCACTTTGGGACCTTTAATTTATATCTTTAAAGTATATATTTCCCAAAGATAATATGTATATACAATACATGGTGGAGTTTCAGGGCTTTTTAACCAAGCTTCCACAACAGAAAAAGCATAATAAGACTCCCTGCTATGTTTTTTAATCTTTTGGGTACCTTTTTGGGACGTGCACTGATGGGTTAAACCTGTTACTGGGGTTAGAAGGTTTTTCAGCATTTTCAATTGATAAAAAGGGTTGGGGACAGATATTTATTGATCAAACTAAAGCCATAAATCACCTTCCTATCTCTTATAAGTATTTGATGACCTTTGCACAGTTTCTGGATGTAAATATAACTGGTTCTCTGGGTATCAATATCCTCAAAAGAGCTCCTTATTTATAGCTCTTTGAGTCCCAATATTGTCCTTCTCAGGGATACAGGGGCTCAAAGTGACAGACACTAAGGCTAGAAGGGTAACTAGTGGTAGCCTGTTACCTGTTCTAGGTTCTATAGCACGGGTAATATCTAATTCCACAGGGTATGGGAATTATTCTACCTTTTAATTGATTTATTGGACGTTTGAATAACACTAATCTGTAAATATTATTTATTATTAATTAATTGTCCTTCGTAAATGTTCCCAGTATTTTAATAATTCTCTTAATAGAAATTCCAACGGGTAATCTGTTGCCAGGTGGGTTCTCATGATCTATTGACTGATTGGAGTAAAATTGTGATATTGATTTTACTCCTTATTTTTAGAATTCCATTGATCTACTATAAATAATTACTTAAAAAAATAAGTTATGGGGATTCATGTAATCTTTCTACATCATTATTTTCCGTAGTATTTCACAAAAAAATTGATGCCTTAAAGTTCTCACAATGGTATATTAAAGTATTTTAATATATTTTTAAAAATATTAGTTATCTTATTTTCGACATTTTTGTTATTTTTAATTATATTAATAAAAAATAAGTATAGAGGTTATTTAGGTAGTTTTCTATAGTTTCATGTATTTTCAGATTATCTACTATCAGCAGGAACATTTATTGCCTATGTAGAATGTTCCTGTGTAGGTTGTAGCATGTTTACATGGTACCTGGGCTTCTCAGGCCGCCTGTCACTCTGTCAGCCCGTAGTCCCGCGGCTGCGTAATTGTCAGAGGCCCGGGGCTGCATACAAGGCTTTTCAGGGTCAGGGTATGCTGATAGGGTGGCAAAGCTGCTGCTCAGCCGCGCCTGGGTGTATTGGTTGCCGCGGCTGCGTGTGGGAATTGTGACAGAACACATGTCCATGTGTAACTCCTAAAATATACACAACACCTCAATTCTGACTGAATTTTATGTGTGAAACCTATATGTGACAATACATGTGAAATCTTTAATTGGCCAAAAAGTCCCATAGTGTTGTTGTGGTATTTTGGTCTTTTCTTTCTTTAATTATTAAAATTATAAGGAGTTGTATTTCAAGGGTGGGGTCAGTGAGTGACCCTACCTAATTTTGGGGGGAGGATCCATTTCTGCAATAATATTCAAGGATTTCCTAATTCTTCTGAATGTAATTTTAATATTCTTATTTTTATTTTATTTTTTTGATTCTGCAGCTTGCTCTGCAATAGTAGCAAGCTGACATTCCCCCACTCCAAGATATGTCCATATCTGAAAAAATTCTGGGGTATGTTGGGAAAAAATCAATTCCATATGTGTTTCAGTTCCTTTTACTGGCTCGGTAGTATTTAAGATGTATTGGTCCATCAGGTATATTATTCTCTGGTAACCATTCATCTTTGTCTGCAGATTCTCCTTTGTATCTCACTAAGTATAGTCTAACATCTTTTCCTTGCGCTCTCTCTTTCTTGTCTCTCAATATCCTTCTGAATTTCCCTTTTTATTTCACAGGGTCAGGTTCTGTTGGGATCATTGCTGGAGGGATTTTGCTACCTTTTCTTGGTCAAAAGTGTTTCATTAGGCTGACAGGGAATACTGGGTGTTTTCTTGATAATTCTTCACTCAATATTACTTCTACAGCATTTTTGCTGTGCATCTTCTTGATAACAAATGGTCCAACAAAGGCTTTTTTCAGCTTTCTCTTACCTGCTAAAATGTTGAATTTGGCCAAATATATCAATATCTGATCTCCTATTTTAAATCCAGGTTCTCTGTGTGATTTTTCCCATCTCTTTTTGTTGTATTCTACTGCTTCTTCTACACATTTCTGAGCCTGATTATTTGCCGGGTCTATCATTTTCTTGAAGTCAAGAGATGTTTGATGAATGTTGGCTAATTTATAGCTCAAGGTATTCCTAGAGTGTTTTGGAATCCAACCCCTTTCTAGTATGTAAGGGGCTTCTTTGGTAGTAGGGGGTTTGCTGGTATTATAAGCCATCTCCAGGGCTGGGAGTAGGCTTACTTAATCATGGCAATAACCATCTGATTTTTTATTCTCTAGACCAACGCTACAAAACCTCCTTAACATATCTTCTAGAGTCTGTATCATTCTTTCAGCTAATCTGTCAGTTTGGGGATGGTATGCTGTAGAAAATGCTAGAGTAGTACCCAGTATATCATGTAGATTCCTCAAAAATTCAGAGGTAAATTTGGGGCCTCTGTCACTGATTATAATCTTAGGTATACCAACATCAGCATAATCCTGTTCAAAAATAGTAAAGCTAAATCCATAGAAATGTCTTCTTTTTGGTTAGGTAAGAATTTGTCCTTCTTAGAGTATCTGTCAACTATGACCAGGACAGAGTTATATGATTGTGTTCCTCCAGGGGGGAGGCCTGTGACAAAATTGATATTAATTATTTCCCACCAAGTTTTGGGTTCAGAGATCTTTTTTAGGAGTCCTAAACTTTTGCAGGTAGTTTTATTAGATTTTTGGCAATTCTCACAGCTAGTAACATACTTAATAGTTATTTCTTTCCAGTATATCCACCAAGAATTCTGTTTTACTTTCTCCAAGGTCCTTTCAGTGGATAGATGCCCTGACGAAAATTTTTCATGGCATTCCTGTAGTATGTGTTGTATATTTTCTTTGTTACTTAGTACCAATACACTGGAATGTTGGTGTCTATAGTAGAGGAGACCATCCCAAAAAGTAAACCTTCCTGCTTTATAGGGTTTGAGTAATGAGGCAGGTAAACTATTTATCAGGGCTGCTTCTGGGGATTCACATTCCATAATGGTAATCAGCAGCTTGATTTCAGAGGAGTATTTCTCTCTTACTAGATTGAAGAAAGCAGTTTAAATTCACATAAGTGGATCCCCATGATTGGAGGATCTAATGCAAAAATATTGATGTTTAAGACAGGAAAGATATCCTGATCCTCAGGTTCATATGCTGGATTGCTAGAGTCATTAGGGAAATAATTCCTACTTAGACTGTCAGAATTCTGGTGTTTGGCTCCAGCTTTATGCACTATAGTTGTCTGGCCCCTATACTATTGTATAGCAATTTGCCACCTGAGCATATGTCTACTGGGAGTCTTCATGTTCATGAGATTTCTTACAGCATTAAAGTGCATAATTACTTTGAAAGTGGTGCCTTCTAAGTAATAGTGTAGCTTCTCTAGAGCCCATACTAGAGCCATTCATTCCATCTGGCTGGCTCCATATCTTTTCTCAGTGTCTTGTATCTGTCTAGATATGAAAAGTACTGGTTTCTCCACTGTTTTTTCTTCTTCTATTCTTTCTTGGTGTAAGGCAGCTCTTAACCCTTCCATACAGGCATCAATGTACAACTTAAAGGTTTTAGAATAGTCTGGTTGAATGAGTAGAGGAGTGGATGTCATAGCTATGTTTCATTCCTCATAGTTTTTCAATCTCTCATGTGTCATTTCAAAGAGAGTTTTATTGTTACATATTTCATACAGACTTTTAGTTAGCATAGAAAACTTTGGGATGTACTGTCTGTATTAGCTACAAAAACTAATAAATGAAAGCAACTCTGTTTTATTCTGAGGCATGGGTCTGTTCATGACAGAAACTATATTATTCTGGTCAGCAGCTAGAGTTAGACCAGAGACTATATGTCCTAGAGCTTTCAGTTCTCCATATCCAAAGTTACATTTCTTCATGGAGACTTTTAATCCTGCTCTGGAGATGGTTTGGAGAACTAATCTTACTTGATTTATATGAGTCTCCAAATCATTAGAATATATGATAACATCATCTATATAAACAATCATCCATCCTTGTCTGATGTAAGTACCTAGATCTGTATCCATTGTTCTCTGGAAGTGTGATGGAGAATTCTTTTTACCAAAGGGCATCCTGAGGTATTCATATATTCCTTAGTGACAGATTATTCTCATGAAATTTACTTTCAGGTCTTATAGGTATTTGTTGGAACCCTTTAAGAATTTCCATAGTAGTGATGTATTTAGCTTTGGATAGGTTATGCAGAGCATGATCAATCCGGGGTATAGGATAATAGTCTGCTTGAGTATACTTATTCAGCATTCTGAAGTCTCCTACCATTCTTGACTTTTCATTATGCCAAGCTATGATTACAGTAGTAGTCAAATCTACTTGTCCATTGTGCCCTAATTTCCTCAATACTTGTAGGTCTATAAGTTCTTGGATATGTTCCTCAAGAGCTATTCTAGATTTATGATTAGAGGGATAAGCTGGTCTTCTTAGGTTAGGAGGATAAGGAGGCTTAATATTCCATGTTAATATAATGTCATGTCCGTTGATATCACCAATGGGGTGATCTCTAGTACAGAAAGCATTTTGATTCTCAAAGCAGACTGTAAATATATCTTTCTTCTGTTCTTCAGCAAGTTTTACATTTAGAGCTGCTAGAGAGAAGTATTCTTTATTGAATTCTTCTAAGTGATTTTGATAAGTAGAAGAGGGGAAGTTAGTTTGGATAGTGCATATCTTAAAATTCTTGTCCCAGTTACCACCCACATTGAACTACCTTCCTTTACTCTGGAACACATCTATGCCATATAGACATAAAGCATCATTTCCTATTATCAGGTAGTCACATAATCAATTGAGCAATACTAAAAATTCCACTGGTATTCTCAAAGATCCTTTAGTATGGGGCAATATTATAAGAGCAGTCCATACTCAAATAGCATTCATGGTTGAGTTGAAAGAGCTAAAATTGGCTTTTAGGAAGGGAAAAAGGTGGTCTTTTCAATTGGGATCCCATTTGTTTAAGAATTCAGTGCAGACACATGAGCAAAAAGCCCCACTATCAAGTAATAACCTTATAGGTCTGTCTTTATACAATCCTGTTGCATAACAATTTTTACCAGTAGTATAACTCTTACCACTCATGGGATTAACTGTTAACGTTTTAACATCAGTGATATGTCTAGGAACTATGGTGAAGTCCCATTGTTGGGGAAAACTAGATTCAGCATGGATGTTATTTATTTCTATAGAAGTACCTATATCTTGTTCTATTACATTGACAGGGTTTGTCAGGATCAATTCACATTCAGAAAGTGATCCTTCAGTATCAGCTATATCTTCATAGTTCCTATTCCCTTCAATCTCATGCTCTCCTTCCAAGACTGCTATCTTTCTTTATGGCAATGGGCATTCTTGTCTTTTATTCCCTGTCTTGTTATATTTCCAACAAGTTCCAGGCATTCTATCTTTATCCCTGTTCTCATTGGGTTTCTTATTTTCAGAGATATTTATCAGAAGGGGTTGTTCTCTGGTTTTTTTAATATTAAATCTCTCTTTTTTTCTAGAAGAAACCTTCTTGTCTAACCCCTTCATGTCTAGGACTTCTTCCAACACATTGATCAGAGTTGGTAAGTCAGCATCTATACTCATTCTGCATGTTACACTATGGTTAAGATTTCCAGGACACAGGTTGAGGAGTCTTTCATTAACTTCCTCTTTATCAGCACCTGGATAGAAGAAATCTATTCTTTTCTTCTGTTCTAAGCATTATTTGTGAGGCTTATCCTTGGAAGGGTCAAATAGGAATTTTTGAAATTTTTCATCAGTTTTCTTTTCCACATTCTAGAACCAAATTTTTCTTTAATTAGGAATTTCTAAGAATTAAATGGTAGGGATCCTACTTCTTCTCTTTGACTAATAAACCAGTCTAGAGATACTCCTTAAAATATTCTGGGAAGCCTGTCAGCTTGCTACTATTGCAGAGCAAGCTGCAAATGTAACAAAAATAACAGAAAAATAATAATATTAAAATTAAGCTAAGAAGTAGTAGGAAATTATTGCAGAAATGGATTCTCCACTCAAAATTAGGTAGGCTCACTCACTGACCCCACCCTTGAAATCCAACTCCTTATAATTTTAAATAATTAAGAAAGGAAAGACCAACATACCAGGGCACCACTATCGTACCTTGTGGCCATTTAAATATTTCACATGTATTGTCACGTTGTGGTGTCAATTTATAGACACGGATTGGGAACTGCGTTGCAGCTGTGCGCTCAGCATTGGAGGCAAGTGGGCTCAGCACTAGGTTATGCGGGGTGCTCAGCAGCAGCAGCCGCTGTTTGGCTCCGCACCTGGTGGATGGGTTGGGCTCAGCATCAAATGCGGCGTGGGCGGCAATCTGCCCTGGAGATTGGATTTGGAAGGTAGTGCGCCCGGCTAGGTTTGCGGGCGCGCCGGTTTGGATACGTAGGGGGGGAGCAATCCGGGGGCTATGAAGGAATGGATGAAGCGCGCGCGCAAGCGCACAGATCATGCCGGATATTACTGAACACCCACGACGGGCGCGGAAAAACGGATACGGACAGGCGCGGGGGGCTCTGAGTAGGGCGCGGTGCAAGGACCACGTCATGAGAAGGAAGAACCGGATGAACAGAACGGCGTACGGATGACGGGGGAGTTTGGTACGGAGGAGGTGGGGAGAGGAGGCTAGGGTTTCTGTTTTGGGATTGTTTTCTGTTTTGTTGTAATACTGTTATTTGCGCGTGTACTTAGGTTAGGGTTGAGAGGGAGGACTTATCCTCACTCTCAACTCCGGGTTAGAGGAGGGGGGGAGGGAGGCATAGATGCAGAAGAGGAAGAATCTCATCATCAGATTGAATCACTCATCTCACCAGGAGATTAAGGGAACTCATACCGGATACACATCCAGGTGGAAAGTTCTTAGGATTGAAGGATTGGCAATTTCTCTCTCTACTTTTCTTTATCTCTTTATCTCTTTAGTTCTATTTCTCATTTAAGTGCGACTTTGGACATCCTCATCTCCTTTCAAACGCAGGGAACCGTTAACTTCCGAACCTTGGGACAATTATAGGGGGATAACCTTTATTCTTTCCACATCTGGGGGTCTGGCCGGGAAGTAACCTTCCGTTTCTTGTCTTTCAAAGGTAACTGGGCGCAATGTCCTATTCATACCTCCCTACAGTCGCTCCTTCTTCTTCTTCTCCTTCTCCTTCCGTCTCCGGGTCCGCTACTCCGACCCCACTCTTGTCTTCCATCCCTCCTCCTTGCCCTCCCTCCGCTTGACCCAGGACGAGCTACACCATTCCTCCATCGGTCTCCAGAGACCATGAACCCACTTGTCCGGTTTGCATCAGGCCGCGCAACTATCCTCATATCCAATTCAACACCGCGGATGTGGAGCAATTCATCTTGAGATACAAAGGTATTGCAGATGCGGAAGGTGCGTCGGACGCTGATAAGGCCCGGCTTGTCATCCTGTTCAATATGGACAAAGAGAAGCTCTGGGATGTGGAGGAAATGGAAGGCTACAAGAATCAAGATTGGCCAAAACTGAAGGCGGAGATCCTAACGCGGTGGGGTAGGTTTGAACCTTGATTTTGGGAAAGCAATTTTGAACGCGTGGCCTTGGAGTCGAGCGCGCGCGGAGGATTCAGAATGGGGGTGGAGCTGGCGGAGTACACCTCAATGTTTGATTGGATCTATCAGTAATTTTCAAAGAACAAGGTGGTGGCGGGACAGACGGGGGCCATGAAACGCGCGTTTCTGGGCGGTTTAGGAGCTCAACCCCGGGCAAGGGTGCAGCGGCATCTTTATGATTGTAACTTGGTAAAGCGGTCATTGGACGGGAGCATTGCGCTCCTTCCCGAGTATGCTGTCATTCACTGGGCTGTGGAGAGTGAGCTTATCAAGGACACCGCTAAGTCCTTCCCAGTGGAACCAAAGAAATCCGCCCCCCAGGTTCCGGCTCTGGCGCAATTTCTGGCCCCAGTTCCATCTACTTCCACACGTGTTCTGGTTCCTCAACCCGCGCCAGCCCCTCCGGTAAGCGAATTGACGGAACTGATGAAGGACCTGAAGATCTGCATGAGTTGTATGGGCCAGCAGCAGCCGCAAGGGCCTCCACCTCACATGGTGGAAGGGTTTTGGCCGCCTGGTACCTTTGTGCCAAGGGGGTGCTTGTACTGCGGGGCAAATGGTCATTGGCGATCAGCGTCCAAGGAGCTTACAAAGGATCTCAGCGCGGGATTGGTTTGAACGGCCGGGATGGGGTACATGTTTCCAACAGGCAAACAGATTCCAATGGAGCCAAGCCGGCCAACCGCAATGCAGCAAGTGCGCGCACGGGGTCAGGAGGCGGGAACAACGGCGCAAGCGTCACTGGGCATTGTTACCGGTCCCGGATTGTGGCAACCACCTTGGGTGGAAGCTGAGGTAAGGGTAGTGGCAATGGAAGAAAAGGTGGCGGTCTCCAATAAAATGGAGGTGGATGCGAAGGAGCGACCCCCATTGGCCGTTCCAAAACCAGCCGGGCGCGTGCCTGCAACCAAGGCGCCAGTAGTGAACCCTGTAGGGAAGAAGAAAGCGGCGGACATTGTGCAAAGGGTGATGGGTAACGAGACTCCGGTTCTGCTGACCTTGCGGGAACTGGCGGCCGTGTCTCCAGTGGTGGTAGACAAGATGGTTCAGGTGTTGCGGGATTGCAGTCAGGGCCGGGTACCTCAGACGGTGCAGCGGGTTCATGTGGCGCAGAAGGAGGAGGGGCAAGGGGAGTGCGAGTCAAAATTGGTTTTGACTCCGCTCGCTTACGTTCCGATGGTCATAGCGGGAAGGAAGGTGTGGGCTATGGTGGACAGCGGTTCAATGGTGAACCTGCTGCCATCGCGGATGCTGGATGATTTGGGGTTGGTTCGGCGGAAGTGCGCGATGGGTCTCCGCGCGCTTAACGGAGGGGAGTGTTGTGTGGATGGAGTAGTCCAGGAGGAGGAGGTTGAGGTTGCAAGGGTCTGTAGGCCCCTTTCTTTCCTTTCGGTTGATTGTGCGTATGTGATTTCGGGAAGGCCGTTCATGTTTGGGTTTTGAGCACGCATGGTTTTTGATCCAGAGGCGGGAATGGAGGCGTTGAAGGTGGAGGATTTTTCTGGCGGAAGGTTCGAGAAGACTATCTGCAATCACGGGCAAGGGAAGTGGAGGAGAGCGTTGGAGTATGAGGAGGAACCGGAAGCAGAGTTGCTCTGCGACGGGCAACCTTTGGAGGATTTTTTCTAGTCAACCAAGGAGACCGCGCGGAACAAGCTCTGGTTTTGCGCGGGCGGTCAACTAATGAGGAGCAGGGAGGGGGAGGAAGGAAAGTGCAGGGCGCGCACATTGCAGAAGTAAGTCCCTTTTCTCAGTATGCATCGCCCGAGGGGACTACGCTTTGAAAACCCTATCATTGTGCCACACTCGTGAGCAAAGGCAAAAGCCGGGGTTCCGTTCTGTGCAGGACTTACAGCGAAGGATGCGGTGCAACGCGGGCAAGTACAAGCTGGTGTCACGGAAGGTCCGACCAAGGAATGAGCCAATGCCCCAGGAACTGAACGGACTGCTACAACCGATTGCTTGGTTGCGGGACCCTTGGGTCACGCCGAAGAAGGCTTTGGGGTGGGTTACTAGCTCGGCCCGGATCACGGAGGAGCGGATTGCAGCTTTCAATTTTGGCCCAACAGGATGGTTGAGTACGGAGGAGCGTGAGTTGCTGATTTTGTTTCTGGTTCTTTGGGAAAGAGCGCTCGCGTTTGGACCAGAAGAGCGGGGTCTCCTGAATAACAATATTGGCGACCCCTACGTCATCCCCACTGTCAATCACAAGCCGTGGCAGATCAAGCCAATTCCAATACCGCGGGCGGTCCGGGAGCAGTTTCTGGAGTTTGTGCGGGAGCAGGTGAAGACTGGCCTTTACAAACAGTCAACGTCTAGTTACTCAAGCCCAATCTTTGCGGTGGTTAATCAGGATGGAAAGTTGTTGAGGATTGTTCATGATTTACAGCGGCTCAACTCTTTTACAATCTGGGATGCAGGACGGCCCCCTTGCGTTGACAAGTTCCTTGAGTCAATGGTGGGGCGCGCTTGTTACGGTTTAGTGGATGTGATGGGGGGATACGACCAGCACAAGTTGGATCCTCGCTTGCGGCCTCTAACGGCATTTGAGACTGGGTTGGGAAGAATGCAGCTGACTTGGCTCCCGCAAGGCGCAACCAATTCCGTGGCGGTGTACCAGGCGCAAATGGCGTGGATCCTGAAGGAAGATATTCCGGAGGGAGTCCAAATCTTCATTGACGACGCGGGCATCAAAGGTCCAAAATCCAATTATGGGGGAGCGGAGCTGGTTGAAGTTCCCGGCGTCCAACGTTTTGTGTGGGAATATGCGCAGACATTGGAATGCATCCTGTTTTGCATCAAGGAGGCAGGATTGAAGGTTTCGGGAAAGAAGTTGGCGGTTTGTGTCCTGGCGCTCAAAGTCCTTGGCCAAGTTGTTGCTTTGGACGGCCGGCGCATTGCAGAGAAAAAGCGGAACAAGGTCCTTGAATGGCCGACCCCGCGGACGGTATTGCATATCCTTCAGTTCTTGGGATTATGTAGCTATGTCCGTATGCTCATCAAGAGGTTTGCGGAGGTGGCAAGCCCACTCCAATCACTAACGCGGAAAGGCGCGGAGTGGAGGTGGGGGGAAGAATGCAATCGCGCGTTCCGGAAGCTCAAGGAGATTGTGGGACGTGACATTGTGCTCTGCGATCTTGACTACAACGCGGGAGGAATTAGGCTAGCGGTCAATTCCAGCGAATTTGGCGCGGGGGGGTTCTCACTCAAGAGGACGACGGCAAGGATAGGGCAGTACTTTACGAGTTGGTCACCTTCACTCCGACGGAAAGCCGGTACTCTCAGCCAAAGTTGGAGTTGTACGGGGTCACCAAGATTGTGCAGCGGCTCCAGTATCTTTTTTGGGGGGTCCATTTTGAGCTTTTGGTGGACGCGGAGGCGCTGGCGCGGATGATCAATTCCCTGGCGTTGCCCAATGCTCCCATGACCAGGTGGGTGGCGTTTCTCCAACTTTTTTCCTTTGCTGTTGTTTATGTTCCGGGGAAAGCGTTCACTATGCCAAACGCGTTGTCGCGGTATCCAAGGGACAACCCGTTTGAGGACGCAAAACTGCTCAATGTGGAGGCCCCGGTTGTCAAGGTAGGGGTTGTGGAGGCAGGCGTTCATCTGCCGCTCAGGCAGACCGGGCGGTACGCAATCCTTTGTGACTACTTGCGGGACCGTTGTTTTCCCAATGGAGCTACGGAGAAGGACATGCAATTGGCAAAGCGGCTGGCGGGGAATTTCTACGTACAGGAGGGGGAGCTTTGGCGGCGGAAGACTCCGGTTCCTCTTGTGGTTACCACTTCAAGGGAGGATCAGAAAGCTATCCTCCGGAGTCTTCACAAGGATCTCGGTCATTGAGGGGAGGTTGAGACGCGGAGGAGGGTCAAAGAGCGGTTCTGGTGGCCGGGTGTAGTGCGTGCGGTGCGGGAATGGCTGGCGTCCTGCGAAGCCTGTCAATGGCAGAGCGCAAGACTGCCCAAGGAAGTCGTAAAACCCACAGGGGAAGACGCCCTCTTTGGTCAAGTCTCGCTTGATGTTGTCCACATCAAGGCCGGTAAGTTTGCCTACCTCCTTATCCGGCGGGACAACCTGTCCGGTTGGGCAGAAGCGCGTCCGTTGGTCAAGCTCTCGGCGGACAAAGTTGCTCTATTTCTGGAGGAAGACTGGTTCGCGTGGTACGGGTCGCTTTGTCTGGTCACAGCGGACGGAGGGGCTGAGTTTCGCGGCCGTTTGGTCGAGTTGGTGAAGAGTTGCGGAGCCAAGTTTGGCCGAGTAACGGAGTACTATCCCAAGGGGGCCGGCATGATCAAACGCGGGCATCAGCCAATCAAGGACGCCCTGGTCAAGATGTGCGGGGAGGACGGTAAGCGCTGGCAGGAGACGCTTCCAATGGTGCTGTTCGCGGATTGGATTTTGGTGAAGCGGTCAACAGGCTACTTGCCGTACGAGTTACTTTTTGGGAAGTGCCCCGTGCTTCCGGTGGACATTGAGTTGGAGAAGTTCCTGGGGGTTGACTGGTGGAAGGTGAAGACTTCCTCCAAATTGCTTGAGGCTCGCGCCAAACAGCTCCTTTGACGGGACGGAATGCTTGCAAAGGCCGCGGACCAGCTAAAGAAGACTCGGACGGCATCAGTGCGCTATTGGGACGAGCACTGCTGGCATTGTCTCCGGGATCCCTTGCAGAAGGGGGATTTGGTGCTCCTGTACAACCAAAGTCTGGAGTCTCAGTGGGGGAAGTTGTTTGCTAACCGGTGGAACGGCCCGTTCCGCATGTCGTCCAAGTTCAAAGGCGGCAGTGTAAGTTTAGGATGAATAGAAAAGGATTCAGATTTCAGATGAAACAAACAAAAAGCAAAGAAGACGAGTCACACATGAATAGAAAAGGCTCAAAGCCACTAGATAGCAGAACAACACCACACCCAGCACAGTAGCTGGTGAATATTGAGGAGAACAGGAGCCTGAGATGATCAGTGGAACTGAGAGAAATCATAGAAAACAAATGAGGAAACTGCTTACCCAGCTCAGAACTCAGGAAGTAGATGGTATGGTCGTCAAACCGCACAAGGGGAGAAAATCCTGGTTCTGAGCCGGTGAAGGTACAAAAGGGGCAGCCAGGTGCGCGCCCATTGGCATTGGGACGCGCCCTGGGCTCAAGTGCCTGGGCGTACTGCACAATTCACACGGTTGGAGACAAGAGGTGAAGAAAACATAACATGAGACGGAATGAGGAGATGAGATGAAATGGAAAGAAGGATGAAGGCACATTAGGCATTATGGCCTCTTTCACCATTCAACATTCAACACCCTCCCTGCCTTCAAACTTCTGGCAAGATGCATCCAACGTTGATTTGCTTGAGTTGTTGTTGCAGAGAGAGACGCAAGACTGCCTTCGTGAGAAAGTCTGCGGGATTTCCCTTTGAGTCAATTTGTTTGATGGCAATAGTGCCCTTCTCAACTTCTTCCCTGAGGAAATGGAACCTTAGCTCCATATGTTTTGTTTGGAAGCCAGCGTGATTGGCGGAGTTTGTTGCAAGTTTGACGCAACCATCGTTGTCTTTGTGGACAATGATGGGTGACTCAAGTACTTCCTCCGTTAGCAATTTGAACCAGAGGATCTCTTTCACAGCTTCTGCCATGGCCTTGTACTCGGCCTCAGTGGTGGACAGCGTAATGGTTGGCTGCTTTTGTGATTTCCAGCTGATCACGTTGTTGTTCCATAGGACAATGAAGCCACTGATCAACCTTCTAGTGGTAGGGCACGTGGCCCAGTCAGCGTTCACGTATGAGCTGAGTCCGGTCTGGCACGGCTTTCTTGAGAATGTGAGGCCCACATCTGGTGTTGATTGCAAGTAGCTGAGAGCCAGAATCCCAGCATCCCAGTGAGTTTTGCCGGGTGTGTTTAAGAATTGAGCAAGATAATTGGTGGCAAAGGTAATGTCGGGCTGAGTATTGCAGCTTATGTAGGTGAGCTCACCAACTAGTTTTCTATAGTTGAGTCCACTTTTGACAAAGAGTTGATGCTCTTCTTTGGACGCCGGCAGCAATTTCCGGAAGGGCTTGAAGGGCGTCGAGCACTGTTTGTGTTGCGGAAGTTGGTACTGATCCACCAGAGAGGATATATAGGTTGCTTGACTTAAATGGATGAGGTGCTGACGCTGAGTGACATTCATCCCTAGAAGGAGGGATGCTTGGCCCAGTTCCTTTATTTTGAAGCGACATCGGATGGAGTCAATGAAGGACTGCGGGTCCGGGCTGAAAATGGCAATGTTTTCCACGTGCACATACAGATAAGTGTTGTCCTTCCAGAACAGGCAGTCATCCGCCTCACTGCGAACGAATCCCTCTTGGGAGAGCCAACTACTCAGGGTGTTATACCACATCTGAGGTGCTTGCTTCAGACAGTACAAGGCCTTTTTGAGCTTGAGAGACTTACCCGGCGCCACTGGCACATTCTCCGGGACCAGCACATGAATGTTCTCCCTTAAGGGAGCATTAAGAAAGGCCAACTTCACATCGAGTTGGTGGAATTTGTAGCCTTGCTGGATGGCATGTGAGATGAGGAGTCGGAGTGACGACCTATTGCCCGTGGGCGCAAACACATCAGTGTAGTCAATGCCAAATCTTTGATGAAAACCTTGCACACAAAGCCAGGCCTTAAAATCAATAATGCGGTTGTCCTTGTCCCTTTTTGTTTGGAAAACCCAGATGCACTTCAGTTGGTTCATGGCGCTTTTCTTCTCGTACTCCCCCCATACCTCGTATGCCAGTAGATTTTGAAGTTCCCTGTCCATGGCAGCAATCCATTCCAGCCTGTGAGGGCTGCGCAAGGCTTCATCTAATGACTTGGGATCCTGGGAGCCAGTGTCCATGAGATTCAGCTGAGCATCTGTGGTTCTTGGTCCCCGTCGAGAGTGCGTGAGGATGTTGCAATTGGAGACTATGCTGTGGTCGGGAACAGGAATTTTCTCAGTGTTTGGAAGGCCCGCACCAGGAATTGAGGTTGTTTCAGAAGGAATGTTGGGGAGGACTTTAACGGTAGAGACCGGTGGAGGATTAGGGAAAGACATGGTCCCTCTAAGGCGCCAACTTTGCAGCACTCAAAGGTGACCTCAAGGAAGGTGACGTTGGCGCTTGAGTGCACCCGCTTGGTGCAATGATCAAGAATCTTATAGGATGAGAAATCATTCACGTACCCGAGGAGCGTACCCTTTTCTCCATTAGCAGACAGTTTGAAATCGCGCCTGGTCTTGGGAATGAGCAAGTAGGTGGTGCATCCAAACGGTCTGAGGAAGTGATGGTTGAACGGCCGCTGAAACCAAACCTTGTAGGGAATTTCTTGGCCCTTGGATAAGACAGGGAGCGCATTGAGGAGGTCAGTTGCAGTCTTGACTGCTTCTGCCCAGTAGGTGGGGGGGAGGCGTCTTTGCACCAGTAAGCATTGGGCTTTATCTAGAATGGAGCGGTTTGTTCTTTCAGCAAGGCCGTTTTGCTGGGGTGTGTATGCTGGAGCCAGGTGATGGATGATGCCATGAAGCTTAAAGTACCCACCGAGCTCCTCATTCACAAATTTGCCCCCATTGTCCGACACAACCGTAGCTACCTTGGCACTGAGTTGCCTTTCTGATTGATTAATGAAGTCCTTTATGGCCGCGGGAGCTTGATCTTTGGAGCGAAGGAAGGAAACCAAATTGAAACCTGAGAATTGGTTGACGACGGTGAGAAAATACTTGCATCCGCCGTTTGACAGAACCGGAAAGGGACCTACAAGATCAAGGTGGATTGTTTCCAGACAGCGAGTGGCTGGTTTAAAGTGCCCCTTGAATGGGGTGGCCGTCATCTTGCAGCTCTTGCAGATGTTGCAGTTGGAATGAGAGGAGCTCTCAGGAAAAAGAGTTTTGAGAGCGGCGTCGTGAGGATGTCCTAGTCGGAGGTGCCATGGTACGGCTTGGGATTCTTTGAGGAATACTGAGCTCTTAACGGGAATTTTGAATTTGGTGCCACATAGTTCGACTAAGCAATTGCTGACGGTGCCCACAAACAAAAAGTGATCCAGGGTGATTTTGTATCCAGAATGGCCGACTTGTTTGATGACGGCTGATTTAGTCGCTATTTGAGGAAGAGAGACCAGACAACGATTCAGAGAAGGGACCAAGAGTACGTTATTCAGATGAATTTCTTCGCCCAGGTGATTGCAGAGCGTGGCCTTGCCTATGGCTGTGGCCAGAAGTGCAGTGCCTTCTGCCCCCGTGCCCACTTTCAGGTTTACTGATGTTGATTCGCAGAGGAGGCAGGAAGAGTTGACGATGTGATGCGTGGCTCCCGAGTCAAGCACAGGGAGAGGCGGCGCTTGAGTCTTGGTGAGCTTGAGGTATAGCTGAGCATTCAGGAATGCTTGAGGTGAGTCAGGGTTGGTCAAGTTAGTTGCTTCAGTAGAGGCACTCGCCAAGTGGAGATGAGAGAGAGGTCTAGAGGCAGAGTGATTAGGGCGCAATTCTGGGTGGAGGAACCAGCATTGGTCTTCCGGATGATTTGCAAGTGGATTGTGCCTACCCTTGGAGCAAGGGTGTTTAGTTTTTGATTTATTTTGCGGAGCAGTTTTGTGCAGAGCAGTAAAGGTGGTTTCTTCTGTTGGTTCAGGTGTCTCTTCCTTTCAAGAGATTTCCAGGTGAAGAACCTCCCTGAGTTTGTTAAGCACAGCTGTTGGTTTGGTCAGCATTCTGTCGTTCAGAAGGAGAGTATCGACTATGTGGTGGAAAGTGGTCGGGAGTTTGGCCAGGATAGTTTAGCTGAGGATGTCTTGAGGAACGTCCAGTTTGACCACAGAGAGCTTCTTCATTGTTAAGTATTCTCCTTCTCCCGCTCTCATCCTATACCACGTCTCTGAATCCTCACCTCTGACCGCGCTTCTGCGCGCGGTCGGCGCACTGAACCTCTGACGGGGACCCCGATGTGCTCTTCTGTGAGGACGACCAGGGACTACTCTCGTTTCATCTCCTTCTCTGTTTATTATTCCCTGAACTCTTGTCTCTTCTCCTTTCTGCTTATTCTTCCTTCTTCTATCTCTCTTCTTTTCAATTTATCTTTGTCCGTCTGTCTTTCTTGCTTGTCTCACTAGTCTCCATCCCTGCCTCAAACAATTGCTCGACTCGACCATACCGACTCCAACCACAACCACTCAACTCAACTACATCAAGCTATGACCGCAACCGCTCGACTCGAATACCTCTGACTCTGACCGGTAAGATGACAATCTCTCCAACAAGACCTCAACGAACCTAGCCTGACTCCATGCTTCAAACCAGTTCATCCACTTCTATACTCGAATTCTACTCTTTCTCGTTCCTCTATTGTCTCTCCGTCCTTAGATCTCAATTCAAGACTGTCTCCTTAAGCAACGCCTGTTGATCTACGCTGTAGGATTCATCTCCTCTGTCTCTCTGCTGATCTCTCCTATCTTGAATTCTTCTTCTGATACGCTTGTTTGTTTCCTTTGATCTCTCAGCCTAAGCTGGTTATAAGTTCTCAAGAAATTCAACTAGATCTTATTACGGTTAAAAGCCGAAAGAACCTACCTACTCGATCAATCAAGCCATGAACAAACCAGCCGGGGCGAATGATTACTTTCACCAAGTTGCTCTGAAAGCATCAGTCAATGCCATACCCCACTTAAATGAAGAGAATTACTCAATCTGGCGAGACAAGATGCTCATGTTGTTTGACCTCAAGGACATCAAAGAGGCTATCACTTGAAACTCAGGCCCTCTATCAACAAAACAAGACAGAGAAATCAGGGCAATAATACTATCTAAGCTAGACAGCACCACTCACGCAAACGTCGTCAATTTGACGAACATCTTGTCCTCTAAGCTTCTATGGGCCGAAATTATAAGAAGATTTGCCTCCTCAGAGACAGCAAATAGAGCGAGAGTCTTCAACCACTTTCTCCACTCCGTCTTCCGGGAAAATGCAATCGAGAGCTTCATCACCGAGATGAGAAAGGCTATTACAAGAATGAAAGACGTCGGGATTGAACTGCCAAAAGATATCTTGGCTTATCTACTATTATTCAAATTCCCTCCAACACTCGAAAATCTCAAACAACAAATCATGCACGTAGAAAAGAACCTGACTATGGACGTGGTATTCAATCACCTTATCCAATACCACAACGAGAGAAAGGCCCAGACTAACTCAAATAAACCATCCACAGAAGTCTCACTAGTTTTGACTAAGACGAGGAGTAATAAGGACAAGAAGAAAACCAAAATGAAATGCCGCGAGGGGTACCATGATCCTAACGCGCCCCATGCTGAGTCTTCGTGCTTCCACCTTCACCCCAAAAATGCTCCTGAATGGTGGATAGAACAACAAAACGAGTGGAAAAATAAGATTAAAAAGAATCCTACAATCAACTATCATGCATTACTGACCCTTTGGATTAATGCTGACAACAATCCGAATTTACTCTTGGATTCTGGGGCAAATGTCCACATCTTTAATGATCTCAAATATTTCTCATTCATAAAATTGCAAGACGAGTCCGAAGAGATCAAAACTGGAAAACTGGAAGCCAATCTCAAGATTAAAGGAATTGGAACAGTTAAACTTGAATGGAACGATTCCGTGATCACGCTTGAAGACTGCGCTTACGTACCGGATATTGTTGTCAATTTTATCAGCCCAGGAATCCTCGCAAAGAAGGGTTGCAACCTCACTCAAGCCCGCGATGCATTCAAAGTGACTCGAGGAGATCAAATCGTGCTGAAGGGCTTGATAAGAGACAACCTATTTGTCGTTGAAAAACCTCAATCTACTGGCCAGGGCAATGCTGCAAACGTCGCCAATCAATCCTCCGACTCACCCAATACCCTCTCTGAATTGAACAAAATGTATGGCCACGCATCAATCTCCACTCTCAAACCGCTTCTGAAAGACCGCTTTTCCAAAGATGAGCTCCAGGATTTCCAGTGCGACAGCTGCGTCAAGAGTAAAATCACCAGGTCTCCTTTCTCCAATATTTCCACTCCCGCCGGCAAACCTTTAGAACGCATCCATCTTGACTTGGTCGGCCCGATCACCCCTCAATCAAAGGCTGGACATCAGTACTTACTCACTCTAGTCGACAACTGTACTGGCTATCTTGCCTGCTTTCCTCTAACTTCTAAAGACCAGACTCCCGAGACAATTATCAACATTCTAGAGACCAAATGTAAACGTCTTCACTACTACCCCTCCAAAATATTTTTGGACCAAGGAACGGAATTCACCAACTCCACCTTAAAAGACTTTGCTAAGAAGAAGTTTATCAAACTCCACACTTCCGAACCTTATCATCCTCAACATAACGGACAAGCGGAAAGAGCTAATAGGACGATCATAGAATCCGCTCGGGCCACTTTCTCCTCATCCCGACTAGCTAAGAATTTCTGGCATGTAGTTACACGTAGCTGCTGCTTCATGTTAAATCAGGTTCCTCGGGAAGGTAATCAATCATCTCCCTGGGAACTCATGTTTGGTAAGATTCTCCCAGCTAATTACTTGCAACCCGTAGGCTCTTCAGTCATCTACCTTGCCAATTGTCTCCAGAAGGGAAGAAAGTTTGACAAAAAAGGTCTCGAAGGAGTCCTAGTCGGATTCAATCCCACCTTTCACTCATACTTAATTCTGAATACGTCCGGAGCCATCGTGGAAACCAAGCACGTTAGGTTTCTCAAGAATCAACATGAAGAATTTCCGTTCTTCAAATCGCCGGGGCTAGATATCTTCTCTCAACCCGACTCAAATGACTACAAAAATGATTTCTCCTTGAATGAAAAACAATTTGCAATTAGGGAACCCTCCTCTGAACATTCCGACTCAGACTCAAATCATGAAGACAATCTTCCCCATTCTGCATCTTCATCTCCACCTCCTTCTCATCCTGAACCAGAATTGCCTCGCCAGCGACCCAACCTATGTCCCAGACATGAACTCCAGAAACCTCAAAGATACGGCTTTCACCACTATTACAAACCTCCCTCTTACAAGGCAGCCCAAAAATGCTCCGAATGGCCCAAACGGCAAGCAGCTTCCAAGGAAGAACTCAATTCAATTGAAGCTCAAGAAGTTTGGGAAGAATACTACAGTGAACCCGACAACATATTAAACACGACTTGGGTGTTCAAAGTGAAAGAGAACTGTCATGGAGAACCTGTGAAATACAAAGCGTGCTTGTGCATGCAAGGATTTGATCAGGTTCAAGGTGTAGACTTTGAGGAAACTTGGGCTCCAACCGGAAAACTCGGATCCCTTCGTCTTGCCCTGGTCTATGGCTTGAAAAACAAAATGACGTTCATGCAGTTCAACGTGAAAGGAGCTTTCCTTCACGCTCCCCTGAATGAAATTGTGATCGTCAAGACTCCGGAAGGATCAAATCGAAAGTCTCCCTATCTCAAATTGAAGAAGTCACTCTATGGTCTGCGTCAATCACCCAAGAATTGGTATGAAACACTTACCGCGTGGATCAAATCTCAAGGGTTCAGTGAATCCACCAGCGACCCGTGTCTGTATCTTAATTCTAAGTCAGGGGAAGTTCTCTACTTCCATGTTGATGATCTGATCCTTGTAGGTAAATCTGACACATTTGCGGTCAACTTCTTAAAAAGATTCTCCAATTCTTCCTGTCACTCGCCAAATACGATCCTCGGGATGTTGATGCAATTCAACGACAACAGTATTTTCCTGAGTCAACCGAAACATATCAAAAGAGGCCTAGAAGAATTGGGTCTTACCGACTGCAAGGATGTTAATGCACCCCTCACTCAAAATTTTCCCCTAGAGCCAGCTTCCAACAAAGATCATGCTCAGTTCTCTCAACTTAACATTAATTATCAATCCACAATTGGACTATTGAATCACCTTTCTCAATACACTCGCCCAGATATCTCCTTTGCGGTTTCCAATCTAGCAAGATTCAACGCAAAACCCGGACTCACTCATTGGAGGGAAGTACGTAAAGTATGGAAGTACCTCAAGACCACTAAAGACTTCAAGTTGACTCTGAAGTACGATCCATCCAAAGACAACATCTCAGCTTACAGTGATGCTACGTGGGGCGACAACCCCACTTTGTTCAAGTCCCAAACCGGGTACATCGTACTACACTACGGCAGTCCAATCCTCTGGAATTCTTCTCGACAGCGGACTGTTACCTATTCCTCTACTGAATCTGAATTGAACGCGTTACTCGACTGCTACCTTGAATTGAGATGGATCACCCACCTTGTAGAAGAAATCAATGGTTCCCCTTCCAGCAAACCAACAATATATATAGATAATAAAGGGCTGGACAATAAAATAAAAAAATTTGGGTTGCACTCCAAGTCACAACACATTGATATCAAAACCAAAGGTCTACAAGAAGATTTTTCCGCCGCTAAATTCGATCTTCACCTTGTTCTCACCAATGAAATGATGGCGGATGCCCTAACTAAAGCCACCTCCGTCAAAGCCCTACGACTTCTCCAACAATCCATATTCCCTTATCAAATGAATCAACACTAAGTCGATCTCACCTTACCATTCACGAGGGGTGTTAAGTATTCTCCTTCTCCCGCTCTCATCCTATACCACGTCTCTGAATCCTCACCTCTGACCGCGCTTCTGCGCGCGGTCGGTGCACTGAACCTCTGACGGGGACCCCAATGTGCTCTTCTGTGAGGACGACCAGGGACTACTCTCGTTTCATCTCCTTCTCTGTTTATTATTCCCTGAACTCTTGTCTCTTCTCCTTTCTGCTTATTCTTCCTTCTTCTATCTCTCTTCTTTTCAATTTATCTTTGTCCGTCTGTCTTTCTCTCTTGTCTCACTAGTCTCCATCCCTACCTCAAACAATTGCTTGACTCGACAATACCAACTCCAACCACAACCACTCGACTCAACTACATCAAGCTATGACCGCAACCGCTCGACTCGAATACATCTGACTCTGACCGGTAAGATGACAATCTCTCCAACAAGACCTCAACAAACCTAGCCTGACTCCATTCTTCAAACCAGTTCATCCACGTCTATACTCGAATTCTACTCTTTCTCGTTCCTCTATTGTCTCTCCGTCCTTAGATCTCAATTCAAGACTGTCTCCTTAAGCAACGCCTGTTGATCTACGCTGTAGGATTCATCTCCTCTGTCTCTCTGCTGATCTCTCCTATCTTGAATTCTTCTTCTGATACGCTTGTTTGTTTCCTTCGATCTCTCAGCCTAAGCTGGTTATAAGTTCTCAAGAAATTCAACTAGATCTTATTATTCATTAACTTACAGCAATCATTGATGTATTGAGAGAGATCCCCTTTGTACTGGTACCGTATGAAATTCAGCCAGAGACGGCCACGGTTGTTGGACAATTGAGAAGCATATCTGTCGTGGATGGCTTCCAGGATAGCTCGAGGATTGGATTAGTTGGAACTGTTCACCACGGCGTCAAATGCAATGTCACCCAGGTGCTGAATGATAATGTCGCAGGCCTCATAGATCTTTCTCTTTTGCGTGGGGGTGGCCGCATCCGTGGGGTTGTAACCCTCAATGAGCTTGAGAAGTCCCTTTCTTCTGAGGTAGCTTTTCAAGCGTATGAACCAGTTGGGGAAGTTGGATTTGGTGAGGAGAGGAATGTTCAGTTTGGGGCTATCTTCCTGGTCATTCATGGCTAGGAGCCTTTTCTAGTTGAATTGGAGTCGTGCGAACGGGACTGTAAATCTGTAAGTTTAGGCTGAATAGAAAAGGATTCAGATTTCAGATGAAAAAAACAAAAAGCAAAGAAGACGAGTCACACATGAATAGAAAAGGCTCAAAGCCACTAGATAGCAGAACAACACCACACCCAGCACAGTAGCTGGTGAATATTGAGGAGAACAGGAGCCGGAGATGATAAGTGGAACTGAGAGAAATCATGGAAAACAAATGAGGAAACTGCTTACCCAGCTCAGAACACAGGAAGTAGATGGTACGGTTGTCAAACCGCACAAGGGGAGAAAATCCTGGTTCTGAGCCGGTGAAGGTACAAAAGGGGCAGCCAGGTGCGCGCCCATTGGCATTGGGACGCGCCCTGGGCTCAAGTGCCTGGGCGTACTGCACAATTCACACGGTTGGAGACAAGAGGTGAAGAAAACATAACATGAGATGGAATGAGGAGATGAGATGAAATGGAAAGAAGGATGAAGGCACATTAGGCATTATGGCCTCTTTCACCATTCAAAATTCAACAGGCAGCTATCAGTTGGAGGAATTAGACGGTACTCCGCTGAAACAGAAGGCGGCGGCTTTGCATGTCAAGCGCTTCTTTGTGCAAGGATCTACCTCGTTTGACGAGAAGGCGGAAGGGGGTGAAGGATCTGACAAGGGGAGTGTGGAGCGCGGCAATGGTGTAGGAACGCAATCCTGGGATTTGTCTTTGGGCAGAGAGGCGGAGGCCGTGCCGTTGCAACGGAGTAGGCGGTTGCGACCAGCTGGGGACAGCGGCCAAGTTGGGGGGGAGGTAGAGGGGGTAGGGGATAAGTTTTGATTGGGTGAGCGGGTGCTCTAGCCGGTTCACAGCCAGAACAACTAGAAACCCCAGAATGTTTGTTTCTCTATGTTTCTTTCTTACCTGGATTGTGGGATCTTTGCTGGCTTGGGGTTTTTGCAGGAAACGCGGGCGCGGCACAAAGCCGGGTCCGTAAACGCGAGGACAAGCCCTGCAGAACCTGGACGCATGGGCAATCCGGCGGATGGGGGAAGCGGGACAAAGAGCAATTTGCGGGCGGTCTACAGGCGTCGCGCAAAAAAAAAAAAAAGTGTTCTTTTCTATTTTTCTTCCCTGTTGCTTTCTTTTTCTCTTTTTCTTTCTCTCAGGATATCTCAAGGATGGGTGGCTGTTATGGGAATAAGCTTGATTTGGTGAGGGGGTGCTCTAGCTGGTTCACAGCCGGGACAACTAGACACCCCAGAATGTCTGTTCTCCTACTCTCTCTCTCTCTCTCTTCCCTTACGGTGGCGCGCGCTGGTGTTTTGGTTGTTGTGTTTGTTACAGGAAGGGTATGGGGAACTGTGTGGCAGTTTGTCTGGGGCGGTCCAGGTGCCTCTTTTGGAATGGCTAGTCACTTACGGTTGCTCACAAAGCAAGCGCGCGGGCGCGGACTCAATCTTGGACTCACTCTCTCAAAGCGTGGCCGCGCACTTTTTCTCAGAAGGTTAGGACCTCACGCGGAGACATGTATTTCCTTAATGGAAAATGGGAAGCGCGGTACAAGCGACAAGAAGAGAAGAAGAAGAAGAAAGGAAGAAGGGGAAAAGGGGGGGCAATGCGCCTACGCCATCTTCATCATTTCCTCCATTTCCGCCCTTGAAGCCGCTAGTAAAGCCCGGAAAGACGCCAGGAGTTCGCGCTGGGATTCCAAGGATTGTGCTCCGGGGATTGCGAGAAAATTCTGAAGCATTGTGGTCGACCGTTCCCCAAAAGCCTCAAAGCTGGCCGCCGGGAGCTCCATTACAATTGGAATCTACAGGATCTTGGGAGGGCTGGGGGGAGGAGCAGCCGGCGAAGATGGGGCCTCCGGGGAACCAACAGGGGGGCTCGGTCCAGCTGGAGGTGATGACGGGACAACAATCGGTGACGGAGGCGGAGGAGCGTTGGGGGTTGTAGGCCTCTCATCCGAGTCCGCTGGTGGCGCGGGCGGTGTCGGCGGTTGTGGAGTAGGAGGAGGTGGTGCTGGCGCGGCTGCGGGTCTTCCAGAGAGTCTTGGGTCCAGTACCATTTGGTTCACGCTGACAGCAGCGGCCCAAGCGCGGGTTGCTGCGCGCCATTCCTCAGAAGTTTTGTATTTGCCCCGTTGCGGAGGTCCGGCCCGGCGGAGGGGTGATGCTGAGTCGCGGCTCACGTGCAAAGTGGTGGGTGACGGCGCTTGGGGGCGGTGGGATGGAGGTGAGCCGGGTGGTGTCCACAATCCTTCCAAGATTGACTTGTCGTCCAAAACCACAAACGGGTCTGGACGAGCCCTCTTGCACGGCCTGGGGCAAGAGCCTGATTGGGGGGGAGCTCAAGGGATGCTGTCGCTAAGCGAGAAGCAACAATGACCGCAACGGCAAGCTACACAGGCGCTCCGACCGGGGACGATTGAACACGCATGCCCGTTCCGGGCGCAGAACTTGCAAGGGAGCATGATGGCGATGGGTAGGAAGGAAGACGGGGAAGGTGGTAGTGGGAGTGGTGGGGGTGGAGTGGAAGTAGCGGAGGTGGCGGTATGGTGAAGCAATGGGAAACTTCTGGGGACAGAACTCAAGTCAGGGGGGATGTGGTGTCAATTTATAGACACGGATTGGGAACTGCATTGCGGCTGCCCGCTCAGCATTGGAGGCAAGCGGGCTCAGCACTAGGGTATGCGGGGTGCTCAGCAGCGGCAGCTGCTGGATCAGCAGCAGCCGCTGTTTGGCTCTGCACCTGGTGGACGGGTTGGGATCAGCATCAAATGCGGCGTGAGCGGCAATCCGCCCCGGAGATCGGATTCGGAAGGTAGTGCGCCCGGCTAGGTTTGCGGGCGCACTGGTTTGGATACATAGGGGCGGAGCAATCCGCGGGCTATGAAGGAACGGATGAAGCGCGCGCGCAAGCGCGCGGATCATGCCGGATATTACCAAACACCCACGACGGGCGCGGACAAACGGATACGGACAGGCGTGGGGGGCTCCAAGTAGGGCGCGGTGCAAGGACCGCGTCATGAGAAGGAAGAACCGGATGAACGGAACGGCGTACAGACAACGGGGGAGTTTGGTACGGAGGAGGTGGGGAGAGGAGGCTAGGGTTTCTGTTTTGGGATTGTTTTCTGTTTTTTTGTCATACTGTTATTTGCGTGTGTACTTAGGTTAGGGTTGAGATGGAGGACTTATCCTCACTCTCAACTCCGGGTTAGAGGAGGGGAGGAGGGAGGCATATGCAGAAGAGGAAGAATCTCATCATCAGATTGAATCACTCTTCTCACCAGGAGATTAAGGGAGCTCCTACCGGATACACATCCAGGTGGAAAGTTCTTAGGATTGAAGGATTTGCAATTTCTCTCTCTACTTTTCTTTATCTCTTTATCTCTTTAGTTCTATTTCTCATTTAAGTGCAACTTTGGACATCCTCATCTCCTTTCAAACGCAGGGAACCGTTAACTTCCAAACCTTGGGATGATTATAGGGGGATAACCTTTATTCTTTCCACAACGTATAGGTTTCACACCCAAAATTAAGTCAGAATTGAGGTGTTGTGTATATTTTAGGAGTTACAGAAACATTTGTGTTCTGTCTCAATTCCTGAACACAGCCAGGGAAGCCAATAAACCCGCGCATGGCTGAGCTACAGAACTGTCACCCTGTCAAAGCCATCTGTGCAGCCCCAGGCCTCTGACAAGTATGCAGCCACAGGACTAAGGGTTGACAAAGTGACAGGCAGCCTGAGAAACCTAGGTACCGCGTAAACATGCTAAAACCTACACAGGAACATTCTACATATGTAATCAATGTCCCTGTGGATAGTAGATAGTCTAAAAGTAAATAAAATTATATAAAAATACCTAAACAACCTTTATACGTATTTTTAAAATATAATTCAAAGTACCAAAAACGTCGAAAATAAGATAATGAATACTTCTAAAAATATATTAAAATACTTTAATATACAATTATGAAAACTTCTAGACATTAAAATTTTTGTGAAATCCTAAGAAAATTAATGATGTTAAAATAATACATGAATACCCATGACTTCTATTTTTAACTAATTATTTTAGTAAATCAACTGAAATTTGAATATAAGGAGTAAAATCAATATCATTAATTTACTCCAATTATTTAATACATAATGAGAACTCACCTTACATCATACTATCCGTGGGAATGTCTATTGAAATAATTATTAGCTTAATGGGAACATTTACTAATGATAATTAATTAAATAATAAATAAAATGGACAGATTAGTGTTATTCACAGGTCCAAACATCAATCATAAGGTAGGATAATTTGTTGGAGTACCCATATCTGAATGCTTTCTTTTTATCTCTCATAGATTCTTTTCTTTGTGTTCATTTCTTTTCTTATCTTCTCTCTATTCTTTGTGTTCATCATATTAGTGTCCACACTACTCTACCATCAGATATAGCCATGTAATAGTGTGCTTCACCCATCTATCACGTCCCCACTCTGTCCCTCTTCTCATTCTGTCAGACAACCCGCGCTCATCTATCACTTTCACTGTCAGTGTCACACTGCCTGTGACACTTCCTCAACCACTACTACCTGAGGACAGAGCTCGAGACAGATTGAAGTTTTTTTTCTCATCCTTCCTTCTGCTCTCATCTCTGCGTATCCTCAGGTAAGTCTGTTTCTCTTTTTCACCTGTTTTTCCTTTTCTCCATCATCATCATATTCCTTATTTCTATCATGACTCAATATGAAATTAATCCTTCCTTCTGCTCTCATCTCTGTGTATCCTCAGTGAGCTCAACAGGTTATGAGCCCAGAGGGTTAACAGCTATCAATCTGACCATCCCAAGAAGGATCCAACTCAATCTTGCGTCGTTAAACACTTTAATCGAAATTCACACTCTGAATCACTATGGACAAATCTCAGTCTTTCCATCCTGTCTTAAAGACACCATCAATGAATCCATTGAACTCGCCGGGATCAGACTCAAACTACCTTGACTGGGCAATGATCCTCCGAATCCATTTCAGGGCCTTGGGAGTAAGCTATATTTTTGACAAGGATTCCACTAAGTACAATCCAGAAACCTTCTCAAGAGAAAATCTCGCGGTCTGCTCCGTCATCTCCCAATCAATCCTCCCAGCCAATTTCCAGTACATTTGTAAACATGAAGAAAGCGCGTTGGGAATGTGGAACGCTTTGAAAGAGGCTCACCAAGACAACTCATTGGGCGGACAAATGTATTGGCTCAGGAAGTTGCTTCTCACAAAACTGAATGACAAGGATATGCCATCACACCTCTCAGAAATAGTCTCCTATGGCGAAAAACTAGGATCTCTTATTACTGCCAAAAACTCCTTGACCGCGGACAATCTTCAGACTACGGCTATTCTTCTTTCTCTACCAGCTGATTGGCTGGGATGTGTCTCGAGCATGATGAACGATGAATCTGTTCCGTCTTCCAAAATCATAACCGCCTTGAAGCAAGAACACCTGAGAAGACAAACTATAAATGAAGACAAAACGTTACTTTTGGTCAATTCAAAATTCACCTCTAAAGCCCCATCAAAGAAGAAAGGAAAATCTTCCCAAAATCCAAGCGGGTATACCAGAGTCTACTACTGTACTAACTGCAAGAAAGAAGGCCACTCTTTCTCCAGATGCCCAGAAGTCCTCCAGATAATCAAACAGTCAAAGAGAAACAATCATCCTTGACAAAATGACAAGACTTCCAAATCCAGGCCATCAAACGTGAATGCAAGTAAGGCAGTAGTTGAAAACAATTCAGAAGAGGAGGAGTTGGATGACTTCTCAGACTCACAGATCATAGTCCATGCCGGCTCCACCTCCTGTAACCTAACCCACTCAACCACTAACCTAAATCAAGACTTCAACATTGACTCCGGATGTTTGATTTCCATGATGCCCTAAAAGTACCAAGTTTCCAATAGAAAGACCAACCTCTTCCCCATACATCTTGCCAACGGATCCACCATAACCTCTGTGGCAGAAGGATCTATCAGTCTACCTTTCTGTCAAATCAAGTCACTCGTTGTTCCTAAACTGAACAAGCCTCTTCTATCCGTCTCAAATGTGTGCAACTCTTGATTCATTGTGGTATTCTCCGCAAATGGATGTAAAATCTATGACAAAGAAACCACCAACCTTGCAAACTCGGCTCTTCATTCAGGATACTGAAATGGAAATCTGTATTACCTACCAAAACAAGATGTGAGCGGTCTTAATTCACTGTCCACGGCTGTTTCTCAATCATCTGACGACAGCCTTTTTGGATATCACAGCAGACTCTCCCACCTGAATCTCAAATCACTCAAGAAACTGTTGAAATCACAAAACATTTTGCTGCTACCATCGAACAACCTAGAGGTTCAACAGTGTCCCATCTGCATTGAATCAAAGATGACCCAAACTCCTTTCCATACTCGTCTCAGTCACAGATCAACCAGAGCGGGACAAATTATTCATTCTGATCTCTGCAGTTTTGAGACCACATCCCAAGAGGGATATAAGTATTTTGTCACATTTATTGATGATTACTCTAAAGCACTCTTTGCCTATCCTATCAGAAACAAGTCAGACGTCCTCCAATGCACCAAAGTATTCATTCCTTTTTTCGAAAATCAGTATCAAGCTCAAGTATCCTCACTTCCTACCAACAACAGAGGAGAATATCTCAATCAATCTATGAAAAACTACCTCAAATTGAAAGGAATCACTCTTGAGCCTGGCCCACCACACTCTCCCCAACTAAACGGCGTAGCCGAAAGATCAAACCACACCAAATGCAATATTATTTGTGCATCCCTCCTGTCTTCCCATCTCCCAAAATTGTTTTGGGCCGACGCTCTTCAACATTCAACTTTTGCCTTCAACTCATTTCCTTGTAAAACTCCTTCTGGTTTTGTGTCTCCAAACTCTCTCCTCCGCCGCAACAATGCACCACTAACCTACCTTCATCCGTTTGGATGCTTAGCGTGGTACAAAGTTCCCAAACCAGATTGCTCAAAGCTTGACAAACAAGGTAAACGCGGCGTTTTCCTATCCTATCTGCCTGACGGCAACGGATATTGCATCCTTGATTTCCAATCTCATAAAGTTATCAAATCCCGCGACTGCATCTTCCACGACACTGTTTTCCCGTAAGATCGATCCCCTGGCAGCGGAAAATTATTTGAACCCTCTCCGGCGGCGGATCTGCAGCCTATCCCCAACATCGTTGACCCTCCCACCATCCCTGACACCCGGATCAATGAAACTCTGTCAGTCAACCCGGTCATTGAACTGTTTCCAGTCCCCTCCATTGCTCATCAGAATTCATCTCCCCCATCCACAATGCGCTGTCCCTTTTCCTTCTCCCAACCACGCTCGGCAAGTGTCAGCTCGTCTGGTTCAGATTGGATGCCTCCCCTTCCCACTCATGAGATTCCCTGCTCTCCCCCTTCCATTCCATCCTCTCCCCACTCCTCTAATGACCCCCCAATCAAGTTCCCCTGCCCTCCATTGCCTCCTCTTCCTATTTCCCCGCCTCTTCCTCCATAAATTCCCAACACGGCTTCTCCTCCCGCTCCAACAGTCAATCTCCCTGCGCCATCTCCTTGTACTCAACAATCCTTGAGGCTCCACAGATCTCCCTCTCGCTATGGAACCTTCTCCCAATCTGTCTCTGTGAAAGATGACCTGGAAGCAGCTCCTCCGGTCACCCCACCGCCGCCGCTGGATCCTCTCAGCTCAGGAGGAGATGGCCTCACTCCAAGGAATGGGAACCTGGAAACTGGTCCCTCCGCCCAAAGGTAGGAAAGTCATCCGCTTCAAATGGGTGTTCAAGGTGAAACGTTGGGAAGATGGCTCCATTCTCAAACTCAAGGCACTTCTTGTCGCCATGGGCTTCTCTCAGGTCCAAGGGCTTGATTTCTCCGAGGTCTTTGCTTTGACTCTCCGGATGGAAAGCCTTTGCCTTGTCCTCTCCCTACTTGGTTACAAGGACTGGATTGGCCAACAGATTGATTTCAAGACTGCTTTTCTGAAGTGTTTTCTTGACAAGCCGGTCTATATGTCTCAACCCCCAGGCTTTGAGGATTCATCCCGCCCGGACTGGGTCTGCAAAGTCTTGCAAGCAATATATGGACTCAAGCAATCTCCCCGCCAATGGAACCTTGAACTGAGCTCCGCTATGGTATCCCTTGGTCTATTGCAGTCCTTGTACAACCCTTCTCTCTACTACCGACTGGAGAACGGCGTCCTTGTGGGCGCAGTGGCTTCTCACGTTGAAGATCTTGCTGTTGTGGGGACAGCTAGCTTTGTAAAAGGTTTCATTGGCAAAATCAGCAAAAAGTTCAAGGTTGGTTCGGATGAAGATATGCATCTATTTGTCTGTCCGTCGCAATAGGAAGGCCAGAACTGTCTCCGTTGGTCAGTCTCACTATATTGAGTCTGTCTGCAATTGCTTTCTCTCCTCCAATGACTCCAGAACTGTCCAATCCCCGACCTCTACGCGCTTCAAATTGCTAACAAAACGGCAACCAGACTCTCCCGCTGCCCCTCCCAAGTACAACCAACTCATCAGTTCTCTGCTCTGGATCTCCCAATGCACCCGCCCCAACATTGCTTTTGCAGTCAACAAACTGTCCCAGTTCCTCCACAATCCCGCCCTCGATCACTGGCAAGCCGCGATCAGGGTCTTGCGGTATCTTTATGGTTCCTGTTACTAACGGCTTATCCTTGGGGGCCCGTCTCTTGACCTCACGGGCTACACAAACTCTGACTGGGCTGAGGACTCCGTTGACAGAAGTTCTACGTCTGGCTATACGTTTAGGCTGGGTTCAAGCGCTGTCTCCTGGAAGTTGAAGAAGCAACCAACAGTCTCCCTCTTGAGCACCGAGGCAGAGTACAAGGCTCTGTCCAATGCCTGCAAGGAGGGTCTTTGGCTGCGCAACCTGCTGTCTGAACTTCGCATTCGGAAATCTGCGCCGGTCACTCTTTTTGTTGACAACAGTGGCGCTGAGGCTTTAGCTAAGAATCATCTTCATCACTCGAGGAGGAAAAATATTGATGTCAGGCACCACTTCATTTGGGAGTGTGCTAGCCGGTCTCTGTTTGAGGTTTGCCATGTCTCCACTGTAAGTATGCTTGCAGACATGCTCACTAAACCTCTTTCCAAGATCCTTCTCCAAAAACACCGTTCCTCATTTGGCCTGGATTGATGTGCTCAGCAAGGGGGGGTGTTGGAGTACCCATATCTGAATGCTTTCTTTTTATCTCTCATAGATTCTTTTCTTTGTGTTCATTTCTTTTCTTATCTTCTCTCTATTCTTTGTGTTCATCATATTAGTGTCCACACTACTCTACCATCAGATATAGCCATGTAATAGTGTGCTTCACCCATCTATCACATCCCCACTCTGTCCCTCTTCTCATTCTGTCAGACAAACCGCGCTCATCTATCACTTTCACTGTCAGTGTCACACTGCCTGTGACACTTCCTCAACCACTACTACCTGAGGACAGATCTCAAGACAGATTGAAGGTTTTTCTCTCATCCTTCCTTCTGCTCTCATCTCTGCGTATCCTCAGGTAAGTCTGTTTCTCTTTTTCACCTGTTTTTCCTTTTCTCCATCATCATCATATTTATTATTTCTATCATGACTCAATATGAAATTAATCCTTCCTTCTGCTCTCATCTCTGCGTATCCTCAGTGAGCTCAACATAATTTGCATACCCTGTGGAATTAGATCCTACCCCTTCTACAGCACCAACAACACGTGACAGGCTACTACTGGTTACCCTGCTAGCCTCAGTGTCCATCCCTTTGAGCCCCTGTATCCCTCAGAAGCACACTATTGGGACTCAAAAAGCTATAAATAAAGAGCCCTTTTGAGGATATTGATACCCAGAGACCCAGTTATATTTACATCCAGACACGAAGCCAAGTTAATCAAAGACTTATAATAGATAATTAAGTGATTTATGGCTTTATTCTGATAATAATATCTGTCCCCAACCCTTGTTATTAATTTAAACTGCTGAACAACCTTATAACCCCAGTAAACAATTTAAACCATCAGTGCGCATCCCAAACAGGTACCCAAAGGATTAAATAAAATACAAGTGAGTCTTATCATCCTTTCTATGTCGTGGCAGCTTGTTTAAAAAGCCCTGTCACTCCACCGTGTCTTTTATATACATATTATCTTTGGGCAATATATCCTTTAAGAATATAAATTAAAGGTTCCAAAGTAACCAGGCCTACGTGTTTTCATACTGAATTCCCTGAAGAGAGGTTTCAAAGATCCCCAATATAACTGTGACCCCTCTGTTAATTTATTTAATAATCAATTTATTAATATTGATTTATAAAATTAAACCATATCCAAACCAATCAACCTTGCAATAAGCCTTATCCAAATATTTTCAGGATATTTGCTGCATTTATTGAATAATATATTTATTATTTATTCTCTGACCTCTGGTAGCTAAAGGATAGCAAGGATCTTGGAATCCAGGAGGCCGACACAGCCTGACTACAGCTATATCTTCTGGTAGGTCATGAGATTTTATGTTTTAGTCAATAAATTTAATGAAATTTATATGATTGTATTCTCCTTCACCAGAGAACTTAGGCCATTCAGAAATTGGGGGTAGAAGTTTGAGGGCTTGTTCCATTTCAGGAGTAGGACTAGGCCTGAAAGTGTCACTCCTATGCATTGCTAATAAGGGTGTTTCATAAGGAGTAGTTGTTTTTCTGAGAGGTTTTGGTTCCTCTGTGGTACCCCCCAAGGGGTTGGTCAGATGGAATTTTAAGTCTCTAAGATCATTCTTTATCAGATTAAGTTACAGGTCCACTTTATTATTAAGCAGATCTAGTTTCATAGACATAATGGAGCTTTTATTATTATTTATCAATTCTTCTTTTAAAGGCTGAAAGGACATAATAAAATCTTCTTGGATACCTGATAACATACTCTCAATGGTTTGGGTCTGTCTAATTTTACCTTGATTTATTGTCTCCAATAATTGTTCTGTATGTTCCTTGATATCTTCTATCCCTACAGCTTTTGATTTTTTATTAATTAATCTGGCTACTCCTGAAGTCAACTTATCCATTTGGTTGTAAAAACCGTCCAAATTTCCACAAACAATTTTGAAATTATGGCACATATCATTAGAAAAGAAAGTAATTACATCAGATGTTGGTTTAGATAAGACACTAAGTTCTGAATTAGCAGCTAATTGTGGCACAACTTTTTCCAATTTTGAGCTAAGGAAAAATCCTTCTTTCCCTTTGGCTTTGGATGGGAAGAATATCTCTTCTTTCCTGATCCTCTGCCTTTCAGTTGGGCTGATTGATCCCAAGGATTCCACTTTTCTACGTAGGATTCTACCTCTTTCCTTGGAATCATTTTCTGAAGAGCTATCTGGGTAGCTTTTGCCTGGGATATTATCTTTTTCATAGATACCATGTCCTCCTTGTCTGGGGCTTCTTTGAATTCTTCCCAATATTTCATGTTTTCTTTTACTAATTCTCTGGTCCTGGCTTCCTTTGACAGATTCTGCTTGGGTGGCTGCAGGGAAGCTTCTTTTAATGGAGGGGGGCTTAATTCTGCTACGCTCTCCGGATCTAGGTTGGGGAAGGGCAACATTACTTGGGGCTGTTCCCTGTCCACCAACATTTGATTCACGGGTTCCAGCACGCTGATGGTTGTCATTATTGGTGGTCTCATGGTTACTGGGGGCTCCTGGCAAAGATCCATAGGAGGTAATTCTCCCTGAGGCCCTTGTGTTATGTCTATTCATATTGAATAAAATCTTTATAAGTATTTTTCTAAAGAATAATCCATGATAACAAGCTTTTTAAAACTTACTTAAGTTGGTTTTCAAACGCACTAAGACTTCATTGGGATGAAATTGGTCCTTAATAGGTAGTCCTACGGGGTCTTGGTGTGTTCCAATGAGGTCTTCTCCCATCCAATCAATTTTTTCAGGGCTTCCAGAGATATCTGGGACTTCTTGATCCAATAAATCCACTTCAGTGACGGTGATTTCTGGAATAGGAGGGTTCACTGATTTTAAAAAGATATTTTATTGGTCAATAAAATATATTAATATTATTTTAATAAAAATAATATGGTAACACAGCTTTTATACTTACTTTTATATGTTAAAAAGTAATTTATACGGTATTTCTTCCAAGCTTTATGTTTCCTTAATAGGGCTTGAAAGTTGATATGCCTCTCATGATCTGCTTGTTCAAGGAGTTTATCTAAGTGTTTACGTGCAGAAGAAATATTAAGTTGCTCAGCTTGAGTTAAAGCTTCCCAACCAGTTGGTTTATAATTTTTAATTTATTCTTCTTTTGTTATCTTTAAAAGATTTAAATTGTATATTATTCATTCTGCGTGGGTTTTTAAATCCACTGCAAAAAAAATAATGATAAATCATGATTAAAAAGTCAGATAAATTATCTTTGATTTAATTTTTACGTGAAATGTCTGGTCCATGGTATTAAATATAATATAACGGAATATTTCCCAGCCAGACCCCCATTTTTCAGCCTCCTAGATGCTAAGACCCTTGATTTCCTTTAGCTACCAGAGATGATAGAATAAATAATAAATATATTGTCCAATAAATGCAGCAAAAATCTGTAAAATATTTGGATAAAGCTATTGCAAGGTTAATTGGTTTGGTTTATGTTTTAATATTATAAATCAATATTAATAAATTTTCTATTGGATAAATTAATAGAGCTTCCACAATAATATTGGGGATCTTGAACACCTCTCTTCAGGGAATTCACTTTGAAAACACGTAAACCTTGTTACTTTGGAACCTTTAATTTATATTCTTAAAGGATATATTTCCCAAAGATAATATGTATATAAGTTACACGGTGGAGTGGCAGGGCTTTGTAACCAAGCTGCCACAACAAAAAAAGGATAATAAGACTCACTGGTATTTTATTTAATCCTTTGGGTACCTGTTTGGGATGTGCACTGATGGGTTAAGCCTGTTACTGGGGTTAAAAGGTTGTTCAGCAGTTTAAATTGATAAAAAGGTTTTGGGATGGATATTTATTGATTGGAATAAAGCCATAAATCACTTACTTATCTCTTATAAGTATTTTATTACCTTGTAAAGGTGTCTGGATGTAAATATAACTGGGTCTCTGGGTATCAATATCCTCAAAAGAGCTCCTTATTTACAGCTCTTTGAGTCCCAATATTGTCCTTCTGAGGGATACAGGTGCGCAAACGGATGGACACTAAGGCTAGCAGGGTAACCAGTGGTAGCCTGTCACGTTTTCTAGGTGCTATAGCACGGGTAATATCTAGGTCCACAGGGTTTGGGAATTATTCTACCTTTTAATTGATGTTTCGGACGTGTGAATAACACTAATCTGTCCATATTATTTATTAATAGTTAATTATCCTTAGTAAATGTTCCCATTATGTTAATAATTCTTTTAATAGAAATTCCTACGGGTAATCTGATGTCAGGTGGTTTCTCATTATGTATCAACTGATTGGAGTAACATTGTGATATTGATTTTACTCCTTATTTTCAAAATTCAGTTTATTTACTAAAAATAATTACTTAAAAATATAAGTTATGAGAATTCATGTAATATCTTTACATCATTATTTTCCATAGTATGTCACAAAAACATTGATGCCTTAAAGTTTTCACAACTGTATATTAAATTATTTTAATATATTTTTACAAATAGTAGTTATCTTATTTTTGAAATTTTTGGTATTTTTAATTCTATTAATAAAAAAATATGTATAAAGGTTATTTAGGTATTTTAATACACTTTTATGTATTTTCAGATTATCTAATATCAACAGGAACATTTATTACCTATTTAGAATGTTCCCATGTAGGTTGTAGCATGTTTACATGGTACCTGGGCTTCTCAGGCCGCCTGTCACTCTGTCAGCCCATAGTCCTGCGGCTGAATACTGGTCAGAGGCCCAGAGCTGCGTACATTGCTTGCCAGGGTACGCTGACAGGGTGGCAGAGCTGCTGCTCACCTGCGGGCGGGTGTATTGGTTGCCGTGTCTGCATGCAGGAATTGTGTCAGAACACATTTCTGTGTGTAACTCCTAAAATATACACAGAACCTCAAGTCTGACTGCATTTTAGGTGTGAAACCTATATGGGAAAATACATGTGAAACATTTAATTGGCCAAAAAGTCCCATAGTGTTGTTGTGGTCTTTTGGTCTTTTCTTTCTTTAATTATTAAAATTATAAGGAGTTGGATTTCAAGGGTGGGGTCAGTGAGTGACCCTACCTAATTTTGGGTGGAAAATCCACTTCTGCAATAATATTTAAAGATTTCCTACTCCTTCCTAAGTTAATTTTAATATTCTTATTTTTATGTTCTTTTTGTTACTTTTGCGGATTTCTCTGCAATAGTAGAAAGCTGACACCAAAAGCGTGGACCTCACTCAATAGGGGCAGAAAGCATCAAACTTGGTCATCCAGAGGGTGATTTCAGCTGGTGCTTCTGATCTTGTTCTGGTTGGTATGGCAGAGCACATCCCTGAAAATAGGTCTGCAATTGTCAAAACAAATCAATTGTGATTGACGCTCTCAGTGAATGGGCCTACAATGTCCGCTGTGGTAGACCAAACCTGTCCTATAGCCATCAGACTCACTTTTCTAGTGTAACAACAGCTCAAACCCTCAAAGTAACCTCAGAAATGGATTCTAAATCACAAATAACCTATATTCACTCAGCCAAAGTACCCCTCTATCTCTCATGGATTAGAAGATACAGCCCAAGAACCCTTCAACTGTGGCAAACTCATACCCTACCAGGTGTCACAGCTCTGTGGAAGGCATAAAGACATACCTTGCAAACCCTCAAGTACATACTAGTTACAGCCTACCCTCAACACCAGAACCATACACCAACCCTGTCACCTTAGCCAGAATACAGCAATACAGATACAGGAGGCAGTGCAGCATGTCAGATCCTGTCACCTCATCCAGCATACAGCATACAGATCCAGGAGGCAGTGCAACCAGTCAGATCCTGTCACCTCATCCAGCATACAGCATACAGATCCAGGAGGCAGTGCAACAAGTCAGATCCAGTCACCTCATCCAGAATACAGCATACAGACACAGGAGGCAGTGCAGCATGCCAGATCCAGTCACCTCATCCAGAATACAGTAGTACAGATGCAATAAGCAGTGCATCCAGTCCAGATCCAGTCACATCAGCCAGAATACACAAATACAGATACAGGAGGCAGTTCAGCATGTCAGATCTGGTCACCTGAACCAAACAAGCATGCAAATACACATAAAAGAGGCTGTGCAGAAGTATACAGGAGCAATATAGGCAGGAGGAAGTCAAACCAGTCTCAAGCAAGAACCAAAAAAACATGCAGCAAATACACATACAAGAGGCTGTGCAGAAGTAATACAGGAACAATATACATAAAGGAGGCTGTGCAGAAGTATACAGGAGCAAAATATGCAGGAGAAAGTGGAACCAGCCTTAACCAGAGCCAAACAAACCAACAGTATTGCACAGCAATACATGTAGGTAGAATCAAGTAGCACTGAATAAACTACCAGTACAGCACAGAAATATACCTTATCTGAACTACACAGCAATCTATGCAAGGCTGTGCATGCATGGAACCCCTGTACAAGCTTTTCCCAACCAGCAGAAATGCCTCATGTAACTGTACAAGCTTTTTCCAACCAGCAAAAATGTCTCATGTAGTTGTATCTCACTGTTCCTCACCAGAACAGGGAGAACCCTCAGGGGCAGCCTTGAGCACCCCTGGGGGCAGGATTTGTCTATTTAAGGAGGGCCTCTCTGCCCTATCCAAGTTGTATCACTACTCATACCTCCTCATGCCATCTGGCACATCCCACCCCAGCTCACACATCAGTACCCATCTGTGGTACCTACCCAGATAAATAGTATCAGTGAACCAGTTATAAAGGAAACAAGAAATCAGAAACCAAGTTATTACCCATCTTTAGCCAATTGAACACCCAACAGGTGCTGGAATAAGGGTTCTTCTGTGACCTAAATATTCAGCACCAAAATTAAAGAAGAATCACCCTTCAATTAATAAATAACCCTTACAAAGAAAGAGAGCACAACCAAAAGCAACCACCAACCTTTTCCTCTACCCAGCCCCCTGTGGGTAAAACCATCCTTGGGTCCTCTCCTGAACCATCCCTTTGATAAACCCTTGAACCCTTTAATATTGGGATATTGGTCAAGATCAAATATATCTGATCAATAAATAACCAATATTCCAATACATCTGGTCCATTCTTCAACAAACCCTACCAATATCAATCAATAACTAATCTAGGTCTGATCTGAGACCTATTTTAAGTCTCAAAGAAACTAGCCATTAATTTAAATAAATTATTTTGCAGACTTACTATAGTACTAGAAGGGCAGGCAATTCAAAACCACTCTTAGTATTTACTAATACTCTAAAGGAGTAGAAGTAATACTAAATTCCACTTCAAGGACTGCCAGCAAGCTATTTGCTACTTTTATTTATATAATCCCACAGGAGTCTCTACACCGCAGCAACAACTTCTCTGGGAGCTTGGAAGATCTCTCTGGATTCAATTTCAGGGAGGGTGTGTTGCGCTGTCATCAGCGTGCAAAAGTCACAGAATGGAGGGTTTTCCGTAGGTAAGGGAGGCATGCAGTCAAAAGTGTTTTATTTCTTAGTGTTTCTCAGAATTTGGAGGGACAAGTGTCCTACAAGATCATGGGTTGCCTATGCAGTGGCATTCATTGCGCTAAAAGTGGGGGCAGGCACAGGAGTAATTGGAATAAAAAAGGTTTTGGACCTCAAAGGAGAGAAATTCTAATCCATCCTGCTTCAACTTGTATTGTTGCCTGTCAAAAATGACCTTTCTGTCAGTTTTGGAAAATTGGCCAATGGAGATGATTGTACAGTTCACATGTGGGAAGAAGAGGGCATCCCTTTCTCCTAGTAAGTTGTATGGCGTAGGGGTAGCAATGTCCACAATATTGGTCCAGCCCCTGGCCTGGCCCCTTCACCTCATCTACCTGCACGTCCAGCCCTCCTCCTTCACCATCACTGGCTCTGAGATCCTTGCTGGGACCCAAGGCGCAGGCTCCTTCACCAGTGGTTATCTCCTCCTTGCCACAGCCTGAGGCACCTCCATCTTTGCCAGAAAGCTGGCCTGAGATTGCGGAAATTCCAATTGTGATGTATCTACCAGAGGCAAACTTTGAGGAATATGCAGACTGGTGGAAGCAACAGAAAGCATTAGGCGCATAGTTCTCAGAGAGGTGAATAGAATAACATTATTGGATACTGAATTTGTTGCTCCAGAGTCCAGGAGAACAGATTTTGATTCTCCTGAGTCATTGCTAATTGAGGCTAAATGAGGAGGGGCATTGTGTTTCAAGGCCTGATGGCAGCGGTAGGACTGCTTGAGTTGTGCAAAGTGGTTCTCAACGCAAGGGTCCTTGAAAGCCAGGAGGCAAGCCTTTTTACAGGGACAGTCAACTGCTCAGTGGCCCCACTCAAAGCAGTGGTTACATGGGTGCTTGAATGTGAGCCACAAGCGCGCCCAGTCATCACTTCTGTCCATGAAGGTGTTTGGGTGATTCACAGGCTTTGACCAACTTGCTGTATTGTCTTGATTTGGAGGGGGTTTTGTCAGTCGTACTGAGTAACTCAAGAGAGCACTGGTGGAGATGTTGTTCTGGGGGTTGAAATGTCTGGAGACAAGTTTTAGAACATCTTTACATGTGACTTAAGCCCTCTTATCAATGGCAATTTGGCTATCAAGGGCCTTTGCAATTTCTTGGTAAGCATGGTGAGTGTTGAAGTGTAGGACTAGAGCAAGGATGTTGTTGGAGGTGAAGCCCCCAATATTCTGTTAAATTGTTTTTATTTCTAGCTTTAGTTTGTTGTAAGTCTTGTTTGGATTGACCCCAATATCTTGCACTTGAAATAGGAGGGACCATTTTGCCATGATATAGGACCAAGACACTGAGCCAAAGTGTTCCTTCAGCAGTTGGTAGGCCTCACGACCAGGCTTTGCTGCCACAAATGGTGAGAGTGAGGGGTCAATTATGCATTCCACAATTTTGCCAGTTATCTTGCCTTGATTAGCGTTTCTTTTATGGGCGGGGTATAGATAATAGTTTGTTTTGTAAAACAGACTCTGTATTTTGAAGTTGAGGGCTTGAGACCAGTCTGGGAAATTTGAGCTGTTGGCAATTAAGTTTGGGCATAGGCTTCTTCCCACCTGCTTGTATTGGATCATTGTTTGAGCCACCAAGTCAAGTGTGGGTGCATTGGTTTTGGCTTTTAGTGCTGCAAGGATTGTTTCCAGGTCATTGGCTGAAATTCTGGTCACTCCTTCTTTCTTTGTTTGGCCAGATACATTTTGGGCTCCTGAGGTGGAGGTGATTGGAGTTGCTTCACCCAATTTTTTTTAGGATGACATGCTGCCACTTCCTGTTCTTATTTTTGTGGCTTGTAGTGCTGGCCATACCTTGTGGATCCTTCACCGGTGTGCTGATTATCAAAATGTGAAAGTTTAAATGTCTATGCAGTAGCTGGGCCAAGGGTCAGATCAGGCCAAAGCACCTTGCAGTAAATGCGCAGGCTCATAACCTGTCAAAAATAGTTTGAGTGGAAATCAATAATTTAAATTCTCCCTACATAAAAAGAAAATGAAGTGAATCTGATGGTTGCTTATCTATATCTTAAATACATGGGTTTCTGGAAAATTCTATAACTATATTATTTGATCCCTCCACAGGTAAATCCATACTATGCAGTTCTAGATTGTTCTATGTATATAGTGTAACCATATTCCTAATAAGGCTTTCTTGCAGAAGTGGCATAGCCCAAGGGAATCTAAAAATGACTGAACCTGCCAGATGCTCTCCGCACAGCTTGGTCTGTTATGGCGTGAGGAGGAGTTTGGGGCCGCAGGGAGCGTTTGAAACATGTTTACTGTGCTGTGTTTTCTAATTCTGTTCCAGAAGACCTTGGCTTGGCTTTCAAACTTTCCAAACACAAAGGGGTCCACCAGCAGTAATTGATGGTTGTTCACCTTAGCTTGCAGATTGGCTGGCATGCCCAGAGTCATCAATTCTGCCAGGTTGGAGTCAGATATTGCGCTGGCATCAAAGTTCAGCATGCTCTGTAGCGTTCTTGCCTCCGTGCTGTAGTTTAGAAAGGTTTCTGCTCTTGTCATGTGTAGGTCCTGGAGTTTAACTTGGAGTTCAGTCCGCCACAAAGTGGGTAGTGCAAAAGTTAAGAGATTTTCTTTGAAAAATTACATGTGATAAAATTTAGATGTAATTCCTCAGAAATGGAAACCAGCAGACTATGGACAAAAGTTAGAATCATGAGAGATCAGACAACAACTAAGAAGAAGGAAAAATGAGAAGACCAAAAGCTTTGAGTTATTTAGCAAGTAAAAAGGAGGTCAGACGGCATAAGTTGTTGATAGCGTGGAAGTTGATAGAGTTCAGACAATGAAGATGGAGGACTACAAGATTGAGTTAGGTTGTCAGAGTGATCATGCAAAAGTGATCTTGAGGATTAGATTCTTACTAGGCATAGTTTAATTGACGGATAGACAAGTCAGACCAGAGTAGGAGTGTTGAGTTGGGGAGAATCTGGGTTGAGGAGAGTCATCAAGCCAAAAGATGGGAACAAGGTTATAGAAGGGATCAAGAGGAAAGAAAAATAAGGAGACATTCAAATATACAGATAAAGAGAAGAGAATCAAAAAGAGGAAAGAATAAAGAGAGAAAGAGCGGCCGCAAGGAGTTCACCCGGGTTGTCTAATGAAGTAAGAAGACCCAGGTGGTACAGACATGTCACAAGGACTCATCTCAGTTCATTCCCAGAGCTACTGGGGTGGGGAAAGAGTGAGAGTCAGAACACAGGATAAGATAACGATAATCTTAACACCCCACGTGACTGGTGAGAGGGTAATCCAAAAGATCACTTGTTGTTTGCATCAAAGATTGTATTCTGGAGAAGTTGCAAGGAGGTTGTTGAAGAAGCCTTTGTGAGAGAATCCATGATCATGGAGTGACTTTGAATCAGACTGAGTGTAAACTTGTTGCTTGCATAATCTTCACGCAATCCTTTGGTTTTTATATCTATGTGTCTGGACTTGGAGTGTGATCCAAACTTCTTGATTTTGTTGTCCAAACTCTTATTTTCAATGTCTAGAGTAGGCTTGGGTTTTGCAATTTGATGGATCTTGCTGATGAGGTGTTTGATCCATTTGATTTTGAGGTAGCAGTCAAGTAATGCGTTTAGCTAAGATTTTGTGGAAGATTAAGTGATATTTCTCTGTTGAGTAGAGTTCCAGATGACTTGAATGCAGTAGTGAAGGATCATGTATCCAGTTTGAGATTTGCAAAAGGTTGGATTGTCTCCCCGGGTAGCATTGCTGAAACCTGAGAGAATTCCTTGCTCCAAATCATACTTCATTACAAGTTTAAGATTTTTAGTTGTTTTGAGATACTTCCATACTTTCTTGACTTCTCTCCAGTGAGTCATGCCCGGTTTGGCATTAAACCTAGAAAGACTAGACACAGAGAATGAGATGTCAGGTCAAGAGTAATGAGCCAAGTGATTCAGAAGTCCAATCGCAGATCTATAGTTGATATTAAGTTGAAAAAATTTAGCATGATCAACGTTGGAGGCAGATTCAAGATTTAAGTTTTGAGTCAATGGGATATGGGTATCCTTACAAGAGGTCAAGCCAAGCTCTTCCAGACCTCTTGCAATGTGATTGGGTTAGCTCAAGAGGATTCTATTTTTTTTGATTTCCATGAACATGCCAAGTATGGTGTTGGGGGGATGGCACAAGGAGTTCTTGAATTGTTTGAGAAAGTTGACTTCAAAGAGGTTAGAGTTGCCTACATGAATGAGATCATCTACATGGAAGTAAAGGATTTCACCGGTTTTAGTGTTGAGATATAGATAGGGATCACTGGTTGATTTGTGATATCCTTGAGACTTGATCCATGATGTCAGATTTTTTTAACAATTCTTGGGGGATTGTTTCAAACTGTAAAGGGATTTATTTAGCTTTAAGTAAGGAGATTTCCTGGCTGATCCTTCTGGATTCCTTATAATGACAGTTTCATCAATAGGAGCATGAAGGAATGCACCTTTTACTTCAAATTGAGTCAGTTTCATTTTATTCTTCAAGCCATAGATAAGAGCTACTTGGAGTGATCCAAGTTTTCCGGTTGGTGCCCAAGTCTCATTATAGTCTATCCATAGAACTTGGTCAAATCCTTGAACACAGAGTCAAGCTTTATATTTGACAGGTTCACCATGACAATTTTATTTCACCTTGAAAACCCACGTTGTATTTAAGATGTTTTCTGGGGTGCCATGGTACTCCTCCCAGACATCTTGGAGTTCTATTGAATTTAATTCATCTTCAGAGGCTCTCTTCCACTTTGGCCATTCAGGACATTTGTGTGCTGCCTTGTAGGAAGGAGGCTTGTAGTAGTGGTGAAAACCATATCATTGGGGTTTTCTTACTTCCCTTCTGGGTCTTTGAGAAGTAGCTTGAATAGGAGCATCAGGGACTGGCAAAGTTAGAGGAGAATGATTGGAGGATGGAGAAACTACAGATGCAGAATCATCTTGATCTGAATCTGATTTGGAGAGATTGTCTTGAGATTCTCAAAAGGTGTATTTTTTTTTGAATGATGAGAAATTGGGTCCTTTCAACTTGGAATTGATTTGAGTAAAGAGATCAATCCCAAGTTATTCAAGAAGGGGAAAGTCATGAAGCGGGTTTTTAAGGAACTGTACATGTTTGTTTTTAACAATAGCACCAGATGAGCTGAGGATCAGGTAAGAATGAAAAACGGGATTGAACCCAACTAAAATCTCTTCTAATCCTTTTTCATTAAATTTCCTTCCTTTTTTTAGTCTGTTTGCCAGTTAAATGACAGAGGATCCTACAGGTTTGAGATAATTAGTAGGGAGCTTCTTGCTAAACATAAGTTCCCAAGGGGATTGGTCATTACCTTCCCTAGGAACTTGATTAAGCATGAAGCAACAGCTCCAAACCACAATATGCCAGGAGCATTTAGTCAGTCTAGATGAGGAGAACTTTGCACAAGCCAATTCTATGATTGTCCGGTTGGCTTGTTTAGCTTGACCTTTGTGTTGTGAAAAATACGGTTCTGAAGTTAGGAGTTTAATATTTTTGGATCTGGAAAATTCTTTCAAGGTAATGTTAGTGAATTCCGTTCCTTTGTCTGAAAAGATTTTGGTGGGGTAATAGTTTAGCGGTTTATATTCTGTCTCAAGAATTTTGATGATGAAATTGGGAGTTTCTTCTTTATATTGGAGAGGAAAAGCTGCCAGATAACCCATAAAGTTGTCCACAAGAGTCAGGATGTATTGATGGCCAGCTTTTGACTGGGGAGTGATCTGTCCAATCAGGTCTAGGTGAATTCGTTTGAGTGTTTTAGATGAAGGCAACAAGGTGCCTAAGAACGGAGCACGTGTGATTTTACTCCTTACACAGCCATCACATTGAAATTTGTGTAATTCATCTTTAGAGTATTTGTCTTTAAATTTAAGCTTAGAGATTGAAGCATGTCCATACGTCTTGTGAAGATTGGATAACGACTGAGTTTGGGTAAATGGAGTAGTAGATGATTGATTGGAAAGATTGACAAAAAGGTTATTTCAGGCACTTTGGGGCTTCTTGATTACAAATATATTGTCCCAAATTAATCCTCTAAGAACCATCTCATTGCCTTGGGTGATGTGAAATCAATCTTGTTTTTGAGAGAGACTGCATCCCTTTTTTGCCAGGAGACTGGGACTGTTCAAATTAACAACAACATCTGGAACATACATACATTCTTCAAGTGTAATAATAGAGTCTTTCCACTTGAGTCAAACAGTACCTGTTCCTTTTATCTTGAGATTTGCTTCCAACTTGCCTGTTTTGATTTCCTCTGATTCATCCTGTAGATTAATAGAAGTGAAATATTTTAGATCATTAAATATGTGTATATTTGCGCTGGAATCAAGAAGAAGGTTGGGCGTGCTGTCTGCATTAATCCATAGAGTCAGTAGGGAATGGTAATTGATATTAGGTGTCTTCTTTGTTCTATTCTTCCACTCATTTTGCTGTTCAACCCACCATCCGGGAGTGATTTGGGGATGAAGATGAAAGCAGGAGGATTTGGGATGTGGGGCATTTGGATTGTGAAAACCTTCTTTGCATCTAATGCGGGGATTCCTATTTTCTTTATTTGGTTTTCTCTTGAAGGTTACTAATGAGACATCAGTGGTAGATTTACCAGTCTTGAGTTGTGCCTTACGCTTGTTGTTGTATTGGGTTAGGTGATTGAATACAACTTCTATGGTTATCAACTTCTCGTCGTGCATGATTTTCTGTTTCAGATTCTCTAGAGTTGGTGGAAATTTGAATAGTATGAGATACGCCAGTATGTCATTTGGTAGATCTATTCCTACATCCGCCATACGAGTGAGGGATTTTTGGATGTCTGGTATGAATCCTTCAATAGCATGTTTGTTAAATGGAGCGTGAAGAAATTGGTTGAAGATGCATGCTCTATTGGCTGTTTCAGATGAGGCAAATCTGCGGGTGATCTTGGTCCAGAGTAGCTTAGAAGATGTGATGTTTGAGGTGTTAACTACATTGGCATGGGTGGTGCTGTTGAGTTTGGATAGGATGATTGCTTGGATTTCTTGGTCTTGTCTAACAGGCAGTTGTCCTACATCTTTAATCATGATGTCTTTAATATCCTTGAGATTGAATAGAATCAACATCTTATCACACCAGATGGAATAGTTATCCTTGTTGAGTGGGGGAATAGCATTGAAGGAAGCCTTGAGAGCAACCTGGTGGAAATAATTGTTTGCTCCAGCTGGTTTGTTCATTTTTGATAATGCAGAGTCATCCTTTGGCTTTTAACCGTGATAAAATTTAGATGTAATTCCTCAGAACTGAAAACCAGCAGACTATGGAAAAAAGTTAGAATCATGAGAGATCAGAAAAAAACTAAGAAGAAGGAAAAATGAGAAGACCAACAGCTTCAAGTTATTTAGCAAGTAAGAAGGAGGTCAGACGGCATAAGGTTTTGATAGCATTGAAGTTGATATAGTTCAGACAATGGAGATGGAGGACTATGAGATTGAGTTAGGTTGTCAGAGCAATTATGCAAAATTGATCTTGAGGATTAGATTCTTACCAGGCATAGGTTAATTGACGGAGAGACAAGTCAGACCAGAGTAGGAGTATTGAGTTGGGGAGAATCTGGGTTGAGGAGATTCATCAAGCGGAAAGATGGGAGCAAGGTTATTGAAGGGATCAAGAGGAAAGAAAAGTAAGGAGACATTCAAAGAGACAGATAAAGAGAAGAGAATCAAAGAGAGGAAAGAATAAAGAGAGAAAGAGTAGCCGCAAGAAGTTCACCCGGGTTGTCTCATGAAGTAAGAAGACCCGGGTGGTACAGAAATGTCACAAGGACTCATCTCAGTTCATTCACGGAGCTACTGGGGCGGGGACAGAGTGAGAGTCAGAACACAGGATAAGATAACAATAATCTTAACAACATGGTTCCCCCATGTAATTCTCCACACTACTGGCATAGAAGGCTAGAGTGTTTGTCTTCCAAATCAGTACACCAACTATGTGTATTTTGTTGTTGTCATGAGTCACCTCCTTTGTTGCAAAGAAGATCTGAACGCCCTGGATCCAGCTGATGAAAGGTTCCACAACCTGGAATGGCCCAGAGTAAATTGGTCCATTGGAGTTGCAGAATTGTTGGAGGTCAACACAATCCAAGCACGTTGGTTTGAGGGAGGTTTCCTTTTCCTCTTGTTGCATGGAAAGCAAGCAGATTGACTCCTCAAGTTATTCAATCCTGTCTGCTTCTGCCTTGCGGGCTTCCTGGGCTTCCAGATGGTTGGCATTGGCCTGATAAATATTCTGGTGCTTGAGCTGAATGAAACCCCTGAAATATTCCTGTAAGGCAAGGGGATCAGGTGCCATTGTTGTAGAAAATGGTTGCTTGTTTTGGCCAGACAGTATGGATGGATGGGGGGGTTTCAAGCTGGAAATTGTGTGTAGGGTTTTGGGGGTGTGGCTTGGCTGTTTCTGGGTGTAGGCAGGACTCAAATGTAGCTTTCCAGCAGTCTGCATTGGCTGTTCTGATGATGGTTTCAGGGTTTGTGGGAGGGGAGGAAGGCCTCTTATTGGGACTGGGTGGTCATCAATCAGTGGGCTGTGGGTAAGAGAAAGGTAGGTTTGAGAAAAAAAAGTGTAAGAGTCTCAAATCAGACTTTTCACTGAGGGTAATAATAGGCCAGGACAAAGCTATCAAACTTTGGAGAGAAAATTCTAGAACCTAAGAGAGTTGGATTTCAAGCTAGTTCAGTAGAGAGCGAAGTCAAGGTCTCTTGTAAGTACAGTTACAATATTCAGTGAGGTCCCAAGGATTTGAGAAGGAGGAAGGGAACTTACCTAGCTCAGTAGAAATGGAAGTCAAGGTCTCTACTGAGCTCAAAGGGATGGGGGGAAGTTGCCCTTAAATATTCTGAGGGGTGCTGATGTTAGCTGAGGTTAGGTTCTTGTGAAAGGTCATGAAATGAGGTTTCACAAGATGTGTCAAAGTCAACATGAAATAAGTGGGTTTTTTCAAGCATAGTATATAGGGTCAAGACTCAAACAGGGAACCACATCCCAACCCTGGGTTTATACTTGATTTTGATCCTCAAAAACTCAACCCCAGATTTTTCTCCTCCTTCAATGCTCCTCATCAACCCACTATTGACTCAACCCATGGCTCCTTCCAAAAAAGGATTCACTACGGTTACCATCAGATCACCAACTACACCCAAGCAATCCAAACTACCCAGTTCCACTCACTTTTCACTTTCTCTCTTGGCTCTCAGTCTCATTCTCATCCACTTTGACCATCTCCTTCCCAACCACTCACCATGGGATTCCAATTATTCACCTGTCCATGTCTATGTTGGCCACCAAAGGAATTTTGATCTCTCCTTCATCACTGGTAATTCCACCATCTGGAAACCATCCCCAACAACCCCATTGATGTTGATTGCAATGAACAAGATCATTTTCCGTGTCCTTGAATCTCACAATTTACCCGTATTTATCTCTAGTTTTGTCAGTTGGTGATTTGCTAGTCACCCACAAAAACTTTGACACCTTGAGCTTTACTGGTAGTGAGCATGTTGGTCAGAAAGTTGGTCAGGCTGTGCAAGCTAGATTTGGCAAGGTACTCCTGGAGTCAGGCAGAAATAATGTGATATTTTCTCAAGTTACTGAGACAATCAATTCATTCATTCATCAATTAAAGCCTTTGTGGTTGTAACTAATAAAGATTTCATCATCAGTCCTTGGTAGTCATGCACACCGCCTCAATTGACTTGGCGCTCACAGCTACTTTTTTTGAGGCCATTGGTACCGCCGGACTACATTGTATGACCACTTGGTGTCTGTTCCTTCATAACTCAATCTCAGAAAAGTTTTTGAAATTGCTTTTGGAGTCTTACCAACATGTTACCAAGAGCATTGTTCACGGTCTTGATCCTTTGACTCTGAAAATATTACCAACCTATACCAATCCGGCCTGCTCCCAAGAGGGCTAGAAAGTTTCCCAGCTGAACCTCATCCTTTAAACCATTCTTGAGCAATCTGTTACCCATAAAAGGCAGTGAGTAAACCCACGTTTCCTCCTCATTCATCCTCCATCATTCTCCAGTCAAGCCAAAGAACGCTTTAACTAAATCATCAAATTCCTCACTCTACTAATCATCTCACAATTTGATGATGAACGGCAAAAGCTCCTCAAAGACCAAGCGCAAAATCAATGAGCAGCTCTAGTGAATCAACAGAATTGGTATGGTTGTGAGACCCACAAACTGCTAGAACAACATGCCCAGACAATCAACAAGGTCAAAAATGATCTGAATGCAGCATTGAAGAAGGCAGATCTTGACTTTAAGAATGAGATCAAGGAAATTTAACAAACTCACGCTTGTGAACTCAGTCAGGTGACTAGCATGCTCACTCTTCAGGAGAACAAGGGAGACAGTACAATTCAAAAGTCTGTTGATGTAGATTTAATTGGCTTGGATTACAATGAGAAAATAAACAATGATAAAAAAATGCTATGTACACAAATGTGACAAGATGAAGATACAATGATCAGACTAAGTACAAAAAGTACCAGTCTATTTATAGACCTGTCTAAGGCAGTAGAATACATTCCTCATTCTATCTTTGTAGTAAAACTTTACACAATATTTGCGCTTTATGGTTCTTTTGTTCTTGTGTTGCTTATAAGGTCAAAAGCTTGTTTCAACCAATAACAAGCCCTTTTGGCTATGGGACATTGTTGAAGGTGAGTTTGTTCTATCGCTGCTTTTGCATTTGTCTTCTCTACTTTCTGATCTTTGAAAGCATCCTGAAATTTTGTGAATTGTTGCTTCAACACGCCCCCTTGATTCTTAATCTATTACAGCTAGGTTTGCTTGAGCTGGTATGATTTCAACAATTCCCATCTCTTTTTGGAATTTGTTGTTCTTGACGCAATTGAGTGGTTTGGTTAAACATTTGGCTATCATTTCCAATGTCTTAAGGTATTGCAAATTGATTTCTTGGTTTTAAATTAAGTCCTTTACAAATTTATAATGTACGTCAATGTGCTTTGTCCTTGAATGGTATACTGGATTCTTTGAGCGCTTGATTTCTCCTTTGTTGTCACTGTAAATCAGGATTTTTTTGAACTCTTTGTGATGCACTTTGGAGTACAATAACTTTAACCACTTGGCTTCTTGGAAGGTTGCAAGTAGGGCATGGAATTCAGCTTCTGTGGATGATATGCTAACTTCTCCAAGTCTTTTGCTCCGCCAGCTAATAGCTGCCATTCCAGCATTGAAGACATATCCTGAGAAAAATCTCTGACCAATTTCTTCAGACCAACTTGAGTCTCAGTAGCCAATTGGAAGGGGGTCTTTGACTTGTTGGTAATTTATCCCAAAGTTCTTTGTGCCCTTTAGGTACCTTAGGACTTGCTTGAACGCTTCCCAATGAAGCATTTTAGGTTTCTCTAAAAACTGGGATAAAGTCCCTACTATGTACAATAGATTGGGTCTAGTTCCTTGAGATAGATAGTTTAAAGACCCTACTGCTGAGCGATAATCTAAAACCATTGATTTGAATTGGTGGTTTTCTTCATCTGATGAAGCCTTGAGCTTGAGATTGCTTTGAGTGGGAGTCTTTGAAGTCTTGCAATCTTCCATTCCATATTCTTCTAATAGCTCATTGACGTAGTTTTCCTGGCTAAGGGTGATTTAGTTGGTGTTCTGTGTCATTTTAATCCCTAGGACATGGCTTGCTATCCCCAAGTCCTTGATTTTGAATTGATTTTTCATATCTTGTATGGTTTTTTCCTATCCTTTTCCAATGAGGATGATATTGTCCACCCAAAAAAAAAGTGCTACATCTGGTTTGATGAATAGTCACTGGTCTGCGTCACTCACGGTAAATAAGTTATTGACTAACCATCTTTTTAAGGTGTTGCACCAGCTCTGGGCGGCTTGTTTGAGTCCATAGAGTGACTTCTTGAGTTTGATGATGAAGCTGTTGGGTTGGCTAAGGAGGTTTTTGAACTGCTCTAAGTTATAGTATTCAGGTTTTGTCTCTTGGATCCATTTGATGAATCCTTCTGGTAGATCAATTTATACCTCTTCTTCTTTGCTAAGATCTGAGTTAAGATATGCAGTCACAAAATCGGCTTGTTGTACTTTCTGTCCCGTTTGGGTGGCATAATTGAATAAATATCTAAGGGTTGACAGTTGTCCAGTGGGGGAGAAAGTTTCCTTGTAATATATTCCTTCTCTTTGTCAAAAACCTCTGGCTACGCAATGTCCTTTGTATGGTTTAAGGTTCCTGTATTCATCAAATTTCTTTGTTAGTACCCACCTTGTATTGATCAGGGTTTTGTTCTTGGGGAGTTTGGATTGGGTGATGACTTCAAACACTCCTTTATCAATTATTGAGTCTAATTCTTCAAAGACAGCTTTCTTCCATTGGTTCCATTCAGGGGTTTGTTTGGCATCTTTCAGGGTATTAGGTCCGTTTTTGTTTTCCTTTACTACACCGCTCAATGCTATGTGTATTAGGTCATTGGGTGAGTAAACTGATCCTTCTAGTTCTTCTGCAAAGTTTGCTTTGTGTTGTAGACGTGTACCAACAATTGCACTTTGGTCAATGTTACTATTAATATTCTTAGGGGATATTTCTCTGGGGATCCAGTCCCATCCTGGTTTAGCTTTGGGTTCTTTCCCCCCCATATTAGTAGTAACTTGACCCTTTTCAAAACCTTCTTCTGGCAAATGTGGTGATGATACTAGTATGTCACTAGTTTGCATTGGGGGAGGTGAGTAAGGTGGTGTTTTTTACTGGGTTTTGATTTCATGGGGAGTAGTTTCAGATATTGGCATGATAGGGGTTAGTGGTTGGTCCACTAGATCCTTGTAATCTGTATTTTCAAATTTCATGGGAAGTTTGTTCTTGTTAAATCTGACTTCCCTTGACCAAACTACCTTCCTAACTTCAGGTAAGTATACCCAATACACTCCAAATTTCTCGTCATACCCTACCATAACCCCTTCCCGGCTTCTAGGTTCTAAATTTCCTTTCTTTTGGTGATTCAACAGGAAGACTTGTGATCCAATTTGTTTAACGTGATTAAGAGCAGGTGGTCTTCCAAAGAACAATTTGTAAGATGTCTTTCCTCTTAATTCATTTGTCCTATTTTGCAGGTAGGCTGCTGCTGCTATTAATTCCTCCCAGCATTCTTTTGGTAGTCCCAAGTCAATTTGGAGAACTCTTGCCTTCTCAACCAGAGTACAATTCATCCTCTTGGCAATGCCATTATGCTGTGGTGTATATTGGGTGGTAACAATAGTTTCTATTCCTTGTGAGGTGCACCATTCCTTTAAGTCTTTATTTACAAACTCCCCTCCTCCATCACTGATGATTCTTTTAACATTTCTCTCTACTTGGTTTCCCGCAAATTGAATGATTTGTTTGATCCATTCAAGTGCTTGGTCCTTTGATGGTAAGAACAAAGTCCACAAAAAACAAGTCACACTATCTACAACTACCAGGACGTACTTGGCTACTCCAAGTGACTTGGGGGTGATTGGTCCCATTGAGTCAACCAACATCTCCTCCAAGACATTGTTTGTTCATTCAATCTGCTGCCTAAAAGTTGGTCTAGCCATCTTCCCCTCCATGCAAGGCTTACATCCATTAGACCTTCCAGGGTGTCCTAATTGTTTGTGGTCGGAGATTTGAGCTGTGTGGTCAACTTTTTGATCCACATACAGTAATTTGTTTTCTATATTTCCTTTAAACATTATGACCTTATCTTTCTGGATGCTAAACTCTCCATTCTGGTGGTTAACAAGCTGTCCACCTTTCTTCCAAATCTTACCGAGCGATATTAGGTTATAGGTGATACTTGGGACATAAAGGGTGTTTTCAAAAATGATGTCTTGGTTGTTTAGTCTCAACACTACATTTCTTCAATTTCAATTTTCTTCCCCGCATCTCCAATTATCACTGATCCACCTACTTTCTCCATGCTCTTAAATAGGTTCTTGTCCAAAAACATGTGCTCTGAGGCACCAGAGTTGACTAAGATGGGTTTTGAATTTAAATCGCTAACCATAGCAGCCGAGGTATCGGGTGTAGCTATAAATGCCACGGGGCCGGCCATCATTCCTTCAGTATTTCTTTCCTTTTGGTCCTTTTTCTTAGACCTGCAGTCTTTCTTCATGTGACCCAGTTTACCACAGTTGTGACACTTATAGTTGAATTTCCCCTCGGACTGCATTGTGATTTCTTCGTTAACTTGATTTGCTCCACTCCCAAACATTGCCTTATTGTTCTCAACACTTGCAATAATTTCTTCAATTGACGGGTAGTGGTTGCCTTGGGTTAAAACTTGGATTAACGACTCGTACTTACTTGGTAACGTCCGGATTGCAATCCTAGATACAATTGCATTGTTGACTGAGGTACCGGTAAGCTCCATCTTCCTAGTTGTGGCTCGTAAGTCTCTGATCCACTGATCATGACTTTTGAATTTTAACTCCAAAAATTGATCTAGTGCTATCCCTTGGGCTTGAATGCCTGTTCCAACAAACCTGCCCTTCAAGATATTCCAGAGGGCCCGACCATCACCCCTCTCATTCATTGTTATCTTGTTTCCGACAAAAGCAACAATGCTTTCATCAAGACAGCGCATGAGGAGGCAGTACGACTTCTCCTTCTTCTCTTCGGTCACCACGTTATCTACTCCGATAACGTAATTCCAGCAACTGAGTTGGCAAAGTTTGGCTTCCATGAGCGTGACCCAAGTCACATAGTTGTTCTCGTTAAGAACAACTCGTCTTCCGTTGGATCGATGCATTTCAAGGTGAGTGATTTCAATTTCAGGTTCTTGGTTCGGTTGTGAGCCGTACTGATAATGTGTTGATGTAGATGTAATTGGCTTGGATTACGATGACAAAATAAACGATGATAATAAAATGCTATGTACACGAATGTGACAAGATGAAGATACGATGATCAGACTAAGTACTGTGACTCCTCAAAAGTTATGGACGGATTTCAAGGATGAACCGAGTTGGAGTTCCATTGCAAGAGGAGTCCGAGGCCTCCTTTTATAGACAAGAGGGAATGAGGTACACAATGAGTAATCTAAGTACAACAGCGGATTGGGAGCGATCCGTACAACACTGGACTGAAGGCAGTTCGTTTAAGGAAATGAGGGCGGAGCGCAGTCAGAGGAAGGAGTGGACTGCCGGAACCGGCGCGCTGGTTTGGGTTCGGTTCCGGGTGAATATGGATACAAGGACACTTCACCGAAGAAGGGAAAAGGGTTAGTTACAAGCGAGATAGAGGACAAAGTCTAATAAGGCAGACTGAGGGGCCTGTCCGAGTCATAAACTGGCATGGCCGGATCAGGTCATCACATCATCCCCTCCGAAGACCTGGTGTGCTTCAGCATACCCGGCGCGCTTTATTCTGGCGTTTAATTAGGGCATCACTGGCAAAGAAGAAGTTTTCGGGTTGCCACGGTATTCCTTTAATCTATCGCCATTTACTGGGAACCGCAGGTTGTACCCATTGGCAGTCATTAATACGTAAGACCCATTTGGATGGCAGTCTTGTATGATAAACGGGCCATCCCATTTAGGGTGTAACTTCGAAGGCCGCTGTTCAAAACTTCTCAATACTAGATCCCCTTTGCGGAAGTGTCTCTCCACGTAGTTATTTTCGTTTTTCTTTATTTGGTCTTCAAATTTTTGATGTAAGTTTTCTATAGCTTGTTGGCGGGCCTGGTTAAACGCTGCTATGTTGCGGGTTCTTTCGGAATAATCCCTGTTCAGTTGGTATTGTTGGGTTGTTATGCTTACTACAGGGCTGACGCCATAGGTCATAAAGAAGGGGGATGCTCCCATTGAATCGTTCCTAGACGCACGATATCCAAACAATGCTTTGTCCAAATGTCTATCCCATTCGTTCACATTCTTTAGACACAATTTTTGCAGATTTTTTAGTAACGTCCCATGGAATCTCTCTACGAGTCCATTAGATTGGGGATGATAAGGTGAGATTTGATTATGTTGTATTTTTAGGCTCTTCAGGTATTTACCAAAGAGGTTGCCGTCAAATTCTCGGCCGTTATCAGTGGTGATTTCTTTTGGCAATCCATGGTTGAGGGTGATCTGGCGAACCATGTGGATAGCCCAAAAGGCCGTTTGTTTTTTGATGGGGATGGCTTTAGCCCAGCCGGTCCCATAGTCAATTGCGGTCACTATGTAGGTGCTGTTTGATTTGCTTGGTGGTAAGGGGCCTACAAAATCCATTCCCCATTTCTCAAATGGTTGTCCTCGCCGCATCATTCTCAGGCTGTTCTGGTTATTGGTTTTCTTTTCGTTACAGAACTGGCGTTCAGTACAGTTTTCTATGACGTTAGTTACGATTCGGGTGATATTCGGAAACCAGTATAGTTGGCTTACGTGAAAAACAGTGTCCTTCAGGTTTTGATGTCCTAGGGCCGAGTGAGTCTCCTTGGCTATGTCTTTAGCCTTTTCCAACTCACTAATTACGGTTTTCCATCCGTCGCATGATTTCCTGTATATCTTACCGTTTTTGACTTTATAATCTTTGTGTTTGATTTTTCCTTCGATGAGCTCTGTTTCTATCAGTTGAAGTCCTTTGAAGTTTGATCTGATCGAGTTGTCGTCGTTCATAGTGTCGACTAGGAAGAGTGAGTCCGCGATTTATTTGGGTTCTTCATCGCCAACGGTGTCTGGTTTTCGGGAGAGTGCATCAGCAGCGACTTGGAGATGCCCAGGTCGGTAGATGATGATTACGTTGAAGAATTCTATTTCATCGACGAATCGACTCAGTCGGCGATTAACATTGTTTTGTGTTTTAAAATACTTGAGGGATTCGTGGTCCGTTCTAACAACTATCGGTGACCCTTCGATGTACCCCCTGAAATGTTTCAGGCAGTGTACGATTGCAATTAATTCTTGTTCTTGGGCTGAATAGTTTTTTTCCGTCTTTGAGAGTTTCCCTGATTCGTATGCGATGGGGCGTAGTTGGTTATTTTTTAGGTTTTTGGCATATTCTTCTAGGCTGAAGGTTTGGTCTATGTTTGGGATGCTCGGGTCCTGTTGTAAGATCCCACCAATGTTACTTCCTGAGGCGTCAGTATCTAATACAAAAGGCAAGAATGGAGTAGGGTGGTGTAAGAGGATTGTGTTAGAAAGACAGTTTTTCAAGTCATTCAAACTTTCCTGTTCGTCCTTCCCCCATGTAACCCGTTCTCCCTTCTTCGGTGATCCCTCCATCAGTTTGTACAGTGGACTTGCTTTCTTAGAGAAGTCTTTAATGAACCGCTTATAGTACGTCGCTAGGTTCAGAAAGCCACGAACTTGGGTGATATTAGTCGGTACTGGCCAATTCATAATTTTGTTAATTTTTGATTTGTCAGTTTTGGTCCCCGACCCATTTACTATGAATCCCAGGAAAAGCAGTTTGTTCACTCCCCACTTACACTTCTTGACGGACAAGATTAATCTTTCTCTTTCCAAAATACTCAAGACGTGTTTTATATGGGCCTTGTGTTCCTCCGCCGTCTTGGAGAAAATGATGATGTTGTCTAAGTAGACCATCGCAAATTTGTCTAGACAGTCTTTCAAGATCTCGTTCATCATTGCTTGGAAGGTTGCAGGTGCGTTGCACAATCCGAATGGCATGACTAAGAATTCATAGGCACCGTATCTTGTGACAAATGCTGTCTTCCCGATCGAGCCTTCGTGTAACCGTATTTGCCAAAATCCAGACTTGAGATCCATACAGGAAAAGAAGTTTGCTCCTTTTAGATTTTGGTATGCGTCGTCTATTCGGGGCAATGGGTATGTATTTTTTGCTGTTAGTTCGTTAAGTTTTCTATAATCAATACAAATACGGGGGCTCTTGCCATCTTTTAGGACAATTAATGGTCGCGAAGCCCAACTTGGGTTTTGTGTTTCTTGGATGAGCCCCTTCTTCAGGCCATCGTCAATAAATTTCTTGATGATCTTATGTTCTTGTGGCGAGTAGGGCCTTGGGTTTAACTTGACAGGTGCGTTTGTTCCTGTTTCTATGTGGTGTTCCCACTTCCGGGATTGATTTGGGTTTATCTTTCCATTAAAGCAGTTCAGAGCTATCTGCCGGGCCAGGCTTTCGAACTCGTTGTACTCCTCCTCTACAATGTTGACTGGCAGGTCGCTGTTGAGATTGTATGGTAGGATTTCGATCTTTCGTCCGTTCAAAGTAAGGACTCGGTACCCTCCAGTTTGGTAGTTAGGCATTGCCTGTGTCTTATACAACCATGGTAAGCCCAAGATTAGGTCTAGATCTGGCATGTTTAATAATATCGCTTCACATTTTTGATTGTATTCCCCATGGCGCAAGCTAAAGATCCCCTTTTTGTTAACTGGTATCTTAGTTCCGTTAGCTAACTTAACCATCCTTGTAGGCATATCTGTAATCTCTAAAGCGCCCGTTCGTACCAGGTCGAATGCCTTGGATTGGTTCAAGTATATGGAACCCGCTCCACTATTGATGATTGTATTGCAGCTGGTTCTTCCAATGTTGAATGCAAATCAAGGAAGTTTAGTTTTGTTTTTTGAGACATTGATACTTATTATATTGAGTTCGTCGTCTTGTTGTAGCATGCATAGATCCATCAGATTTGGTTCTTGTTCTACAGATATGTTGTCGTCTTCCACAATTATTGGCATTTCAGCTGAGCCAAGATCGGGTATGACAATGGGTCTATATTTAGAACCTTCTTCGGGGAAGAATTCTTCAATCGACGAATCACTATTGCCATCATGGCCAAAAACTTCACTTTCTATCCATTTACCAAAGATCTTGGGATATTCTTCAATTTCTTTGATCTCGTTCAAATTGAGATCCAAATATTCTCCTGGTGGAAGCTGATCGATAGCGATTTCTAGATCTGTAGGTTGTGTACTAGAGCTCGGAGAAAAAGGGGTGGCACAGGGGTTGAGTTGGTGTCCAAAGGCGCGTTCCCAGGTGCACCAGGATTCGATTTCGCGTTCGACAGATCTGCTCAGAAGATAATTTCCGGTGTCCTCTCTTTTGCCAAATATTTCTTCCAGGGCGTTCAGTGGTTCTGATGGTCCTTTGGGTCCTTCATGTTGTTCAGTTTCGCAAGACTGTTTGTCTATTTCCATGAATTTTAACAGGAAATGGTTGTCGTGTCTATCCGTCGCACCAGGCATCTTCTTTCTGGGTGCCTTACAATCTTTGGAGAGATGCCCTCGCTTATTACAGTTATAGCAACGTATTTTGTTGACTTCCAAGACGTCCAATTCCATTGGAACAGCTGTTGAGGCGGTAGTGCTGGATGAGTTTCGCCGAGAGTGGTGAAAGTGATTGTTGTTGAAAGATCGCCCAAAGGGTTGTTGTGGTCCTCCTCTGTATGCTGTTCGATTGACTCTTTCATTTTCCTGTAATGACTTGCATAACTCTTCTAAGTTTTCGCATTTTTCAGCTAGTACTCGTCGTTGAAGGTCATGAGGTAGGTTTTTTAAGAATAGATATTCCACTTCCCAGTCGCTGACCTTATCCTTGGGCAACTTAATGACTAATCTTTTAAAGTTATTGATATAATCATCGGCTTGCCGGAATTTCAGATTATCAATGGCTTGTTGGGCTTCTAACTGTTTGTAAACATAGTTGTATTGCTCAAGGAGCTTGCCCTTAAAATAATCCCAGGATAGGTGCTTGGTTTCATGTTCCTTCATGAACTGAAACCACCATGATTCCGCTTCATCGACCATACATTCAGTAATTCGTTGGGTCCAACCGGAGCGGGGATAGCGGTATGATTCGAAAATATTTTCAACCTTCATGATCCAAATTTCGGCGTCGTTCTTCCCATTGAAGGTGGGAAGTCTAGTGCTGATAGTCTGAACACGATCGCTCGGGGCTACCGGGGGCGGAACTTGAGCTTGCATACGGAGTAGTTGAGCGACTTGGGCTTGTAATAAATTGATGGTCTCGCGATCATTGCGTCGTTCGGTTTCAGCATGATCATGAGCAAAACCATCGGCGCTGGCAGGGCGATTCATAATAATATTTTTTTTTTTTTTTACTATATAATGCGGCCTCTAGTTAGTGCGGTTCTTGATATCAATCCTAGTACCTTATTTGGAGGGAATGCTTACCAGGTCGCGAGTCTAGTAAGAAGTTATCCCCTCGTATTAAGGAGTAGAAATCGGCAAGGAGATTGTTTTGGTTATCGGAGAGGTGACCAAGAAAATAAATATTTTTTATTTTTATTTTTGAGTGTACACTATAAAAACGGTTTCTTGATCTCGGAGGTCTTTGTCATTCGGAGGCCTAATTTACAACATTGAATTATCACTTTTTCGCTCGATTCTGCCATAATTTCCCCTATTTTAAGTGCTGTTTGAAGCAAGGATCGGAGCCTTTCTAATTCAAACAGCACTTGCCAATGGTAGCAGCGAGCCCTGTCCATCTCTGTTCGCCAAGTCGTCTATTTATAACCACGAACTGATGATCTCGTTTGTTTTTCCTTACTGGCACTATGCTTTTCGAAAGCGCCGTTAAAATCGCGATGAACAATCCAACCTGTGCCTTCTCCCCCGTTAAACGGACCCCTTTCTTGAGTCTATACTTCGAACCGTTGTTTCTAAATCAAACTGTGTCTAACGTTGTTCATCTGCACGTCATCGCCAACCAACCGCTTTTTTTTTCTTTTAGTTATTTGCAACAATTTGTCCGCTTTTGCATTTGCACAGGCCACGTATTGTGTTGCCCCTAATAAGGAAAAACATCTTTGGCCTTATTCGCCGCGTCGTGTCAACCTTTCCTTGCTCAGTCCAAAATCAACGGCTTTTCTTACATAAGATACATGTTCATTCTTGACAACGGTGTATCATAGTAAGCGACTATGAGTGAAGACGTTTTACGCAGCGGACACATTGTACTAAAACTACACAGTGAGATCACCTTGCAACAGATTCTTTGTACTCTTTTCCTCTCGCACAGGTCGTGATCAAAACCGTAATCTGTAGTCAACTCATGTGGTAACAATACTTAGCGCAATCATTTACTTGCCAACAATACAGAATCTTACACCGGCTTTAGCTTTGGGCTTAAGCCTCAATCCTGGGCCAATTATAATGACCAATCACCCACATTTCTTAAACTCAGCCTTACACCCATGCCGTCTTGCCCAGTAGCAACCTCAACGCCATCGTTGAACCGGTAACTCCAAGTCGTGATCATTTGTTGAGTCCCAGTTCTATTTGTTCAGATAATCCAATGATTGCCTGAGCACCTCTTTCCAAAGGAGCCCTCACGTATGCCGAGTTTTCCTTGCATCCTCATCAACCGCGTTGTTGACCATGCAATCCTAAGTCATGCATACCCGATTTAACTGATTACTCCATGACTATCAATGCAGCGTGTCCATTCGTTATTATTCGCACACCTACATCAATCTCCGGTTTCCAATATCCAGCCGTTATCTTTCAAAGTGAGTTGTCTCGGCTTCCGACCTCTAACATCCATATCCTGTTAACTCCGCCTTGTCAAGTCCTCCGGCAACGTTCTCAATCATTTGCGATCAGCTAAGCACTGCCGTTCTAATTGTTTTCAATTGTTTGTTCTGTAGGGTTTTATGCAGACATCTCATAATGCCTTGCCTAACCCAAATGTTTGTTTTAATCATGAGCACACAACTTCCGGAGTATCTTTCAATGATGACTTCATCCTAACTCCTGGACCTTTTGTGAGCTCTAACGTATGCAGCCAAAATTGGTTGAACAAGTTACTATTTTGGCACCAACATTGGACATTCATTAATCATCCCGCTTTGCAATGCACACATACGAACTCTCTTGCTCGGAACCGTGTTGCCTCTTGGCCTATCCCTGCAAAAAAATCCTATAAATACTTGTCGCAGACATCGCAATTGGGTCAAACCAATCAAATCAAACATCCACCAGTCAATGTATTGTATCATCTAGCATAGCGTAAGTAATTCTTGCTTTCTTCCAAACATTGTGGCATAATACTAAACAAGCTGTTCAATTGGTGCGTTGTTCTTGGTTGTTAGTCTTGGTTGTAGGTATAAGCCAGAACGTGCCGTAGAATCAAAAAAAAGTTACCAAGCCTTCAATTGAGCGCGGCCCTGCAGTCACAATCTTACAAGATGTCCTCCCCACAAACCGTCAGCCATCCTTTCCACATGTCTGGGCCTTTTGCAATATTTGAAAAGGTAAATACCAAAGATTTAATTTCCGTGTCGTAGATCGATTCCTTTCACGGGACACATGACCAAGCTGATCAAACCAATCCGATGATTTTCTATAGCTTGAAAGTATAATTTCCGCGGGCTCAATTTACGGAATGTTCCAATACGAGAGCGCCATCCCTTACATTAACACTGATGATGGCACTGCTCAAGAAGTCGTAATCAAAGCATCTTCCTATGCTTCGGTTAATCAGGGCCTTTCACCGGGTCAATCGTATATTCTGATGGGCAGGTTATTAGCTGTCAATGATACCGTCACGCAAAATTACTTCTTTAACTCCGATTCAATTTTATCAATTGGAACTACCCCTGAAACACCAAGCACTCATGCTAATCTTATGTCTTGTTATGGTCTTGGTGTGGTCAAAAGCGTCAAAGAGACTGATTGTGAAACTAACAGCGGTAATCCTTACAAGGAGCTGTCTGTAGTTCTTATGCATTCTGACTGGGACAGTAATGTAAATCCGTCATTTTCCCATAAGTTATTAATGCCAATTGCTCACGATGTTTTAATTTGCAGGCAAGAAATATAGTCAAGTTCGATGTTACTTACAAGGTTTCTGGCAGGGGACACCTTGCCAAGACTCTATCACTTTTTCAAGTTGGGCAAGAAATGCTGTTATCTGGAGTAATCGGAAGTTTCAATCTGGATGACTTCATTTGGATTGTCAATGTAAGGCACAATTTGTCTTCCTGATAATTGAATGTGCTCATTTCATTTGCTGCAGGTGCATTCCGTTAGTGTCACCTCCGGTTCCCTACCAAAGACCCCTGGATTGAGCAATTCAATCAGAACCAAAGGGTCTGGCCGCAAGAGGTAAGAAACTCTATCATTCATAATCCATGAAGAGGTGTAACTAATCATACCTTATCCTAGAGTGGTTCTCGAGGCACAATGACCGCAAGGAACTCCGCAATATACAAGGGTTGCCAACTTGCCTTTGACACCAAGTCAAGTTGGGTCCCCAATTTGTGTGATCAGCTCTTCGCAAGTACATAGCAAAGATGTGTCAATGAACATAGACAATCACGGCAGCAATCCCGACGTTCCCAGGCGTGCAATTGAGGAAGGCAAAGTTTTTGAGAATACATTTCCTAAAAAACGAATGCCTAAGGACATTCTACGTGATGCTGGGAAGCGCATGAGACAACCATAATCATGCACTGCTACGGGATCCTACCAAACATTTTTCTTTTAATGTTTATTAGATGATTCATGTGATGTAACAGGCATCATCATGCCATTGATACCTAGCCTATTTATATCAATCCATTCTGTTGTTTGTGCAAGTCCAGAAATACTCTAACGCCATTTCATTTCAATATTTAATATGCAACCCTCACTAGCAGTCCGTGTGCCAACCGATAACAACGAGATTACTCTCCTTGCCAAATACCCTGATAACTTCCCTCATTTGTTGGGTTTATGCAATGATAAGTGTATATCTTGTCAAGCTTTTCATTGGCTTCAAGAGCATAGTGTTGATAATCTGGAACGGGCACAAGCCTTATACACTATTTGTTGCCAGAAAGGCTATGCTTGTCCTCCAGTTGCAAATATTCAGAGACAGTACCCGGCTGAGTTGAGGTCACTTTTTGAAGGAACGTCACCTGGTGCGTTTCAATGAAAAAATGAAATTACTGTCTTCAATCAAATTTTTCTACCCTTTGAAATTCCTACTGATAGCAAAATCCTTTATAATTTGAGATTCTATCTCCTTTAGAATCAAAACATTTCCAACAAAATATCCGCCATTACAAAAATGCTCTTTCATTTACATTGTTAGGTGCAAAAATCAATTGATCTGTCCAAGGTACAAGGGGAATCCATACATTTCGCGTATCAGGAGCAGTCACGCATGACATTGGATTGCTATGGCCTAATCCTGGCCACAAGCCTACTTTTGCTCAAATTTTTTTGCTGGGTTCAAATGATTTAGTTGAGGTTCAAGGGCGAATCCATGCTTGTCGCAAAGAGTTAGATTTGACCACACTCTTTTTCCTTCAAAACTTTTTGAACAATCATAATCCTTATGCGCAGGCTTATCGGAAAGCAAAAGATCTCATTGATCAAACTGGAAATAGCACTATGGTTTTGCATTCAGTCCCAATTGGGACCCGCAATCCCAAAACTTATAATGAACCACATTGCGATGAAATCGCGTATGTCATTGACAATCACGATGGTCAAATCAATCCTCGCGATATTGTTTTTCATAAAGTTGGTGGCGGGTTCAAACAAATAACTGATACCCACTCTGCGTATTTCCCTTTGCGCTATCCAATTATATTTCCTTGGGGTGAACAAGGTTGGGTTGCAAATTACAAAGCTTCTAATGGAAGACGTCAGTTATTTTTTTTTTTTAATCTGAGTAAATCAAGTTAACAAATGTTGATCCAGGAACAAACGTTGTGGAAACTTTAGAGGTTATCCCTTACGAAGTTGCCGCAGATTCAGGAGTTCTTGGGTCTAAGTGTCTGTAAGGATTAGATACCGAGCGTAAAGAGAAGTTTTAGAGAGCCCAAAGAGGAGAAAAGGAGAGAAGAGGGGATGGATTCTGTTTTCCTAAGTCCGCTCCTTTTTCCGCTCCCCCGCCTCCTGATGATATGATGGTCAGATGCCCCCCCACAACCCGGAGTTGAGGGGAAAGGTATTTGAGCCCTCCCCCTCAACCCTAACCTAAGTACAAGCACATGAACAACCCGACAACAATGAAGAAGGAAACCCTAGGCCCAAAACCCTATCCCATATCCTAACCTATACCCTGTCCGTATCCTATTCCGCTTGCTCGCCTGCCATTACACGCATCCGGTTTGTCCCCCGCGGCGCAGCCCTCCGCCGCGCGCTTCTTGAAGTTCACTGCGATTGCCCGTATCCGCCCGACGCGCTGTCGTGAATTTCCTAGTCCCGTAGCCGGCCCGCGCTTGCGCGCGGCCGTCCACGGATATAGCCCCGCGATCGCTCCGCCCTTTCCTTCCCTTAACTAACCTCCCGAGAACCTGATCGGCCCGGCTCCATCACTGGGTTGGACACCCAAGCGGGTCGCGACCCGCCTCCCCTAGTCAGACACGGCCCGCAGCTGCGCGCTTTGCCCTGCTGCGCCTTCTGCTGAGCCCGCAGCGGCCACTGCTGAGAACAAGCGCACCCCAACTGCTGAGCCCAACCTACCAGATGCTGAGCACGCAGGCCGCGACGCAGTTCCCGATCCGAGGCTATATAATGACACCACATCCCCCCCCAACTTGAGTTCTGTCCCCAGAGGTCCTCCCCATCATCACCTCGGCCGTCCTTCGCGCCCTACCCCTCTACTGACTCTAAACTCCGCTCCGCATCCCTATCACTCCACTCCATTGTCAAAATGGTCCGCTGCGACTTCTGCGCCCGAAACGGGCTTGCATGCTCTATCGTGCCCGGCCGCCGCGCCTGCTCCGCGTGCCACCGCGGACACCGCCGCTGCTCGCTTAGCAAGAGTATGCCCCGTGCCCCCAACCAATCCGGCTCTCGTCCTTGGCCGCGCGAGAGGGCTCGTCCGGACCCGTTCGTGGTTTTGGATGACGACACTACCTTGGAGGACTCATGGACTCCACCCGGATCACCTCCCCGCCGTCCTTGTCCAAACTCGGACCGCGACTCCTCTTCTCCGCTCCGCCGCGCGGGACCACTGTGTAAGGAAGACTATCCGGACTTCGCGGCTTATCAGAGGGCTTTGCGATTTTGGGCGGATTGCATCCGAGTCACGCAAGGCGCGAGGGACCCGCAAATCGACGAAATCCTTAGGCGACGCGCTTCTCCGGCCCCAGCTCCTCCTCCGCCCCCTTCTCCGGCTCCTCCTGCCTCGACTCCCATACCGGCTCCTCCTCCTCCGCCCGCTGCTCCGACTCCTCCAACTCCACGAGGCCCTACTCCTCCGCCTGCGTTGCCGGTGGTCATCTCGTCATCGCCTCCTATCGGACCGGACCCTCCCGTTGGATCCCCTGAGCGCCCGTCCGCACCAGCCCCTCCTCCCGCCAACTCTCCCGAGATCCCGGAGATTCCGGTCGTGATGGCGCTCCTGGCGGCCGGCTTCGAAGTTTTCGCGGAAAGGTTGACTACAATGCTCCGCCAATACCTTGCGACTCCCGGAGCCCAATCCTCGGAATCCCGGCGCGAATTCTTGGCGTTATTCCAGGCTCTACTGGCGTCATCGAGGGCGGAAATGGAGGAAATGATGAAGATGGCTTAAATGCCTCGGCCTCGTCCCCTCTTCCCCTTTTCTTTTTCCCTTCCTTCTTTTATCCGCTTTTTGTTGTACTGCGTTTCCCTATTCATTGAGAGAAATACACGCCTCAAACGCGAATTTGTTTTACCAAGAAAAATCCGCGCCGCGCGCATTGTGAGGGCGAGAATGAGAGCTGGGTCCGCGCCTGAGTGAGAACTAAGACGCGAGGTTGAGAACCGCATCCGCGCCCAAAAAATGATAAAAAAAATGAGAAGATAAGAAAAAAAAGTGACGAGTGAGAAATGATAGAAAAGGTGAAAGATTTTTTTTTTCTTATATCCCATTGCCGCGCCTGCGCCCTATCCTCTAGTTCCCCCCCCCAAACTTAGCTGCTGTCCCCAGCTGGTGGCTTCAGCCAATGCCATGAGGGTCGCGTCCGTCGCCCGATCTCCCTCCATTCCTCCAAACCATGCCGTCAGTGCCTGATCCGTCCTGTTCTCGGTCCCGGCGCGCTTCCCTTTCCCGTTCGGCGTCCGTTTCGTCCGCCGTCAAAAGGGTCTTGCCTTGGTTACGATCGCCTGACACATGACCTGCTCCCACCACCGCTTGTCCCCCACCTCCCATCAGATTTATCCGCCGTTTGCCGAGTCCCAAACCGCATGGAGTATCCTCTTCCCGCTTTGTCCTCGCTCGCTTCCCGCCGTTAGACTGAACCGGTCCCGCCGATACCCGCTTCCCCAACACGCACCCCGCCTCTGCCGGCCTTGGATTGATTGGGTTTGCCGTCCGACTCTTGTGTCTTGTCCGCCCACCATCACCGTTGCTTCCACGCGCGCGTGCCCGGGGCGCGGACATGCTAGGACGCTGGATACTCTTCAGATAGGCCTCAAGGCCCTCCGCCACCTCTGCGAGTTTGTCAGCCCAAGGGGTGGCTACCAGCGGCGAGGCCGGTACGCGCGCTGCCCTGTAATACAGCTCCGCGTAGCCCGGTTCCGCGGGTGGCCTGAAGTTGCTTCCCCGGAAATGAGAGTCACGCCCCCTCCATCTAGCCAGCATGTTCCCCTTTAACGTTGTCCAATTCCGGTTCAGATAACCGCTGATCTCCTCCACGTCCCGACGTTCTTCCGCACCTGCAATGAACAAGACAATATAGCGTGCCTTCTTGGAATCCAATGCGCCTTTGGAGTCTGCGATCAGGTCGTAACGCGAAATAAACCGCTCCACGCCCGCGACGTTGAAGCGGATGTGCGGATAGTCCCTTGGGTCGATGAGGAGCTGGCGAGAGGAGGAGGAGGAAAGAGGAGAGGCAAATAGCATCTGAGTACCTTCGAGAGACATTGACGAAAGAGTTTCCCGGCCAGACCCCCAGATGTGGAAACTTTAGAGGTTATCCCTTACAAAGTTGCCGCAGATTCAGGAGTTCTTGGGTCTAAGCGTCTGTAAGGATTAGATACCAAGCGTAAAGAGAAGTTTTAGAGAGCCCAAAGAGGAGAAAAGGAGAGAAGAGGGGAGGGATTCTGTTTTCCTAAGTCCGCTCCTTTTTCCACTCCCCCGCCTCCTGATGATATGATGGTCAGATGCCCCCCCACAACCCGGAGTTGAGGGGAAAGGTATTTGAGCCCTCCCCCTCAACCCTAACCTAAGTACAAGCACATGAACAACCCGACAACAATGAAGAAGGAAACCCTAGGCCCAAAACCCTATCCCATATCCTAACCTATACCCTGTCCGTATCCTATTCCGCTTGCTCGCCTGCCATTACACGCATCCGGTTTGTCCCCCGCGGCGCGGCCCTCCGCCGCGCGCTTCTTGAAGTTCACTGCGATTGCCCGTATCCGCCCAACGCGCTGTCGTGAATTTCCTAGTCCTGTAGCCGGCCCGCGCTTGTGCGCGGCCGTCCACGGATATAGCCCCGCGATTGCTCCGCCCTTTCCTTCCCTTAACTAACTGCCCGAGAACCTGATTGGCCCAGCTCCATCACTGGGTTGGACACCCAAGCGGGTCGCGGCCCGCCTCCCCTAGTCAGACCCGGCCCGCAGCTGCGCGCTTTGCCCTGCTGCGCCTTCTGCTGAGCCCGCAGCGGCCACTGATGAGAACGAGCGCACCCCAACTGCTGAGCCCAACCTACCAGATGCTGAGCGCACAGGCCGCGACGCAGTTCCCGATCCGAGGCTATATAATGACACCACAACGTCTCACGCTTGGAATGGTATTGTTACTACCTTTTTGATCGGCAAGACATCTTTTCACCAATATTGAATGCACGTAACTTGTTTCAGGAGGTGATCGTTGTGGTGTCAATATATAGCCTCGGATCGGGAACTGCGTTGCGGCCTGCGCGCTCAGCATCTGGTAGGTTGGTGCGCACGTTCTCAGCAGCGGCCGCTGCGGGCTCAGCAGTGGACGCGGCGGGATTGAGCACGCGACTGCGGGCCGGGCCTGACTAAGGGAGGCGGGCCGCGACCCGCTTGGATGTCCAACCCAGGGATGGAGCCGGGCCAATCAGGTTCTCGGGTGGTTAGTTAGGGAAGGAAAGGACGGAGCGATCGCGGGGCTATACCCGTGGACAGCCGCGCGCAAGCGCGGGCCGGCTACGGGACGAGGAAATTCACAACGGCGCGTCGGGCGGATACGGGCAATCGCGGTGAACTTCGAGAAGCGCACGGCGGAGGGCCGCGCCGCGGGGACAAACCGGATGATGCGTGTAATGGCAGGCAAGCAAGCGGAATAGGACACGGATAGGGTATGGGTTGGGGGATGGGTCAGGGTTCTGGGTCTAGGGTTCCTTCTTCATGGTTGCCAGTCTGTCTTTGTGCTTGTACTTAGGTTAGGGTTGAGGGGGAGGGCTCAAATACCTTTCCCTTGACTGCGAGTTGTAGGGGGGGAGATTGTATCATTGTATCATCAGGAGGCGGGGAGCGGACTTAGGAAAACAGAATCCCTCCCCTCTTCTCTCCTTTTCTCTTGAACGGCTGCATCCAATCTCCTTACAGACGCTTTGATCAATAACTTCCGGAACTCGAGGACGACTTCAGGGGGGTTGCTCTCTAAAGTTTCCACATCTGGGGGTCTGGCCGGGAAATATCTTTTGTCAAAGTCTCTCGAAGGTACTCACGGATGCTACCAACAGCCGCTTCTCTTCCTTCCTCCTCCAACGGCTTCCGCGCTACTCCATGGATTTACCCGCATATTAGACTCAACATTGCGGAGGTGGAGCGATTCATCTCACGTTATGAAACAATCGCGGACTCTGAAGGCGTTTTGGATTTTGAGAAGGTGCGCCATGTCGTCCTGTTCATTGAGGACGCGGAAGCGCGTCGGGAAGTGGAGGAGATGGGAGGATACCTGAACTTGGATTGGCCGGAACTGAAGGAGGACATGCTGGCAAGATGGGGGAGGCACGGTTCTTGCTTTCGGAAGGACGATCTCAAGCCATCCGCGGAATGGGGTTATCAGGCAGGCGCGCGCGACGGGACCCAGATGCAAGCAGAGGTGGACCACGTGGAACCGGAGTACTACAGGGCAGAGTATGTTCCGGCCCCACCACCGGCAACCATCTCTTGGGCTAGCGAACTTACGGAGGTGGCAAGGGGCCTCGAGGCCTATCTGGAGAGTATTCAGTCCCCCTGCACTTCTGCGCCCCGCGTGTACGCAAATGGGGAGGACAACAGCCGTTGGCGGGCGGGAAAAAGGGACCGGACAGCGGATTCAAACGCGGAATTGGTTTCCCCAGGGGGGGCTAAGAACGTGTTGGGGAAGCGGGATTTGATGGAACCGGTGCGGCCTACTGACAGGAAGCGGGCGAGGACAACGGAACGGGAAATTGATGCTCCGTGCGGACTGGGAATTGGCAAGCGGCGGACGGATCTTGCGAAGAAGGTACACGCGGCGGCGGAAGAGATGGACCACACGTTGGAGAATCGCGACCCGAGCCAGACCTCTTTGACGGCGGAGAGCGCGCATTTGGAAAGGGTAGTGGAAGCAACGGAAAGGACGGGCGCGCGTGGAAGCAACGGTGATGGTGGGCGGACAAGACACAAGAGTCGGACGGCAAACCCAATCGGTCTGAGGCCGGCAGAGGCGGGGTGCGTGTTGGGGAAGCGGGTATTGGCGGGACCGGTTCAGTCTAATGGCGGGAAGCGAGCAAGGACAAAGCGAGAAGAGGATACTCCGCGCGGTTCAACAGTTGGTGAACGACGGATAAATCTGATGGGAGGTGGGGGACAAGCGGTGGTGGGAGCAGGTCATGTGTCGGGCGATTGTAACCGAGGCGAGACCCTTTCGACGGCGGAGGAGACGGACGCCGAACGGGAAAGGGAAGCGCGCCGGGGCAGAGAATCGGACGGATCAGGCACCGACGGCATGGTTTGGAGGAATGCAGGGAGATCGGGCAACGGACGCGACCCTCATGGCATTGGCTGAAGCCATCAGCTGGGGACAGCAGCTAAGTTTGGGGGGGGAACTGGGGGATAGGGCGCGGGCGCGGCGATGGTATATATATAAAAAAAAAAAAAAAAAAAAAAAAAAAAAAAAAAAAAAAAAAAAAAAAAAGAGAAATCTTTCACCTTTTCTATCATTTCTCACTCGTCACTTTTTTTCTTATTTTCTCATTTTTCGGGCGCGGCGCGGATTTTCTCAACCTCGCGGCTTAGTTCTCACTCAGGCGCGGACCCGGCTCTCATTCTTGCCTTCACGATGCGCGCGGCGCGGATTTTTCTTGGTAAAACAAATTCGCGTTTGAGACGTGTATTTCTCTCAATGAATAGGGAACGCGGTACAACAAAAAAAGAGGATAAAAGAGGGAAGGAAAAAAAAGAAAAGGGGAAGAGGGGATGAGGCCAAGGCGCTTAAGCCATCTTCATCATTTCCTCCATTTCCGCCCTCGACGACGCCAGTAGAGCCCGGAAAGACGCCAAGAGTTCACGCCGGGATTCCGAGGATTGGGCTCCGGGAGTTGCAAGGTATTGGCGGAGCATCGTAGTTGACCTTTCCGCGAAAACTTCGAAGCTGGCTGCCGGGAGCGCCATCACGACCGGAATCTCCGGGATCTCAGGAGAATTGGTGGGAGGAGGGGCTGGTGCGGACGGGCGCTCAGGGGATCCAACGGGAGGGTCCAGTCCGATAGGAGTCAATGATGAGATGACCACCGGCGACGCGGGCGGAGGAGTAGGGCCTCGTGGAGTCAGAGGAGTTGGAGCAGCGGGCGGAGGAGTAGGGCCTTGTGGAGTCGGAGGAGCCGGAGCAGGGGGTGGAGGAGGAGCCGAGGCCGGAGCAGCGCGTCGCCTAAGGATTTCGTCAATTCGCGGGTCCCTCGCGCCTTGCGTAACCCGGACGCGATCCACCCAAAATCGCAATGCCCTCCGATAAGCCGCGAAGTCCAGATAGTCATCCTTACGTGGTGGTCCCGCGCGGCGAAGCGGAGAAGAGGAGTCGCGGTCGGAGTTCGGACGAGGACGGCGGGGAGGTGATCCGGGTGGAGTCCACGAGTCCTCCGAGATAGCGTCGTCATCCAAAACCACAAACGGGTCCGGACGAGCCCGTTTGCGCAGCCGAGGACGAGAGCCGGATTGGTTGGGGCCACGGGGCATACTCTTGCTAAGCGAGCAGCGGCGGTGTCCGCGGTGGCACGCGGAGCAGGCGCGGCGGCCGGGCACGATAGAGCATGCAAGCCCGTTTCGGGCGCAGAAGTCGCAGCGGACCATGATGACAATGGAGTGGAGGGATAGGGATGCGGAGCGGAGTTTAGAGTTGGTAGAGGGGGTAGGGCGCGAAGGACGGCCGAGGTGACAATGGGAAGGATCTCTGGGGACAGAACTCAAGTTGGGGGGGGATGTGGTGTCAATATATAGCCTCGGATCGGGAACTGCTTCGCGGCCTGCGCGCTCAGCATGTGGTAGGTTGGGGCTCAGCAGTTGGTGCGCGCGTTCTCAGCAGTGGCCGCTGCGGGCTCAGCAGTGGACGCGGCGGGATCGAGCACGCGACTGCGGGCCGGGCCTGACTAAGGGAGGCGGGCCGCGACCCGCTTGGATGTCCAACCCAGGGATGGAGCCGGGCCAATCAGGTTCTCGGGCGGTTAGTTAGGGAAGGAAAGGACAGAGCGATCGCGGGGCTATACCCGTGGACAGCCGCGCGCAAGCGCGGGCCGGCTACGGGACTAGGAAATTCACGACGGCGCGTCGGGCGGATAAGGGCAATCGCGGTGAACTTTGAGAAGCGCGCGGCAGAGGGCCGCGCCATGGGGACGAACCAGATGATGCGTGTAATGGCAGGCAAGCAAGCAGAATAGGACACGGATAGGGTATGGGTTGGGGGATGGGTCAGGGTTCTGGGTCTAGGGTTCCTTCTTCATGGTTGCCAGTCTGTCTTTGTGCTTGTACTTAGGTTAGGGTTGAGGGGAAGGGCTCAAATACCTTTCCCTCGACTCCGAGTTGTAGGGGGGGAGATCGTATCATTGTATCATCAGGAGGCGGGGAGCGGACTTAGGAAAACAGAATCCCTCCCCTCTTCTCTCCTTTTCTCTTGAACGGCTGCATCCAATCTCCTTACAGACGCTTTGATCAATAACTTCCGGAACTCGAGGACGACTTCAGGGGGGTTGCTCTCTAAAGTTTCCACATCGTTGATATGTATATATGTGTTGAAAGAGATTGCCTTGATTTCATTTGTCGTAATCAAGAATCCTTACAAGCCAAAGTTTATGCCGGCATTCGTGAATTGCTGCATCAAGAATCCAAAGCTGTTGGCCATAAAGTTGTGTTGCCATCATCATTTTCCTGTGGTCCCTGAGAAATGTCGCAACTCAACCAAGATGCCATGGCACTGATGAGGGTTCACGGTAAACCTTCTTTGTTCATAACCATGACCGCAAACGCCAGATGGCCCAAAATATTACGTGAATTGAAAGGATCCCAAAAAGCAACTGACCAACCTGATTTAGTTGCACGTGTTTTCCATCTCAAGCTCAAGCAATTGATCAAAGACATGGTTGAATACAAACGTCTTGGAGAAGTTTTTTCCTATGTATACACTATTGAATTTCAAAAGAGGGGGCTCCCTCATGCACATTTGATGTTTACACTTGCTTGGAGGGATATTCCACGCAACATCGAATCTGTCGACAATCTGATTACAGCAACTATTCCAAATCAAGACCTAGAGCCGCAATTGTATCAAATAGTCAAATCTTGCATGATCCATGGTCCATGTTCCTCTCAGCTTCCATGTTGGAAAGATGGCAAATGCAAACTAGGCTTTCCAAAACCTTATTGCAATGAAACTTTTTTTGTTGAAGACGTTTACCCATCCTATTGACGACCAGATGATGGGCAAGTAGTGGTGAAAGCTTCCAAAGAATTCACCAACGGATCTGTTGTTCCTTATAATAAGTACTTGTCTTTACGCTTCGAATGCCATATCAATGTTGAGATTCCATTTGGCATATCTGCTTTGAAATATATCTATAAATATATTTGTAAAGGCTCAGACCAATCTCTCTTGAATCTATGTGAAGGCGATGAAATCAAAGCATATGTTGATGGTCAATACATAGGGCCTTGCAAAGGTATTTCTTTTCTTTGTCTTTTTTTTTCCAGATGCTAATTTTTTTTTTCATTTAGCTGCTTGGAGGCTCTTCCAGTTTGATATGTCTGGTCGTAGCCCCTCTGTTCAACGCCTTGCGTTACATCTCCCGGATCAACAGCTTGTGTATTATCGTGACTTATCACAGGTGCAAGAACAAGTTCAAAACGGAACTGTTTGTCGTACACAGTTGCAGGACTATTTTTGACTAAACTCATTGGATGCTGTTGGTTATGGACACCATTCGCAAACTTTACTTTACCAAGACATACCTACGTATTTCTGGTGGGATCAAAAAAAAGGTTGGCGGGGCCGTCGAACGTTGAACAAAGCTGTGGGTCGGATTTACTTTGCATCTCCCATTGATGGAGAGCAATATTTTCTTTGGTTGCTACTGTTACATGTCCGCGGAGCAACTTCTTTTCAAAATTTGAGAACAATCAATGGGGTTGAATATGGCACATTCCAAGAAGCTTGCAGTGCAGCGGGTCTCTTAATGTCCGACATTCATTATGAAGACACCTTGCGCGAAGCTAAGATTTGGATGACCGGGCATTCTTTACGAGTCATGTTTGCTGTCATCTTGGCGCTGAGTCCTCCATCTTCCCCCCAAACGCTATACAATACATTTTTGAATGATTTGTCAGATGATTGTCGTTATAAGATAATCAATCTATTCCCTACTGTCAATCCAACAGAAGAAAACATTAAAAGTCTCTCCAGTTATTATTTGTCACAAGAATTACACTCAAATAACAAGACGCTTGAAGACGTCGGATTAGCACCTATCAGACCGGATTTATGGGAGCAGTTCTCTTTGGGTTTAATAAATGACAATAGTCTTGTCTTGCAACACTCGGAGCGATTCTCTATTGTGGAGCCTATGATGAACCATGATCAAGCGGTAATTCTGAATCATGTCCGAACTTCTTTGTCATCATCTACTCAATTCTTGATTTTTATCGATGGGCCTGGTGGTACTGGCAAGACTTTTCTCTTAAATGGAATCATCTCGTACCTTCGCAGTACAAGGAAGAAAACTGTCGTTGTTGCCTCCACTGGTGTTGCAGCTCTATTACTAGACGGGGGTGAGACTGCTAATTCTGGCCTAGGTATCCCACTTGACATCGATGATTCTACTAATGTCTCGTGGACCCGATTTTCAAAGAAGGGTCGAATTCTTCTTGGCACGGAAGTCATCATTTGGGATGAAATCTTGGTTCAAAATTGTTATTCTGTAGAATCCGTTGACCGTGGCCTTCAAAATTTGAATGATAATAACTTACCTTTTGGAGGTGTTTCAGTTATCTTTGCTGGCGATTTCAGACAGACCCTCCCAATAGTTAAGAGAGGTAACATGTATGATCAATCTTGAGTGTGTATGAAGAGGTCCGCTTTGTGGGGTCAAGTTGTTAAGTTCCCTTTATCTATCAACATGCGATTGGGTCCTGGTGATTCGGCAGATCCACTGTTGCTAGCACAAAGTCGTTGGTTGTTGAGCATTGGTGAAGGCGAACTGCAACACACTGACGTTGCTCAGGTTGACCTGCTCCATTGTCATGTTATTAACTCACCTGATGAACAGGTTTTATTAAGAGGTCTTGGTTCTAAAATCTATCACAATCTACGACGAATTATTCCTCCAATGACTCTTTTGCAAAAGCAAGAGTATTTTACTTCGCGGTGTCTCCTTACTCCTCTAAATGTCAACGTCAAGGCAATCAACAAACATCTATTACAAATTTTTCCTGGAGATATCCATCAATCATTCAGTCTTAATCACAACGCCGATCAAGGCGAAGAGACCTTACCCGAGGAAGTTCTCAATTCCCTGTCCATACCGAATTTTCCTGAGCACCTCATCAAACTAAAGATTGGATGTCCTATCATTCTCCTCCGGAATTTGAACGTCAAGGCGGGTCTGTGTAACGGTACACGATTGGTAATAACTGACATTCAACCGCATGCCTTGAACTGTGTCATTTTGACCGGGTCAAAGACGGGAACTAAAGTTGTTATACCAAAAATTAGACTACTTTACGACGGCAAGGAGGGCATTCTCGCTCAATTTTATCGTTATCAATTTCCTATCGCTCTCGCTTTCTCAATGACAATTAACAAAGCCCAAGGACAATCTTTAGAAATTGTTGGGGTTTTCTTACCAAAGTCAGTCTTTGCGCATGGCCAGTTGTATGTTGCCCTCTCACGTGTTACAAATTTTGAGAACTTAACAGTTGCACTGTTAGCCCCAGAAAGTACTCATCGCACCTTAAATATAGTGAACAAACCTCTCTTATCAGATTAATTTCTAATACATTTCACTTATCCAATTGTTTCTTTCATTACTGAATCCATTATTCAATATTTACATGATCGATCCATTTTATTTTTTGTCCGTTTCAAGGAAACGTTGTTGTTTTCGTCATGTTTCCTCCGTTGTTGGTTCATGCACCGGGGGCGGCGCAGCCGCCAATCCCCTAGTAATTTATTTTTATTTTATGGAAGATATCGGCTGCTGAACTATCTATTATAACGGTTTGTGAGCTTGTACACGGATTGTTTTGTTGCGGAACAAATTAGATGATACTCACAGAAATATTTCTGTGACTCCTCAAAAGTTATGGACGGATTTTAAGGATGAACCGGGTTGGAGTTCCATTGCAAGAGGAGTCCGAGGCCTCCTTTTATAGACGAGAGGGAATGAGGTACACGATGAGTAATCTAAGTACAACAGCGGATCGGGAGCGATCCGTACAACACTGGACTGAAGGCAGTTCGTTTAAGGAAATGAGGGCGGAGCGCAGTCAGAGGAAGGAGTGGACTGCCGGAACCGGCGCGCTGGTTTGGGTTCGGTTCCGGGTGAATATGGATACAAGGACACTTCACCGAAGAAGGGAAAAGGGGTAGTTACGAGCGAGATAGAGGACAAAGTCTAATAAGGCAGACTGAGTGGCCTGTCCGAGTCATAAACTGGGATGGCCGGATCGGGTCATCACAGTACAACAAGTACCGGTCTAAGGCGGTAGAATACATTCCTCATTCTATCTTCGTAGTACAACTTTACACGTTATTTGTGCTTTATGGTTCTTTTGTTCTTGTGTCGCTTATAAGGTTAAAAGCTCGTCGCGACCGATAACGAGCGCTTTCGGCTATGGGACATTGTTGAAGGTGAGTTCGTTCTATCGCTGCTTTTGCATTTGTCTTCTCTACTTTCTGATCTTTGAAAGCATCCTGACATTTTGCGAATCGTTGCTTCAACAAAGTCAACGTTCTGATCTCCCAATCTGCTCAACTCAACTCAGATTCACCCTCCCTGCCAGGTCTACCGGTAGTTATTTGGATTTATTTAATTGATTGTTCAGCTTCTTGACTAGCAAGACAACGAGTATGTGTGATAGATTGATGTAACAGAATTGAGTAGATGAAACCTCAATGGTGATGATATGCAAGAAAAACAAGAGATGATGAAACTACAAGCTGGAGCCTAAGTGCTCGTTATATGGCATGTGCTAAACAATCACAAGCGTCTCTTCCTTCCGCCTCGCGTTTGTCACCCTTCTGATCTGTTCCCTTTGATCCCTGATCCCAGTTTATTTACCCTAGTGGATGAGGAAGGATCGGATGGTCAGTACTTCCATGACCGTTTCCTTAGTCTAGGCTCTAAGCGCTGCACATTGCAGAGTTACGAGTGGGATCAGTCTGTCCCCTCGGTTACTCACGTCTAGGAAACCACTATCCCATCTATACATGTCTTGTCTTTTGCGAAATCAAACAGCTCCTTCAGTAATTGGTACGCCCTCTTTGGCGGCTAGGTGCGTCAACCCAGTACTCTCTTCACAGAAGGTTTTCTAAGCTCCCTATGCGCTTGCTTTCCTGAATCGGAATCATCAAGTAGTTATGATAGTTCCTGTACATGAGGTTTGGAATCGGATGGTTTTGATAAATCATCAGGGTGAAAGTTTTCAAATGAATGATGGGACCGGATTGCCTGAGATGCTTCTCCCTCCAGGTCGCCATCCTCGGCCAAGGCTTTAGCTTGAATCAATTCTAACAATGAGTGTTTTGGAGGAAGCAAACTGAAAAACACATCATGTTCTTCTAAGGCATCTGAGGCACCCAAGTAGATTCAACAACAAAAAGCGTCAGATTGTTGCCATTGAGCTCAGCCCATCTGAGAGAGAAAGAAAAAAAGTAACAAGAAAATGATCAATCGAGCGCTTACCATCTTCTGACATCTTTAGTTAAGTGGTACCTCTCAAGACTCAATCGGCGTCAGTGTTGTTGAGCAATTGATGATCTTGGAGGCTCATGAGTTCATCGAGAGAGTTGATGAGATAAAAGCTGGCCCAACCCAGATTTGACACGTTGCGCTTGCTGGAGAAGGCCAAGGGACCCGGGGAGGATTTTGATGGATGGGTTGATGATAACCAGAGGAGGAGGAGGAGCCCGATGAAGAGGGTCAAGACTCAATCGGTGTCAGTGTTGTTGAGTCATTGATGACCTTGGAGGCTCATGAGTCCATCGAGAGAGTTGATGAGATCAAAGCTGGCCCAACCCAGATTTGACACGTTGCGCTTTCTGGAGAAGGTTAAGGGACCCTGGAAGGATTTTTGTGGATGGGTTGATGATAACCAGAGGAGGAGGATGGAGAGGGTGGTTTGAGGTGCTAGGAAGAGATGACAAAAATGGCAGATTTCATGTTTGAAACCCGCCATTTTTTTGAAACCTGCCATTTTGAAATACACCAGTTACTGGGTATGTGTATTTCAGAAACCCACCATTAAAAATGGCAGTTTTGGCCAAAAAAAAGGGTGGGTTTCTAATGGCGGGTTTTCTAACTTAGATACACCCTATTCTTTCAGCCATGGATTTTTAAATCCTGTGGCTGCCATGATTCACAGTTTCAGAGCCTGGAAGCTTCCAAAAGTGCAGGGTTTGAGATGTGGAGGACCCCAGTTGCCCTTAAGCCAACCCAAAAGGTTTTGAAGGCATGATGATTCCATCCTAATTTATTTGAAACATTTGAAGCTCTAAGAACTGTGGCTCTGGGGCTGCAGAGTCCCTAGCCACCCTCTACAAACTGTTGAAGGAGGGGTGGAATCTTTCCCACCTGGGGAAAGGCTTGGATGATTGATTTCAAGTAAAATAAAGTTCTAAAAAAATTATCTGAATTTATATAAATTATATAAAACTTCCTAAGGTTGGAACACCTTCCAAGGTTGTTAATTTAGGAAAAAATAGGTGCATTTTGACAAAAGAGGTGGCTGTATTCAAGCCTTTTGTTTTACTGAATTTTGAACTTTTTTTTTTTTTTGGATTGAAAAGTTGTAGATTTATTAAATTCAATGGTATTTTTTGAATTGGTTCAATTTTAAAAATACTTTTGATTTTTCTCTGAGAACCACTCTTCACTTAAGGTTTATACGCAGATTTTGATTTGACAACCTTTGTTTTTACCCAAAATATCTTTACTTTCACAAGGAAAGAATATCCTGTTGCAAGCTCAAATTTTAATATTTCTGACATTTGTTCTTTGGAAATTTCCACCGATCTAGCCACGCAGTTTTAGGGTGAATTGAGGCAAGAATTGGGAATAAGTTGAGGCTCTCTCCACTGTTGTCAACTCATGCTCTAGATATGACCATTGAATCATTGAGCAATGGGGAACTTGGTCTGGTGAATTGTACGTAACCATTCCATCTGTTGAGCTTTCACTCGAGGGATCGGATTGAAGAGTTCTTGTCGTATGCTTGCATTCCTCTCGTTGGTGTATGTGGACATGTCCTTACGACAATAAGTAGTTATTTACATACACTTGAACCCGGATCGAGCGTCATCGGGTGAAATGACGCTTGAGTTTCAATCGATTGCACCTGTGAAACCCGCGTGAAATCTATGGTGCTAGCCTGCCACCAGGGTCGAAGCTGAAAGGAGTCACTCATATGTCACACTGGGGGTGTCCCTGCGGCTCCCTAGAAATTATCGTCCCCCTCCATCCCAGCCGGACACCCGCCAGCAAGCACCTCTCCAACCATCCCCACCCGTCGGCAAAAGCATTCTCGTCATCGAAACTTCATCATGCTCCTTCAATCCTTCCCCCGCCAATCAACTCAACTCGCCAGACGAGCTGTCTCCCTCGCTGGAAATCGTAGATTCTTAAGTGGATCCCGTATCCTCCAGTCCGACGATCATCATCATGGTGAGTCACTGATCCCAGACGGAGCCGCCCTCTGCCCGTTTATAGTCGCACATCCTTCTCGAAAGTTTAAACTTATCAGGAATGTTTCCATCACTCCAAGACGCTAGACCACCAATCATTCAGGGTCCTGGTGCGAAGCCCGGAACGGTCCCTACCGATTTGGAACAGTCCACTGGGATAGAAAGATACGAAATCCTTTCCCGTATGGAAGGTCAAGACCCTTTCGATCGTAAACCTCTTCAAGTCACCCACATGGGTACCCTTGAAAACCCGATCAAAGTCTTCTCTCTCGTATGCATTCCGCTCCTCTAGGGCCTTTGATAGTCTGGTTACATTCTGATGCCCTGTAAGGTGATTCGATCGAACCATAGGAACGTACACGTATTGTTGGATGTACTGGTTTCCCAGTCGATTCTCACGACACCCTATACATGAAGGTGACTGACTCGCGCCCTCGTAGATGTGCAGAATGCGGCTGTGGTATGCACACCTTTTTTCTGCTTTGTCTATCTCTTAACTCGGCGTAAACTGAAATACCTTGGTTTGATGTCTCTTGGAAGCCTATATCATCGACTTCCAGGGCGATCCCAATGAGCCTAGCAATCAGAAGCCCGCCCTATCCATCCTCCATCAACACCCTGGAGAAAAACCCCGACTGAAATGGGGTTGGGGAGACATGGCCACCCATGACGGTAAAAACCAACGCTAAAGATCTAAGGGTTGCTTGATTGTACTTTGTATTTAATGCCCATTGAGCTGGCCCGAAGTAGCCTCTTGACCAGCTTGTCTCATTGCGTCGGCATTAAATTTTTTTTAGCACTCATTAATACTGGAGCCAGGCCAGCCCTTTTGCCACAACATGCAGGAACTCTTGAACACATCTCCGGATTCGCCATGAATCAACATGTTCACTGTTTGGGTTCCTATTGAAGTTCTTGTCCATACGGTCACTTCTCGTGTTTCGACTTATTTGGCCGCCCATTTCGTTCAACTTTGATCGCCTGAGCAGAAGATGTTACTTACCACGATTTGAGGATTAAAAAGCTGTCGACTAGTGAACTTCAATCTTCTATGCTCTTTTGATTGTAGTCCAGTGACATCATCATTCGTAACTTGCTCTTTCGCGAGGTTATAGACGGTGCAGACCTTCTCTCCCCACGGGAAATTGACTCGTTAAATCGGCTGGGATCCGACCTGCTGGTATCCTCAGACTAGAAACTACCCAATTTCGCGTCCGTGACGGTATCATCGCGCTCGAAGTATAATGCTTGGCTGAGGTGGCGTTCACGTCAATTTTTATGTGCCCATGCGTGCCAAACGCAGCATTTGATCGGAGTCGTTTTGCTCAAAGCGTTAGTATCCGCCTTTCCGGCTTTGCAAGTATCTATGCAGGGGGAGCCCCCCCATCAACGAAGAGCAACCAAGGGTAATCACTGCGTGGAAGTTGTCCTCAACAGGTTGAAACCTGACCTGCGTCCTGGGCCTGCGCACTTGGTGCCGGGGTAAAACGTTCAGGCCGAGTAACGGCAAATTTAGGTGGGATGTACTAGGAAATACGGTAAGACTCGTGTCAGGAAGCCTTACAATATGTATGAGGCTCAAGCAAGATGGAGTTCGACTACGAAACAAGCTATACTAACTTGCACATACCCTCGTGAAAGACTTTGGCGGAGCAGGTTTGAATCCAGCCACCAAATATTTCGAGTCGAAAGTTGCTAGGATTCACTTGAACTTGAAGTGCCACCAAACCTTGAATTTTTAAAAATATCTATTTGATTGGAGCCGTCGAAGTTATGAAGTAGGACAGGAAGGCTTCAGCACAATAAAATTCAATTGAAAGTAGGTGAAAGTAGATTCATTGATAAAGCTGGGTTTAAACGGAGTTGAGATAAACCTTGCACTGAATTTGAATGGCTATTCTAATTTATCGTTTGAACGGTTGACCCAAAACAAATTTCCACATTTCAACCCCACCATTAATCAAAATATCACTTTGGCTCTTACTTTCTGCATGACCTTCAAAATTAGAAAAAAAAAAATTAATTTCTTGCTTGAGACAAGTGAGACATGAATAATAGCCAGCTAAACTATAAAAGTTGATGGTGAGAGAGCAAAAGCTTTTTATTCTGGACATTAATGATAATTAAAACCAGAATTATTTTGACAAAAAGATTATGAATTGACCTAACTTTAGAAAACTTGTTAGTAGTAAAGGTTTTCCTCAGATCTTTGGATGTAACATTAGTTGAATGAATGTGGAATGAATCATTAATGGAGAAAAATTAGCTTTGGTCATCTATAGATGAACTCCAAACCTGCCACTTTTGAAAAACAAAAATTAAACTATATTTTTAGGTGCCTTTTCTTTGATATCCAATTTCTCATCATGAAACTAGGCTTGAAACAGGAGGAAGGGTGATTGGGGTATGAAAATACAAGCTCATCATATTTAAAAGATTTTTCAAATAATCTGACCTCCCTTGTTCCATTGTTGGTGTTACCAGCCTAAAATATTTCAAAATTATACCCAATCATGGGGAGAATTTTTACCATTAGAAATTTTTTTTGAAAAGATTGTGAAAAAAATCTGACTGTCAATCCCAAGGGAAGAAAAAAAAATAATACTATAATTAAAATTGAAAAATTGAAAAGGGATTAGTCTATGGCACTCAATATTTCTATTGATTTAGCACAGAAAACAACCTCAATGAATTTGAAAGAAAAACATACAACATGGTGGAAAATAAATTCATAAGATTCAGTGTATGTTATAAATTTTAATTTAGATTTCATCAAACCACTTGTACCAAAGGATGATCCAGTTGGCACAATTGATATTGTGAAAGTTGAATGAGATGTTGGCATATCAGCCTGTAGTCAAAGAAGGACCAAATTTAATTGTGTGAAGTTGAAAATATTTTATTTGAATTACTGAATGATTTCTCACAGTAAAATTAAAATTTGAATCATGATATTTCTAATTTGAGAATTTTGAAGAAAAGTAGAAAAATATATCTGTGTGTTTTGAAATATTGTTAATCTTTGATATAGGTATTGAGCTTTGGTTCAAAAGTCTCAAAAACATGTAATGCCACATGGGCTCATTCTAATGATTAGCAAGGCTTGGTACTCTGCTAAATTGAAAAAAAAAATCAGAATACTATGAACATGTTGATTAAAAAATGAGGCAGACATTTTCTGCAAATTTGGAAAACTGAGGGAAAAATTAAATTTCTAGCATCAGGATGGAAGACAATAATCTTGTTAGAATTTCTGTAAGATTTCAGGAGTTTGGCTTTCACTCACTCAATCCTATTTGTGATTCTGATGTAGGGAGTTTTGATAAATTGTTGCCTAAAGAAATCAGAATTTACAAAAATAATATCTTGAATCTTTGAAGTAATCCATTATGAAACATGCCTGCCTTTTTTAATAGGGAAAATAGATGGATATAGCTCAAAACCAATAGGGCCTCAAAAATCAAAGTGGATAAGATCTTCAGGTAATACAAAATGAAATCTTATTTGGTTTGAGGTTCAAAGTGATTAATTAAAAGTTTATTAAAAGGCTGATATTATTTTTTTATTCATTAATCAAACAATAAAATTTAACAAAAAACTGATAATTTATAAGAATGGAATTTGAGGATTTATTGAAGGAACAATTTTTTTTTTTTTAAAAAAAAAGGATAAGAAAAGAAAACAAGAAAAAAAAAGGAAAACTGTTTTGCTTTAGAGGATATTCAGGTAAAATTTTATTCAAGATTTAAAACTGAAGAATTTTTAATTATTTTTAACTACTGCTTATATAGAATTTGCATAGAAAGTTTTATCAGAAAATTGAGATGACTTCATGAATGAAATTTGATGTAAAAAGGCTTTTGTAGGCAGTAATGGGATATTTGAAAGGGGAATAAAAAATTCAAAAGGAAAATTAAAAGGAAAATTCAGCAATAGAAACCAGGGTAGTGGAACAACATCAATTAAAATAAACCAAACAAGCTTAAATTCTGAGGTCTGATGATGAAAACAATCTAAGGTAAAATGAAGGTGAAAATTGATTGTTAAAATTTAAAAATAAATTGGTGAATGACTCTAGCTTAAAAGAATTTTGCTGGATAAGAATTTAGGAAATTATGGATTTTATATAGGGGATTATCTTTCTCACGCATCCAACCATTTATTTCATGCATTTTGACATAGGCACACAGTTGCCCCCCTTTGGTATTTCACGCAAGAATACTTTATTTCACACAACTTTCAAGAATTCATTTTTTTTGAATTCTGACTGCGCAGCCCCTTAGCAGGGTTGTTCTTAAACCCGTACACAAAATCTTTGGTAATTTTGAAGCCATTAGAACCCCTTCAAAAACAAAATCAAAAAATGAAAAAATTGCGTAAAAACAAATTATTGCATGAGGTTTTGGATCATCATTTTGGCTATTTTTATTTTGATTTTTTTGGTTATTTCAGCTTCCATAAATTTTGGAAAAAATTCAAAGAGTCTTCTGAAATTTTCTTGAAATTTTTTGGATTTATCCTTTCACCTTAAAAGATTCCTTCAAAAAACACAAAAAATCAAAAAAATCAAATTTCTCTTTGGACATTTGAATCCTTATATTTTTCCTTTTTATTTCTGTTTTTTTGGGTGATTTGAGCTATTTAAAAGTTGAAAAAAAATTCAGAGATCACTAAAATATTTTTTTTCATATTTTTTTGATGTATTATTTTACCTTAAAAAATTCCTTCAAAAACGCTAAAAATTCAAAAAATTCAATTTTCCCATTTGACTTTTGGGTCCTTATGTTTGCCATTTTGAATCAATTTTTTTAGTGTTTTGAGCTTTGAGAATCTTAAAAAAACCTTTCAAGATTTGTTCAAAAATTTATTCAGGATCTTTGGATGTCATTTTTGACCTTTAAAAATTGGGTGATGTTAGATTCACAGCTCCAATTGTTTGGGAGCCGTGTACACGGCTCCAGGTGTGTGGGAGACATGTAAACAGCCCCACACAGCCTTTGGGAGTCCTGTAGGTCCCCTCAACGCGTTGGGGCCCATACACTACTCCATATAATTTATAATTTATAATTTATTATAATTTATTATTTATTATTTATTATTTATTATTTATTATTTATTATTTATTATTTATTATTTATTATTTATTATTTATTATTTATTATTTATTATTTATTATTTATTATTTATTATTTATTATTTATTATTTATTATTTATTATTTATTATTTATTATTTATTATTTATTATTTATTATTTATTATTTATTATTTATTATTTATTATTTATTATTTATTATTTATTATTTATTATTTATTATTTATTATTTATTATTTATTATTTATTATTTATTACTTATTATTTATTATTTATTATTTATTATTTATTATTTATTATTTATTATTTATTATTTATTATTTATTAATTATTATTTATTATTTATTATTTATTATTGATTATTGATTATTTATTATTTATTATTTATTATTTATTATTTATTATTTATTATTTATTATTTATTATTTATTATTTATTATTTATTATTTATTATTTATTATTTATTATTTATTATTTATTATTTATTATTTATTATTTATTATTTATTATTTATTATTTATTATTTATTATTTATTATTTATTATTTATTATTTATTATTTATTATTTATTATTTATTATTTATTATTTATTATTTATTATTTATTATTTATTATTTATTATTTATTATTTATTATTTATTATTTATTATTTATTATTTATTATTTATTATTTATTATTTATTATTTATTATTTATTATTTATTATTTATTATTTATTATTTATTATTTATTATTTATTATTTATTATTTATTATTTATTATTTATTATTTATTATTTATTATTTATTATTTATTATTTATTATTTATTATTTATTATTTATTATTTATTATTTATTATTTATTATTTATTATTTATTATTTATTATTTATTATTTATTATTTATTATTTATTATTTATTATTTATTATTTATTATTTATTATTTATTATTTATTATTTATTATTTATTATTTATTATTTATTATTTATTATTTATTATTTATTATTTATTATTTATTATTTATTATTTATTATTTATTATTTATTATTTATTATTTATTATTTATTATTTATTATTTATTATTTATTATTTATTATTTATTATTTATTATTTATTATTTATTATTTATTATTTATTATTTATTATTTATTATTTATTATTTATTATTTATTATTTATTATTTATTATTTATTATTTATTATTTATTATTTATTATTTATTATTTATTATTTATTATTTATTATTTATTATTTATTATTTATTATTTATTATTTATTATTTATTATTTATTATTTATTATTTATTATTTATTATTTATTATTTATTATTTATTATTTATTATTTATTATTTATTATTTATTATTTATTATTTATTATTTATTATTTATTATTTATTATTTATTATTTATTATTTATTATTTATTATTTATTATTTATTATTTATTATTTATTATTTATTATTTATTATTTATTATTTATTATTTATTATTTATTATTTATTATTTATTATTTATTATTTATTATTTATTATTTATTATTTATTATTTATTATTTATTATTTATTATTTATTATTTATTATTTATTATTTATTATTTATTATTTATTATTTATTATTTATTATTTATTATTTATTATTTATTATTTATTATTTATTATTTATTATTTATTATTTATTATTTATTATTTATTATTTATTATTTATTATTTATTATTTATTATTTATTATTTATTATTTATTATTTATTATTTATTATTTATTATTTATTATTTATTATTTATTATTTATTATTTATTATTTATTATTTATTATTTATTATTTATTATTTATTATTTATTATTTATTATTTATTATTTATTATTTATTATTTATTATTTATTATTTATTATTTATTATTTATTATTTATTATTTATTATTTATTATTTATTATTTATTATTTATTATTTATTATTTATTATTTATTATTTATTATTTATTATTTATTATTTATTATTTATTATTTATTATTTATTATTTATTATTTATTATTTATTATTTATTATTTATTATTTATTATTTATTATTTATTATTTATTATTTATTATTTATTATTTATTATTTATTATTTATTATTTATTATTTATTATTTATTATTTATTATTTATTATTTATTATTTATTATTTATTATTTATTATTTATTATTTATTATTTATTATTTATTATTTATTATTTATTATTTATTATTTATTATTTATTATTTATTATTTATTATTTATTATTTATTATTTATTATTTATTATTTATTATTTATTATTTATTATTTATTATTTATTATTTATTATTTATTATTTATTATTTATTATTTATTATTTATTATTTATTATTTATTATTTATTATTTATTATTTATTATTTATTATTTATTATTTATTATTTATTATTTATTATTTATTATTTATTATTTATTATTTATTATTTATTATTTATTATTTATTATTTATTATTTATTATTTATTATTTATTATTTATTATTTATTATTTATTATTTATTATTTATTATTTATTATTTATTATTTATTATTTATTATTTATTATTTATTATTTATTATTTATTATTTATTATTTATTATTTATTATTATTTATTATTTATTATTTATTATTTATAACTTATGATTTATGATTTATTATATGTTATTTATGATTTAGTGGAGGCTACACAACTTGATTTTAGTTGTTTAGCATGCCACACAACTCAAATGGGATGTGTAGCATGCCACACAGCCCATTTGAGTTGTTTAGCATGCCACATGGCTCATTTGAGTCGTGTAGGGTGCCACACAGCCCATTGAACTGTTTAAACAACTCAAAGAGCTGTGTACAAGGCTCAATAAGCCCTGAATTTAACATTACCCTTAAAAATTCCATCAAAAAACCAAAAAATTCAAAAAATTCACTTTTCTCACTGGATTTTTTAATTCTTTTGATGGCCTATATACTTGGTTTTTTTTGGTGATTCAAGCCTTCAGGATGTTGAATGTTAAAAAAAACAAAAAATAGTTCATCAATACTTTTTTAAGATCATCTGCATTCTTGCATACACCTTACAAGCTTCATTCAAAAAATTAAAAATAAAGAAAAAATATGGATACAAATGTTAAAATGTATTCAACTATGATTGGTTTCATTTTTCTACTTTATTTTTGTGGAGGGAAAAAAACCTCATTACCAAGATCCATATTTTTCTGAAAAATGGTTTTCCAAGATTTGTAATCCTTTGTCACAAACCTTTTCAAAAGTGGATCTAACATGGGAGCTGGCCAATGATCAGAATTGAACTTGAATGAGACTATATGTTTGTATTCTTTTAAAAGAATGAAGCAAACAGGAGAAGTTTTGGAATTTGGAGTGGGAAGGGAATGGAGAGGAAGATGAGTGCAAGGAATTAAAGAAAAAAACAGAACCACTGGACACTTATATGTTTCAGCCAGAAGGAAACCATGGCATGGAAATTTCATCCAGATATTTATGGGAGCTGGGCCATAAAAGTGGCTCAGTTTCCTTCTTGCTTCTTGGAAACTTTCACCCCAGATATCAGCCAGTAATCTTGTGTCCTTGAAGATTGGGTATGAATCAAGCTCGTCCATCATTTCTTTCCTGAATTCAATCCAGTTTTCTGAGATCCTCCCCAAGCAAATTGCTGCTGCTCTAAAGCCACAGTTCCCATCCCCTATGACATCTTTAACATGGGAGATTTTTGGAATAGCTGTTTTTGGGGGAATTGCATCTTTGTATTGGAACTAAAACCAAAAACAGAATTTTTTAAAAGAAAATATGGACTCAAGATAATACTCACTTCTTCAATCAATACTTTTTAAAAGATTCCACAAGAATAATACAATAATGTGCAGGAAGCCTAAAGGAAAAGCCCAAAATAAATCAGACAAAATTAAAAAATGAGAAAATACCAAATTTACTAACTTTCTCACTGATTGTTGGGGCTGCTAATAAATCCCTCCCAGGAGGATTTTAAGGAGCATCACCATCTTCATTGGATACCTTTAGTCTCTTGATTATTGTCCCCACATTGCATTTGGGAGAAGCAACCTGCTTATTCACAATGGTTCCAGACCCCTGATGAAGGTTTGAATGAAAAAATTAATGAAAAATAATATCCAAAAAAAATAATGAAAAATAAAAGAAAATGAAAGCTCACCATCTTAATTACATCCACATCTGGAAGATCTTCATCTGCTGAATCTTCCCCTTCATCCAAATCTGGCACCTCTTCATCTTCTCAATATTCCTCTTCAGTCAGCAATTCACTCTATGTTAAAAAAATGAGAAGGACTCATCAAAAAAAAACAACCCATTGGAGAAAAAATAAGTATAGTTATAAAATTACCTCTTCCTATGATTCCTCCTTATTTTTTCCCTCCCCCTTCCCTTGGATGGCCTTGCATGTTCTTGAAACCTGAACACATAAGAAAAAAAATTAATTATGTTTTGCTATATTTTTTTGTCCAAAAAATTGGTGCCTGACCTTCAAATTTTCTATGAATTTCTTCTTTGGCCTTCTTCTCCTCTTGGGTTCTTCTAAAGATTCAAAACCAGATTGATCTCTTTTGCTTGGGTACTGAGAGTTCTTCTTGAACTTATTGGCTGCTCCTTTGGGTCTTCCTCTAACTTTGGATATTTGAGTTTGTTTTTTGATGGAATTTTTAAAGGTCAAAAAGGAAATCCAAAAATACTGAAAAAAAAAATTAAAAAGCTCTTGAATATTTCTATTAAAATTCTCAAAGCTTGAAACACCCCAAAAAATAATTCAAAATGGCAAACATAAGGATTCAAAAGTCAAACAAGAAAATTGAATTTTTTGCTTTTTTGAAGAAATTTTTTGAGGTAAAATAATACATCCAAGAAATCTGAAAAAAATATTTGAATTCTATTTAATTGTTTTTTTACCTTTTTGATATCTTGAAGTACCCAAAAAAATGAAATAAAAAGCAAAATAAAAGGATTCAAATGCCCAAAGGGAAATTTGATTATTTTGATTTTTTGTGTTTTTTGAAGGAATGTTTAAGGTGAAAGGATACATCCAAAAAATACAAAAAAAACATTTAACACTCAATTAATGTTTTTCAAAAGTTCTGGCCGCTGAAATCATCAAAAAAAACCAACTAAAACAGCCTAAATAAGGATCCAAAAACCCATGCAAAAACTTGTTTTTATGGAATTTTTTCATTTTTTGATTGGTATTTTCAAAGGCATTAGAGCTCCTTCAAAAATGCAAAGATTTCTGTTAGGGGTTTATAAACCCCTTCTACGGGGCTGTGCATTTCAAATTCAAAAAAAAAAATAATTCTTGAAAGTTGAGTGAAATAAAGTATTTTTGCATGAAATACCAAAGGGGCGCAACTGCGCACCAACATCAAAATGTGTGAAATAAAGGGTTGGATGTGTGAGAAAAAGAATGCTCTTTATCTATTGTAATTTTTGATAACAAAGGGTCAAATAAAAATAGATCATGATCAGTATGCATCAAATGAGATGATTTTTTTTTCTTGGAGATAATTATTAATGTTCAAAAAATTAATTGTTTAGCATATTTTGATTGAGCTTCAAACTTTGAAGTTTAAAATTATAAAATCAAGAAAATGGTTTGCATTTTGATTGTAGATCTATTAGAATGAATTCCATAAGTTTGAAGCAGTAAATTTTACCAGCTATAAAACTTTAAGCTCATGCAAGATTCAAGGATAAAATTCACATAAATTAATCATATCACAAGACAATCTTTAATTACAATAATCCCAAAAAATTTATCAGTTTTAGAAAATCCTGTTTTTTAAAATGGCATTTTTCACCCAAATCTCCCCTTTAAATTTTCCATGAAGACTTGAAAAAAAAATCATAACTGGTGTGTCAGATCTAGCAACAAATAAGTTTTTTTTAAATATATGACATAAAGGTACCCAAACCTACAACAAATTGTTGAAAAACAGCATACACCACTTTGATCCTTGTTCAATAAAATTCCAGCCTCATTGGAGAAATCCTTATCCTCTCTAGAAATAAATTACTCCAAAATCTTGAAATTTCTCCATGCCTCCTCAAACACATCCTCCAACCTTGAAATCAATAATTCTACATTAATCATGATTTTATGATTATACTAATCATTTGAAGAAAAATTGCTCCTTCAAAAACTAAGCCAATTCAGTCCAATTAATTCAAAATCAGAAACTTCTCCTTATCAATCAAATCCATAATTTTAAGTTCAAACAAAGAGAGCTGACAATAGTTTTATTTTTAAATTTATCAAGAATCCTTCTCACTGGATTCATTGAATTGGGAGTGAAAGGAAGCTTGTGTGGGCCAGAATCCATCTTCCAAGGCCCAATTCATTGTGAACTGTCCCATCCAAATTGTTTTATTTTTTCCATTCCATTTTTCCAAAAATAAATAAAATAATAATTTCAACAGAACACATGGGAATATTTTCAGTTAATCAACCATAAAAAAAGAGAAAAAAAAGCGTTAAAGCCATATTAGAAAAGGGGAAATTCTTTTTCAGAAAATATATTTGTTTTGATATTGTAAAAAAAGAAAAAATTAAATAGTTGTTTCTCTTGAAAGTGGTTGATTATGGTAGAAGAAAAAGAAGAATAATTTATTCCTGTAGGTACAAAAAACAAAAAAAAAGCCTCAACAATCAATTTCATAAACTCAAAGCAGAGGTAGGGGGTGGATTTGTTAAGGGTGCTGCAAACAAATTTTGAAATCAATTTTCACATGTGAGGACAGGCAGAGTGAGAGGGTGAACAATTTAATTGATGGGGCTTCCCTTTGGTGTCTTTTTTCCAGGAAAAAAGAAGAGGGTGACATTATTGGCAAAGAAAGCAATAGGTGGGGGGATCTTTTAGAATTCACTTACCTTGGGAATTGGATGGAGGATCTAGATTAGTTCCTGGGTTTAATGTGTGGTTTTGAGATGATGGTACTTCTGGAGGATTTATGGGGAGATTTCAGAGGTTTTTAAATCGTGGAATTTTCAATTTTAAGGTTTTCTGTAAATGGGCAGGGTAATGCATATGATGTGGAAATTACCTCAAACCATTTATCCAACAATAAAATTAAAAGGAAAAAAATGTGAGTGGTAGGAAAATTTGAGCCTTAGTTTACTCATTTATTTTTAGTTCTATTTCTGATTTTAAAATTTAATCCCTCATCTAATCAAAGCCTTTTGAAATGATTTTTGACTTATTTTGGAAGTGGTTTCTTCACAAATGAAATTGAACAAAAGTCAAAAATTCAACAAACAACCCCCTTTTTTTATGATTTTTCATCCATTTTCTGCAGGAACTTGAAACCTTTTGAAGAAGTGGGGAGGGGTGGCAGATGTGATGTCAAAATGTATAATTTTTGATTTTTTCACCTTATTGTTTTTTCTCTTAGAAATCAGACTCAAAAAAATATCATGAAGGGTGTGGTTGGGTGCTTCCAGAGCTTTCAAAAAGCAATTAATGTTGTGATAGAAATGAAAAATTATGAAAATTCCAAAAAAAAAAAGACTAAAAATAGAAAAAAAAATAATCATGAAAACATAAATAATAAACATTACCAAGAAATACAAAATACAAGATTATGAAAAGGAATGAAAATGACAAAAATATTTCTCAGTATATGAAAAAAAAAAATGAAAATATTGATAATGAAAAAAATCTATCAAAAAAACCAGAAAAGTTTGAATAACCAAAGAATTAATCATTTCAAAACATAAATCAATGGCATTGAAGAAATAAAAAATAATCATAAAAATAATGAAGATATTTAAGATGATGAATTAAAATCAAGATAAATATCCATGGAATCAGGAACAAAATAATAATGAAATGCATTTGAAAGGTTCCAAAATTTGATAATGGAGATAAGCAAAAGAAATTGAATAAATTAATTAGAGATTGAAAAACTTATACTTACAGGCAAACTGTGCTGATGCAAGCTAAAAAACGCACATTTATTTCCTTAAATCCATAAGTGGTTAAACATATTCTAATTTTGTAAATCTGATTCCACAGCCACATTGCTGGATGTCTGAAATCTCCAGAACAATTCTTTCAGATTTTTTGAAGTATTTTGAGGTCTTCAAAAATCCATTCAATAATTATAAATAATAAATGATAAATATAGGGAATTATTTTTCTCACACATCCAACCCTTTATTTAATGCAATTTGACATTGTTGTGCAGTTGCGCCCCTTCAATAGTTCACGCAAAAAAACTTTATTCCACGCATGCTTCAATAATATATTTTTTTAAATTCTGAATCTGCGGCCACGTAGCAGGGGTTCTTAAACTCCTAACCAAAATATTTGATATTTTTGGAGAGATTAGAAAACCTTCAAAAATGCAAGAAATCCATAAAAACAAATTTTTGCATGATTTTTTGGATCCTTATTTTGGCTATTTTAGTTGGTTTTTTTTTGGTTATTTCATCTCCCAGAAATTTTGACCAAAATTAATAGAGTTTTCAAATATCTTTTTTATATTTTTTTGATGTATCCTTTCACCTTAAAAAATTTGTTCAAAAAATACAAAGAATCAAAAAAAATCACATTTCTCTTTGGGCATTTAAATCTTCTTCTTTTCCTTTTTATTTCATTTTTTTTGGTTTGTTCAAGCTATCAAATAGTTATACTAACAGCTAAGGAGCATTCAGATATTTTCCTCACATTTTTTAGATGTATAATTTTACCTTAAAAACTTTCTTTAAAAAAGCCTATAAACCAACAAATTCAATTTTGTCATTGGACTTTTGGATCCTTATGTTTGCCATTTTCACTAATTTTCTTTGGTTTTTCAAGCTGCTATAAATTTAGAACTGCTATTCAAGAGATTTTTGATTCTTTTTTCAGAATTGTTTGATTTCATTTTTGAACTCTAAATATTCCATCAAAGAACAAAAAAAAAAATAGAAAATTCACTTTGCTCACTGAATTTTTGAATCCTTTTGTTGGCCTTTATAATTGATTTTTTTGGGTTGATTCAAGCTTTCAGAATTTTCTTTTTTTTCAAAAAAGAATTCATTAATACTTTTTAAACAACATCTGCATTATTTCATACACCTTACAAACTTCATTCAAAAAATTAAAAATAAAGAACAAATATGGATACAAATATTAAACTAATTCAACTATGATTGGTTTTATTTTTCCACTTTATTTTTGTGGAGGGAACAAAACCTTATTACAAAGATCCAAATTTATCTTAAAAATGGTTTTCCAAGATTTGGAATACTTTCTCACAAAGCTTTTCCAAAGTGGATCTAACCTGGGAGCTGGCAAATGATCAGACTTGAGCTTGAATGAGACCATATTTGTGGGTTTTTCTAAAGATTGAAGCAAATAGGATAAATTTGGAATTTAGAGTGGGAGGGGAATTCAGGGGAAGATAAGTGCAAGGCATAAAAGAAGAAAACAGAACCACTGGACACTTATATTTTTCAGCCAGAAGGAAACCATGGTATGAAAATTTCATCCACATATTTATGTGAGCTGGGCCTTAAAGGTGGTTCCGTTGCCTTCTTGCTTCTTGGAAAGTTTCACCCCAGATATCATGCAGAAATTTTGTGTCCTTGAAGCTTGGGTTGTTGAAACTGTGAAAATGAGGATGTGTCTGGTGGGAGTCAAACCCACAACCTCAGATAGACTGAGACACATACTACAGTGCTCCCTTTACCAACTAGGCTACAGACACTTATGGCTTCCAGGTTTGTTTGGTATTACTGGTCTAGGTTCAACTGCACATCCTCAGTACTGTGGTGATACATCATTTTAGCAGGTTTAACCTCAAAGCCCCCCCTTGCTACATGATGTAGAAATAGGTATGGCAATACCCAGGTGAAAGTGTGATTGGTGTGGGGACTGAACCTGTGATTGTAGGGTAGGCTTACAGGGGATGATGGTCTTACAGAAAGGATTCAAACTAATTAAACATCAGAGATGGTGATTTGAGCGGGAACACAACAGTGGGACAGCTCAAGGAAGCACACCTGAGGAACAAAGAGGAACATGAGATTTAGGAACTTGGCAAGTTGGAGTAGATGGAAGAAGTTAATGTTGGGAAACTTGCCTGGGGTACAGAGAAAGCAGTTGATGTGTGAATGCTGGTGATGGAATTGAATGAAAAGCAGATCTCTTTCCTCCAGGGGTAGCATTAATCTGAATGGATAATGAGATTAGGTTACAACTCTTTTTATCACTAGACTGCATGGTTGTGCAGCGCAACTATTCTTCCTGATACCCAACTTTCAATATGGGTTTGAATCAAGCTATTTAACCATTTCTTTCATGAATTTAATCCATTCTTCTGAATTCCTCACCAAACAAATGGCTGCTTCTCTAAAGCCACAGTTCCCATCCCCTATGACATCTCAATCATTGGAGATATGTGGAATGGCTGTTTTTGGGGAAATGGAATGTTTGTATTGGAACTAAAACCAAAAATCAGAATTATTTATAACAGAAAATATGGACTAAAGATAAAAATCACTTCTTCAATTGATACTTGGTCAAAGATTCCACAAGAAGAATATAATAATGTGCAGGAAACCTAGAGGAAAACCCCAAAAGAAATCAGACAAAATTAAAAAATGAGAAAATACCAAATTTACTCACTTTCTCACTGATTGTTGGGGCAGCTAATAAATTCCTCCCAGGAGGATTCTAAGGAGCATAACTGTCAGCTTGCTACTATTGCAGAGCAAGCTGCAAAAGTAACAAAAATAACATAAAAATAATAATAATACAATTAACCTAAGAAGGAGTAGGAAAACCATAAATATAATTACAGAAATGGATTCTCCACCCAAAATTAGGTAGTGTCACTCACTGACCCCACCCTTGAAATCCAACTCCTTATATTTTTAAATAATTAAGGGAAAAAAACCAAAATACTACGGCTCCATTATTGAGCTTTTTGGCCAATTAAATATTTCACACAAATTGTCACGTATGGGTTTCACACCTAAAATTCAGTCAGAATTGAGGTGTTGTGTATATTTTAGAAGTTACGGGCGGAAATGTGTTTTGTCACAATTCCAGCATGCAGCCGCGGCAGCCAATGCACCCGCGCGTGGCTGAGATACAGCCCTGTCACCCCGTCGAGGTTGTGTACGCAGCCCCCTGCCTCTGACAAGTACGCAGCGGCGGGACTATGGGCTGACAGAGTGACAGGCGGCCTGAGAGGCTCAGGTACCGCGTAAACAGGCTAAAACATACACAGGAACTTTCTACATATGTAATAAAGGTTCCTGTGGATAGTAGAATGTCTAAAAATACATAACATTATATAAAAATACATAAATAATCCTTACACGTATTTTTTACTTAATATAATGCAAAGTACCAAGAATGTCGAAAATAAGACAATGACAACTTCTAAAAATATATTAAAATACTTTAATATACTTTTATGATAATTGCTATACATCAATATTTTCGTGACATACTAAGAAAGATAATGATGTAAAAATATTACATGAATTCTCATGAATTATATTTTTAAGTAATTATCTTGAAAAATCAACTGGAACTCGAAAATAAAGAGTAAAATCAATATTATGAATTTTACTCCAGTTATATAATACATAATGAGAACTTACCTGACATCAAAATTTCCGTAGAAATGTCTATTAATATAATTATTAAATTACTGGGAACATTTACTAAGGATAATTAATTAAATAATACATAAAAAGGACAGATTAGTAATATTCACACGTCCTAATGTCTATTATAATGTAGAATAATTCCCATACCCTAAGGAATTAGATGCTACCCGGGGTATAGCACCAAGAACACATGACAGGCTACCCCTGGTTACCCTGCTAGCCTTAGTGTCCGTCCCTTTGAGCACCTACAACCCTCAGAAGGACCATATTGGGACTCCAAAAGCTATAAATAAAGAGCTCTTTTGAGGATATTGATGGGAAGAGACCCAGTAATATTCATATCCAGAAGCCGTGCCAAGGTAATCAAGTACTTATTGGAGATAAGTAAGTGATTTACGGCAATTTCTGATCAATAATATCCTTCCTCAAAACTCTTTTTATCAATTAAAACTGCTGAACAACCTTATAACCCCAGTATACAGGTTTAACCCATAAGTAAAGGTCTCAAACAGATACCCAAAGGATTTAATAATATACCAGTGCGTCTTATTATCCTTTCTCTGTTGTGGTAGCTTGGCTACAAGGCCCTACCACTCCATTGTGTATTTTATATACATATTATCTTTGGGTATAATAATCTTTAAACTAAAGAACCCAAAGTAACCAGGACTACGTGTTTTCATACTTAAATCCCTGAAGAGAGGTGTGAAAGATCCCCAATATAATTGTGGCCCATCTAAAAATATTTGATAATTAATTTTGATTTGAAACAATAAACAATAACCAAACCATTTAACCTTGCAATAAGCTTAATCCTAGTATTCTACAGATTTTTGCTGCATTTATTAAATAATATATTTATTATTTAATCTATCACCTCTGGTAGCTAAAGGATAACAAGGGTCTTGGCATCCAGGAGGATGACAATTGGGGGTATGGCCGGGAAATATTCCATTTTATTATATTTAATACCTTGGACCAGACATTTTCACGAAAAAATAAAATCAAAGATAAATTTATCTGACTTTATAACCATGATTTATTATTAAATTCTTTTGAAGTGGATTTAAAAACCAATGCAGAATTAATAATATATTATTTAAATCTTTTAAAGATAAGAAAAGAAGAATTTATTAAAAATTATAAAACTACTGATTGGAAAGCTTTAACTCGAGCTGAGAAACTTAATATCTCTTCTGCACGTAAACACTTAGATAAACTCCTTGAACAAGAAGATCTTGAAAGGTGTATCAACTTTCAGGCTCTATTAAGAAAACATAAAGCTTGGAAAAAATACTGTAAGAGATTAGAGACTCAAGAGTGCTCACAACGCGAGAGCGCTCACTGTGGACACTCCTCCAATAGAGTACCACTTGACATTTCCTTGACCCTCTGAGTCTGGGTTCAAGACCTTGACTCATTCTCATTTCCCTTTCTCTCCCACTTCTCCATCATCACTTAAACACCTCTGCTCCCGAACAACCCAAAGATGGGCAGATGACCCTGAAACCACCAGTACGAATCATTGGTTTGATCTCAAGTCAATTCAGACTAACCTTCCCATTACTCAGATATCCACTCACAAGTCTTGACTCCCAAGATCACGTTGACCCGGTCATCACCTTACTGCAACCTCAAGTCAAACAATTGTCTCCTTGCATGTCCTTCTTCATGATCAAACAAGATTCCTGAACCTCAAGCCTTCAACGCCCACTGGTCCTGGTTTTTAGCTCTTATTCTATTACGGTTAAAAGCCAAAGCTCCATCAACTACGCTGCAAGATGGCATTGTCAACACCAGGACCAGCGGGAGAATTGTCAAAGGCTCTGGCTCTAAAAGGAATCTACAAATCCATTCCCCTACTCAATGAAGACAATTACTCCATTTGGCGTTCAAAATTCCAAAACCTTTTCCAATTGCGCAAAATTCTGATGATCATGAATCAAGAAGACAAGACAGAAGAACTGGACAAGGACCTGAATCAGGGGATTACCGCCTATCTACTCTCAAGACTCGAGGCGGCCACCCACTCCAACATCATCACATCAGGAACAAAAACAGTGCTCGTGGAATCTGGATTGCAGCTAAGACACACTTTGCCTTGTCGCAGTCTGCTAATCAAGCACGAGTGTTCAACAACTTCCTGTATCTCTCCTTCAACAAACAAAAAATCAAAAAATTTGTGACAACCGTTTGAATCCATTTGAAAAAGCTCTCTGAGGTTGGAATAAAACTGCCTTTGGACATCCTGGCTTACCTGGTGCTGTTCAAGTTTCCCTCTTCCCTAAAATCAATGCAATCCCAAATCATGCACGGGAGTCAAACCATCACCGTTGACTATGTCCTCAATCATCTGATTCAACACAAAAATGAAGTTCAAGCTACAAAAGAAGAATCAAAGACTGACCTCAGCTTGATCAACATATCCTATCCTTGATGCACAAACGGGACACATAACGAAAGAGTCAGGAACCATAAACGCAAACAGTGCTGGGTTGAATTCCCTCACCTCAGACCAGCCAACCAGAAAGGAAAGAAGGAGGAGAAGAAGGAGGACGAGATTGCCCAATTCTTCACCTTCTTCTGCGGAGTCAACACCAGTATGCCTCTAACCAAATAATCCTTCATTCTTGACTCAGGGTGCTCTGTACACTTGCTTAACTCCAAGAAACACTTCTGTCAACTGACTGCTCTCGACGGATCAGAACATATAAAAACTGGCAAACCTGGGGCCGGACTGAAGATAATGGGGAGAGGAACTGCGCTCCTCAAATTCGGAGAAATCAACCTCAAGCTCACCAATGCGTACTTTGTCCCAGAAGCCACTCTGAACCTACTTTCTTTCGGGAATTTTCTGCAAGAGGACTGTCAGATATCCGTGGAAAACACCACACTCTCCCCTTGCTTTACCATCAAATGGAATGGGAAACCATTAATGTACGGATCCATCCTGAACAACTTACTAGTTCTGGATACTCCCAAGAAGGAATCTATGTATCTCATGAGCACCTACGAGATAGAAAACCTACATCAGAAACTTGGACACGCTAGCTTAGGACAAATCAAGAAATACCTTGGCAAATCCATCAATGTCAAAGTCAAAGAGCAATTGTCCTGCTCCGGATGCGACCTCAGCAAGATCACAAAAGGTTCCTTCACCCAACAATCCACCACCGCCTCCAAAGTATTCAAACAAATCCACGTTGACCTCATGGGACCAATCAACCCCATGTCTAAAGGTCACCATTGATTCTCCCTCACCCTAGTTGGCAATTACTCCTCCTATATAGCCGTCTTCCCCCTTTGTGCAAAGAGCAATGTGTTGAATCTTTGATTCAGTCACTATCTCTCAGTTCCATTATTTCCTGCTCCTCCGTATTATTCATTCTATCCTTTATTTATTTCAAGTTTTTTTTTCTATTTTATTTTATCTTTATGTGCGGCCATTAGGACTCTATGTGTGTCTCCTCATCTGCGCGCGTCTCTTCTTCACTCATAAGCACTTACCAGTGCCAATACTCCAGATTTGGATTGCAGCTAAGCTACTACCTGGGTCCTGACTCGTGCACACCTCCTTCCTCTTTCCTCACACAACTACATTGGTTGTGTCATAGGATTGAGGGTGTCTCGAGTCAGGTAAGCTCTAGCCTTAAACTTCCTATCCTGTTCTCAATCTAACTCTCCTTGATTCTCAAGTCAGTTCAATTCTAGTTTACTATGCAATTATCATTTTCAAGTAAAGGTCTTCTGCAGCCTCACTACGTTGAATCCAGGTTTTAGGTTATTATTCCTTTCCATCCTCTCTTGGTTGTTCCTTTCACAGTTTTCCTGTTGCTGTCTCTTGTTTCTCCTCAGTTTCTGACGCCATCAATGGTTTTAGTTGCCTCCAATTTTTACACAATGCCGCCAAGCTGATCAAGTTTCTCATCAACAACAAACATAACAAAAGAGGCTATTACCCAAGCAAATTCTGCTGCGATGGAGGAGGTGAGTTTGTTAACCAGGCCCTGAAAAATTTCTTTGAGGAAAAGGGGACATGAAGAATATGTTCTGAGCCCTATCACCCTGAACACAACGGACGTGCCAAAAGAGCAAACAGAATCATAGCTGAATCAGTACGTGCAACCCACTCAACGTCCAAATTACCATTGAATCTCTGGCACAAAACCATCAAAGGATTCTTAGTAGCGCTCAATCAGATCCCTAGGAACAATGGTGAGCCATAACCTTGGGAGATGATGCATGGGTCCAAACTGCCTAATGACTATCTCCAACCGCTGGGAACTCCTGTAGTCTACCTTAATCTGAAAGAAAAATCTGCCCTCCAAAAGTTTGACAAAAAGGGGATCACCGGAAAAATAATAGGATACGTACCTCGCCTACTGTCCTACAAGATCATCAACAACTCAGGGGAAATTGTCCAATAGAAACATTTCAAAATCTGCAAAAATGAAAACACTGCCCCCAGACTCAGCACCGACAAAATTGATACCGTCAAAGAACCGCCGCATCCAAATCCCGCAACCGGAAGTCAAACTCCAAGATCAGATACCAAAGAATTGGAAAAAAAACCACAATTCGATCAAATGGATCCCTCCATAAAAGGCAAAGAGAGTCTGACTCCTGCTGAACTGTCAGAGGATGAAGACAACGAGGAACAAATAACCAAGATCCTGACCAACCCCGACACTGGTTGTCTTCTCAGGAACAGGAACCTCATCAAAAAACACAATTGATTTGGCTTCGCTTCCACATTCATACCCAGAAACATCAAGGAAGCTCTGAATTCACCACCATGGGCAACCTTGGTGGGGAAAGAACTGGGCACCTGTGAAGACCTGGACGTCTGGGAAGATTATTTTGGTCCCACACCAGACAACGTACTGAATACTACTTATGTCTTCAAGATCAAAGAGAACACCCATGGCAAACCTCCAATCTGCAAGACCAGACTCTGCATACAAGGATTCAATCAAAAATTTGGCATAGACTACTTCAAGGCCTATTCCCCCACCAGTAAGACCACTTCTCTTTGTGCTCTTCTTCTGTTTGCGCTGGAAAAAAATCTCCCAATACTCCAGTTAGACGTCAAGGGAGCTTTCCTTCACGCCGAGATAGAAGAAGAAGTGTTCATCCGGAGACCCAAAGGAAGCAACAGGAAGACCCCTATTCTAAAATTAAAAAGGTCACTCTATGGTCTCAAGCAGGCGCCCAGGAATTGGTAAAGAACGCTCAGCCAGTGGATTGAATCTTTGGGATATCAACCCTCCAAATCTGACCCTTGTCTCTACAATCACTCCAACTCAAACTCCTCTCTGTTCTTCCACGTAGACAACCTTCTGGTGGTCGGGAACACAAAGGAATTTGAGGACCAATTCCTGAAGAAGTTCCCCAACTCAACAAGTCACAAGCCAAACACCATCCTTGGCATGAAAGTGGACCGCGACGAGAACTCAATCTCACTATCTCTGCCTCTCCACATTGCTCGGGGTCTTGAAGAACTCAAGATGACCAATAGCAAGCCCATCTCAACCCCATGTACTCCAGGAATTCACCTTCTTCCCGCATTGGAAGAAGAACACTCCTCATTCCTGGCCTTGAACGTCAACTATCGATTGCAGGTCAGCAAACTCAACTTCATTGCTGGACTGGCCAGACCAGACATCTCATTTGCCGTATCAAGTCTTGCCCGCTACTCAGAGAGACCCAGAATTAATCACTGGAACAAAGTAGTGCGCACGTGGAGATACCTGAACGCCACAAAAGAAACAAAACTGAAGCTGTCCAAGAAGAACAATTGCACCAATCTCATTTGTTACAGCAACACCACTTGGGGTGATGATCCCGTCACTCGAAAATCCCAATCTGGCATTCTTTGCTCACTCTATGGGGCACCCTTATTCTGGACCAGCCAAAAACAAAGAAATGTAACTTACTCTTCCACTGAAGCGGAATGCAACGCCTTGAATGACGGACAACTCGAGTGTCGCTGGATCAAACACCTGATTGGCAAGATCTGGAGACTTGACGCGCGTCAAATGACACCCAGAATTCACCTCATAGACAACAAAGGATTGGAAGACAAAATCATCAAGTTTGGTACAAACTTGAAGACCAAGTTCATCAAACTGAAAACCAAAGGCATCCGCAAGGATCTGAAACTAGGACTGATCAAACTTCAGCTAGTCACTTCAGATTTGATGGTAGCCAACGCACTCACCAAAGCAGCCGCAAAACCCTCACTAGATCAACTGATCAAACATGTGACGACTTGACTTGACCTCCAACCAAGGTGGGGTGTAAGAGATAAGAGACTCAAGAGTGCTCATGACACGAGAGCGCTCACTGTGGACACTCCTCCAATAGAGTACCACTTGAGATTTCCTTGACCCTCTGAGTCCGGGTTCAAGACCTTGACTCATTCTCATTTCCCTTTCTCTCCCACTTCTCCATCATCACTTAAACACCTCTACTCCCAAAAAACCCAAAGATGGCCAGATGACCCTGAAACCACCAGTACGAATCATTGGTTTGATCTCAAGTCAATTCGGACTAACCTTCCCATTACTCAGATATCCACTCACAAGTCTTGACTCCCAAGATCACGTTGACCCGGTCATCACCTTACTGCCACCTCAAGTCAAACAATTGTCTCCTTGCATGTCCTTCTTCATGATCAAAAAAGATTTTTGAACCTCAAGCCTTCAAAGCCCACTGGTCCTGGTTTTTAGCTCTTATTCTATTAAATACCATATAAATTTCTTTTTGAAATATAAAAGTAAGTACACAACTTGCATTACCATATTATTTTTAAAGAAAATAATATTAACATATTTTATTAAACCAATAAAATACACTTTTTTATCAGTGAACCCTCCTGTACCAGAAAACACCGCCACTGAACTGGATCTATTGGATCAGGAAGTCCCAGACATCTCCGGACACCCTGAAAATATTGATTGGACGGGGAAGACCTCATTGGAACCCACCAAGACCCCGTAGGATTACCTACTAGGGATCAATTTAACCCCAACAAGGTCTTGGTACCTTTGAATATCAATTTAAGTGAGTTTTGAAATAAAACTTATTTTTACGGATTTTTTCTGTAAAATACTTATAAACATATTATTCTGAAAATGAATAGACGTAACACAAGAGCCTCAGGAAGAATTCCCTCCTATGGATCTTTGCCAACAGCTCTCAGTAACCGTGAGACCACCATTAAGGACAACAATGAAGGGACTAGAACCCGTTAATCAAATGTTGATGGACAAGGAGCAGCACCAATCACTTCTGCCCTCTCCCAACCTAGAGCCGGAGAAAGTAGCAAAATCAAGCCACCCTCCTTTACAAGAAGATTCCCTGCAGCCACCCCAGCAGAATCTGTCCAAGGAGGCCAGGATCAAAGACTTAGTCAAAGAGAACGTGAAATATTGGGAAAAATTCAAAGAATCCCAAGCCAAGGAGGACATAGTATCTATGAAAAAGATAATCTCCCAGGCAAAAGCCACCCAGATAGCTCTTCAGAAAATGATTCCAAGGAAAGAGGTAGAATCCTACGTAGAAAAGTGGATTCCATGGGATCAATTAGCCAAACTGAAAGGCAAAGGATCAGGAAAGAAGAGATCCCCTTCCCATCCCAAGCCAAAGGGAAAGAAAGACTGGGACCAGATAATATCACTAGCTCAAAAGTGGAAAAACGTTTACAACAATTAGCCTCTAATTCTGAGCCCAAACAAACCTCTGATGTAATTACTTCCTTTTCTAATGATATGCGTCATAATTTCAAAATTCTTTGTGAAATTTTTGGACGGGGTTTACACCCAAATGGATAAATTAACATCAGTAGTAGCCAAATTGATTAAGAACTAAACAAAGACTGTAGGAATCAAAGAAATTAAAGAACACACAGAACAGTTATTGGAGACAATTAATCAAGGTAGGATCAAACAGACTCAAACAATTGAGAATATGTTATCCGGAATCCAAGAAGATTTTATTATGTCTTTCCACCCCTTAAAAGAAGAATTGGAAACCACCACTAACAGTTCTATTCTATCCCTTAGTGAAAAATTGGATGTGCTCAATAACAAAGTGGACCTGCAACTTACTCTGATCAAAAATGATCTTAGAGAATTAAAAGTCTGTCTGACCAACCCCTTGGGGAGTACTACAGAGGAACCAAATCCTTGCAGACAAACCACTACTCCTTATGCACCACCCTTATTAAGAATGGATAGGAGTGACACCTTTAGGCCTAGTCCTACTCCTGAGATGGAGCAAGCTCTCAAACTGTTACCCCCTATTTCTGAATGGCCCAAGTTCTCCGGAGAAGGAGAATACAATCATATAAATTTTATTAAATTTATTGATTACACCATTAACTCTTATGACCTACCAGAAGCTATAGCTGTAGTCTGGCTACCCAGACTATTTGAAGGAGTAGCATTGGACTGGTTTATCAGTAAAAGAGAAGAAGTAGGATCCTTACCATAGAATTCTTGGAAACTTGTGATCAAAGAACAATTTGGTTCTAGAATGTGGAAAAGGAAAATGATGAAAAATTTCGAAAATTCCTCATTTGACCCCTCCAAGGACAAACCCCACAAATGGTGCTTGGAACAGAAGAAAAGATTGGATTGCTTCTATCCAGATGCTGATAAAGAGGAAGTAAATGAAAGACTCCTCAACCTGTGTCCTGGCAATCTCCTGGCAATCTTAACCATAGTGTAAGATGTAGGATGAGTATGGATGCAGACTTGCCCACTCTAATCAATGTGTTAGAAGAAGTAATAGACATGAACGGGTTGGACAAGAAAGCCCCTTCCAGACCCAAAGAGAACTATACCATCAACAAAACCAGAGAAAAACCTCCTCTGATAAATGCCTCTGACAATAAGAAAGCTAATGAGAATAGAGAGAAAGAGAGGACAACTGCAACTTGTTGGAATTGTAACAAGACTGGGCATATGAGACAAGACTGTCCATTACCAAAAAGGAAGATAGCAGTCTTGGAAGGAGAACAGGAGGTTGAAGAGAATCAGAAATATGAAGAAATAGCTGATACTGAAGGATCTCTTTCTGAATGTGAATTGATCTTGACCAACCCTGTTAATGTTATAGAAGGAGATATAGGTACTTCTGCAGAGATAAATAACATCCATGGGGATTCTAGCTTGCCCCAACAATGGGATCCTACTATAGTTCATAGACATATTGTGGATGTCAAACCATTAACAGTTAAACCTATGAGTGGGAAAAGTTACACCACTGGTCAAACGTTCTATGCAACTTGGTTGTATAAAAACAGACCTATAAGGTTATTACTGGATAGTGGAGCATTTTGCTCATGTGTCTGTGCTGAATTCTTAAACAAATGGGACCCTAATTGGAGAGAAAACCTTTTACCCGTCCCAAAAGCCAAGTTCAGCTCTTGCAACTCTACCATGAATTCTATTGGAGTATGGACTGCGCCTATAATACTACCTCACACTAAAGGATCTTTGAGAATACAAGTGGAGTTTGTAGTATTGCTCAACGGACTATATGACTACCTGATACTAGGTAATGATGCCTTATGTCTATATGGTATAGACGTGTTCCAAAGTAGAGGAAGATACTTCACAGTAGGAGGTAATTGGGATAAGAAGTTTAAGATATGCACCATTCAGTCTAACTTCCCCTCCTCTACTTACCAGAAGCATTTGGAAGACTTTGACCAAAAATATTTCTCTCAAGCAGCTCTGAATAAAAAAATTTCTGAGGAACAGAAGAAAGATATATTAAAAGTCTGCTTTGAGAACCAGAATGCTTTTTGTACTAAAGATCATCCTATTGGTGATATTAAAGGACATGATATGATATGAACATTGACCATTAAGCCTCCTTATCCTCCTAACTTAAGAAGGCCAGCCTATAAGTCTAGTGCTAAGTCTAGAAAATCTCTTTAGGAACATATCCAAGAACTGATAGACTTACAAGTATTAAGGAAACTAGGACATAATGAACAGGTAGATGTGACCACACCTGTAATCATAGCTTGGCATAATGACAAGTCAAGAATGGTAGGAGACTTCAGAATGCTCAACAATTACACTCAAGCAGATTATTATCCTATACCCCAGATTGATCATGTTCTGCATAACTTGTCCAAGGCTAAGTACATCACTACTATGGATATGCTTAAAGGCTTCCACCAGATACCAATAATCCCTGAAAGCAGGAAGTTTATGAGAATAATCTGTAATTTGGGAATATATGAATATCTTAGGATGCCTTTTGGTATAAAGAATGCTCCATCACACTTCCAGAGAACAATGGATACAGTTCTAGGTACTTACATCAGACAAGGATGGATGATGGTATACATAGATGATGTTATCATATACTCTGATGACTGGGATACTCATATTAACCAAGTAAGATTAGTACTCCAGACAATCTCCAAAGCAGGGCTAAAGGTTTCCATGAAGAAATACAACTTTGGCTACGGAGAATTTAAAGCCTTAAGTCATATAGTCTCTGGTCTAACTCTAGCTGCTGACCAAAATAAGATAGCTGCTGTCATGAATAGACCTATGCCTCAAAAAAAGACAGAATTACTGTCTTTCATCAGTTTCTGCAGTTATTACAGACAATACATACCAAAGTTTGCTATGCTAAATAAAATTCTGTATGAAGTATGCAACAACAATACACTATTTTAAATGACTCATGAGAGACTAAATAACTATGAGGAATTGAAAATAGCTATGACCTCTACTCCTCTACTTATCCAACCAGATTACTCTAAGCCCTTCAAACCATAAATTGATGCTTGCATGGAAGGGCTAGGAGCTGCTTTACATCAGGAAAGGATAGAAGAAGACAAACCAGTAGAAAAACCCGTACTCTTCATATCTAGACAGATCAAAGATACTGAGAAGAGATATGGGGCCAGTCAGTTGGAATGTTTGGCACTATTATGGGCTTTAGAGAAGCTTCACTATTACTTAGAAGGCACCACTTTTTGAGTAATCATGGACTGTAATGCTGTAAGAACTCTTATGAACATGAAAACCCCCAGCAGACATATGCTCAGGTGGCAAATTGCTATACAACAATATAGAGGACAGATGACTATAGTGCATAAAGCTAGAGCTAAACATCTGAATGCTGATAGTCTAAGTAGGAATGTGTTGCCTAATGAATCTAACAATCCAGCATATGACCCTGAAGATCAAGATATCTTTCCTATCTTGAATATCAATCTTTTTGCATTGAGTGCTCCAATAATGGGAATCCACTTATGTGAATTAGACACTGCTTTCTTCAACCTAGTAAGGGATAGCTACTCTCCTGAGATCAAGCTGCTGATTAACATTATGTAATGTGAATCCCCAGAAGCAGCTTTGATAAATAGCCTGCCTGCTTCACTACTTAAACACTATAAAGCAGGAAGTTTTACCTTTTGGGATGGTCTCCTTTACTATAGACACCAACATTCCAGCGTATTAGTACCGGGCAACAGAGAGCATATACAACATATACTCCAGGAATGCCATGACAACTGTTCATCAGGACATTTATCCACAGAAATAACCTTAGAGAAAGTGAAACAAACTGCCTGGTTGATAGACTGGAAAGAAGTCACTATAGAATATGTTACTAGCTGTGAAACATGCCAGAAATCTAATAAAACTACTGGAAAAAGGTTTGGAATCTTACAGAAGATATCTGAACCTACAACCAGGTGGTAAATTATCAATATGGATTTTGTCACCGGCCTCCCCCCTGGAGGTACTCATTCTTATAAATCTGTCCTAGTTATAGTTGACAGATATTCCAAAAAGGCAAAATTCTTACCTAACCACAAGGAAGATAGTGCTATGGATGTAGCCTTACTATTCTGGAATAGGATTATAGCTGATGTGGGTATACCCAATATTATAATCAGTGACAGAGACCCCAAATTCACATCTGAATTTTGGAGGAATATACATGATATACTGGGTACTACTCTAGCATTTTCTACAGCATACCATCCCCAAACTGACAGACTAGCTGAAAGGATGATACAGACCCTAGAAGATATGCTAAGGAGGTTCTGTAGCTTTGGTCTAGAATACAAAAACTCTGATGGTTATTGCCATGATTGGGTAAGCCTACTCCCAGCCCTAGAAATGGCTGCCTACTCCCAGCCCTAGAAATGGCTTATAACAGCAGTAAACATTCTACTACCAAAGAAGCTCCTTACATACTAGAAAGAGGATGGATTCCAAAACTCCCTAGGAATAACTTGAACTATAACTTAGCCACTATTCATCCAACATCTCTTGACTTTAAGAAGATGATAGATGTGGCAAATAACCATGCTCAGAAATGTGTGGAAGAAGCTGTTGAATACAACAAACAAAGATGGGACAAATCCCATAAAGAACCTGACTTTAAGATAGGAGACCAGATCTTCTTATCTACAACTAATTTCAAAAACCTGGCAGGCAACAGAAAACTGAAACCAGCCTTTGTTGGACCATCTGTTATCAAGAAGATGCATGGAAAAAATGCTGTGGAAGTAATCTTGAGTGAAGAATTATCAAGAAAACATCCGGTATTTCCTGTTAGCCTAGTCAAACACTTTAAACCAAGAGAAGGCAGCAACCTCCATCCAGCAATAATCCCAATAGAACCTGACCCTGTAAAAGAAAAAGGGAAAGTCAGCAGGATATTGAGAGATAAGAAAGAGAGTTTACAAGGAAAAGACATCAGACTATACTTAGTAAGATACAAAGGGGAATCTGCAGACAAAGATGAATGTTTACCAGAAAAAAATATACCTGATGGACCAATACATCTCAGAAACTAAAGAGCCATCAAAAGGAACTGAAGCACATATGCAGTTAATTTTTTCTCCCAACTTCCTCCAGATTGTTTTCAGATATGGCCATATCTTGGAGTGGGGGAATGTCAGCTTGCTACTATTGCAGAGCAAGCTGCAAAAGTAACAAAAATAACATTAAAATAATAATAATACAATTAACCTGAGAAGGATTAGGAAAACCATAAATATTATTACAGAAATGGATTCTCCACCCAAAATTAGGTAGGGTCACTCACTGACCCCACCCTTGAAATCCAACTCCTTATATTTTTAAATAATTAAGGAAAGAAAAACCAAAATACTACGGCTCCATCATTGAGCTTTTTGGCCAATTAAATATTTCACACACATTGTCACGTATAGGTTTCACACCTAAAACTCAGTCAGAATTGAGGTGTTGTGTATATTTTAGGAGTTACGGGCAGAAATGTGTTTTGTCACAATTCCTGCACGCAGCCGCGGCAGCCAATGCACCCGCACGCGGCTGAGATACAGCCCTGTCACCCCTTCGAGGTCGTGTACGCAGCCCCGGGCCTCTGACAAGTACGCAGCCGTGGGACTATGGGCTGACAGATTGACAGGCGGCCTGAGAGGCTCAGGTACTGCGTAAACAGGATAAAACATACACGGGAACTTTCTACATATGTAATAAAGGTTCCCGTGGATAGTAGACTGTCTAAAAATAAATAATATCATATAAAAATACATAAATAATCCTTACATGTATTTTTTACTTAATATAATGCAAAGTACCAAGAATTTCGAAAGTAAGACAATGACAACTTCTAAAAATATATTAAAATACTTTAATATACTTTTATGAGAATTACTAGACATCAATATCTTTGTGACATACTAAGGAAGATAATGATGTAAAAGTATTACATGAATTCTCAAGAATTATATTTTTAAGTAATTATCTTAACAAATCAACTGGTACTCGAAAATAAAGAGTAAAATCAATATTATGACTTTTACTCCAGTTATATAATACATAATGAGAACTTACCTGACATAAAAATATCCGTAGAAATGTCTATTAATATAATTATTAAATTACTGGGAACATTTACTAAGGATAATTAATTAAATAATACATAAATAGGACAGATTAGTGTTATTCACACGTCCTAATGTCTATTATAAGGTAGAATAATTCCCATACCCTAAGGAATTAGATGCTACCCGGGCTATAGCACCAAGAACACATGACAGGCTACCCCCGGTTACCCTTCTAGCCTTAGTGTCCGTCCGTTTGAGCACCTAAAACCCTCAGAAGGACCATATTGGGACTCCAAAAGCTATAAATAAAGAGCTCTTTTGAGGATATTGATGGGAAGAGACCCAGTAATATTCATATCCAGACGCCGTGCCAAGGTAATCAAGTACTTATCAGATATAAGTAAGTGATTTATGGAAATTTCTGATCAATAATATCCGTCCTCAAAACTCTTCTTATCAATTAAAAATGCTGAACAAGCTTATAACCCCAGTATACAGGTTTAACCCATCAGTACACGTCTCAAACAGATACCCAAAGGATTTAATAATATACCAGTGAGTCTTATTATCCTTTCTCTGTCGTGGTAGCTTGGCTACAAGGCCCTACCACTCCATTGTGTATTTTATATACATATTATCTTTGGGTATAATAATCTTTAAACTAAAGAACCCAAAGTAACCAGGACTACGTGTTTTCATACTTAAATCCCTGAAGAGAGGTGTGAAAGATCCCCAATATAATTGTGGCCCCTCTAAAAATATTTAAAAATCAATTTTTATTTGAAAAAATAAACAATAACCAAACCATTTAACCTTGCAATAAGCTTAATCCAAGTATTCTATGGATTTTGGCTGCATTTATTAAATAATATATTTATTATTTACTCTATCACCTCTGGTAGCTAAAGGATAGCAAGGGTCTTGGCATCCAGGAGGCTGAAAATAACCATCTTCATTGGATACCTTTAGTCTCTTGATTCTTTTCCCAGGATTGTATTCAGAAGAAGCAAAACACTAATTCCCAATGGTTCCAGACCTCTAATAAACATTTGAATGAAAGAATTAATGAAAAATAATATCCAAAAAATTAGCCAAAAATAAAAGAAAACAAAATCTCACCATCTTTATAAAATCCACATCTGGCAAATCTTCATCTGCTGAATATTTCCCTTCATCAAAATCTGGCACCTCTTCACCTTCTGAATATTCCTCTTCAGTCAGAAATTCACTCTATGTTAAAAAAATGACAAGGACTGATTAAAAAAAAAAACAACCCATTGCAGAATAAATAAGTATAGTTATAAAATCACCTCTTTCTCTGATTCCTCCTTCTTTTTTCACTTCCCCTTCCCTTGGATGGCCTTGTACCTTCTTGAAACCTGAACATATAAGAAAAAAATATTGATGAAATTTGATATATTTTCTTTCCAGAAAAATGGTGACTGACCTTGGAATTTGCTATGAATTTCTTCTTTGGCCTTCCTCTCCTCTTGGGTTCTTATAAATATTCAAAACCAGATGGATCTCTTTTGGTTGTGGACTGAGAGATCATCTTGAGCTTATTGGCTACTCCTTTTGTTCTTCCTCTTTCTTTGGATCTTTGAGTGGAATTTGGCTCTTCAATCAGGGTAAGCTTATATCTGCCACTGTACAGCTTCATGCTTTCACCCAGATAATATGGCTGTTCTCCAGCTGGCAACTTGCTGAATTCTTCAAGAATTTTAGTGAAATATAGGTTTTAATTACTGTCTTTGGTTTGAACTTCAAGTTTTTCTGAATCTTCAGTTGATTCAGGGTTCACAGTTAATTGGAGAAAGGAGAATCAAAATAAATCAGGAAATTATTCATTTGAGCTTGAATCCCCCCCCAAAAAAAAGAGAAAAAATTACTGAGATTGGAGCTTTTAAATGCCATTGAGGATGAAAATAATCAAGTTGAAAGATTTTACCCTTTATGATGGCCAATTTGAATTTGTGAACACATGGTGTATGAATGTAAGAAGAGTAATCACAGTTGTTGCAATTGGTGTAAGAATCAGGAACTTGATGAAATGAATGAATGATTTTGAGGGCAAAGTGGCTGATCCTTCCAGAAAGATGATCCACACAGTGAGGGAAACCAATGAGATTATTGAATTGTTGTTGAGAGGATTTGATGGCTCCCTCATGGTTTTGGATGGTGATGGAACCATAAATTTTTTGAACTAAAGTATAGAAAGAGCCAATAGAAGAATTCATGAATCTTTCAATGTATGAGTGAGAACCTTCTATTCTTTATTTACTTGTGTTCCAAAGTTAAAGTATTTTTTTTCCAAATAGGAGAAAAATTTGATTTTTAGAGGAATTCAATTTTCAACAAGGCAGTCAGCAGTGGGAGCATTACAGACCAGAGAAATTTTTGTGAAGTTTTTGTGATAGCTTGATTCAGACTTTGAATAGGCCAACTGATGCCATTGTTTCTGGAATAGCTTCCATTCATCTCCAGATTTAAAGTGCTTCCTGCAATGAGTTTGAATATTCTTGAAAATCTGCCAGAGACAGAGAAGAGGATGAGAGCAATGGAGAACTGATTCAATTGAACCAATAATTGCTTGTTCCTTGTCTGTCACAATCACACTAGGTTTTTTACCTTCAAAGATTTCCTGAATTTGATTCAGTGCCCAATCATAGTTCTGTTTTTTCTCTTGAGAGAAAAAACTGAAGGCAACTGAGAAGCTTCTAGCATAATTGTTTACCCCAAGAATATGAAGAAGGGGCATTCCAAATTTGTTGGTTTGATATGTACAGTCCATCATAATGAGAGTAGGGAAATGTTTGAGAAGTTTCATGGAATCAGGTTTTTAAATGAATAATGAAGTAATGTGACCATCCACATTATTCATTTTGTAGTAAAAAGAAGAATTCCAAAGTTCCAGTATGAGTGCTTCCACAGGATTTTTTCCATCAAGAGAATTTTTTAGTATTTGGGATGTTTTGTTGTAAATTGTAGGGAGATTTGTATGGATAGGTGATGATGACTTTTGTATAAGAGAGTTGAGAATTTTTAAAGGGGTAACTCCAGCTTTGGATCAATTTTCAACCAACTCCTTTTGCTCCCCTTGGATTCTTCTGCGGATAGGATGAGTGGAAGGATTGATGGAAGGTGGATGGTTGTGCTCTGGAAATATAACCTTCACCACCCAAAAACCCAATCTTTTTGAAAAATTCCCTGATAAACCAAAAGAAAAATTGGTCTTTCTTGATTTTTTTTAATTTGGTGGTATCTTTGCTGGGTTTATATTCCCCAGATTTATCAGATTGATAATTGTAGGCCTGATTCTTGCAATTTGATACTCTAGTAGATATGGAATATTCATGGGACTTTGCCCATGATTGGATATCCTCAACCAGCTCCTCCTTTTGATTATATGATAGCTCAATGGGAGGGGCCAGAGGGGTGGAATCAAGAGTTTGATTATATGAAGAAAGGAACAAGAGGAGTTGAAGAAATATTTTTATTAGATGAGATAATGGAGGATGGGCCTGGTGAAACAGTTGAAACATTTCTGAAAATAGGGTGGATGTTTTCTTGAGCCATTAGAAAAAGGGATGTTCTTGTTTGGAATTATCTGGAGTTTTCAGCTGTTTTGATTAGTGGTTGGTGGTGTGGTGTGGTTTGGTGTGGTGTGGTGTGTTGTGGTGTGGTGTGGTGTGGTGTGTTGTGGTGTGGTGTGGTGTGGTGTGGTGTGGTTTGGTGTGGTGTGGTGTGGTTTGGTGTGGTGTGGTGTGTTGTGGTGTGGTGTGGTGTGGTGTGGTGTGGTTTGGTGTGGTGTGGTGTGGTGTGGTGTGGTATGGTATGGTGTGGTGTGGTGTTGTGTGGTGTGGTGTGGTGTGGTGTGGTGTGGTGTGGTGTGGTGTGGTGTGGTGTGGTGTGGTGTGGTGTGGTGTGGTGTGGTGTGGTGTGGTGTGGTGTGGTGTGGTGTGTGTGTGGTGTGGTGTGGTGTGGTGTGGTGTGGTGTGGTGTGGTGTGGTGTGGTGTGGTGTGGTGTGGTGTGGTGTGGTGTGGTGTGGTGTGGTGTGGTGTGGTGTGGTGTGGTGGGGTGGGGTGTGGTGTGGTGGGGTAGTGGGGGGGGGTGATGGGAGGGTAGAACAGGTCAAGGGGGTGGGTTATAAGATAATTTGATTGCTCCTAGATGGGTTGTGGTTCAAGGAAAAGATTTTAATTCATATTGAATGTATGCATGTGAAAGGCTCAAAGAAGAGTGAATTTTTCAAATTGTTTGGTTTTTTATGGGATTTTTCAATATCAAAAATCACATCCAAAAATTCTGAAAAAAATGTTAAAAATATCTTTCATAGTTCTTTTACAATTCTAAAATCTTGAAACACCAATATAAATTAGTCAAAATGGCAAACATAATGATCCAAAATTCAAATGAGAAAATTGAATTTTTTGAATTTTTTGCTTTTTTAAAGAAATTCTTTGAGGTAAAATAATACATTGAAAAGATCTGGAAAAAATATTTGAATGCTTGTTAACTGTTGGTTTGAATTTTTGATAGCTTGAATCACCCAAAAAAATGAAATAAAAAGGAAAATAAAAGGATCCAAATCCCCAAAGAGAAATTTGATCTTTTTGATTTTTTGTGTTTTTGAAGGAATTTTTTAAGGTGAAAGGATACATCCAAAAAAAATGAAAAAAATATTTTAAAACTCTTTTGATTTTGTTCAAAATTTCTGGAAGATGAAATAACCAAAAAAAACTAAAATAGCCAAAATAAGAATCCAAAAACCATGCAGAAATTTATTTTTACAGAATTTTTTCATTTTTTGATTGTATTTTTGAATGGGTTCTAATGCCTCAAAAAATACCAAATATTTTTTTTAGAGTGTTAAAAACCACTGCCACAGAGCTGCGGAGTCAGAATTCAGAAAATGAATTCTTGAAACATGCATGAAATAAAGTTTTTTTGCATGAAATATTGAAGGGGTGCAACTGTGCAACAACATCAAATTGCTGAAATAAAGGGTTGGATGCGTGAGAAAAACAATGCCCTAAATATAAATAATAAATAATAAATTTTTAATTTATTATCTACCATCTATCATCTATTATCTATTATTTATTATTTATGAATTATTAACCATTTGTTATTGATTATTATTTTCTAATAAATATTTTTCATTAATTATATATTATAAAGTATCCATTATTCATTATTCATTATTTTTTCTTTATCATATATTAAGAGTTATGTATTATTGCTTAGGGTAATGATAAATTCACAACTCAAATGATTTGTGTACATGACTCATTTGAGCCAGGTGGCACACTACACGACTGCAATCAAGCCATGTAGCCTCCACAAAACTCAAGTGTAGTTGTGCGGCCCCCACACAACGGCCCGGTGTTGTGTGGCACTGCACCCAACTACATTCAAGTTGTGTGGGGCTGTACACAACTTGAATGCAGTTGTGTTCTCTGCCACACCACTACAAGTGTTGTGGGCCAAAAATAAAAAAATAAAAAAATAAAATAAAATAAATAAAAATACAAAAAAAAAAAAAAAAAAAAAAAGAAATCAACCAAAAGATCAAAAAATTTTCATTTTTTGGCTCAAAAAACCAGAAAAGTAAAATATAAAATATAAGTAAACAAAAAAATTTAAAATAAAGAAATAAAAAATAAAACCAAAAAAAAAAAAAAACAAAAAAAACTGAAGACAACCAAAATACCAAAAATTAAATTAACAATGAAACAGTATGTGGAGCAGCCCTAAAGTATAAGTGCCGAAATATACAAGTTCAACTTGACTAGCCCTAAAGTAAAAGTTCCAAAAAATACAAGTTCAACTTGGAAAGCCCTAAAGTAAAAACACCAAAAAAAAAGACAAGTAAATTGACAAGCCCTAAAGTAAAAACACCAAAAAAAAATCAAGTTCAACTTGTGTTAAGCTGATCCCATCACAAGAGGTAAAAATACTTCTTATTATGGGATCAGCCCAACACAAGTTGAACTGACTTACCAATAAAATCTCATTCAAAACACTCATCATAATGATATTAACTCAAAACACCCAACATAATGATGGTAAAGATGTGATAACCATTTATATTAATAGAATTACAAGATCAGCATGTTAGTCCAAACCCAAATGATTAAATTAAAGTGATTTCTATACATTAAAATACAACTCAAGTTGATCTTTGAGGTGATCAACCCAACAAGAGGCTTTTTTAGAAATCATGGAACATGGTTTGGAAACTATGGGTGGGATTCAAATCACATCTCCCTTAAGTACAAGCTGGAACCAACAGTTATCATTAACAAATGAAATGAATGTTGGGTCTGATGCTTCTTTTACCCCCATTTTCATAGGAGTTCAAGTACAGAATGAATCCAATGAAATGAAACGTATTGGTCTTCCATAAGTATCTGCTATTATTTTACCCATATCTAACTTTGAAAGCCATTTTGAAGATGGAATCTTTTCATTGATGTAATCAACATCAATTCTTTTTTCTAAATTTTCAATTTCTTTACTGCCACCAAGGATCTTAGAATAGCACTTCTTATTGTTCCTCAATTTTTAAAGCATTTCTTTTGGTACTTGAAACCATCCATGCTCATCATACACAAGTGATTTAGCAATGACTCTAAATCCACAATTCTAATCACCAATTGGATCCAAAAACTCCCCAATAACTTATGTAAGTTCTAAGGGATTTTATTGAGGTAATTCACTTCCTAAAATCAAAAAAGAGTTAGCCAAAATTCTAATATCAGTAAAGGAAACAACACTCATCAAAGATGAGCTTCTGTTTGACTCCTCCATTGTTTCTTCTTCATCCTTTGAAAATGAATCTGATTGCAATGGAAGGACCCTAATGAACTTTCAGTATCTTCCACTGAACTATGAAAGTCAGATGACAAGCCTTCCTTGCACTACAGAAATTATTTTCCCATCAGTTCATTAAACCAAACAAATGAAAATTTCTCAAAATAAAATACTTACAGTCTTTTGTCTTTTATTATTTGGTGCCCTTCTAATTTTCTTTTACTGCTTAAGTTGCTTCTCAGCATGCTCAAATTGAGAAGGATCTATCCGTGTATCTGTAAATTTTGGCTGGACTCTGCTTTATTGCAAGACTTTAGGTTCAATTCTTGGCTTTGATCAATGTTTTGCAGTCTTCTGAATAAAGTAATTCAAAATCCGCCAATGATCTTGTTCAGGATATCCCAAGATCATTGCATTGAGCTTCTCATGTAACTGATAATTGTTGAGAATTTCATCAAAATAAAACTTTCAAAATTCAAAAGAATCAAATATTAGTAAAGTAGGAATCATCATTCAAAAAGCATTTAAAAAAAAGCATTAATCCCATTAAACCAACTTACAGGACTAGAACTTCAAGGTTAATAACCCAACCTTCACTGAGGATGAACATCCTCATGCACAATGGATCCTCTTGATGCTAGTAGGTCACATATCTGGTGGGAACAGGGAAAACCCATAGTCTTGTAGTATGACTTGGTGCACACTTCCCCATCATGGTTCTGCTTTAACCTCTGCAATTTTTCCAAAAAAAATATAATTTCCTCTAAATAAAACTTGTATCCCAATGGTAACAGTTCAGTGGGAAGGACTATTCCTATCTTTATTCAAGAGTTGTAAAGGGCAGCCTGAACCAATTTTATTTGATTGGAAAATGTTCCCTATAGGTTCCTCCAAACATCCAAAATGTTTCCCAAAGAATTTGCAAGGAATTATTTGAGAGTAGCATGTGCCCCTTCAACCCAAGATGTGTTTTTATTTCCAAAGTCAGGGTTTTTGCAATTCCAAGCTGTTACAAAAATCTCTTTGATACAGAAGATGTTATTATCCATATACTCAAGCGCATCCTCAAGTTCTGCCAAGAAACACTTTATACAAGTCATAATGTAAGCAACCCAAAACTAGGAATATTAACAGTAGAGGCAGCAATTTGGCACTTACTCAAATTTTGGCATCATTGACCTCGGCCTCCTCCTAGGTTTTTGAGGCCCCATACTTAGCCCACAGAGACATAGAGCTTTTCCACCCTTCAAGATCATTATTAAGGAAAACTTTACAGTTTGCTTGTATTTTTTTAGACAATTTCCACTGAAAACACTGTCTTGTTGCCACAGGGAAACTATTTTCTATATCACCTATCAGAGATTTTTCAGGGTCTGTCACAAAGACTTTGGGTAGTCTCTCAGGATCATAAGCAAGCTCCTTTAGTGCATTTACAAACCAAATGTAGAACTCAAATGTTTCTTTTGTTATAAAAAAAAGAGCTTTTGTAAAATTTCTTGTTCCTACAACATTCAATAGGGGGATGTTCTACTTATTGGTTTTATAAGTACAATCCAACATAGCAATATGATGGAATTTTTTGCAAAGCTTTAATGACTTGGGGTGGGCCAAGAATAGGGCCTCCAAGTGACCCTCTCCACTGAGTTTTGCTTGATGAACCCAACCTGAATTACCAATTTGTTCAAAGAGGACCTCCATAAAACGTTTTCCTTAAATTATGCAAGTGCTACCTTACACTTATTGTTATAAATTATTTGGTCATCACTATATTTGCCACCATCAATTTTGCTCAATTTTTCTTTCAGTTGAAGATTATTGAGCCCATCATTCATGCCTTCTTTTAAATCCACTAAGGCGACCCCTGAGATTCTCCTGAGGTGAGGATGCACTGCGGGGTGTGGAGATGGTTGATGGTTATGTTGATCATGCCTGTAGGAGACTTGCCATAAGGGGTCTGCCTTTGTGTTGTTGAGTTTTGGACCTCATCTCCATGTCTGCTCACCACCCTCTTTCAGCGCTCTTATGCTTGATTATTCATATTGCTTGTTTGAGGAACTTATAGTCTGTCTCAACCTCTTATCAGTATTATTTTTGTATGTTTGTGACACCCTTAGCTATACCGACCACCTATGTATGTCCTGATCCTTGTAGATATCCAGGCCTCATAATTATTATTTATGTCTGGTACTTGTAGTCTACTGGCCACCTTCTCTTAAACATTTCACAGTATCTCAATACTCAAATTTCACCATCCTTAGCCCATGTGATTCTCTTACTAAACCTCCTGTCTCAACCATTTAACAACTCTCCTTTTTTATTGAATATTCCTAATTTTCAAAGGTCCCAAATTGTGGTTCCTTATTTTTCCATAAATAATCCTTCTTTCTGATCCACTGAATGAAAAGCCATCAGATTTCACCTTCCTCATCCAGGCCCACTTCCTGAAGCCCTCCTGAATCTGGTACCTTCTGGAACCCCTTGAGTCAGACTGTAGCCTTCTCCAGCATAATCCTTCCCTCTCATTTCTCTCCTTTCCATCCCGCAGAGCTTGTATTATAACAGGTTATGATCCCAGCACTGCCATAATTCCTCAATCACTCCCTCTGCTGTACCTTTTCAGAACCCCATGGAATCTGAAAAATCCAAAATTCCTTTCCTCAATTGGTGATGCTATCATCACTACTGGCCAGTCTTCTGCAACTGTTACCCATGAGCTTTTCCTTGAAATGTTGGACAAAAAAGAAAAAATTGCCAGAGAATCTATCTTCTTGACAACTTCCGTCTTCCTTGTTGTTCAATGCAACAATGGCACCCACAATCCTTGAGCCACCCACTCAAAAGATCAATGCTTTGCAGAGAATCCTCAGCTACTTGATCAATACCATGAAAATCTCAAAAGAAGAAGGATCATGAAGGTCCCCAGAATGCTGTACAAAATAATTCCAGCCTTTGCATTGAACAGCCCTTCAATAAAGCCAAAAACCTGCCCCAATTTCATGCTGGTATGCTCCTCCCATCTCAAAATCACACCCCTGAAAAAGATGACAGTCAAAGAATTGGTCACCCTCTCTGATTCTTTACCATCATCCCCACTCAGTCTATCCTACACTCTCTTTTTATTCTTACACTTTTTTACTTCTTGTCTCCTTGTTACCTTCATTGGCCATCATCCCCCTCATTTGCAACATTTTTTGCTCTTTCTCTCTCTCTCCATCTTCCATTCTCAATTTACTCCCTTGCTTTTTGCTCTTTGCTTGCACACCCATGTTGTCCTTCTCATCTTGGCCATCATCTTGTTTGCTTCTCAACTATCCCTTACTTGCACCTTCTACGTTTTCTTGCTTGCAGCCTCAATTGCTTTTTGCCTGTTCCCTGCCTGCCAAATTCAATTGCAACATTGATTGCTGCTTGTCTTCATCTTCACTCTCTCCCAACATTGCTTGCCCTTTGCAACTTCAATTGCTTCTCCGCCCATCTTTGCTGCTCTTCCCATTTTTTCTCTCTTCCAACTTTGCTCCCGCTTTGTGGCTTTGATTGCTTCCCATCTACCAACATCAATTGCGCCTGTTCCTGTAACTTTGCTTGCTACTCATCCTCAACCTTGCTTGCAACATTGCTTGCTAATTATCTACCAACATTAATTACGCCCTTCCTGCGGCTTCACTTGCTACTCATCAACTGAAATTGATTGCGCCCTTCCTGCGGCTTCAATCACTACTCCTCCTCAAAATCCACTCAAGACATGTTTGCAATCTCTTCTCTGCAACTACCAAACTTTCCCATCCTGTCTTCCATGCCCCAGTTGTTTTGCGCAGGGGTGTGTTGAGTTTTGGACCTCATCTCCATGTCCGCTCATCACCCTCTTTCAGTGCTCTTATACTTGATTATTCATCTTGCATATTTGAGGCACTTATATTCTGTCTCAACCTCTTATCAGTATTATTATTTTATGTTTGTGACACCCTTAGCTGTTTCAACCACCTATGTATGTCCTGATCCTTGTAGATATCCAGGCCTGATCATTATTATTTATGTCTGGTACTTGTAGTCTACTGGCCACCTTCTCTTACACATTTCACAGGATCTTGATACTCAAATTTCACCATCCTTAGCCCATGTGATTCTCTTACTAAAAATCCTGTCTCAACCATTTACCACCTCTCCTGTTTTATTGAATATTCTCACTTGTCAAAGGTCCCAACTTGTGGTTCCTTATTTTTCCATAAATACTCCTTCTTTCTGATCCACTGGATGAAAAGCCATCATATTTCACCTTCCTCATCTGGGCCCACTTTGAAAAGCCCTCCTGAATATGGTCCCTTCTGTAACCCCTTGAGTCAGACTGTAGCCTTCTCCGGCATAATCCTTCCCTATCATTTCTCTCCTTTCCATCTCATTGAGCTTCTATTCTAACATGTGTTACTTGCATGGATTAAAAACTTGCAACCAGCCCTCTTTGTGTTAGTTTGCCTTGAATTTTTGGTGAGCAATTGCCCAGAGTAGGAACCATTTCTATCACAGGCTAAATTCACATATTTATCAGGCTTTGAGTTGAAAACATTCAAAGCATAACCATGCTTCATTTCCCATGTTTGAAAATAGTTCTGTGACTCTTCCCTAGTAGGAAAAGCTCTTGAAGGAGGTGGGTCAAGTGGATCTGTCATGGCTACATAGTCATATTTCAGTTTCAATCAAATTACATGAGGCAAAAACCAGATTAACATAAAATGTTACTCAACACCTGAAGTCAAGTTAATTTGTGAAACATTTTTTTCCTCAATTGTAACCCTAGATGAGGATGCAATTGGGGCTTCCAATTTTTCATTACCCAAATCCTTTTTTTCTGCAGCTTTGTTAATGGCACTATCAATGTAGTCCTTCAATGCAGCCAAATCACCAAAAGGATGGCTTGCCACTGTTCCCATAATGCAAAAAAATGCAATGGTACTTCAGCATTCAATCCAACTTTCAATTGAAAAACTAAAAAATTTGCTCATTTTCAAGTTGAGAAAGATCAATTTTTGCAGGATTTTATGTTTGCAGTTTCACTTTAGTTTCAATGAGTTTTTTTTAAGTTTCACTTTATTTAACTTTATATTTACTTTAGTTTCACTTTGGGATTGCTAGGTGTGGTCCAATAGTCCCACATTGTAGTGTTGATCCCAAATTTGGTTTGATGGAACCTAAATGTGGTCCAGGGGTCCCAAAAATTCTGGCAGAACCCCTGGGGGGTTGTATACCCCCAAAAATGTGTCAAAATGGCTGTGTACAGGGGTACACAACCCAAAATTTCCATTTACGGGGGGTATACAACCCCCTGGGGGTTGCATGTGTTTGAAACAACACAGCAGCTTGTTGACGTGTGTATGGGTCCCCATGCATCCATTGGGCCGTGTAGGGCAGTACACAACTCCCACACAACTGGGAGTTGTGAATTTATCATCACCCTATTGCCCATGTATTATTTATCATCTATTATTTATGATTTACCATTTATTTTATTTAATATTTTTGATAAATTACTCATATTTATTATTTAATATCTATTTATTGTTCTTGGAATCTTTGAATGGATTTTTAAAGACCTGAAAATACTTAAAAAAAATGAAACAATTTTCCTGGGGGTTTTAGACACTGCAGCTAGATGGCTGAAGTTTCAGATTTGGAAAATTTGAATTTCTTGAAAACCCCATGGATTTGAGGAACTAACCATGTAGTTTTTCCATTGCACAAACATAGTTTACTCACAATTTAAGGGTTGGGGATGGAAGAAACTAATGCTCCACAATGATTGTTTTTTATTTTTTTTATTTTTTATTTTTATTTTTATTTTTTTCTTTCTATTCTTTTTTTTTATTTGAAAGAGCTCAAATGAATAAATCTGAATAAAGCTTATTACTTTTATTTATTTATTTGAAATTCTTTTTGATTGTTTCTTTTTTTTCCAAAGTATTTTCACTTCAGGGTGCATCAGGTAAACATTTTACATTTAAATTTATGCTATTGATTACCATTCAAATGATGATATCACCATTTTCTTCTTTGTTTCATTTTCATTAGAAACTTGCCACTTGAATTTACTGCTAAATTCAATTCATTTGAAAAGTAATGATTGTTACCAATTCAAAGATATCAAAGCAACTTTTTTTAGCATGATTAGCAATGTCTCTGAAACCAGAATTATTTCAAGATATGTTGAGATTTACATACACAATCAACACAGCAGAAAATTCAAATTTTCAATCCTAAAACTTGTCTAGTGCTGTTCATTCAGACATTTTTTTGACTTTCTGGATTTCTCCCTTTGGTCTTGTCATGATTTTGATTTTTTGAATTTAGACCAATCAATAGAGTATACATTTCAATTTTATTAAAATAGAAGAAGATATTGCGTCAAATTTCTTCAATGGTCTAACTTGTTTTTCTACTTTGAATTTTTCATCAAGACTTGTGTGGGATGCTTAACACCTCTCAGATGCTTTCACCCTGTATTGGATTTTTTTGATCTACTCAGGAAGCCATTTCAGTTGATAATTTCATCAATGGACTTTGGTAAAGTTTTATTATATTTTCAAACTTCAAAATGAGGTTGCTAAGTTCTCTCAACATGATTTCTTCAAATTTTGAAAACCTCTTCAGTCAAACCTCACCCAACACCATCTTTCACCTTTTTTTGTTACATTTGATATTCCATTTTGGATTCAGTTATTTATCTAGATTATCTTTTCTAGTCATGAGAATTGGAGCTGTTACTGCACCGCAAATACCAGCCTACCTTTCTAACTGACTGGTAAACCACCTCCAACAAACTAAGTGTCTCTAGGAGCAAATGTAGATAGGATTTAATTATATTTCTTGCCCTCAGAAGTTGATGGAAGGCACTGACTGAGTTTAGATCAACCACTCCTGGTGGACAAAGTAGCATAGAACCTGAATGGTTTACTTCGACCATCAAAACAGCACACTAAAGAAGTGATTCAAAGCCCTTGTGATCCTTTGATATGACCCAACAGGCTTCAGCCTTTTCCTCTACATTCCAAAAAAAAAGAAAAAAAGAAAAGAAAAACCCGAAGTAAATGCAGCTTGGTCAATTAGACTCCTTGTATGGGGCCATTTGTATGAAGAGTTGAGCTTTTCTTTAGAAGAAAATTACTATTCACATCAGTATCATGCTGAAAAATAGCTTTGGATCGAAAAACTCAACCCAACAAGTGTGCCGGAATCTGTTTCTCGAGACCAGCCAAATCAGAAAGGAACACATTTCCAAGAGGGGTTATTTGCCTTGGTGCTAGTAGACCAGGAACATTAGCCGGTTCCCTCGAAGGGAAAAAACTTTCTGGCCGGTTAAGACTAAGGCATTCATTTATTCAACCTCTATACATAAGCACCCATTTTATCGACCACTGAACTCAGTACATAAAGCCCATCTCAAACCTCCCAAGGGGCCTTGATTCAAATCGAGTATTGAACTCGACTCCGTAATTACCTGTTTTTTTTTTCTGCCTCCGTTATTCGTGGCCTTTTGACGCGGTTAACGACCCGTTGTTTTGGATTTTTTGTGAGCCACTTCATTCCAAGATAACAGTGGTTTTGTGGTTGACAAAAAAGTCAGAAAAGACAACGAAATCGCAGGAGTCCGATCGGCTCATCTAGCGACATTCTTCTAGAGTCCGTATCTTATCTCGCAAGCTGAGTAAATAAGATTTTACATCCTAGAGATATGCACATGTTTCTGGCATGGACGTGATAAATTAAGCAGGATTACGTTTCTGCTTTAGAACAGCACAAGGTGAATTGAGCCCTAGCGCCCCAAAAATGAGGGATGTATGAAGCAACAGGATGTCTTCATCAGTGCCAACAGGCAGGTAACGTACTCCAAGCGAAAATAACTCCTCTCAGCCGTTATCAAAGCTCAGCCTTGAAAAGCAACGTCAAACTTTTTAGCCTCCGCCATCCCGCCTGCAGCAAAGCCGGTGCCTTCCCTTTCGATTTCAATCACTTTTTTAGCGACTTGATCACATTTAGGACATCGATCGTCTGACTCTATGTTGCTTTTGTTCGGTTTGACCAGTGTATTAACACAGACTAAACAAACTACATGCCCACATGGCTTCAGAACTATTAATTTTTCAAACAAAAAAATTGAAATCCAAAAAGTAATCAGATATTGAAGAGTTAAATCTCGAGCGCCACTTTATTGTCTGATGGAAAGCCTAAAAAGGGCACAAGAGATAATATGTCGATTTTTCACTCACCTGCAAGCTTGGTGTTTTTATTCAGAGCTTTTCGGCAGCCAGCACAACATTTCAACAGATTCTTCTTGGAAGACAGGGAAGAAGTGCCAAGTTCTGATTCGAAATAGACGGTGACGAGATCAGATAGCTTGATGGGATGGGCGCGATTCTCACCCTTACGATTACTAACGTGACATAGAGGTCGAAGTTGGGAGGTAGGAAGGGAGGAGAGACGAGTCGGAGGGGCCGAGGGAGTCAGGGATGGAAGCCAAAAGTTGGGTAGCTTGGCCCTCCTAGATGCCATGGCTTCGCGCTCCAACGTTTCTAGAGCGGCTCGTTCTGCGGCGGTCGCGAGAGCTTCCAGTTCAGGTTCAACGATTGCTTTCGAGGATGAGGAATTCGGATTACTAAGATGATGATGGTTGTCGACACTCGTGCCGAACGTCGTCTTCGTCGAGATCCCGGCTTGAGCTCGCTCGAAATCCTGTAGAACTCGTTCACGAGCAGCTGCAAGCGTTGCTTTTCGCTGAGTCTCCTCTTCCAAGTTCATGCGCTCGAGTAATGCCGTTTGACGTTTGAGATCCTTCTTTTGGCTCAGGATATGCTCTAAAATACATTCCTGATCCAATTTTTCAATTTAAATCAACCTTGATGATCCAACCACTTATCTTAGACTTTAGACATTTGCACATTCATCCAAGACATCAAGTCGATGTCATAACTTTTTTATCAAGAAAAAAAGTGTTGGAACTGACATGGCAAAAAAGATGACCCTCCGAATCTATCCTGGGGTCCCGAACCGAATTCAAGCATAATCGACAAGCGTCAAATCCGACCAAGGAATCTGAGGTAAACCTTTGGGTTTTACTCCCATTTCCAGTCATTAACCTTTCGGCATGAGTGAACACGGAGGAGGCCGTATTGTTTTTTCCATGTCGGGCTAGATTAATATATGATTGGTTAATTTGGGAAGTCGCATCAAATAAAAGAAGCATCATGATCAGGACAACCGGTTCGAGCAGTAAGAAAGTCACGACATACGCTGGAGGGAAGAAAAAGAATTTAGGTAAACCAAACTCAACTCATGCTTTCCCGTAAGAATGCTTCGAGAGCAAATGTGAGCGATGGGATTGAAATTGATTGGAAAGATAGTTCTTAACGAGGTGGTATCGATGTAAGAGCAAGTACATAAATATGATGAATCTTGAAGAGGGTTCTTGGGTGCCAGACGGGGTCACATGGGTCGGACCTAGTGAAGTTTTGTCGAGACGGGAGGAAAAATCCCCCGGGGGGCCGGCCTAGAACAGCACACCCGCGCTCCTACTGGTCTACCGTACGTGGGTCGGACAGATAAGAAACACAGACTTCGCCGCTTTCTTTGTCCGGAAAATGAGGAATGGGATTTTGATTGAGACGAAGAAAAATAAGAAATAAGACCAGATCAACCCATCTCACCATCACCCTCACAGTTCTGACCGTGGGCAAGAAAGAAAATGAGAAAAGAACCAGTGCACCTCACCCATTTTTTTCTAATGCCTTCAAACACTCTGTACTACATTTTTGTTTGATCTAGTTATTTAAAATAGAACTTGAACAATCCTGCAATTTTTTAAATTTTATTTCCTTTTAAAATTCCTGAATTATTATGTTTTCTCTTGATGGACCGGCCACCCTGTTTTGGTAAATTCAACCTTACTTCAATTGGGAGCTTCAAAAATTTGGACGCTGGTAAAACCTGTTATCCCAAGATAGATACTTGAATTTCATCATTTGAATACTTCAATTGTGATTTTCTGAAGAATTAAAGAAAGTTTTTATTGAAGCTTTTTATTCTTCAAATAGCTTTCAATTGAGGGAAAATTTTTGATTTTTGAAGATTAAATGATAATAAAAACTGAACATTCAAAAGCTAGCCATATTCAAATGAAGAAGATTTCCAGACCAACCAATAAAAGTTCCTCTATCATTTTGAAAAACTTAATGTAGATAATTTAATGACTAGCTACCTATTTCTTGAGATAAAATTTGAATAAAAATTTAAATCAATGATATTTTGATTTTCATCATTCCAAATATGGCTTATATAAATCCAGGAAACATATTTCAGACATGAAATCCTTTAATTCTGGAAAGGAGACTGCAAGCCTTGAAATAAATTTTTCCACTTTTTTCAGGATAAAAACTAGAACAAAAAATAACAGCATCAATTTATCCAAAAAAGTTGTGAATTTTCCAAAAAGAAATTGTACCTTTTTGGATGAATTAATAAATCTTTGGATGATTTCATGCCTTCAAGTGTGTTTGCCAATCAATGAAGGTGTTAAAAATTTATTTAAATTGAAAAATAAGCCAAATTCTTTTGAAAAAAAGGTTCCAAAGAACTTTGACAATGAAAAGTAATTCCCCCCTTTGAAACTTTTTAAGGGTGGGGAGGGGTTCTGCGAGCTCCCAAATGCCCTGCAGGCTCCCATTTATGAATTAAAAATAAATAAATTCATCTAAATCCCATTTAAACTGCCAATTTCTAAAGTTTTATCAGATTTTATGGCTTTGAAGGCTTCTGAAGCCCTTGAATCTCACAGCTTGAGCTTTAGGGGGAGCTCAGGTCATTCTATCTAGATTTACTCAATGGCCCTTCATTTTTTGACATTATTTATTTTTTTAAGGCATTTTTTTGAATTTTTTGAGGATTTCAATCATTGTGGTAGGGGGAGGGGGGGGTTTAAAGTTGTCTTATTTTTCATTTTTTATTTATTTTATCTTTGAATTATTTATTTGTTTTTATATTTTATTTTTAGATTTAATTTTAATTATTCTATCTGTTTTTTCATTCTTGAGAATTGGGAGATTAGGAATTATTGAAATTATTTGATAAATGGTCTGTGTTAGCATTCCTTTTTTTATTTCAAATCATTTTTGGTTTTGATTATTGAAAGGGGGGAGCCTTTTTTTCTTGTCTTTTATATTTGTTTTTTTGTTTATGTTTCCCAATTTCTTTTACCTTTGAGTGTTACAAAAGTCTTAATTTATTCCAATTATATATATATATATTGAATTATTTGCTTGTTTTTTATTCCTTTTTTCTCATTTTATTCTTCAACTTGTGGTTTGGTTTGCATTTTTATATTGGGCCATATCAGAGTTTGAAAATTGGCCATGAGAAAACTGTCATTTTTCCTAACCAAACCCACCATTATATATGGTAGTATTCTGAAATACATTGAACCCTCAACTTGTGCATATCAAAATGGCAAGTTTCATGGAAATGGAATCTCTCAAAAATCAAATATTCCATTAATGCATCATGATAAATAAACATTCAAAACACTCATCTACCCCCAACATTACATAATCAATAACAAAACTTCTGAATTTGCATCTTCCATCAAAACAAAACTTTTCACTCCATAAATCCATCATAACATATAAATCATCCCTCCACTTCAAACACAGAACCATAGCTCAAAACAATTTTCAATCTCATAATGCCGAAAAAAAACAACTTCAGAAAGCTAGCTCAAAATTAAATAAAGCTGGATGAGCTTTTTTTACTATTAGAATATGATTTGGACTCTTTTTAAAATACAAATTCTTAAAACTGCAATAATTGGTCCCAAGAATAAAGAAATTTCACCATCCTATGTATGAAAGCCAAAAAAATAGTTTCTTCAATAATGAATTTGGGAATACTCAATCCAATACTTCTATCCAAATTAAGGTATCCCTGAGTAGATTGGTAGAGAATAGTAATTGAGCAGAAATTCATTTCATTCAAAATATTTTCTCAATTTTTTATGGAAAAGTCAACTCACATAACCAAAGATTAATCAAAGCATTCCAAGTATTTAAAGACTTATCTTTTTTTTGGAAAAAAAATCAACAATGGAAGGTGATATCTCAGGCCATGGATACAGAAAAATTCCAAGTTTTTTTTTGTCTTGGTTTATAGTACCACCATCCCCTTGATTAAAAATAAGAAACTAAATTGCAGCCAAAATTTCAATTGAAAGAAAATTAAAAAAATGATTTTATTGAATGTTGAATAAGACTATGACAAATTGTTTTTAACTCATAAATTAGATAATCTGTTGCTTTCAAAATTTCTTTCTACAAAAAAAATCATTTCCCTCAATTTAGGTTTTCAAGCATTTATATGTTTTAATTTTGATTTGGTATATTCCACACCCCCAGAGTTACATTAAGAAGCAAAAATGCCTCCTAGAAAAATGAAATTACTCCAGTGGTAAATATGTGAATCTGGAATACCAGAAATTTTCTCCTGATTATAAATATAAAAAATATTTCAAATATATTCTGGACAATGGTGAATTAAAAGTTAAAATTCTATTTCATTCCTGAAAAATAGATGGTCTAGCTTAAGAGAAATGAGGGAAAATCTCCAAAAATAAAAAGAAATGAAGATATTCATCAATCGGATCATTTTTTCTGTTATTATAAAAAATTTATTGTCCAGAATGAAATAAAAATGGAATGAGATATTCAAGTAAATATTTCTTATCCTCCTTAAACCATTCCAGTCTCATTTCAACCTTCATAATGTTCTATGTGAGAGAGGATTTTAAATATCACTCTAGCTTACTGCTATTCAGGATTTTTCATTTTTGAATTGACTGTTATTTAGGATTTTTTTTCTTGGACTTGATCAAAAAAAAACACAATGCAAAATTTCCATCTGGATTTTTTTTGTTCTTTTGTACTTTGATTTTTTCTGTCACCCATACACCTCAACTGAACCAAAAAACCCTCAACCACACAAAATATATCACTTCATTGATCCAATCTACTATTATCCTCAACCTTACAAAACCAACCTACAACATCTGGACTCCCATCATGTCAAGTGCACACTCCAATTTTCTGGTGATTTTTTTCTGATAATCTCCTCCTCACCAATCCCAAACCAATCACATCTTCTTCTGAAACTCAACAAGGACCTCTTGAATACCCTCCACCTCCTTCACCAAGTGCAATTGGTTTCTCTTCCTTCAACCCCTCCCTGCTATTGCAAATAAATTTTTTGATTTCAAAATCATTTTTGAATCAATTGGCCAATGAGTTCCAAACTGATTGGCAAATTTATTTGAGAAATTTCAAATCGAGTTGAAATTCAAAAATAATTTCAGAATTTATTAAAATATTGATTTCAAATTGATTGGAAAATTCATGGGAAATTGATGAAAAATTGATTGGAATATTGATAGAAAATTGATGAAAATTCAATTGGAAATTGTTATAAATTAAATTGGCAGTTTGCTTTTTGAAATATTTTGCAAATCAATTGGAGATGGTTTGAATATTCTTTGAAAATAAATTGTAAAATGGTTTGAAAATTGTTTTCAAATAAGCTGGCAAATCTTTTGAAATTGTTTTCCAAATCTATTCGCAGTTTCTTTCCTAAGCATTTGCAAATCAATTGGAAAATGATTTGAAATTTTTTGAAAAATCAATTGTAAAAAGGTTTGAAATTTGTTTTCAAACAAATTAGAAAATTTTTTTCCAAGAAAATATCAAATCAATTTCAACTCAAAGGGGAAAATAATTGCAAATAACTCAGCACAATTATGAAAAATTTATTGGAAAATTAATTTTCAGTTAGCTTACCCCCCCCACTTTGGAGCTCATGTCACTGAAATGATTTTTTTTTCTGATTTATTTTATTTTATAGGACACCATTTCATTTGCACAATATTTTTTTCTTGAAAATAATCTGCAAATATTTCTTGGTTTTTTCAAAATATAATGATTTTGAATTTTTTAGATTTATTTGAAAACTTTCTCCTGTTGAAATTTTGCTTAAAATTCAATTTAATTTTTCATTTTTTTAATTAATAATCCCCCCTTGTTTTAAATTTTTTATCTTGGGATAGTTTGTTTGGTGAAAATTTTCTGATCAGTTTTCTCAGAATTGTTCATTATTAATTTTCTTTCAAACAAAAAACAGATAAAATAAAATAATTTTTATGGGAAATTGCATGATTGATAGTAATTGATTATGAAATATATTAAGAACAACTGGAAGATTATGGAAAGGAAAAGGAAGAGGGGAACAAATATACATTTTTCATTCTCCCTGGAAGTGGTTGCATGAGGATTTTTTGAGAATGAGAAACTAATGTGCTCCCTCAAAAAATTTTCTACAGTAAAATTTTACCCACCCATGACTAATGAGGGTGTATCAAAGTTAGCAAATCCGCCATTAGAAACCTGCCTTTTTTCACAAAATCCATCATTTTTAATGGCGGGTTTCCAAAATAAACTTACCCCTTAACTGGTGTATTTCAAAATGGCAGATTTCATGGAAATGGCATATTTCAAACATCAAATCCGTCATTTATGCATCATCATAAATCCACCATCCATGGAATGAATAACACCCATCCACACCTCCACATCATCCATATCAAAACCAAAGACTTATACCAGCACCCCATAAATCTCCTGATCACTTCAAATCACAAACTCTCCACTTCTCAGCTTGTCAAAACTGACCTCCAGGAAGCTAGTGGAAAATGGAATCAAGCTGACTGAACTTTTATTAATATTTTACTCCAATTCACACTCCAATTCAGACACTGATTTTGAATCCGACTGGTTATCCTTCAATTCTCAATTGGAAAACCACTACTTAATCCCCTGAAAATATTAATTTCACCATCCTATGTAAAAATGGCAAAAGTTCTGCCTCCTCTCTGACTTAAGCTTCCATAAAATCTTTTGAAATTCTTTAGAATCATTCATGAGACTTTTGGAGATGATTGATAACCATCCTTTCTTCTAGAATGAATCTTGGAATCCCCAACAAAATACTGCTATCCAACTTGCTGTTCATCTTTGTTGGTTTGGATCCAATGGTAATGGTACTGCTGTTAATTGATTGGAAAATATTTTCTCTATTGGATATGGAACAGTCAACTTATGCACCAAAGGTGTTATCAATTTGGTCCTAGGATTTTGTCACTCACTTCTATGCTGGCCAACAAAGGAAGAGTGCATGAAGATCTCACAGGTCATGGGGACTGAAGGTTTTCAAGGTTATACTAGATTTGTTGATGGAACCACCATCCCTTTGAGTCAAAAAAATAAGCTTGATGTAAACCACTACTTTGATTGGAATAAAAGGCAATCCAATATCTTAAAAGCAATTTTTTTAAACACAAAACTGACCAACCATGCCTCCTTTGTTCATACTGATACTCCATTGCTGTTCAATGGTTTGCAAAAATAAAAAAAAGTTCATTGCCCTCCATGCTTGCCTTCCAGGTTCCTGTCATTAATCTCATTTCTTCAGCCAAATTCAGATTTCTCAGCAACCTCAGAGCTACTTTCATGAAGGCCAATACCTTCTGGCTGACTTTGCTTATGTCATTGGTAAATATGTGGTTCCAGAATACTGCAATGTTTTTTCCAATGATTGAGCTAAAACTGATTTCAAATATCATCTTGCCCAATCAAAATTTTGGATTTAGCATGCCATAGTAGTCCCAAAAGGACAATGGGCCAGCTTAAGAGAAATGTGAAGATAGCTCCAAAATCCCAAAGAAATGAAGATACTCATCAACTGGATTTTCTGCTGCATTATTCTCCATAGCCTATTGGCCTACATCACAGATGAATGGGATGAAATCTTTGATAATGACATCCCTGATCCTCCTCAAATCATTCCAGTATTATCTCATAGATCCTCTTTTGCCATAAGAGAGCAAATTCTACCTCTCACCCTTGCTCAGTTTGAATCATGATGGTCTGATTTCAGACTTGGTGAATAGACAAAAAAAAAAGTATCTATCTTTTTTTCATCCCACACTGACTGACTTGATCTTTTCAGTCACCCACAAGTGGACCCCAGTCACCCCCACCACCATGCTCCTTATCCTCCTCTCCCAATCACCTTTGTCTTCCTCCTCCCCCCAAAAAACCACCTACCCTCAATCTCCATCTCCATCTCCAGCTCAGTCTCCTTGTCTCAACTACCTTTTTTATTGATTGCTAACACCCCCCTTTCATCTCCCATCTATGTATCCATCCCACCCAGGTACAACTTCCCCCCTCCCTCTCAATCCACCCCCCCCCTTGACTACTCACTTTGTTCTCCAGGCCCCTCCTTGCTTGGCTCCTAACCAACCCCATCAAATCCTCCCTCCTTGGCTGACTTAAACTCCCCCTTTGGCTCCTCCCTCCTTGGCCCACCGGACCCCCCTCCATCCAAGGCCAATAAACCCCCCCATTTTTTGCAAAGAAAACCCCCCCCATTGTTTTCCAACCCCCCGAAAAAAAAATCATTGGCCAACCAACCAGCCACCCCCCTCCTTGGTTGACCAATGACACCCCCCTTCCACAACCAAAAAATGACCCTCCCCTTCCTTGGCCAACTGACCAACCAGCTGCCCCCCCTCCTTGGCCAACCAAGCAGCCCCTCCCCCTCCTTGGCCAACCAACCAGCCCCCCCCCCCATGATCCCAACGCTGACCAAGAAAGATCCAGACCCCCCCAATCCTTGGCCAAGCACACCCAACCAAAGCTGAAAAATCAAACCTGCGCCCATCATTGTTCATTAGTAAGTAAACCTCTTCCAATGTGAATCATTGATTGACCCTTTGATTTTTATTTTACTCATCAATTGATCACCACCTACTTGTTGCCTTTCTTCCTTGCCCAACCCAAAAAACCCCCCCCTCTTCCTTGGCCAAAGCAATGGAACCACTACCTCCATCCTTACCACTCTCATCCCAAACTTCCTCACCACTTTCATCCCCACCATCCTCCCCAAGGCCTACTAGTGACTGGTGAATCCTGGAACCCAAAAACATTGAGTGAAATTACCCCCATTTTTTCCTTGGTTTTCCACCCTGCCCCATCTTTGCTATGGTTTCAGTTGACTTGATTACAGAATTGGGATCATGAATGTTGGGGCAGTGATTCAGTCCAATCCTTTGAATTCCCCCTGCCTTATTTATGAATTATTAATGTATTTTTTGGGCTCATTTTGGGATCAGTTACTATTGGTGTAAGCAGAAGAACAAGATCTCAAAGAGTCAAATGAATGAGAGGAGGCTATGAATGTTCTGGGGAAAAGAAGTAACCAATCTATTAAGTTTTTCTGCATCACAGAAAGTGGGAAAGTTTATCCAAACCCAATGGAATTTAAAATCACTGAATCCACCCTGAATTTGTACACCAAGGTAAACATGGTTTGTGCCATCATTCACCCAATCAAAAAACCTTCTTTCTGTCTTTCTGAGTGGTTTCCCTTCTCTGAAATTTCTTCTGATGATAAAATTGGATGGGAAAGGTTTTCTTGCCATCTACTCCAGCGCACTACACACCTTCAACCTTTGAAAAAAAACACCAGAAGAAATCAGGCATCTCTGGCTGACCAGAGACTTCATTTCACCAAGATGGTTTCCCCAACTGCTTCACAGTTTATAGTCAATTTCCAAAGAAAATAACCATCAAATCTGTTTTTTTCTGGTAGAGTTCACAAAGATTTATACAAAGTTGATCAATGATTGCTTCTGAGTCTCCTCTCAAATTCTCCAAAAGCACTAATGAATTCTCATTTTATTCTTCAAATTTTCCACTGTGTTTCTAATTGGTTTCTGCAGGACTTATCAAAGGTGCAAGAATCCCCTTGTTTTCTCTCTGTTTTCTCTTTGATTTTATTCAGATTAATGTTTGATCTCTTTTGGAGCTGTATGACTTTCAAATAATTTAACCCCATTTCATCCCTTCCAACTAAATATTTCTTCAATTACTCAATTTTTTTCCTCTTATTTGATTCATGAATTTTCAAAAAAATCAGCTTCCATTTAATATTTTCCAGAAACCAGGAAAGTCATGGTTGCAATGGGTCATTTAATATTGAAAAAAAAATTGGTGAGATGAAATTTTTCTTGTATAAAAATAATGTTAAAAAGCTGAGATTATTTCCCATGACCATTTTTCCAAACCATGTTTTAGCTTCTGCATACTGAATTCCAAAAATTAATTAATTAAAAGCTGTTTTATTTCCAAAAAGATCACCATGCATTTATTTCAAAAAAAAAAAATCAAAACACACATTTTAAAAAGAATAATTTCACAAATTTTTGTGTGGAAAATCAGCCTGAATTGAGGGTAAAAATAGATGAGGCTTTTGCTTCCTCCACTTCTCTTAAGCCTTCTCATCCCTCTAACGTGCAACATCTAACCTACTTATATCAGAATAAATAATTTACTCCACCAAGCAATTTCAAGAAGCAGCTTAATATGAGCAAGAATCTGAGTGATTCTCAAGTTTATTTTCTGAACGGGCTAAGATTTAGCTTGCTCAAAACAATTGATGAGCTTGAAACTTTTCATGATAGAAGAACTGAAATTAAAAAGATCTTAGATGATGATAAATTCCTTCAAACTTTAGAGAATCAATGGAATGTAGCAATTTTTCAAACAGTTTCCATGGGCATGAATGAAAACCAAATCCCTGAATTTTAAAAACTCTGTACCAAGCATTGTAAGGGCCCGTTGGGCAACCACTTGTAACTGTAAGTACCTGCTCATATCTGGGCCCCTCAGCCAAACACCTTCTGGGGAGTGGGGCCTGTGATCTCTCATATTTAGAACGTAAAAAGAATGTTAAAGAAATTCAAAGAAAATTAAAAGCTCAAAAGCTTGTAACTTTCTATAACCTGTTTTTGAAGAGGGCAGCATGGGAGTGTAACTTCAATTGAATTTAAAGTGGTTTCCAAACACCACTTTTTTGTATGTGTAAATTTAACCCCATGTAACTCCCTGTAACTTCAATTTTGTGGGTGGGGGGGGGGGGGGAGTTACAGTTACGCATAAATTCTGTGAAAAAATCCCACCTAAATGGCTTGTAAAAGGTCAGTGCTATGTTCATGTGTGATCATATTTCCAAGCCAGATAATGACTTGTGATCTTGGAAGGTCCACTGATCAAGAAGGAATGCTCTGTGAAATACATGATTCATTTTTACATGAAATAAATACACAATTCCAAAGCTTAGGTGCTGACTTGTTCACTCATGGAATTTGTTTTTTGAAATATTGGTCTTGTAAAGAATCCCAGAGTAACATAGGACAAATTAAATTTGTCTGCAGGATGATATGCTCTTGTATTTGGGATACCAAAAGTAAAACTTCAAAGGTGTATAGGGATTATATTGATGTTCTTTGATTGCTGTTTGATTGAATTTGAGAACAAGGAAATCACTAATTTCAATTGAGAACATTTGAGGAATATTATGTGGAATTTTTTGTAGAGTGTCTTACCAGAGAGTGTGAAATTTTCTCTCTCTATGATTGGATTTGTTTGATCAAATGAGTATTGGGTATAGAAGGGGGAATCAAATTATTTGCATCCAATGTTCAATGAGACAAACAATTGAGATTGGATAGTAGGATAGGCAGCCCACAGGGAGCTATTTTTTGTTTTATTTCAATCAATTGATTTTGTTGGTGATATTAATTTTATTTATGAAGGATTCATTCAACCTTCCGGATAAATGAGACTTGATGTCACTAGGAAATCATCTACAGGTAGCATTTGACATCCATTGATTTATTTTTTCTGAATTGTTTCTGATATGTTCTATTGTATTTCAATTTGAGGAATGATTTTCCCCCTGGGTGCCTCCCCAATGTTTTCCAAAGCAGCAAGTGTGGCATCTGAAGGAATTTCTTGATGTGGGGAGAGTTCAAGCCTTGCCTAAAGGATAGAGGCTTCTTTAAGTGTTTCAGAAAATTGGAATCCTGCATTGTGGAGAATGAGAGTTGAAAAGGAAAAAATGGAAAGGTCAGATTTGCTGTCTTCAGATGGTGAGATTGGGGCAGCTTTGGAAGTATCAGGTATTAAAGATTCTCAGAAAGGAAAAAAAGAGGTGTGTTTTCTTTTTGTTGCTTTCAGATAACCATGAGATTTGAATTTTTCATTTAATTTTTTATTTCATAATATGCAGAGCTTTCAACATTGGTTGAATCTTCAAGCTGTATGTATCAAAACATTGGAAAAATTTGATGTGAATGAAACATGAGTTGATTTTTAACACAGAAAGGGGCTGAAAATTTTCCTTCCCCCCAAAGAAATTATTCTTTGAGGCATTTTTCAATGGAAATAAATTTGATGACTCCTGGTGAGCTGTCTTTTTGGTTGTAATTTTTTTAATATTTAACTGTCTTCAAATTTTGAAACAAGCACAAGTGTCAGGAGAGCACCACCAGAAACTTCTTGTGGTTATTTCAATGAGGAGGCATATGTTTCAGGACATAATCTCATGGTAACACCAGGTAGGTTTTTGAAAGGTTAAAAGTTTAAAATTTGTCACTGTATATGATTTTGAGAAAAATTTGTTTATGAATAAGCTGGTAAAAATTATTTGGAAAGGGTATGATAGGAGGGAATAGAATGAATAAATCAATTCTTGATTCCACTATGATGAATCCTGGTGTGCCAGTTGAAGCTTCACCTCCCAATATCACTGCAAATGGTAATCTGTATTTGTAGCTAGTTTTCTCTGTGAGGATAGTTCTGATTTATTCTTTAATTTTTTGGAATTAAAAAGAAGATATTTGGATAAAATGGAGAAAATTGGTCATAGAATTCCAGAGAAGGGTACCTTACAGCTCCAGGGAAGAAGGGGCCAATCATTTGCAATTAATATTAAACAATGCCATCAATTTGAAGTAAATCCATTGGGATCCCAAAGGCCACCAAATGCCCTCATTCACAGACGCATGCAATCTTTACCAAAACCTTCAGAATGGATAGGAAATTCACGTGAAGAATCTGAAAAATTTAGGTCACATGGTGACATGGTAATAGAGGTAGTAGGTAAAAGAGTTTTGTATGGGAAAGATTGCCAGCCAGTGTATCAAGAGATACATAAATCAAAGGGTAACTTGATTATTTTCCCCACAATTTTGACTCAGGATTCAAGGATGAATATCTCGTGTTTTCTATTTAGGACCAGAGATGCATAAGAGGGTGCAAACATGTGATGATGACATGGGAGGAAATAGTAATGCAGATGGACCTTGGTCTTTATTTTGTATAGGAGAAGATTTTGAGTGGACTTCAGCTGAATTTTTATTAATTTTGGCTCAACTGATGCATTTTTGAGTTTGTTTTTTTTACCCAAGACTTGGATTTTTCCTCTCCAATTGTTCACAATTCCAACTGGTCCAGAGCACATGAAGTTAGCCTTACAAGGCAAATGAAGCATGTTGATGATAGAGGGGAGGGTTTCTCAAGTTGATTTGTCTTGGAAATTAACTTCCAGGAAAAATTGAGGGTGTCTGCATGGCAATCAAAGAATGTCATGGAGACATCTAAACAAAACCCAGAAGTTCAAGATACACAGCAGCGCATGTTTACCCAGTTTGGAATTAATATGAGTGGTTTGGAAGTGGTGAGATTGTGAAATTATTTTTTGGGTTTTCTTCTGCATAAAGTCTTCAGGGGAAAGACTGACATGTGACCCATTCTCACAATCCAATAGGTTGCGGCAGGGGAACCTTCTACATTCTAAAATTCAGGTGCTGTTCATTTGAGCTTGTCTTTCCCCCATCTGGAGGAAGTATGGGCTCCTCCATTTGTATCAACAAGGGCCTCCCCTTCTTTCCAGAAAGAAAAAACAACAAGAGATCCAGATGTGTTGGGAAATTCAAATATTGAAGGTATTTCACACCCTCAAGCATCCCAAGCCTCTGGAAAGGATTTATCACCTTCAAATCTGGTGGGGAATAATTCTGAACCAACAGATACACACCTCCAACAATTCAATAATGCTTCAATTCCTCCCAAACCTACCACAACAAGCGCCATGGATGTGAATGCAGGGACTAATAAAGCATCCACAGATGTACCAATGCATGGAATGTCACCTCCACATAAATCAATTAATTCAACTCAAATACCACCTTCAGGGATGGCTGAAACAACAACAGCTTCACATAATTTTTTCATCTGGTTTCAATTGTGATTTAAATCAAGTTAAATAGGGCTTATTAAAAATAGAAAACCTGCCATTAGAAACCCGCCATTTTTTTTGACCAAAACCTCCATTTTTAATGGTGGCTTTCTGAAATACAAATACCCCCTAACTTGTGTATTTCAAAATGGCAGGTTTCAGAAAATGGAGGATTTCAAACATCAAACCCGCCATTAAACCCGCCATTTATGCATCATCATCCATCCACCATCCATTGCATCTAAAACACCCATCCACATCAGAAAATCCATACCGGTCGCATCTCCATTGCATCACACACATCTCATCTCCATTGCTTCACATCCTTATCCATTTTCATATCTCCATCTTCACAAAAATCCCATCATCATCTCATCACCCCACATCACATCACCATCTTTCTCAACATGTCCAATCAAACTTCCCGCCAGCAAGTTGAAAAAACAAAAAAGCTGACTGAACTTTTGCTACTTTTTGAATCCCATTCAGACTCTGATTCAGACTCCAATTTGAAATCAACTTGGTTAGCTTTGAATTCTCTGTTGGAAAAGCAATACATGGTTCCAAGAATACACACCCTCCACAACCCTATTTATGAAAGGCAAAAGCTTTATCTCATCCCCAACTTAAGCTTCCAGCAACTATTCCATACTTTGTTGCCTTCATTCATGAAACTTTTGGAGATGATTGAAGACCATCAAATCTTCCAGAACAATTCTTCCAATCCTCAAAGCAATCCAGCCACCTTACTTGCTGTTGCTCTTTGTAGATTGGGATCAAATGGAAATTGAGCAGCAATCCATCAATTAGAAAATCTATTCTCAGTCAGTTATGGAAGCATTGACTTATACACCAAAAGAATCATGATTGCTATCCTATCTTTCAATTGATCAGTCCTTTCTTGACCAACCAAAGAATAAAGCAAGGAGATAAATCAAGTAATGGAGACCAAAGACTTTCCTGGTTGCATTGGGTTTGTTGATGGAACCACCATCCCCTTTGGTCAAAAACCCAAGCTAGATGGCAACCACTATTTTGATTGAAAAAAAGGCAACTGATTTGTTTCTTTTCCAATGACTTTGATAACACATTTGATCACACCACTGACAAAATATGTTTCATCTTTTTGTTTAGATACTCCGTGGCCCTACAACCTGTTTGTGATAACAAAAAGAAGTTCATATCCCTCCATGCTGGCCTTCCGGGTTCTTTTCATGATTCATACATGTTCAATTGGATGCGGATTTCCCAACAATCAGAGAAACACTTTGACCACAATCAATACATTCTGGAAAATTCAGCTTATTCTAGTGGGAAATATGTGGTTCCAGCATACCAGAATGTTTTGTCCAAAGATCAAGGAAAAAACAATTTTAACTATAATTTTGCCCAATCATGAGTTTGGATTGAGCATGCCATAGGATTCCTGAAAGGAAGATGGGCCAGATTAAGGGAAATGCAAAACCAGCTTCAAAAACCCAAATACATGAAGTTCCTCATCAACTGGATTATCACTTGTGTAATCCTTCACAATCTTTTGGCCAACATCAAAGATGAATGGGACAAAATATTTGAAGATGATATTCCTGATCTGCCTCAAGTCATCCCTGTATCATCTTGTCCCTCATCTTCTTCTATGAGAGAGCAGATTTTACCCCTCACCCTTTCCCACTTTGATGAGTAATATTTTGTTTTCAAATATGTAATTTTTTTTGTTTTGGTTGTTCAACCAAGAATACTAGGCTGACTCACTCCATTTTCTTCTTTTTCTTTTTTTTTCTTAGACAAAACTGACCCAAAACCTCACTCCACCACACCACCCACCTCACACCACCCACCCACCCGTCCTCTCTCCTCCTCACCCACCACCTCACCTCCTCCTCACCCACCACCTCCTACTCACCCACCACATCACCTCCTCCTCACCCACCACCTCACCTCCACCTCACCCACCACCTCCACCTCACCCACCACCTTTGGCACCGGGAAGCTCTCTCTCCTCATCCTCCTCCTCATCCTCCCCATCATCAGAAGCTAACCTGCTCCTTCACCATTCCCCCCCTCCTTGCTCGCCCGCCAGCCCCACCTTGCCCCCCCTTGCCCCTCCTTGCCCTTTGGTGCCACCTTGCCCCCCCTCTCAATCCGCTGGCCCCCACTTGTTGCTTGCCCCCTCCTTGCCCGCCGGCGGCACCTCAGTCCCCCTCCCTCCTTGATTGGCTGCCAGTGCCACCTTGACCCCCCCTCTTGATCCGCCGGCCCCTTCTTGTTGCTTGCCCCCTCCTTGCCTGCTGGCGGCACCTTGGCCCCCCATTCTCCTTGCTCCGCCGCCAGTGCCACCCCGCCGGCCCCCGCTCCTCACTTTCCCCCTCCTTGCCTGCCAGCACCACATTGGCCCCCCCTCCTTGCACACCCGCTGGCGCCATTGCCGTGGCCCACCCCCCTCCCCCTTGCATTGGCCCCGCCCCCCCCCCTTGGACGCCCCCCGTCAATGCCTGCCTGCCCAGCCAACCAACCTCCCCCCCCTCCCTGGTTCCCAGGCCCTGCCTACCTGGCCCAAGGCCCAACCCAAAACCCAAACCCAACCCAACCCAAAGGCCCGGCCTGATTCCCTCACACCCCAGTAAGTTTTTTTTTTGGGTGCTGATGTGTGTTTATTATTATTATTATTATTATTTTTGATACAGTTTTTTTTTTGTTTTTTTTTTTGGTGATCACGTTTCTGGTGAACTTGGGATCAAGTCCAGGTTTGGTTTCATTTTTTTCAATCCAATCTTGTTTCACTGATTATTTCCATTTGACTGACTGTTTTTTTTTTTTTTCAATCCCTCAACCCCTATTGGTGAATTTCCAATTCCTCTCCCACCCGCCTCAAAATTTTACACAAACAATCAAATACCGCCTTGTTCCTCACCCCAACCTAAGTATAGGATTGGGAGGGAACAAGATGGAAGGAGATGGCTTGAAAAACATACAGAGAGGTGGGAAGAGTAGGGATGCTTGCCAAAAGAGGCTTCAATATTGGGATTCATAAATGTCTTGGGAAGTTACTGAGGAAGGCATTAATGAAAAGGTGGTATGGTCTGGTCAGAAACCATGTCCTTTGGATCTTTACCCTTCAATTTTTGCCAAAAAAAAAGAAGAATAGTTGAAAACCCACCCAGGGAGAGTTTGAGCAAGCAAAACAAACAATCAAACGGTTCCATTTCTTCCACTGTGGAAAAGTAATTTTCCTTGATTGATCCAATCACCAAGCCCTTCTTGCAATAATTGAATTTGTGCCCTTGGATAAACTCTCAGAACAAGATAAGAAGGTCTACAACTTTTTCACCACTTTCCTTCATGGTTCAAAAAAATTTGTCAACCCAGTTGGTCCTTCAAGATCTTGGGGTTGAAAAATGTGGGCAGTTGGATGGCAAAAATTGATGCACCCTTTGGAGTTATTTGGACGTTATGTGAAGAAATCATCTATTAGATCTTCTCCTCAAGAGTATGCTTTCCACAACCTTAAGGCCAACAAAGTATCACAAATTCTAGGACAAATGTTTTGCAATTTGGCCAAACTTTCCTTTGAATCAAACCATGCTACAATGAAGGACAAAAACGTCCCCTCTTTCTCTTTGTTGGAATTTGGTTCCAAGCCTAGACCTTTTGATTGCTCTCCACACATAAATTTGACCTTGGATTCTTTTTACAAATCTCCTTATATCAACAAAAGTGACATCTCTGGCTACTCCTTTTTACTCATGGTTACAACCAAGAAATCAAATGGTCAACTTATTGAAAATACAGACAAATATAAAGTATTGGATGGACAATTTGTTTTTCCTGACCTTGGCTTTGGAATTGGTTTCAAGCAAAAAGGTATAGTCAAAATGGTTTGGGAAGCTAATAAGTACAAGCAAAGTACCTTTCCTGCTGTGGACACAACAACCCATACCAGAATGGAAATTTAACTTCAAATTAACAAAACAACTAGAAAAACTTGTAGGGACTTGAATAATGGCCAAATTTACTCTAGAAAAAAATATAAATAAAAAAGATCTGTATGTTGGTGGGGTTAAGAATACTCTCAAACATTTTAATCAAAAATAATTTTTTTGTTTTTATTTCAACAATGAAAATATATTTACAAGCCCAGAATTTGAGTTATCTGCTTTATTTCATCTACTGTTCTACTGCTACCAATGCAAGCCAAGGCTACTGATAACTTACCCCTTCTTTTGGTTGCAATTCCTTCCCTCTCCTTTTCCAGTTGTGCTTGCTGTAAATCCTTTTCCTTTTCCTCTTTTTGAAATTCTAGCTCAGCCTGTTTCAACTTCCACTCAGAATCCCGTTTTTGTTGATGAGCCAAACTCTTGGCTTTCTGCTTTTGAACATCCACCGCCAGTTGAAAATCCCAATTTTGTTGTTCAAACTCAAGTTTTTTGGATTCAATTTGTTATTTGACTGTTTTTTGAAAGGAAAAATTAATGAGCATGATTTTTAAAGCAAGGATATTCAACCAATGGACTTACATGAATCTTCCTTCTCCATGATTTCTTCAAAGCCTGAAAAACCGGAAGTGTTTCTCCTCTTTTGATGAATTTTGGGGTTGATATTGATGGAATTGGAGGCCTTTTGCTTACCCTTGGAAGAGGAGGTTTGAGTCTGAAGGTCATCACTAGTGTTCAAAGGAAATTTGCGAGGCCCCATTGGCTTGAGTTTTTGGCCATTCAGGAATGGATGAGCCTGTTTTTTTACAATCTAAATCAGCCAGGATTAAACAGACAGAAGAGAAAAGAGCTTGGTTCCTTACTTGAACCAATGTTGAGGGTAATGAAGAATGAGGATTATCTTGTTCCACATCAGAAAGGTTGATGAGATATGCTAACCCAGGAAGAGAGCAATCCAAAGAAGGAGGGGAGGGTTCCAAGGTATGGTTTGGCACATCAATCAACACAGAAGTAGACGTGATTGGAGCTGATTGCGTTTGAATATTGTTAAATGGTATGAAATTGATTATACTGAACACTGGGAACTGAAGGATATTGGAAAATCAACATTGAGACATAAAATTAGAGAAGATGAGAAAGATCACAAACATCCAGCATAGGCTTGTTTGAGGTAGTGAGGTTGAGTGAGGAACCGGTACAATGGCAGTGGAGGAGTGACTAGACAAGAGATGACATGAGCTAAACAAGGAATTGAGTCAATAAGAGAAAACAGAGATAAGAAAGAAATAGGAAATGAGAAATGTAGGAATATCTCACCAGGCACACAGACAAAGCTTGAGGGGTTTTTCAGGAAGACAAGAGGAGAGAGAGAGAATAGGAAGATTGAGATAGTGAGATTGGGGAGTGATTGAGGTTCTCAGGATTGAGATTGTAAGAAGCCAGAAGTGATAGAGAGTCATGATAATCAGGAAGTGAAGTCTCCCGAGCCTGAGTTTGGAGTTTAGAAGAATTTGGATTATTTCCACTCATCCTCTGTCTGACTGAGAGTTGTGTCTGTGTACCCAGTAGAGAGATCTAACAACTTAACCTCCACCATGCCCAATTAGACATTACAGAAGAAAGCAAAAGATGAGAAAATCAGAGAAGAAGAAACAAGACAAACAAAATCATGAATTATCTGAATGAAGAAAAGGAAACAACAGAGCAATACTCTGGACGGAGGATGCCTTAGTTAAAGCATCAGCCAAAATTTCAGTGGATTTTACTAGTTTGATTTCAATCCTCCTTGCACTAAGTTTGTCCCTCATTCCTTTTGTCTTTAAATCTTAATGGCGTGTTTTTGAGTTTGAGCCAAACTTGCGTATTTTATCATCCAATCCACTGTTATTGATGTTGAGATGAATTGCTTTTAAAGATAAGTCAAATATTTCATTTACTAATGCCTTGATACATGTTGCTTTGTGATATACATCCACCAAGGCATTTAACCCAGCATTGGTAGAGGACCACATAATGTTCCTCTGTTTGAAACTTTTCCAGGAAACCAGGATCCCAAATAAAGTGCACAGATAGCCAGTTTGGGATTTTTGAGTGCAGGGGTCATCAGCCCAGGATGCGTTCAAGAAAGCCTCTAATGGATTTGATTGGGGAAGATGCTTGAGTTCTAGTAAATAGTGTTGGGTGACTTTAGGTATTTCCATGTTTCTTCAGTTTGTTCCAGTGCGTAATACATGGTTTGACATTGAAAAACGCAATAATTGACACTGAAAAAACTCACATCTAGCCTAGTGTGACAAGCAATATGGTTTAGCAGCCCTATTGCTGATCAATAGTTGATTTTCAATGCCTTGAATTCTGCATGTTCTTTGTTGGTAGTGGGTTTGAGCTGTAGATTACAAGTGAGAGGCATTGATGAATCTCTGGCATCCCCCAGGCCCAATTCTTCCAGTTCATGTTGAATGTTATTAGGTTGGCTGAGCATTATTCTGTCCGCCTCAACTTCAATCTTCATTCCAAGGATGGTATTTGGATCTTGGCACATGGATCCCGTGAATTTCTGTATGAACTTTTCTTTGAACCTTGACCATTGCCTACCAGGATTACATCATCCACATGGGTGAATAGTCAAGATTTACCATCTTTTGAAAAGTACAAGCAAGGATCACATTTTAATTCATAAAAGCCAATCTGTTTGAACCAGTCAGTCAATGTCTTGTACCAGTTTTTGGGTGATTGTTTCAACACGTATAGTGATTTCTTCAGTTTTAAAAATTTTGAGGGTTGATTTTAGCCTTTGGGAGTTCTGATAATGACTTCTTTTTCAATCAGAGAGTGTAGAAAAGCAATTTTCACATCAAACTGACAAACCTTTTGTGCTGACTTCAGTGCATACACCAGCAGTAATCAAAGTTTCAATGGTTTACCTGTAGGTGCAAAAGTTTCAAAGTAATGTATTCCCTTGATTTGATTAAAGCCCTGCACACAATGTCTTGACTTAAATTTTACTGGATTGCCATGACAGTTTTCCTTGAGTTTATAGATACGGGTTGTCAAAAGGGGGTTCACAGGTTCAGGTCCCTTGTATTCTTCCCATACATCAAAGGATTTGATTGAGGTAAGTTCCATAACCATAGCTTAGATCCATTTGGATTTTTCTTTGCAGATGACTGCATCCTCATAGCTTTTGGGCTCATAGTAATGAAAAAACTTGCAGCGCTGAGGAGGCTTGATAGCTGACCAATCTCTGAAGTTTCTTGCCAATTGAGTGGTTGATATTGTTTTGGGTTGTGGTTTTACAACACTGGCTGGGGAATTAGCGACTGGAAGGAATGATGTATCTACTGCGTCAGAAGATTCCAAATCTGATGAGGCACTGATTTCTGGATTGGAGGACAACTCATTCTCCAACACGTTCCTGTATTTGGTGAACGCTGGAGTGTCCCATTGTTGCAAAATCTCTTGATTCTGCTCCAATGAGGCAAGGGTATCTTTGGTGGGGTCTTTTGTGCTAGGTTCATCTGTCCAGTTGTTGGTTGAGATTTTCAAGATAGAGCTTTGAGGAGTTGGCATTTTCAAAAAATTCATGTGCTTAGAGCAAATGATAGAGTGGGTTTTAGTTAGGATGCAATAAGAACAAAAGAGCGGATTGAAGCCTACTAAAGTTCCCTCTTCTCCTTTCTCCTTGAATTTGTGCCCTTTTTCCCATTGTGATAACAAGTATTCACATGGGCTCCCAACAGGTTTGAGGTAGGGTGTTGGTAGCAAGTAACCATGTATTCCAGACCACAGCAAATCAAGGTGATCTTCCATTGGAATTTGGTTTAGCATCAGGGCACTGGATTTGATTACCTTGTTCCACAGTTTTGCAGGAAAGTGAGCATCCTTCAGGATGGTCCTTGTTGATTCAACAATAGCTCTGTTTTCTCTTTCAGCCTTGCCGTTATTTTCTGGGTGGTAAGGTTCTGAGATAACTTGGCAAATATGATTCTTGTTGTAAAAGGTTTGCAGCTTCTTGTTGGAAAATTCAGACCCACCATTGGAGAACAATTGCAAAGGAAAGTAACCCCTGCGTCTATGTTCTTTTTTGATGAGGTCAATCATAATTTCAGGAGTTTCCTCCGTTGAAATTAAGGGAAATGCGCCAATATACCCAGTAGCACTGTCCACCAAGGTCAGAATGAACCTGAAACCTCCCTTGGATTGCGGTTTGAGAGGTCCCATGAGATCAAGGTGAATTCATTCAAAGGGTTTTGTTGCTTTGATGGAGGTTCCTTTAAACGTCAATTTATTGATCTTGCCTTTGAGGCAACAAATGCATTCAAAGTTGTTTTTGATTTCAGTCGGGATGTGCTTTGTGATATTTTCTAGCCTTGGGATAGAGGCATGACTTTAGTTTCAATTGATTTACATGAGTTACTCTTCTGCAGTCCACACTATGTTTGCCAAATGACCTTGAATCAGAGTTTGATCAAACCAAGGAGTTTCTAATTTATACAGATTGTCCACAATTGTACCACCAAAGACTCTTTGCCCATCCTTTGAGATTTTGAATTGGTTTTTTCTTGCTTGCAACGTGCATCCTGATTGATTGAGTGCACATGCACTTATCAAATTGATGGTGAGATTAGGAACAGAGAACACGTTGGAAAGTTCAAGAGTAAACTCCTTTCAGACGAGCAACACAGTGCCCCTGCCATTAATCTTGAGTTCTGCCCCTTCCTTGCCAGTTTTGATGGATATTGATTGTCGCAAGGAGACATATCCTTGAAATATTGGCTATTGTTAATCATATGAATTGACTCACCGCTGTCCAGAATGCAACAAGATTTGGGATTTCCATGATCAATCCACATTGAGAGAAGGGAAAGATAATGAGCGACTGGGTTTGATTTGGACTGTGTTTTGCGGGACTTCCATTTGGCTTGTTTTTCTCTCCACCAGTCAGGCGCTATTTCAGGATGCAGATGCCAGAAGTTGTCGGCGGAGTCATGTTTATCCTGTTTGGGGTTGTGATAGCCTTTGGTACACCTCCAGCGCTCTCCAGATTTGTTGGTGTGATTTGAAACATTAGATTTTGAGTTTTTCAAAGCCACTTCTGTCCGAGATTGTTGATTGTCTGGAGTTTTCTGCGCTTTAGATTCATTATTTAACTGAGTGAGGTGATTCAATACGTATTCCACTGAGAGCTCCTTATCTCTGTGCATGATTTGGAGTTTGATGTTGTTAATTGATTCAGGGAATTAGAAGAGTAGGTGATAGACCAAGATATTGTTTGGAAGGATGATTCCAACTTCATACATTTTCTTCAGAAAAACTTTTGCCTTAGTTATGAAGTCTTTGATCTGATCTGACACAAACGTCAAGTAGAGAAAGTTGTTAAATATTCTAGCTCTGTTTGACGCTTGTGAGGATGTGTATTTGATGATGATAGCCTTCCACAAGAGTTTGGCGGAATTCTTATTGTGAGTGGTAACAATGTTGTTGTGTGTGGCTGCCTCAAGCCTTGAGATTATGAGAAGCTTGATTTTGTCACTCAAATTGGAATTGAGGATTGATGAGTTGTCATTAATGCGTATGGAGAATCCCCAAACGTCTAGAATGGCATCCATTTTATCTTTCCATATGCCATAGTTGTCCTCACTGAGGTTGGGGATTGTATTGAGGACTGTCTTCAGCATGGCCTGCCTAAATCCCTCTGATGATGAGACGGCCATTGTTTCCCAGTTATTTGCTAATATATTGGGTTGAGAATTGAGTGTTGGAATAGTCTACCTTTGGCTTTTAACTGTGTTAAACGGTATGAAATGAATTATACTGAAAACTGGGAACTGAAGGATATGGGAAAATCAACATTGAGACATAAACTTAGAGAAGATGAGAAAGATCACAAACATCCAGCATAGGCTAGTTTGAGGTAGTGAGGTTGAGTGAGGAACAGTTATGATGGCAGTGGAGGAGTGACTAGACAAGAGATGACATGAGCTAAACAAGGAATTGAGTCAATAAGAGAAAACAGAGATGAGAAAGAAATAGGAAATGAGAAATGTAGGAATATCTCACCAGGCACACAGACCAAGCTTTAGGGGTTTTTCAGGAAGACAAGAGGAGAGAGGGAGAATAGGAAGATTGAGATAGTAAGATTGGGGAGTGATTGAGGTTCTCAGGATTGAGATATTAAGAAGCCAGAAGTGATAGAGAGTCATGAGAATCAGGAAGTGAAGTCTCCCAAGCCTGAGTTTGGAGTGTAGAGGAATTTGGAGTATTTCCACTCATCCTCTGTCTGACTGAGAGTTGTGTCTGTGTACCCTGTAGAGAGATCTAACAACTTAACAAATATCCTCCTTGGCATTGGATGGGGGCCACTCCAAGGCAAAGGTTTCTTCAGGATCACCATTGCTAGGCTTAGAATCCCCAGCCAAGTCCTCAGCGTGGACTGAATTGGATTTTTGGGAATCAAAAGCGGCTAAAGGGGTGATGTTGGCTTTCTTTCAAAAGATTTCATCCATTTGAATATAAAAAGCAAAAATGGAGTCCAACTTATCAACCACTGAGTTTGTTCCCTTGGCTTTGTCAGAGTTGGTGATACCAAAGCCGGTGGAGATTTACATGGAGTGGGCCTTTTTGTACTTGTCTCAATAATTCTTGAATTGATCCCTCATTGGTTTGGATGACAGATCCAGCCTACCTTTTGGAGTTCATTGGCCATCAGGAGATAACCATTGACCTTAGAGGATGGAGGTCAGCCAACATGTGTTTCATTGTCCAATACAAAGCAGGCATCATAGTTGGAGGGAATTTTGAGCCAGTTGACCAGGATGATGTGATAAGCTCTCTTGAGCTGACATGAGCCCTTGGAAGCTAATTGGGGAGGATTGTTGGAGCCCTTTGGAAGCTGATGGGGGAGGATTGTTTTTTTTGGAGCTCCTTGGCAATTTTTGCTTTGGTGTGTTTGAATTTTGTGTGGACTTGTGGGGGGAGGTTCACTGAGGGGCCATTTGGAAAGAGTAAGGGCGATAAGGTGATGAGAGGGATAAAGTGACAAGCCAGATAAAGTGATGAGAGATATGAAGTGATGAGAGCAATAAAGTGACAAGAGTAATAAAACAATGATTGGATTCTTTGGATGAGGTTGGAGGTACAAGTTCTTGTTGGAGGTAGAGTGATGAGAGAAATGAAGCAATGAGAGTGATAAAGTGGTGAGTGATCAAGTGATGAGGGTGATAAATTGGAAAGAGTGATGATGAGAGTGATAAAGTGATGAGAGTGGTGAATCTTTTTATGATGAGGCTGGAGGTAAAATTTTTTTGATGAGGTTGGAGGTAGAAGGAGGTGGGAAGCCAGGGGTGGATGAGGTGGAAAGGTGGCCAAGCCTTTAAATAATTTATTTGAAAAACCCACTTATTTCATGTTAAATTTGACATGTCTGATGTGAAATAAGTGTTTTTTTTATTTTTAATGGCGGGTTGGAAATGGCGGATTTGGGTTGAAACCCCCCATTAAAAAATGGCGGGTTTGGTTAACTTTGAAATGCACTAATAAAGACTAAAAACTTAACAATTGAAAATTGGATGTAAATTATATTCTATTTCCAGAAAAACCAACTGCTGGAACTTCACGTGGGAATGGTGGTTGGTGGCTCCCATCAAATTATTTTTCAATAATCTAACTTAATTTTTTGGGATATTTTGACTATTCATGCCATCAATCCAAGCTGATTAGTTGGCTATTGAAATAGGTGAGTGAATTATATGGATTTTTAATCTGATGGAAATTGACTGAAAATTTCATATTTTCCTAGCCATGGGAACAGCAGATGAGCCTTAAAATGCTGAAGAAGGTGTTTAAGAATTTAAATTATCTAAACAAGATTTATAAATTACTAAATGGTTTGAGTTTGAGTGGAAGACTAAGCATGGGACTCATGTGCAAAACAACATGAAGGACTCAGATCCAGGGCATCCCTATCTTCCAAGAGGAAAACTAAAAAGCAGAGGAAGAAAGAGTTGAACCAAAAAATCCCACCAGAGACTGACACCATGCGCACTGTGGTCCATGCTCATGCCAGATTCTTGCTTCAAATGAAGAATAGGGATTTAATCATACTACCAGGACCAGACACCAATGATGATCATGATTTGTCAGTTAAGCTTGGGAAGGGGATTGCATTTGATAAGAGAAATCCAACTGCACCAGCCTCACCTGAAAACCAGACCCAAATCATAACCTGTTTTACCCAAAACTGACTTTGAGAGCTTAGTCTGACTCAGGTTACTTTTGACTGGATGAGTGGATGGAAGCATCCATTAAACCAAGTGATGGGTGTTTAATTTTTTTGTACATGCTTTTGAGGAAAGAAAGGCCAAGAAAAGGACTTCCAAACTATGGAGAAGAGTAAGCCATTCAATATCACACTTGTGGCAACTGAACTGACAATGTATCATTCAAATTTGTAGCTAGCAGAGAGGGGGAAGAAATGGTGTGATGATAACAATTATTTGGCCCTTGCAGCACAGTTCAATGATCCTGCAGTGTGCTCTGATACAGAAGAGGTGAATGAAAATGGTATAACTGTTCACAGGAAGATGAAATTGGAATTGCTTTCAGAAAGATATTCCCAATTGATGGAATTAATTGACCATCAAATATTGAATGGAAGCACAATTGGTAAGGCAAAAAGGAAGCCCAAGTTTGTTGATAGGAAAACTTCCACCCAATTCATTATCAATCCAGGGATTCCAGCCAAATTTCATCTTGAAAATTTTATAATCAAAATTGGCTCAATATACTACAGCCTGCAACAAGAAATGCTTTAAAATACAAGATATTGATGTGATTAAGAATGACAGAACACCTGCAGCCTGAATAATAAATAAATATTATCATAAATATTATTTTACATCTTTTCATTCATTCCTTGAAAGAAATATCATACATTATTAAAGAAAATTATTCCTCCTCCTGTGGTATCTGAAATATCTCTCTCAAATCTTTAATTATGATGATGGTTGATCTGAAAAAGAAAAAAAAAATTTAGTTTGATAGTGCAGATTTTGGGACTGGTTGAATAAAAGTGATTTTACTTGCTCTTCTAGTTGTTCCTTTCTATTTTGAACCTGAATCAACATTAGGATAAAATCAATGAAACTTATGCTTAAAAATTGATTGTGAAAAGGATATCACCTTTTGAATATTCTCTTCAATTCTTTTTGGAGAAATCATGTAACAAACACACTGTTTTTGTCTGGCCCAATCTATGCAAACAATCTACAGCCTGAGCCTGTTTTGTGGGATTCCACTGTGGCGCCTAGTGGAGGTGAAGTGTGAGCTACTTTAAATTTTTTTAAAGAAAGAATGGACTACATCCATGAGAAAATAAATGTTTGCACATGTGTGTTGAGACCCACCCCTGCCGCTTGGATGGAGCCCAGTAGATTTTGGGTAGAGGTCCTTCTGGCAAAATTTTCCGGGAATTTGTTTTGCTCTGTAGCTGTCATGGTGCCATCCAAGCAGAAATATGTGATCTTGCTATGACTCAAAGCAATCTGAATTCTGAGATTTGAATATTTTTAAAAATATGAGAATCTTTGTGAATATTGAAGCTTATATTGAGGAAGTCTTACAAATCAAGAAACCTTGTCCACCAAGAAAACACCACCATCTTGCTTGGGCTATCCATTTAATCCAATTCATCCATGATAATTTTGATTAGTCTTTCAATTTTTGAGCTCTCCAAAAACACAGCAGGGTGGACCCAATGTTAAATTACACCATGTTTTGAAGGATTGGAATCTTCTTCTTTCACTTGTGTTTCAAAATGAATGAATAATGTGAGAACCAATTTTGAGTTGGCCAACAGGCAATGATCACAAATTCCACATAGTTCCTGAATTATAGTGAGGAATCCAGGATTATTGGCACCTTGATGGGTACGGGAATCTTTATTTTTGAGTGATTTTACAAAGATTTCATCTTGAATATTGTAATATTATTGTGCAGATGTTTTCAGGGGTGTGTAAAAATTTGATGGATTGCATCTGGTAAACTATCAAGCTCATAATCTTTGATTCTCCTCAGAAATAGGTGAAGCAAGATGAGTTGGAGTGGTTTGAAGTTTGCAAACTTGAGATGTGGTAGAAGCATTTTTACCCAATGTTTGTGAGATTCTTCAATATCTGTGCGGAGGAATGCCAGAAATGAAATCAGGTCCTTTAGATGGTTCTGGACCGGTGTCCCAGTGAGGCTTAGGCATTTTTGATTTCTAATTGCAAGGATTACTTGAGTATCTTTTTGTTGCTGTTCCTGATTGTGGTAAAAAAATGATAGAGGATCAGTTTCAGTAATTGCAGGTAGTTTCAGTGATACTTAATGTGCCTCATCAAGGATTATCCTGAACCAATAACAAGAGTAAATTAAAGAAGAAGAAAGGTTGGATTCCTTCTGTGTCTTCTCATGAGTGGATGCCATGAGGAGATAAGTGGTGATTATGACTAGGGCTGAGTTTAGGACATCTGGACTGAATCAATGCCTTTCACATCCATGGAAGATAAGGTGGTTGATTTTGTGAGGGGAAACATATTTTTTGAGTTTTTTTCCCCAGTTATTTATCAGGCGGGGTGGGAATATGATGAGATTTGCCTAATGACATAGAAAGGTGGAGGGTCATTGTAACAATTCAAGCTTAAGGATTATTGTATCCCTAACTTTGACGTATCCTTTCCTCAGTACCATCTACCTCAGTCCATACGGGTGACACAAATAGAAGCACAACATCAATTGTGCCTTCTTCTTATCAACACTGGTTTGCATAAAAACCTTCCATTCTTGGAAACTGACTCAGAACCTACTTGAAAAACTTGCAGTTAACTCTACTCCAGTCAACCATCCATTCAAGCTCCGCTCTTCCACCCTGGGTATCAATAGCCCTGAGGTTCCCATTCCCGGTCATGCACTCTTGCTAGCTTGCACCCATGCTAGTCAGCCATACCAACTGTATAGCTTGAAATTGGAATATTCCCTTACCCTGCATAAATTACATCCTCATATTTGCATTGTCTCACATCACTCCTTCCTATCCCATCCATTACGCCATTGTACGCTCAGACTCTATGGCCTTGCATTTACGTTATGACCTCAGAAAAATGTATACTTTTATTTCATTTCCCAATCTGTTAATGTCATTCATTGCCTCATTGCCTCTTAACTGTAGTTGGCCTTCCATCAGGTTGTATCTAATCACTTTGGATTACCTTATAAAGATTACAACTCTTGCCTGAAGATTGTCCACTCAGTTAGTAAATTTCATATGTTCTTGCATTTTGCTAAATCCAGTCATGAAATTGGGCTTGGCTTTAGTTTCATTTCCATTGGAAAAATTCATCCCTCTCACTGTGTGTCAAGTTACCCAACCATAAGCTTTCACTTTGCAGTTAGCTTTGCTACCTCACACTTGCCCTTGCACTCAGTCTCTTCCTTTGCGCTCACAATCATCTAAAATTGCCCTATAGTACATGGGGTGGTCATGTGACAGTAAATTAACTAACTCAACTCATCTATTGTAGTTTGCCAACCTATAATAGATTTCTTTTACAATGTCACATACTTTCTCAGCTGGGAACACTTCCCTCACCCCTTAAAATGATGATATCCATAGGTTAGGGAGATCCAGCGCTTCTTGGGCCAGAAAACCTTTATACCCTGTTCCTTCTTCTAAATCCTGTTTGTTTGAACCTCTTGATGATCCCCTTTCTCCTCCTTGGGAAGCAGTGGATCCCCTCAAAGAAATTGAAGACTACAACCACCCTTCTGATGAAACCTTGAATTGTGGTAGATCAAGGGTTTGCACTAATGCTCCCAAACCCAACACTTTGACCTTGCTCTCAAACCTGATGCAGGCTCTGAACAAAACTGCCTTGCAATCTGGTTCAAGTGGCCCTAGCTTTTGTACTCCGGTGTGGTGTCATTATATAGCCTCGGGTTGAGGACTGCGTCGTGGCCTGCGCGCTCAGCATCTGGTAGGTTAGGCTCAGCAGTGGGGGTGCGCCGGTCCTCAGCAGTAGCCGCTGCGGGTTCAGCAGTAGCTGCTGCGGGCTCAGCAGTGAGGGCGGCGGGATCAAGCACGCGACTGTGGGCCGGGCCTGACTAAGGGAGGCAGGCCGCAACCCGCTTGGATGTCCGACTCACGGATGGAGCTGGGCCAACCAGGTTCTCGGACGGCTAGTTGGGGGAGGAAAAGGCGGGGCGACAGCGGGGCTATATGCGTGGGCAGCCGCGCGCAAGCGCGGGCTGGCCACGGGACGGGAAATCCACGACGGCGCGTCGGGCGGATGCGCGCAAGCGCGGCAAACTTTGGGTATTGCGCGGCGGAGGGCCGCGCCACAAAAAGACAAACCGGATGCGCGTAATGGCAGGCAAGCTGGCGGGGATAGGGTATGGGTTAGGGTTCTGTGTCTAGGGTTCCTTCTTCATGGTTGCCAGTCTGTCTTTGTGCTTGTACTTAGGTTAGGGCTGAGGAGAGGGGGATATAATACCCCTCCCCTCAGTACGGGAGGAAGGGGGGCACTCTCTCTCGGGGGGAAAAAGAAAAGGAAGCATTCTCAGTCTTACAGACGCTAGAACCATTGATCCCGTAACTAGGGACAACTTTGCAAGGGAAAAACTCTAAAGTTTCCACATCTGGGGGTCTGGCTGGGAACTTTCAATCCGTTCTTAGTCTCTTGAAGATAACGCAGAATGCTACCAACAACCGCTCCGGGATCCAATGCTCCCCTTCCCTACCCTCCACGCTCGACTCCCGTCTCTGCTGCTCAACCCCCTCCGCCGCCGTCTGCTCATGCTCCTAGAGTTAGCGGGTTCGCTCCTCCCTCGGAAGGGTCGTCGGACATGGCGGCAGAGGCCCCTCGCCGCGTTTGGTTGAGGCCGAGGGATTTCCCTCATCTTCGGTTCAGTACCTCGGATGTCAAGTGGTTTCTTTCTAGGTTTGAAGGGATCGCGGACTTGGAGGGCGCGTTGGGCGCGGATAAGGTTCGGACTATTGTGCTGTTCATTACCGAGGAGGAGAAGCTGCGGGACGTGGAAGAAATGGTAGGTTACGAGAGGCAAGACTGGGGGAAGTTGAAAAGCAAGATGTTGGCAAGGTGGGGAAAGCGCAAACCCTGGTTCCGGGAAAGCGACTTTGATTGAGCTGCGGAGGAGGCAATCGAGAATGGCGGGGTGCGATTGCGCAAAGGATTAGTGGAATATATGTCAAGGTTTGAGCGAATCTACGGGTACCTTGCAAAGAACGAGGTTGTCGCGGGTCAGACGGGTGCCATGAAGCGGGCGTTTCTGGGGGGTCTCGCGCCCCAGCTCCGTTCCAGAGTGCAACAATACCTGTACAACCACGGCCTGGTTAAGAGGTTGCTGGATGGAAGCGTCGCGATTCTCCCCGATCTTTTGGTTATCTGTCAAGCCGTGGAAAGCAAAATCGATTTGGACGAGCTCATCGCGGATACGGCACAAACGTACCTGTCTTCCTCCAAGAAATCAGTCACAATCTCGGCACCGGCCCCCGACCAAACTTTGGCCGCGCGGCCGCCAATGCCCTCTCATGCCGGACTTTCCCAGCAGTCTCCGGGACCATCAGTCGGGGAGATAACGGAGATTCTGGGGGACATAAGGGTTTTCCTCAACCGGACACCGGCTCCTACAGCTCCGGCAGCCGCACCATTTCTGGCGGCTCCTTCTCAACCGCGCGCGGTGCCGCCTCACATGGCGGAGGGGTTCCAGCCCCCTAGCGGACCATCCGGATTGTTTGGGTCGCCGCAATGTTCATATTGTGGGGAGAGAGGGCACTGGAAGTCAGTTTGTGAGGACCTCACTCGGGACATGGACAAAGGGCTTGTTTGCACATCCGGGATGACGTACATATTTCCGACGGGTGAATCGGTGGACCTGACCAAGGACAAGCCACCACCAATGGTGCAAGTGAGGGAAAGAGAAAAGGCTAAGACCAAGACTGCTCGGGTCTCGCTTGGGATCGTCACCGCGCCCGGAACCTGGGTAGCGCCAAGAGTGGAGGCCAAAGTCAGGGCATTGGCAACAAATGAGCGGATTGCGATGGATGTCGACGAGCGACCAACGGCCTTGTAGCCATTTGCGCGAGTACCGATTTCGAACGGGCCGTCCTCTAATCCCGCGGGAAAGAAGAAGGCCGCGGAAATCGTCCAAAGGGTAATGGGGAACGACTAACCAATACCCCTGACCCTACAAGAGCTAGCGGCGGTGTCCCCCGCGGTCGTCAACCAGATGGTCCAGGCCTTGAAAGATTGCGGTCAGGGTCGGGTGCCGACGACGGTTCAGCGGGTTAACGTGGCGGAGGAGGAAACGGATCCCAAGCCGTGCCAGTCAAAGTCGGTATCCGTCCCGCTTGCTTATGTCGCAATGACCATCGCCGGGCGGAAGGTGTGGGCAATGGTGGATAGCGGGTTGATGGTCAACCTGCTCCCATCAAGGTTGGTGGAAGAGCTTGGTCTGGTGCGGAGGAAGTGTGCGATGGGCCTTTGGGCGTTAAATGGCGGGGAATGCCGCGTGGATGGAGTAGTAGAGGCGGAGGAGGTGGAAGTCGCCAAGGTCTGTAAGCCTCTGTCATTTCTCTCAGTGGAATGCGGAGACGTGATTCTAGGTCGGCCATTCATGTTTGGGTTCCGAGCCCAAATGGCCTTCAACGCCGAGGAAGGAACGGAGGCGCTGACCGTCGAAGACTCGCTCGGAGCGTGGTTTGAGACGACAATCTGCGATCACGGGAGAGGGAAATGGGTACAGGACCCAATGTCTGGCGGCAACAAGGAGTCCGGCACGGGGGTTGAACGTAAGGGTTACCCTGCGGAGGATTTTTCCTAGTCGGCCGCGGGAACCGTGCGGAGCAGGCTCCGGCTCAGCACGGGGGGCAGACAGGTGAGGAGCAAGCGGGGGAGGGCGCGCGTGGGGCGCAGGTGCCAGAAGTAAGTCCCATTCCTCAGTATGCATTGCCGGAAGGCGCTACGCTTTGAAAACCCTTTCATCGTGCCACAGTCGTGAGCAAAGGCGAAAGCCCAGGTCTGGTTATTACTAGGACTTACGACGGCAACGGTCGGGTCTGGATGGCGCGGTTTAACGCGGGCAAGTACAAACCGGTAGCGCGGAAAGTCCGGCTGCGGAACGAGCCAATGCCTCAGGGGCTCAACGGACCCTTACGACCAATCGCGTGGTCCCGCAACCCATGGGAGACGCCCCTTAGGAAGAATGGATGGATAACGCGGTCGGCGCGAATCACGGACGAGCGGGTGGACGCCCTTAACTTTGGACCGACGGGATGGCTGAGTGCGGAGGAGATGGATCTGCTGGTGTCGGTATTGGTGATGAGGGAGAAGGCGCTTGCTTTTGGACCAGACAAGCGCGGGTTGTTGAGAGGTGAGATTGGGGACCCTTACGTTATTCCCACTGTTCCTCACAAACTGTGGCAAATAAAGCCAATTCCGATCCCCCGTACCGTTTGGGAGCCCTTTCTGGAGCTGGTACGGGAGCGCGTGAGGACGGGGCTTTACAAGCAATCCATGTCAAGCTATTTGAGTCCTATCTTTGCGGTTGTTAAGCAGGACGGGAAGTTGCTAAGGATTGTTCACGACCTTCAGAGGCTCAATTCGTTCACTATTTGCGACGCGGGGCTTCCCCCGCGCGTGGAAGAATTTCTGGAGTCGATGGCCGGGCGCGCTTGCTATGGGCTGGTGGACGTGATGGGGGGATATGACCAGCAAGAACTCCACCTTGACTCGCGGCCACTGACGGCGTTTGAAACCGGGCTAGAGAGGATGCAGCTGACGCGGCTACCGCAAGGTGCGACCAACTCAGTGGCGGTATACCAAGCCCAAATGACCTGGATACTACGCGACAACCTTCCGGAAGGCATGCAGATCTTCATCGACGACGCTGGCATTAAAGGCCCCAGAACGGACTACAAAGGCGCGGTCCTAGAGGATGCACCCGCGATCCGGCGATTTGTCTGGGAATACGCGGAGACCCTGGAACAAGTCCTCTTCCGAATTGAGGAGGCAGGCCTTACTGTGTCCGGGAAAAAGTTGGCGGTCTGCGTTCCGGCGCTCAAAGTACTGGGGCACGTCGTGGCCTACGACGGGAGGCGAATAGCGGAGAAGAAGCGGAATAAGGTTCTTGAATGGCCGACCCCTCGGACAGTGTTGCACGTCCTGCAGTTCCTGGGGTTGTGCAGCTACGTCCGCATGTTCATCGAGCGGTTCGCGGAAGTGGCAAGCCCAATGCGGGCATTGATGCGTAAGGGGGCGGAGTGGAAGTGGACCAAGGGATGCAATGCCACTTTCGCAAAGCTCAAGGAAATCGTGGGGCGCGCGCGACATTGTCTTTTGGGACCTCAATTACGACGCCGGAGGGATATGCCTGGCGGTCGACTCTAGTGAGTTCGGCGCCGGGGGGGTCTTGACACAGGAGGAGGACGGAAAAGATAGGCAGGTGCTCTACGAATCGGTCACCTTTACCGCGACAGAGAGTTGGTATTCGCAGCCGAAGCTGGAGCTGTGCGGCGTCACCAAGATCGTACGGCGGTTGCAGCACCTTTTGTGGGGCGTGCATTTCAAGCTCCTGGTTGACGCGGAGGCCTTGGCGCGAATGATTAACTCACCGACGCTGCCGAACGCGCCCATGACCAGGTGGGTAGCGTTTCTACAGTTATTCTCCTTTAATGTGGTGCACATCCCAGGAAAGGCGTTCACGATGCCGGACGCGCTGTCGCGGTACCCGCGGGACGACCCATACGAGGGGGCGGAACCCTTGGACGTGGAAGCTCCGGTCGTTTGGGTAGGAATGACGGAGGCGGCAGTTTGTCTTCCGTTGCGTCAGTCGGGACATTACGCGGTCTTGTGCTCTTATTTGCAGGATATCTGGTTCCCCAAGGGCACAACGGAAGCGGTCGCCCAATGGGTGAGGCGTAACATTCTGAACTTCTACTTACAGGACGGTCAGTTATGGCGGCGGAGCGGTTCCGTGCCTCTTGTTGTTGCAACTTCTAGGGCCAACCAGGAGGTGATTCTAGGAAGTCTGCACGACGACCTTGGTCACCGGGGTGAGGTCGAGACGCGGAGGAGGGTGAAAGCGAGGTTTTGGTGGCCGGGGGTCGTTCGCGCGGTGCGCGACTGGGTGAAGTTGTGCGAGGCCTTCCAACGGCGGAGCTTGGGTCTGCCCAAGGAGGTCGGCCGCCCCACGGGCAAGGACGCGCTGTTTGGGCGCGTTTCGCTGGACGTGGTCCACATCAAGGCGGGCAAGTTTGCGTATTTGCTGGTTGCGCGCGACGATCTGTCTGGGTGGGTGGAAGCGAGGCCCCTAGCAAAGCTATCGGCGGAAAAGGTGGCTCAGTTTCTGGAAGAAGACTTGTTCGCGCGCTACGGGTTGCTTTGCTTGGTCACCGTTGACGGAGGGGCGGAGTTTTGGGGACGCCTGATGACGCTGGTGCAGAGTTGTGGAGCAAAATTCGGCCGCGTGACGGAATACTACCCGGAGGGCGCGGGGATGATCGAGCGGGGGCATCAGCCAATCAAGGATGCCCTGGTGAAAATGTGCGGTGAGGACGGCAAAAAGTGGCAGGTGGCACTCCCCGCGGTCCTTTTCGCCGATTGGATCTCCGTCAAGCGCTCGACGGGGTATTCGCCTTACGAGCTACTCTACGGGCAGCAGCCCGTGCTTCCCGTAGACATCGAGCTGAACACGTTCTTGGGCGTGGATTGGTGGAAGGTTAAGACGTCCGCGGATCTGATTGAGGCGCGGGCTGAACAGCTCCTTAGGCGTGAGGAGACCTTGGGAAAGGCCGCGGAGCGGTTGAAGAAAACCCGGATGGCGTCAGTCCGCTATTGGGACAAGCGCTGTTCCCATTGGCTCCGGGATCCGCTGCGGAAGGGGGACCTGGTCCTGCTGTATAATCGGAGTCTGGAATCCCAGTTGGGCCGGCTTTTCGCCAACCGGTGGAACGGGCCGTACCGCGTGGCCTCTAAGTTCTTGGGCGGCAGCTACGGGCTTGAGGAATTGGACGGGACGCCGCTTAAGCGGAAGGCCGCGGCTTCGCACGTGAAACGCTTCTTTGCGCGCGGTTCCACTTCCTTCGACGAGATGGCAAGCAATGATTCGGGGCCCGGGGGCAAGGCGGTCCCAGAGTCGGGCGACGACCCGGATCGTTCGGATAGCAAAGTAGCGGCGCGCAACGCGCGACCCCGGAGAAGTAGGAGGTTGCAGACGGCTGGGGACAGCTGTCAAGCTGGGGGGGGGGGCGCTAGGTGGTTAAGCTTTATTTGGTGAGGGGGGTGTTCTAGCCGGTTCACAGCCGGGACAATTAGACACCCCAGAATGTTCGTTTCCTTATGTTTTGGTTTGGACTTGGCTTTGGATCGGTACTGGCTATGGTTTATTTATTGCAGGTACGCGGGCGCGGCGTGGCGTCGGGCCTGCAAATGCGAGGACGAGTCCCGCGCACGGATGGCGGGACGAAGAGCTCTGCTAAAAAAAAAAAAATAAAAATAAAAAATAAAAAAATAAAAAAATATAATAATAATAAAATAAAATAATAAATATAGGATATTTTCTTTCTCTTCTTTGGATTTGGGCTGTTTTCTTTCCTTTTGTTTGTCTGTTTCTCTCCTGTTTCTTTCCTCAAAGGACGGGCGCGATGGTCAGGGATGGTATGGACGCGGATTAAAGCTTAGCTTGGTAAGGGGGTGCTCTAGCCGGTTCAAAGCCGGAACGACTAGACACCCCAGAATGTTTGTTCCCATCGCTTCTCCCTTATACTCCCGGTTGTGAGCGCGCGCTGTCGGCGCGGTGTTTGTTTTGTTTTGTAGTACGGGTATGGGGAACTGTGTGGCAGTCCGTCTGGGGCGGTCCAGGTACCTCTTTTCTTGGAACGGCTGGTCACTTACGGTCTCTCACGAAGTGAGCGCGCGGAAACGGACCTCAACCTCAACCTCACTCACACTTACTTCTCACGCGGACGCGGATCTTGGTCTTTCACTCACTCTCCACCCAGACGCGCGGACGCGGCCCTTTCTTTTCCTCGCGCAGCAATATGTATTTCTCCAAAGGACGCGGTACAACAATAGGACAATAAAAGTAGGAAAGGAAAGGAGGGAAGGAAGGGGGGGGCGCCTAAGCCATTTGCATCATTTCCTCCATGTCCGCCCTTGATGACGCCAGTAGGGCCCAGTAAGACGCCAAAAACTTGCGCCGGGATTCTGAGGATTGGGGTCCGGGGGTCGCCAGGAAGTTGCGGAGCATCGCGGTCGACCGTTCCGCAAAAGCCTCAAAGCCAGCCGCCAGGAATGCCATCACAACCGGGATCTCCCGGATCTCGGGGGAGCTGAGGGAAGGCGGTGCCGGTGCTGGGACAGGGCTTGATCTGAAAGAGCGAGGAGGTGATGAGGGGGTCCCCGGGGCATCGCGCGGAGGGCTCGGTCCATCTGGGGGCGATGACGGGACAATGATTGGGGACGGCGGAGGAGGGACCTCGGGGGTAGTGGGCCTCCCATCCGAGACCGCTGGTGACGCGGGCGGCGGTGGAGTACCTGGTGGAGCCGGGGCGGGAGGAGCCGGTGTAGGTGCCGGAGGGGGAATCGGGGCTGCAGCAGCGCGACGCCGGAGAATCTCATTGAGTCGCGGGTCCCTCGCGCCTTCCCTCATCCGAACGCGGTCCGACCAGAATGGTAGGGCCCTCTGATAGTCGTCAACGGACGAGAAATCCTCCTTGCGCGGCGGTCCCGCGCGGCGAAGGGGGGAAGCCGAGTCGCGACCCTCGCTCGGCGGGGGGCGGCGGGAAGGGGAGCCCGGGGGAGTCCACGAGTCCTCCAAGATGGTGTTGTCGTCCGAAACCACGAACGGGTCAGGACGAGCCCTTTTGCGCGGCCTGGGGCGGGAGCCAAATTTGGGGGGAGCTTGGGGCATGCCATTGCTAAGCGAGCAGCGGCGATGGCTGCAAGGGCAAGCAACACAGGCGCGTCAACCAGGAGCAATTGAGCACGCGTGCCCGTTCCGGGCGCAGAATTCGCAGGGGAGCATGACGGTGATGAGCGTGGGAGGGGAGTCGGTGGAGTGTGAGAAGAGGAGTGGGTAGGGGGGAGCGGGGTGAAGGTAGTCGAGGTGGCAATGGGAAGGGACCTCTGGGGACAGAACTCAAGTTGGGGGGGGATGTGGTGTCATTATATAGCCTCGGGTCAAGGACTGCGTTGCGGCCTGCGCGCTCAGCATCTGGTAGGTTAGGCTCAGAAGTGGGGGTGCGCCGGTCCTCAGCAGTAGCCGCTGCGGGTTCATCAGTAGCCGCTGCGGGCTCAGCAGTGGGGGCGGCGGGATCGAGCACGCGACTGTGGGCCGGGCCTGACTAAGGGAGGCGGGCCGCGACCCGCTTGGATGTCCAACTCACGGATGGAGCTGGGCCGACCAGGTTCTCGGACGGCTAGTTGGGGGAGTAAAAGGCGGGGCGACAGCGGGGCTATATGCGTGGGCAGCCGCGCGCAAGCGCGGGCCGGCCACGGGACGGGAAATCCACGACGGCGCGTTGGGCGGATGCGCGCAAGCGCGGCAAACTTTGGGTATTGCGCGGCGGAGGGCCACGCCACGAAAAGACGAACCGGATGCGCGTAATGGCAGGCGAGCTGGCGGGGATAGGGTATGGGTATGGGTTCGGGGATGGGTTAGGGTTCTGTGTCTAGGGTTCCTTCTTCATGGTTGCCAGTCTGTCTTTGTGCTTGTACTTAGGTTAGGGCTGAGGAGAGGGGGATATAATACCCCTCCCCTCAGTACGGGAGGAAGGGGGGCACACACTCTCTCTCTCTCTCTGGCACTCTCTCTTGGGGGGAAAAAGAAAAGGAAGCATTCTCAGTCTTACAGACGCTAGAACCATTGATCCCGTAACTAGGGACAACTTCGTGAGGGAAAACCTCTAAAGTTTCCACACCGGGTGTGAAGCAGCCTGATAATTTTACTGTGGAAAACCCCCATAAACATAGAGCCTACGTACAGTCATGTAAAATCATTTTCTCAAAAAATCCTCATAATTTTCCTGCTGATAAACAAAGAGTTATTTATGCGTCTTCATTCCTTGGTGGACAAGCCCTGCAGTGGTTCAAACCTTCCCTCAAACTATTAGATAACACTATCCCCACTTGTATCCTCAACAACTGGAACAAGTCTGAGGAGAAATTGTTCACCCTGTTTGGCAACCCTAATGAAGCCCAAAATGCAGAATACAAACTTAATAACTTAGTCATGAAGCAGAATAGTAGAGTTTCCATTTATATATCCAATTTCCAAACTTTGCAGTCTTGCATCCATTGGAAGGAGGCAGCTCTCCTAATTCACTTTCAAAAAGTTTTACCGGCATGCCTAATCAAGCAACTTGCTATTGGGGGACATAAGAAAACCTCCCTTCAGAAGTTAATTGACCGGGTGATTGAGCTTGATAATAGCTACCACAACAAGAACCGCTCTTGACAAAAAAAACCTTGGACTCTCAACCTTGACTCCAAATGTAAACAACTCCTCAAAACAATCCTCCAAGAATCCAAACCAATCCAAACCAAATCAAACCTTGAACTCCAACCTGAAAGGGAAGGCCGTTGCCAAAACTCCAAAGTTCCTGGAAAAAGATACTGGGATGCTCCAGAATGAGGAATGGTTAAGGAGGGAAAAGAATGGGTTATGTATGTATTGTGGAGCAAAACATGATTTCAATAGTTTTGCAAAACAGCTAGCGCGTGAAGCGGCTAGACAGTCAAAAAATTAGCTTTTAGGTTTTCTAATACTTGCAAGTAAAACTACATATTATCTGAATTACAGAAAGTCAATCTTTGCACTTGCAAGTCAATATGTCAGCCTGCTGGATACCAAGACCCCTGCTTTCCTTTAGCTAACAGAGGTGATATAATAAATAATAAATATATTATTTAATAAATGCAGCAAAAATCCGTAAAATATTTGGATTAAGCTTGTTGCAAGGTTAAGTGGTTTGGTTATGGTTTATTGTTGTAAATCAATATGAATAAATTGATTATTAAATATTTTGATAGAGGGGCCACCATTATATTGGGGATCTTTAACACCTCTCTTCAGGGATTTCAGTAAGAAAACACGTAGTCCTGGTTACTTTGGGCTCTTTAGTTTAAAGGATATTTTACCCAAAGATAATGTGTATATAAAATACACGGTGGAGTGGCAGGGCCTTGTAGCCAAGCTTCCACGACAGAGAAAGGATAATAAAACTAACTGGTATATTATTAAATCCTTTGGGTATCTGTTTGAGATGTAGACTGATGGGTTAAACCTGTATACTGGGGTTATAAGGTTGTTCAGCAGTTTTAATGGATAACAAAGAGGTTGAGGATGGATATTATTGATCAGAATTAGAAATAAATCACTTATTTATTTCTTATAAGTACTTGATTACCTTGTAACGGTGTCTGGATATAAATATAACTGGGTCTCTGCCCATCAATATCCTCAAAAGAGCTCTTTATTTATAGCTTTTGGAGTCCCAACATTGTCCTTCTGAGGGGTACAGGGGCTCAAAGGGATGGACACTAAGGCTAGAAGGGTAACCAAGGGTATCCTGTTACGTGTTCTTGGCTCTATAGAACGGGTAGCATCCAATTCCTCAGGGTATGGGAATTATTCTACTTCATAATAGATATTAGGACGTGTGAATAACACTAATCAATCCCATTTATATATTATTTAATTAATTATTCTTAGCAAATGTTCCCAGTAATTTCATAATTATATAAATAGAAATTTCTAAGGAAATCCTGATGTAAGGTGATTTCTCATTATGTATTATATAACTGGAGTAAAAGTCATGATATTGATTTTACTCCTTATTTTCGAGTTCCAGTTGATTTATTAAGATAATTACTTAAAAATATAATTCATGGGAATTCATGTAATATTTTTACATCATTAGTTTTCTTAGTATGTCACGAAAATATTGATGTCTATAAATTCTCATCAAAGTATATTGAAGTATTTTAATATACTTTTAGAAGTTGTCATTGTCTTATTTTTGACATTCTTGGTACTTTGAATTCTATTTAATAAAAAATACGTATAAGGGTTATTTAAGTATTTTTATATAATATTATTTACTTTTAGACTATCTACTATCCACGGGAACATATATTACATATGTAGAATGTTCCCATGTGGGTTTTAGCATGTTTACGCCGTACCTGAGCCTCTCAGGCCACCTGTCACTCTGTCAACCCGTAGTCCTGTGGCTGCGTACTTGTCAGAGGCCCGGGGCTGCGTACAAAACCTTGACCGAGTGACAGGGCTGTATCTCAGCCGCACGCGGGTTCATTGGCTGCTGCGGCTGCGTGCGGGAATTGTGAAAAAACACATTTCCTTCTGTAACTACTAAAATATACACAACACCTCAATTCTGACTGAATTTTAGTTGTGAAACCTATATGTGACAATGTGTGTGAAATATTTAATTGACCAAAACCTCAATAGTGGAGCCGTAGTATTTTGGTCTTTCTTTCCTTAACTATTTAAAAATATAAGGAGTTGGATTTCAAGGGTAGGGTCAGTGAAAGACCCTACCTAATTTTGGGTGGTGAATTTATTTCTGTAATAATATATATGGTTTTCCTACTCCTTCTTAGGTTAATTTTATTATTATTTTTCTTATGTTATTTTTGTTACTTTTGCAGCTTGCTCTGCAATAGGAGCAAGCTGACACACTAGGTGCTCTGAGTTTGAGATTTGTCCTTTTTCATTCCAAAAACTCCCCTTATCAAGTTTTTCTTGATTCTGGGGCTAACGTTTCTTTTATACATGAACCTTTTTCCCCTTCCAAAAATCTTACGCATTCAAAGATAGATAGGTTTCCCATCTATTTAGTAAGTAGTGCAACCAAGCTGTCTCATTGGGTTTCCCAAAAGGCAAAATGGACCTTTGAATTCTCCAATTTCCCCATCTTCAAATGGGACTTATTTGTCTTGGATATTCCCGGAATGGATGATACAATTCTAAGCCATGACTTCCTAGTTAACTGGAATCGGGATGTGAATTGGCAAGAAGGAATAATTAATCTTTGAACCTTGTAACCCCAGGACACTAACCCTTCCATCAAACAAGAATTAAACAACCTAACTGACAATTTTATTGAGTTTTACGACACTTTTCCGCCTAGGAAATTTGCAATATCCTGACCTCCATTCCCAAGTTCCCTCTTTGGATTTAGGAGATATTGCTTTTTTTTCCAACTTACCCCTTACTTTTTTCTTCAAAGACAAACAGGAAACAGCCAAAATGTGTATCTTGAGCTCCTTAGTCGTCTTGCATCATGAAAGAACTTCAAACCCCATGCTTGAAGATGAAAATATTGAAGATCTAGCAATCATTTGAGAGTCTTTACCTCTGGTTTATCATGACTTTGCTGACGCCTTTTCAGCTTTAAAGGCAGATAAACTTCCCCCACCCCTTTCTGATGATCTCAGGATCAAACCAACTTTCCCACCTCAAGCACCTGGACCAGTATACTCTCTCTCAAAGCAAGAATCAACTGCACTTCAAGAAAATTTATTGAAAGGATTTCTTTTACCAAGAAATTTGAATACCGGTTCACCTGTCCCATTTGTTCCAAAGAAAGACGGTGGAATTTGCCTGTTTTTTGACAACAGGAAACTGAATCAGGTAACCTGGAAGAATGTCTATCAAGTACTGCCTATGTTGCACTTCCTCACTCTCTTCCATGGAGCTGCTTATTTCTCAAAGTTAGACCTTGAAGGCGCCTATAACCTAGTTTGAATTGAAAGAGGCCATGAATATTTGAAAGAAATGAGAACACAGTTTGGCAGTTATGAGTTTACCATCATGCCTTTTGGGCTCTGCAATTCTCCTTCCACTTTTCAAAACTTTGTCATTGACATTTTTTCTGACCTTTTAGATAAATAACTTGTGGTGTATCTTGACTATATACTAGTCTACTTTAAAAATCTTGAGGATCAAATTGCACATGTGAGAGAGGTGCTACAGCAAATTTGCAAGAATGACCTTTTCACAAAAGCCTCTAAGTGCAAATTACACACTCTTTCTCTTCAGTTTCTAGGTTTCATGGTCTTGCAGAAAGGACTATCAATGGATCCAGCCAAGAGATGGCGCATATTGGATTGTCCCCACCCTCTTCTGTCAAATCCCTTCAAGTTTTCCTTGGTTTTGGTAATTTTTACAAGAGGTTTATTGAGAATTATGCCAAGTTACAGTATTGAAAAAAATGTTTATTTAGTTTATAAGGACCATATAGTAGTACCAGATAATTGTTGCATTAATTTATATATCTTTGATTCAAGGCATGATTACCCGCTTGCTGGTCATTATGGGAAGGATAAAACCTACCAATTGATTGCACAAGACTTCTACTGGCCTGATATGACCAAGGAAGTAAACAAATATTTTAACACGTGCTATGGTTATGATCATAACAATTCCTCAAAAAAATGGAAGTATGGGCTGCTCCATCCACTTCCAATTCCGCCTATTCCTTGCCACTTGCTGTCTATGGATTCCATTTTGCAATTAACCATTTCTAGTGGTTATGATTCTATTTTTGTTTTAATAGATTGTGTCAGCTTGCTAATATTGCAGAGCAAGCTGCAAAAGTAACAAAAATAACTTACAAATAATAATGATATAATTTACCTAAGAAGGAGTGGGAAAACCAAAAAATGTGATTACAGAAATGGATTTTTCACCCAAAATTAGGTAGGTTCACTCACTGACCCCACCCTTGAAATCCAACTCCTTATATTTTTAAATAATTAAGGAAAGAAAAACCAAAATAACACGGCACCACCATTGAGCTTTTTGGCCAATTAAATATTTCACACGTATTTTCATATATAGGTTTCACACCTAAAATTCATTCAGAATTGAGGTTTTGTGTATATTTTAGGAGTTACGGTTGGAAATGTTTTTGTCACAATTCCCGCATGCAGCCGCGGCAGCCAATGCACCTGTGCGCGCCTGAGATACAGCCCTGTCACTCCGTCAAGGTTGTGTAGGCAGCTCCGGGCCTCTGACAAGTACGTAGCCCCGGGACTACGGGTTGATAGAGTGACAGGCAACCTCAGAAGCTGAGGTACCGCTTAAAAATTCTACAACCCACACAGGAACATTCTACATATGTAATAAATGTTCCTGTGGATAGTAGATAGTCCAAAAGTACATAATATTATATAAAAATACTTAAATAACCCTTATACATATTTTTTATTAAATATAATTCAAAGTACAAAGAATGTCGAAAATAAGACAATGACAACTTCTAAAAATATATTAAAATAATTTAATATTCTTTTATGAGAATTTATAGACATCAATATTTTTGTGACATACTAAGAAAACTAATGATGTAAAAATATTACATGAATTCCCATGAATTATATTTTTAAGTAATTATTTTAGTAAATCAACTGAAACTTGAAAATAAAGAGTAAAATCAATATCATGAATTTACTCCAGTTATTTAATACATAATTAGAAATCACCTGACATCAGGATGTCCGTAGAAATTTCTATTAAAATAAATATTAACTTACTGGGAACATTTACTAAGGATAATTAATTAAATAATACATAAATAGGACAGATTAGTGTTATTCATTAAAGGTTAGTGGACTTAAAAGGAGGTTTGATTTCAGTAAGGAGTGATCAAGGAAAAGAATCAGGGGAAAAGAAACATGGTTGAGTAGACACCTTAAAAGGACCAGATAGCGTTTTGACTAGACAGAAGCAGTAATGGAGATAAGGAAAAGGAGAAAGTAAGCATAAAAGAGTGTTGATCCGGTGTGATACTCTTGATGTTGGTGATTGGGTGAGCATGAGCTTGAGATGTAGCGGTATCTGGTGGTTGAACTCATTGACGTCAATGAGGACTGGTTGTTGATGTGAGTGATAGTGCGTCAAGGTGAATGAAGACAGCGGTTTGAGAGATCCGGGGAGCAGACTTGCAGGCCTTCAGGATTGGAGCTTTGGAAGCGGTTGATTATGAGGGACGCGCATGGGGCACAATGAAGACAGCGGTTTGAGAAGAGAACCATAGAAAGAAATAAAATGGAAAATAAACTGAGAGACAGAGAAAATACACTGAGAGACAAATGAAGACAATAAGAATGAATACAATAGTGTGAGGAAATAGTTTGAGCAACTACTTGAATACCAACAGCCTCCCTTGCTCAAATTATTTTGATATGTTGAGAGCATCCAAGGCGCGGCAAAGCGCTACTCGGGTTACCGGTTTGGTGAGAAAATACACCAGATTCTTCTTGGAAGATACTTTCTGAAGCTTGACAGCGTTTTTGAGAATTTTGCTACGTACATAGTGGAACCGCAATTCAATGTGTTTTGTGTGGAAAGTGGAGTGGTTAGCTTGGTTAAGCGCTAGTTTAATACAGCCTTTGTTGTCCTTGTGAATGATGGCTGGTCTGGCCTCTTCTCCTGGCAAGAACTTGCTCATGAGCGATTTCACCCAGCTGTCTTCCTTGATGGCGTTGCCCAGCGCCTTGTATTCAGTTTCAGTGGTGGATAGGGATAAGGTTGGCTGCTTCCTGCATTTCCAGGTGATGACACTTCCAAGTCAGCAAATGACCAACCCAGAGACTGACCTCCTAGTGGTGGGACAGGTAGCCCAGTTGGCATCAACATACGCTTCAAGGTGAGGGGCAGAGGAGGAGGAGATGAAAGCTATTTCATGGCTTGAGCTGTGCTGGAGGTATTGGAGGACGTGTAGGGCTGCTTGAAAGTGGTGAAGATTTGGTTTGACAAGGAATTGAGCAAGATATTTGAAAGCAAAAGTAATGTTGGGTCCTGTGAATATACTGATATGATTTAGCTCCCCAACAATCTTTCTGTAGTTAGGGCCCAACCGTAGAAACTCCTCATGGTCTTCCTTGCTTGAGGCATATAGCTTGCCATGAGTTTTGAAGGGAGTTGAGAACAATTTGTGCGGCGGAAGCGAATATTGTGAACACACTTGATTGATTTAAAAGCTGTGAGAGAGCTTGAATCCATTTGGTAGGTGACTGACATTCATTCCCAGCAGTACAGATGCCGGTCCAAGGTCCTTTATTTTGAACTTGGAGCTGAGTTGGCCAACAAAAACTTCTGGTTGGTCGCTGAATATTGCAATATCCTCAACATGAACGTAAAGGTATGTGGAGTCTTTCCAGAACACACATTGATCTGCCTTGCTCTTGTGGAAACCAAGATCAAGTAGCCAGCTGCTTAGTGTTTCATACCAGGCCACTGGTGCCAGCTTGAGACCGTACAAGGCCTTATTTAGCTTGAGGTGCTTGCCACTAGCCACAAAGATTTAGGGGGGAGGAGTGAGGTAGACTTCTTTGCGCAGCGGAGCGTTTAGAAAAGCGGCTTTCACATTGACTTGGTGGAATTTCAGTTTTAGATGGGCAGCAAGGGCAATGAGCATAAGGAGGGAGGTCTTGTCCCCAGTGGGCGAGAAGGTAGAGGTGAAGTCAATGCCATACTGCTGGCTGAATCCTTGAATGCATAGTCAGGCTTTGAACTCAACAATCCAATTTTGATCATCTTGTTTTGTTTGAAAGACCTATACACACTTAATTCCTAGCTTGCCATCAGGAAGGCTAGATTCTTCCCAGAATTGATAATTGAGCATGTTGAGCTCCTCGTGCTTCATGGCTTCAAGCCATTCTTCTTGGTATTTGGAGTTGAGAGCCTCCTGGACTGACTTGGGGTCAGAATAGCTATTGTGAACAATGAGATAGATGGGGGGAAGACCTATTTTTGAGTTAAGACAATGTGGATAAGGGTTGATATTGTCGTGAGTTAGCCTGTCGTGAGACAGTTGATGAGCGGGGAGAGAAAAATTGACAGCAGATGGGGTGATAGAATGAGGAGAGGTATGAGAGAATACAGGCGCAGGAGGAGAGATGGCACAAGGGGCAGCGGAAGAGTTTGGGGAAGAAGGAAGAGGAACAGAAGGGAGGTCCAAAGAGTAGTTAGTGGGGGGAGGGAGAGGAGAAGAAGGATTCAGCATGAGGTCGGAGCTGGTAGAACAGGGAGATGATTTCAAGATGGATAGAGAAGGAAAGGAGAGCTTGTCAAATGACGCGTTTTCGGAGATGAAGATTTTGGAGGAGTCCAGGTCAAGCAGTCTGAATGACAAAAATTCATTGACGTAACCAAGAAGAATAGCTCTTTTGCTGGTGGGGAGGAGTTTGAAATTTTGAACAGCTTTGGGAATGATAGCAAAGGGGGCGCAACCAAATGGCCGTAAGCAGTTGAGGTTGAACAATTGTCCGTGCCAAATGTTGTAAGGAACAATGTTTCCACGGGACCTTGAAGGGAGAGCATTAAGAATGTGGGTAGCAGTGTTGACAGCCTCATCCCAGAGTTTGAGCGGTAAGTAGCTTTGATTTAGCAGGCAGAATGCCTTCTCCAAAATAAGGCAATTCAATCTCTTGGCTAGTCCATTTTGCTGAGGAGTGTAAGGGGGAGAGAAATGTGGACTGATTCCTTTTTTGAGACAGAAGGAGTGAAGATTGGAGGTGATGAACTCGCCGCCGTTGTCGGAGATCAGAAGCTTCACAGTGTGCCCAGTTTGACGCTTGGCTCAAGCCACAAAATCATTGATAGCAGAAACAGTCTCACTTTTCTGTTTGAGGAGGGCCGCGGAGCAATATCTGGAGAACTGATCCATGAGGGAGAGAAAGTAGGAGAATCCCAAGTTTGAGGTGATGGAGAAAGGTCCAACAACGTCCATATTGACAGCTTCAAGGAGGTTGGTGGCCCTTTTGAATTTATGATTGAAGGGATTTGAGACTTGCTTGCAAGTCTTGCAGATTTGACAGACGGTGGATTGAGTGTCAGAGTTGTTGGAGCATAGGTTGAGGGTCTTGAGGGATTGAGTACTAGCGTGACCAAGACGCAGATGCCAGAGATTGTCCAGAGCCTTGAGGAGCATTGTGGACTGGTTGCAATGAAGAAATTTGGTTCTGCAGAGTTCCCTTAATTTGTTGTTTGTGGTGCCTACAAAACTGATCTTATCCATCTTCACTTCAAACTCTGAGTATCCAACTTTTGAGAAGTTTTCATTAGACAAGTTTAGTTGGGTGAGGGAGATAAGACACCGGTTAATAGACGGAATGAGTAGAACATTTTGAAGGATGATGGTTGAGCCGAGATGATTGATGAGCTTAGCTGATCCAGAATGTGTAGCTGTAAGAGAGTTGTTTGGAGAGCCGGTTCCTACCTCAAGATGGATGGGAGTGCACTCAAACAGAGACTGGTGGTCATTGACTATGTGGTGGCTTGCGCCGGAGTCCAGGACTGGAAGGTGGGAGTCTTTTCTGTTGGACAACAGGTAAATTTGAGTGTTGAAGTGAAGCTTGGCAACTTTGGAGTTGATTTCAAATTTGGCGGCTGGGCTTTCATTGAATGAGTGGAGATTGGATGAGGGAGTCTTGTTCCATTCAGGTCTGAGGTGGGCATGAACAAACCAACATTTACTTTCTGGGTGTTTGGCTAAGGGGTTGCAGTGTTCTTTTGAGCAGGGGTGCTTGGGCTTTTTCTTTTCTTTGGACTTGTGAAGGGAGACTGATGGTGTAGTATCTAAAGTTGGGTTGGCATCAGGCAGTTGAGATGATTCAAGGTGAAGTACCTTGCAAAGCTTTTTCAAGATCCCAGTTGGATTCTGAAGGAGGGAGTCATTGAGAATCAGAGAGTTGACGATTTTGTAGAATGAGATGGGAATTTTGGCAAGGATGGTGCAGCTGGGGATATTGGGGGGAACTTCAAGTCTCACAACTGTGAGTTTTTTCATGAGTTTTCTGAAGTCCTTGATGTAGGTTGTTAGATCACCTTTGAAGAGATAGCAGATGAAATTGAGCCAGATGCGGCTGCAATTATTTGAGGATTGTGAGGCGTATTGTTCAAGAATTGCCTTCCAGATGGCGTGGGGATTTTCATTGTTGTCGTCATTGACAATGGATTCAAAGGCAGATTTGCCAAGATGTTGGATGATTATGTCTATGGCTTTGTATATCTTCTTCTTTTGAGGCTGATGGAGGGGGTTCAACGGTCAATTTGAGAATTCCTTTCCCGCGAAGATAGCTCTTGATCCTGAGACTCCAAGATGGGAAGTTCAAGTCATTTAGAAGGGGGATGTTGAGCTTTGACGGATTAGGTTGTTCTTCTGAGTTGGACATAGAGCCTATCTGGTCCAGTAAGTGAGATGGGACTGTAAATCTGAAAGGTTAACGGACTTAAAATTATGTTTGATTTCAGTAAGGAGTGATAAAGGAAAAGAATCAGGGGAAAAGAAACATGGTTGAGTAGACACCTTAAAAGGACCAGATAGCGTGTTGACTAGATAGAAGCAGTAATTGAGAAAAGGAAAAGGAGAAAGTAAGCATAAAAGACTGTTGATCTGGTGTGATACTCTTGATGTTGGTAATTGGGTGAGCTTGAGCTTGAGCTGTAGCGGTAGCTTGTGGTTGAACTTATTGACATTCATTAGGACTGGTTGTTGATGTGAGTGATAGCGCATTGGGGTGAATGAAGACAGAGGTTTGAGAGATCCTGGGGAGCAGAATAACAGGCCTTCAGGATTGGAGCTTTGGCAGCGGTTGATTATGAGGTGTAGTTTGAATTTCATTGAAAGAAAGAAGTCAAGACTAAGAGGGACTTGACGCAGTCTGAGAAACAACAGGATTCAGTTGAGATACAAGAGACTAAAGAATTGAAGAAAACAGCAGATAGAAAAAGGACAGCAGAAATCATACAAGACAGTTGATGATGAGCGTTGAGGGAATCTGGATTGACAATGGAGATTTGAGTTGAAGAAGGACCGTTGAGAGTTTGCAGCTGGGACGTTGGTGTTGAATCAAGGAGAATCAATTGGGGATTGTTGTCAAGTTGGAGAGGTGGATTGAGAATGATAAGAAGGAACGAAATGTGAGGACAAAGGAGATGAAATAGGAAAATGAACAGAAAAGAATCAAAAATGAAATCGGAGAGAAGATTTCACTGTTGAGAAAAAGGAAAGGCAATGGCCAAGTCCCCTGGGAGAGTTGATGAGTGAGGCCAGGGGCCGCGAGCTGGAGAGAGAGCGGTAGCTGCGCCAACTGCAAGCTAGCAGTGCAAAGGCTGACAGAGTATGTTTTGGCCATCTTAGGACGCTTGGGATGAGGATTAGGAGGAGGATTTAACATGAGGGACACGCATGGGGGAGAATGAAGAAAGCGGTTTGAGAAGAGAACCATAGAAAGAAATAAAATGGAAAATGAACTGAGAGACAGAGAAAATACAATGAGAGACAAATGAAGAAAATAAGAATGAATACAATAGTGTGAGGAAATGGTTTGAGCAAGTACTTGAATACCAACAATTCACACGTCCAAATATCAATTATAAAGTAGAATAATTCCCATACCCTGAGGAATTAGATGCTACCTGTGCTGTAGCACCAAGAAAACATGACAGGCTAGCACTGGTTACCCTGCTAGCCTTAGTATCTGTCCCTTTGAGCCCCTGTACCCCTCAGAAAGATAGTATTGGGACTCCAAAAGCTATAAATAAAGAGCTCTTTTGAGGATATTGATGGGCAGAGACCCAGTTATATTTATATCCAGACACTGTTCCAAGGTAATAAAGTACTTATAAGAGATAAGTAAGTGATTTATGGCTTAGTCGGATAAATAATATCCATCCTCAACCTCTTTTTATCAATTAAAACTGCTGAAAAACCTTACAACCCCAGTATACAGGTTTAACCCATCAGTGCATGTGGCAAACAGATACCCTAAGGATTTAATAAAATACCAGTGAGTTTTATTATCCTTTCTCTGTCGTGGCAGCTTGGTTACAAGGCCCTGCCACTCCACGGTGTATTTTATATACATATTATCTTTGGGTAAAATATCCTTTAAACTAAAAAGCCCAAAGTAACATGGACTACGTGTTTTCATACTGAAATCCCTGAAGAGAGGTGTTAAAGATCCCCAATATAATTTTGGCCCCTCGATAAAAATATTTAATAATAAATTTATTCATATTGGTTTATAACAATAAACCACAACCAAACCAATTTACCTTGCAATAAGCGTAATCCAAATATTTTACAGATTTTTTCTGCATTTATTAAATAATATATTTATTATTTATTCTATAACCTCTGGTAGCTCAAGAATAGAAAGGGTCTTTGAATCCAGGAGGCTGAAAATTGGGGGTCTGGCCGGGAAATATTCCATTTTATTATATTTAATACCTTGGACCAGAGATTTCACAAAAAAATAAATCAAAGATAAATTTATCTGACTTTATAACCATGATTTATCATTAAATTATTTTGCAGTGTATTTAAAAACCAATGCCAAATGAATAATCTATTATTTAAATATTTTAAAGATAAGAAAAGAAGAATATATTAAAAATTACAAACCTACTGGTTGTAAAGCTTCAACTCAAGCTGGGCAACTTTAATTAATATCTCTTCTGCACGTAAACACTTAGATAAAATCCTTGAACAAGAAGATCTTGAGAGGTGTATCAACTTGCAGGCCCTATTAAGGAAACATAAAGCTTGGAAGAAATACTTTATAAATTACTTTTTGAAATATTAGAGTAAGTATACTACTTGTATTACCATATTATTTTTTTAAATAATATTAATATATTTTATTGACCAATAAAATAACCTTTTTACATCAGCAAACCCTCCTGTACCAAAAACCACCGCCACTGAAGTTGATCTATTGGATCAGGAAGTCCCAGACATCTCTGGACGCCCTGAAAATATTGATTGGGCAGGTGAAGACCTCATTGAAACCCACCAAGACCCCATAGGATTACCTACTACGGATCAATTTAACCACAATAAGGTCTTGGTACCTTTGAAAATCAATTTAAGTGAGTTTTGAAATAAAACTTATTTTTAAGGATTTTTTCTGTAAAATACTTATGAACATATTATTCTGAAAATGAATAGAAGTAACACAAGAGCCTCAGGAAGAATTCCCTCCTATGGATCTTTGACAACAGCTCTCAGTAACCGTGAGACCACCAGGAAGGACAACCATGAAGGGACTAGTAGAACCCATGAATCAAATGTTGATGCACAAGGAGCAGCACCAATCACTTCTGCCATCTCCCAACCTAGAGCTGGAGAAATTAGAAGAATCAAGCCACCCTCCTTTACAAAAAGATTCCCTGCAGCCACCCCAGCAGAATCTGGCCAAGGAGGCCAGGATGAAAGACTTAGTCAAAGAGCACGTGAAATATTGGGAAGAATTCAAAGCAGCCCAAGCCAAGGAGAACATGGTATCTATGAAAAAGATAATCTCCCAGGCAAAAGCCACCCAGATAGCTCTTCAGAAAATGATTCAAAGGAAAGAGGTAGAATCCTACGTAGAAAAGTGGAATCCTTGGGATCAATTAGCCCAACTGAAAGGCAAAGGATCATGAAATAAGAGATCCTCTTCCCATCCCAAGGCAAAGGGAAAGAAAGAATGGGATCAGATAATATCCATAGCTCAAAAGTGGAAAAAGGTTTACAACAATTAGCCTCCAATTCTGAGCCCAAACAAACCTCTGATTTAATTACGTCCTTTTCTAATGATATGCGTCATAATTTCAAAATTGTTTGTGAAAATTTCGACAGGGTTTATACCCAAATGGATAAATTAACCTCAGTGGTAGCCAAATTCATTAATAACCAAACAAAGACAGTAGGAATGGAAGAAATTAAAGAAAAAAAGAACAGTTATTGGAGACAATTAATCAAGGTAGGATCAGACAGACTCAAACAATTGGGAATATGTTAGCAGGAATCCAAGATGATTTTATTATGTCTTTCCAACCCTTATAAGAAGAATTGGTAACCACAACTAACAGCTCCATTCTACTCCTTAGTGAAAAACTGGATCTGCTTAATAATAAAGTGGACCTGCAACTTAATCTGATCAAGAATGATCTTAGAGACTTAAAATTCTGTCTGACCAACCCCTTGGGGAGTACCACAGAGGAACCAAAAACTTCAAGACAAACCACTACTCCTTATGAACCACCCTAATTAGGAATGAATAGGAGTGACACCTTTAGGCCTAGTTCACCCCTGAGATGGAGCAAGCCCTCAAACTGTTACCCCCTATTTCTGAATGGCCCAAGTTCTCTGGTGAAGGAGAATACAATCATATAAATTTTATTAAATTTATTGACTAAACTATTAACTATTATTACTTACCAGAAGCTATAGCTATAGTCAGGCTGCCCAGACTATTTAAAGGAGTAGCCTTGGACTGGTTTATCAGTAAAAGAGAAGAAGTAGGATCCTTACCATGGAATTCTTGGAAACTTCTGAGTAAAGAACAATTTGGTTCTAGAATGTGGAAAAGAAAAATGATTAAAAATGTTGAAAATTCCTCATTTGACCCCTCCAAGGATAAACCTCACAAATGGTTCTTGGAACAGAAGAAAATATTGGATTTCTTCTATCCAGATTCTGATAAAGAGGAAGTAAATGAAAGACTCCTCAACCTGTGTCCTGGAAATCTTAACCATAGTTTAAGATGTAGAATGAGTATGGATGCTGACTTTCCAACTCTAATCAATGTGCTAGAAGAAGTAATAGACATGAATGGGTAAGACAAGAAAGCCCCTTCTAGACCCAAAGAGAACTACAAAATTAACAAAACCAGAGAACAACCTCCTCTGATGAATACCTCTGATAATAAGAAACCTAATGAGAATAGGGAGAAAGAGAGGATGCCTGGGACTTTTTGGAATTGTAACAAGACTGGGAATATGAGACAAGACTGCCCATTACAAAAAAGAAAGATAGCAGTATTGGAAGGAGAGCAAGAGGTTGAAGTGAATCAGACCCATGAAGAAATAGCTGCTACTGAAGGATCTCTTTCTGAATGTGAATTGATCCTGACCAACCCTGTTAATTTTATAGAAGGAGATATAGGCACTTCTTTAGAAATCAATAAAATCCATGGGGATTCTAGCTTGCCCCAAAAATGGGATCCTACCAAAATTCCTAGACATATTATGGATGTCAAACCATTAACAGTTAAACCTATGAGTGCAAAAAGTTATACCACTGGTCAAACTTGTTATGCAACAGGATTGTATAAAGACAGACCTATAAGGTTATTACTGGATAATGGAGCTTTCTGCTCATGTGTCTGTACTGAATTCTTAAACAAATGGGATATCAATTGGAAAAAAACACCTTCTACCTTTCCCAAAAGCCAATTTTAGCTCTTGCAACTCTACCATGAATGCTATTGGAGTATGGACTGCTCCTATAATAATACCCCATACTAAAGGATCTTTGAGGATAAAAGTGGAATTTGTAGTATTGCTCAACGGACTATGTGACTACCTGATACTGGGTAATGATGCCTTATGTCTATATGGTATAGATGTGTTCCAGAGTAAAGGGAGTTACTTCACAGTAGGTGATAATTGAGACAAGAAGTTTAAGATATGCACCATTCAATCTAACTTCCCCTCCTCTAATTATCAAAAGCATTTAGAAGACTTTTACCAAGAATACTTCTCTCAAGCATCTCTGAATATGAAACTTTCTGAGGAACAGAAGAAAGATATATTGACAGTCTGCTTTGAGAACCAAAATGCTTTTTGTACTAAAGATCATCCAATTGGTGATATTAAAGGACATGATATGGTATTGAAATTGACCATTAAGCCTCCTTATCCTCCAAACTTATGAAGGCCAGCCTATCCTTCTAGTCCTAAGTCTAAAAAAAGCTCTTGAGGAACATATCCAAGAACTAACAGACTTACAAGTATTAAGAAAAGTAGGGAATAATGAGCAGGTAGATGTGACCACACCTGTAATCATAGCTTGGCATAACAAAAAGTCAAGAATGGTAGGATACTTCAGAATCCTCAATAATTATACTCAGGCAGACTATTATCCTATACCCCGGATTGATCATACTCTGCATAACAAGTCCAAGGCCAAGTACATCACTACTATGGATATTCTTAAAGGTTTCCACCAGATACCAATAAGCCCTGAAAGCAGGAATTTTATGAGAATAACCTTTCTTCTGCGAATATATGAATATCTTAGGATGCGCTTTGGTATAAATAATGCCCCATCACACTTCCAGAGAACAATGGATACAGTTCTAGGTACATACATCAGACAAGGATGGATGATGGTGTGTATAGATGATGTTATCATATACTCTGATGATTGGGATACTCATATTAACCAAGTAAGGTAATTACTCCAGACTATCTCCAGAGCAGGATTGAAGGTAATCATGAAGAAATGCAACTTTGGCTATGGACAATTGAAAGCCTTAGGACATATAGTCTCTGGTCTAACTCTAGCTGCTGATCAAAATAAGATAGCTGCTGTCATGAATAGACCTATGCCTCAAAAAAAAAAACAGAGTTGCTGTCTTTCATTAGTTTTTGCAGTTATTACAGACAATAAATATCAAAGTTTGCTATGCTAACTAAGAGTCTGTATGAAGTATGCAACAACAACACTATTTGAAATGACTCATGAGAGATTGAAAAACTATGAGGAACTAAAAATAGCTATGACCTCTACTCCTTTACTCATCCAACCAGATTACTCCAAGCCCTTCAAAATTTAGATTGATGCCTGTATCAAAGGGTTAGGAGCTGCTCTACATCAAGAAAGGATAGAAGAAGACATCCCATTAGAGAAACCAGTACTCTTCATATCTAGACAGATCAAAGATACAGAAAAGAGATATGGAGCCAGTCAGTTGGAATTTTAGGCTCTAGTATGGGCTTTAATTAGGTACACTATTACTTAGAAGGCACCAATTTTCAAGTGATCATGGACTGTAATTCTGTAAGAACTCTTATGAACATGAAAACCCCCAGCAGACATATGCTCAGGTGGCCAATTGCTATACAACAGTATAGAGGTCAAATGACTATAGTGCATAAAGCTGGAGCTAAAAATCAGAATGCTGATAGTCTAAGTAGGAATGCTTTGCCTAATTACTCTAACAATCCAGCATATGACCCTGAAGATCAAGATATCTTTCCTATCCTGAACATCAATCTTTTTGAATTAAATGCTCCAATAATGGGGATCCACTTATGTTAATTAGATAATGCTTTCTTAAACCTAGTAAGGGACAACTAATCTCCTGAAATCAAGCTGCTGATTAACATTATGGAATGTGAATCCCCAGAAGCAGCTCTGATAAGTAGTCTACCTGCTTCATTACTTAAACCCTATGAAGCAGGAAGGTTTACCTTTTGGGATGGTCTCCTTTACTACAGATACCAACATTCCAATGTATTAGTACCAAGCAACAAAGAAAATGTACAACATATACTCCAGCAATTCCATGACAACTGTTCATCAGGGCATCTATCCACAGAAAGAACCTTGGAAAAATTAAAACAAACTGCTTGGTGGATAGACTGGAGATAAATCACTATTAAGTATGTTACTAGCTGTGAGAACTGCCAAAAATCTAATAAAACTACTCAAAAAAGGTTTGTACTCCTACAGAAGATCTCTGAACCTAAAACCAGATGGGAAATCATCAATATGGATTTTTTCACCGGCCTCCTGTCACACCTTGCACTTAGGAATTATTGTCTTCATCACTTCAACATGTCCTCTCCTCAGTACCATCTACCTCAGTCTATAAGCGTGACAAAAATAAAGCACAAAATCAATGGTGCAATCCACTACTTCCTCTGGCTCGCGTTGACCTTCCAATCTTGGCGACCAACTTGGTATATACTTGAAAACTTTGCTGTTAACTCCATACCTGTCGGCCATCCATTACAAGATCCAATCTCCTTCCCTGGCCCATCAACAGCCTTGGACCTCCATCTTTGGTCAGGCACTGTTTGTTAGTTTGCATCTACGCCTAACTAAGCCATCATTACTGTACAGTTTGCAATTGGACTAGTCCTTACCCTGCATACACTATTACTTCTCACTTGTATTACCTTCAACGTCATTTGCTCCTGTCCCAGTTCATCATACATTTGTACGCTCAGATTCTATTATCTTGCACTTACGCCATGACCTCAAATATGATTTTACTATTGCTTTATTTCCTATCCCATTCCTGCCACTCATTGCCTCACCGCCTTCAACTGTAGTTAGCTCCCCATCAGGCTGTATCTAGTCACTTTGGATTACCTTATAAGGGCTACCCCCTTGCCTGATAATTGTCTCCTCAGTTAGTTAATTTCATACATTCTTGCATTCTGCTACAACCTAGTTATCACATTGGACTCAGGTTGAGTTTCCATCCTCGGAACACACTCCATTCCTCTTGCCGTTTGTCGAGTGGCACCACTAAGTTTGCACTTTGCAACTGAGTCTTGCTATTTGCACTTGCCCTTGCACTCAGCATTCCTCCGCGCTCACAATCATCTAAGAATTGCCCTATAGTACATAGGGTGGTCGTGTGACAGTAAATTAACTAACTCAACTCATCTATTGTAGCTGGCCAACCTATAGTAGACTTCTTCTTCTCAATGTCACGTACTCGCTCAACCGGGAATGCTTCCCTTGCACCTTACAATGATGATATCCATTGGGTAGGGAGAAGCAGCGCTCCTTGGGCCCAACAACCCTTAGATCCTGTTCCTCCTTCTAACTTGCCATCTGTTGAGCCCCTCAATGATCCTCGTACTCCTCCAAGGGATGTTCCAATGGACCCTCTTGCGGAATTCTCAGATTCCAAACATTCTTCCAATGAAACCTTGACTTGTGGTAGACCAGGGGTTTGTGTTGAGATTTCACATCAGAGGACTCTTATCCAGCCTGGGGTTTCACACTTCCAAGTTTCACCTGCACTCACCCCCGCGCTCTCTTGCCCCCGCGGGAGCCCTATTACCGCGACAGCCTCTCTAGAATTGACCTTTCAAACATTCAAATGTGGATTTTCAAATAGAGAACCTAGACACTCATCTCTTGACCTCACTCCTCTCAATCTAAGAACCTCAACAAATTGTGATCTTCCCATCTTCCTCATTAAATCATTCTCATATTGTATCTCGTGCTATGCTGTCCTCAACTACTTTTCTCATGTTTCTCATTTTGTCTCCGTTGATCATCCTCTGACTCAACTATGCCTGGTGAGATTCGTAGTCTGCTTTGTCTCTCATTTTTCTTGCTTTGAAAACTCACTCATCCGACAATCTCTAGCCTGTCATCACTCTTTTCCATCTCAGACTCAAGACCTCTCAGACTCTTGAATCCCGCCATCAACCTCACCTCAAATAGTCACACAGGCAGTCTTGGGTTCCTGTCTGTTTTCTTCAACTCATATCTCATGCCTGATTGTCATGTCTTCCTCCATTCTCATGTTTTACTCATGTTTGATTGTCTTGCCTGTTTCCAGCTCTCAGTTCTTTTCTCAATTCAAATCCTCATATTTCTTCACGTTTAAAAGCCAAAAGGATCTGTCAAGATCAAGTTCGACCGCTGAATAATCAACTGAGAGAGGATACGGACCGGGTATCATGGACTCCTTCAAGCAAACTATGCTCAAGACCTCTCTCAAAACAATATCTTTGCTTGGTGAAGATAATTACGGAATCTGGAGGGATAAAATGGATGCCGTGCTTGACGTCAGAGGATGTTCTATGGCCATAAACGACAAAACCTCCGTGTTGGAAACCTCTTTCAACGACAAACTTAAACTCCTCATAATCTCAAAGCTCAACTCTATGGCCCACAAGAACATAGTTACAGCCAAGAATAGGAATTCCGCCAAACTCCTGTGGAAAGCAATAGTCCACAAGTACGCATCTTCTCAAGCATCAAATCGAGCTAGAGTTTTCAACATTCTTCTCTACCTCACGTTCAATCCCAACGACATTGTTGACTTCATCACAAGGGTAAAAGTCTGTCTAAAAAAGATGGGCAAGGTTGGCATCAAATTACCTGACGACATATTGGCGCATCTAATTCTGTTCAAATTTCCAAACTCAATGGACAATTTCAAGAGGAAAATCATGCACTCGGATAAGGAGCTCTCAGTCAAATTTTTCCTCAATCACCTGACTCAGCTCAATAACGAATCCAAGGCAAAATCATCTATTTCAAACTCTAGGATGAAGGGTGATGTTGCTCTTTTTGGAGGAAAAACGGCAGCACACTCTATGCCAGGCAAAGGATCCAGCTCAAAGCAATGCGTCAAAGGGCACCATAGTCCTGGCCAAGATAAGAATCACTCGGCTGGAGAGTGCTGGCATCTTCATCCTGAAGTAGCGCCTGAGTTGTGGAGAGAGAACCAAGAGAAATGGAAAGCAAAGAAGGGTGGATCCAAAGCCAAGACCAAGTCACATTCAGCTCACTACTTAGCATTACTCAATCAGTGGATCAAACATGATGACTCAAATCAACAATTCCTACTCGATAGCAGAGCTTTGGTCCACATGATCAACGACTGTCGATTCTTCTGTGAGATGCAACCGTACTCCGGCGATCCTATTAAAACAGGGAAAGAAGGAGCAAGTCTGCCGATCAAAGGAAGAGGCACCTAAATCCTCCACTGGGACAACCTTACGCTCAAACTTAGCAAAACCTTTTACGTACCTGACGTGACCATTAATCTAATCAGTGCAGGTGCCTTAAACAGCAAGGGTTGCTCGATTAACTCAACTTCCAGTAGATTCTCAGTGTCACACGGTGGTAAAAAAGTACTATCTGGACAGATTAAAGATAATCTTTACACTCTTCCCACACCCTCCTTTGATGCTGTCTCATCCTCAAAAAATCTCTACTTGTCCATTGTCTCCTCTCCAGAAGCTGCCTTACTCAAGATCCACCAAAGATATGGACACGCATCCTTATCAAGGCTCACCTCTCTCATTCAGCATATCCCTAATGAAGTTAAACAAAAATTCCAGTGCGTCAAATGTGTCAAAAGTAAAATTACGAAGTCGTCCTTCAAGCTCTCCTCCACTAGGTTGTCTAAGGCTTTTGACAAGATTCATCTTGACCTCATGGGACCAATACGACCCTCCTCAAAGTCAGGTCACCGATTCATTTTGTCCTTGGTAGACAATGCCACCGGCTATCTTGCTGCATTCCCATTGACTTCAAAGGACAAGACATCTGATACCATCATCAGCCTGATTGAGAAGGAACAAAATTGCCGAGGCACGTACCCCTCTGAGGTTTGCACGGATGGAGGGACTGAATTCGTTAACAAAAAACTCTCTTCCTTCTTTCAAGACAAACACTTCACTCACACTATTTCGGAACCTTATCATCCGGAGCATAACGGGCAAGCCAAACGCGCCCATTTTACAATTGTTGAATCAACTCAAGCTACCATCAAAGACGGTTGTCTCCCTTCTGCAGTATGGCACAAAGTGGTGAAGGGCTGTTGCTTGATGTTGAATCACATTCCACTCAAAGGCAAAACAGAAACCCCCTGAGAGAAAATACATGGTCGAGCCCTTCCCTCAACCTTTCTGAAACCCATCGGGAATCCATGCATCTACCTCATCAACAAAAGAGAGCAAGGACTGAAGTTCAATTCGAAGGGCAAAGAAGGCACATTAGTAGGCTTCAATCAAACTCTTCACTTTAACTAAGTTTGGTTCTATTATCTCATCTAAGCATGTCAGGTTCTTGCAAATGCCTGCTTCACAAATGAGTGGTTCCAACTTTGACGTTGATCCTGACTTTGATAATGACAATTCAACGCCTGCTCCTGATTGCACCCCTGAAGTTCAACCTGATTGTCATGTGCCCTGGACAAGCTATTGAGACAGGTCAGAAGGATCTATTAGTTCAGCAGATGAAGACAATTCAAAAAGTCAATCCTCAGAAGATGTAACCTCACCATCTCATCATGCCACAGAACAGTCTAACTCCATCACGTCGCACAAGATCAGTCAAGAAGCTCAACATCCAGTCGCCCCCTCTGTGCAAGCTCTGCGAGATTGATTGAAAGTCAAACCCCTGCAAAGGTACAGTTTTTTTCACTTCTACAAGCCCAAATCATACAAAGATGCACTTTGATGCAATGAATTTTTGGATTGGATGGAAGCCATGGACGTCGAACTGGACTCAATCAAAGATCTCAGTGTTTGGGAGGAATAAAACGGTCCTGATCCAAAAAATGCGCTACGGACTACATGGATTTTTAAGATCAAGCTGGACTGTCATGGAGATCCTATCAGATACAAGGAAAGACTCTGTTTACAGGGCTTCAATTAAATTCAAGGCCTTGATTACTCTGAAACATTTGCACCAACTGGGAAACCATCAACTTTGCGTCTCATGCTTCTCTACGCACTCAAATCAAAACAGAAAGTCCGCCAATTCAATGTCAAGAGTGCGTTTCTCCATTCACCAATCAATGAGGAGGTGATTATTGCAACTCCAAAGGGGTCAAGAAGAAAATGCAAGTTCCTCAGGCTCCAAAAATTCCTATACGGATTGAAGCAGGCGCCTAAGAACTGGTACAAGACATTGACAGGTTGGTTTGAAGAGGTAGGCTTCAAAGAATCTGCATGCGACCCATGCCTCTATATATCCAACAACGGAAAACCCCGCATCTTCTTCCACGTGGATGATCTGGTTCTTGTTGGCGACGGCAACAATTTCAAAAGCAAATTCCTGAAACGCTTCCCTGGTTCCACGGCAAAAGATCCTGACACCATCTGAGGCATGCGGATAGAAGTAAAAGGGGATGAAATTCTCCTCAGTCAGCCTAAGCAAATCAAGCGTGGCCTCAAGGAGCTAGGATTGCAAGACGCGAAATCAAGCAGATATCCATTCACTCCAAATCTTCAACTCAAACCCTCATCTGACGACGAGCACAAACAGTTCAAAAACCTCAAAATTAACTACAGGTTGGCTATTGGTCTGCTTAATCAAATAGCCTGCTATTCTCAGCCAGACATGAGTTTTGCTTTATCCAGCCTGTCACAATTCAACGTGAAGCCAGGTCTAATCCACTGGAATGAACTAAAAAAGATGTGGAAATACTTAAAAGAAACTTCTCACCTCAAACTGCGCCTGAAAGTGAATGATGTGAACACTCTGATATCAGCTTACTCCAACGCGTCGTGGGCAGATGATCCGGACACTCGACGGTCTCAAACTGGATACATGTGCGCGGTTTACGGTTGTGTCGTATTGTGGAACAGCTTTAAACAAAAGAATATCACCTACAGCTCCACCAATGCGGAGCTCAACGCTTTTGTCGACGCATTTCATGAAGCTTCCTGGATTTGATCACTAGCATGCGAAATCTTTTCAAGTAAAGTCTCACCTATAGCGATTCATACAGATAACAGTGGACTGTTAGACAAACTCGAGAAATTTGGCTTGAAATCCAAAACTTGACATCTAGACTTGAAAACCAAGGGAATGAGAGAGGAGCTGAAGACTGGTAACATTTTGACTGTTCTCATTAAATCAGAACAAATGCCCGCGGATTCTCTTACTAAGAGCGCTGATTTAGCTAGCTTAAAACGGCTTCAGTTATCTTTCTACTCTCAGATCTCCATGTGATCTCTTTTCCCTTTCCTTCTGTTTGTTTTTACTTTTGTTTCTTTCTTTGTTTCTGCTTGCTTGTATATCCCACTCACTGGGGGCTATGGCAAATCCTCATCTCTCCAGGCATGGGGCGTGTTGAGACTTCATGTCAGAGGACTCTCATCCAGCCTGGGGTTTCACACTTCCAAGTTTCACCTGCACTCACCCCTGCGCTTCTTGACCCTGCAGGAGCCCTATTACCGCGACAGCCTCTCTAGAATCAACCTTTCAAACATTCAAATGTGGATTTTCAAATAGAGAACCTAGACACTCATCTCTTGACCTCACTCCTCTCAATCTAAGAACCTCAACAAATCGTGATCTTCCCATCTTCCTCATTAAATCATTCTCATCTTGTATCTTGTGCTATGCTGTCCTCAACTACTTTTCTCATGTTTCTCATTTTGTCTCCGTCAATCATCCTCTGACTCAACTATGCCTGGTGAGCTTTGTAGTCTGCTTTGTCTCTCATTTTTCTTGCTTCAACAACTCACTCATGCGACAATCTCTAGCCTGTCATCACTCTTTTCCATCTCAGACTCAAGACCTCTCAGACTCTTGAATCCCGCCATCAACCTCACCTCAAATAGTAACACCGGCAGTCTTGGGTTCCTGTCTGTTTTCTTCGACTCATATCTCATGCCTGATTGTTGTGTCTTCCTCCATTCTCATGTTTTACTCATTGTGATTGTCTTGCCTGTTTCCAGCTCTCAGTTCTTTTCTCAATTCAAATCTCATATTTCTTCAGTTTGCACTACTGCTCCCAAGCCCAATGCTTCAACCCTGCTCTTGACATTGATCCAGGCCCTCACTCATGGTGCCCTGCAATCTAGTCCGAGTACTCCTAGCTTTGGCACCCCGGGCATGAAGCAACCCAATAAATTTACGGGAGAACACCCTCATAAGCTTAGATCCTACCTAAAGTCTTGTAAAATCATCTTTTCAAACGACTTCAAAAATTTCCCTTCCAATAGGCATAAAGCTATGTATGCGTCGTCCTTCTTAGGAGGTAGAGCCTTGCAGTGGTTTAAACCGTACCTCAAACTTTTGTCCAGAAACAGTCCAACGTGTATTCTCAACAACTGGGACAGGTTCAAGAAACAACTTTTCACCCTGTTTGGCGACCCCAATGAAGTTCAAAACACCAAATACAAACTTAATAGTCTAGTTATGAAGGAAAATAGTAGAGCTTCCGTTTATATTTCTCGCTTTCAAACCTTGCAGTCTTGCATCCAGTGGAACGAGGCCACTGTTCTATTCCATTTTGGAAAGGGTCTACCGGCACGCTTAATTGAACAGCTCACAGTTGGGGGGCATAAGACAACCTTGATCCAGCAGCCAATTGATTGAGTGATTGAGCTTGATAATGGCTATCACAACAAGAATTGCTCTTGGCAAAACAACCAGGGACCGTCCACCTTGGCTCCAAGGGTGGACGACTCCTCAAAGCAAAACGCGAGGAACCCAAAACCATCCAAACCAACCCCGACTTTGAACTCCAACTCAAAAGGGAAAACCATCACCAAAACTCCAAAGTTCTTTGACAAAGAAACCGGGATGCTACGGAACAAGGAATGGCTACAAAGGGAGAAGAATGGACTGTGTATGTATCGTGGAGGAAAACATGATTTCAACAGTTGTGAAAAGCGGCTAAGCAGTCAAAAAATTAGCTTATAGTTTTTCTGATACTTGCAAGAAAAGCTACACATTATCTAAATCACCGCGAGTAAATCTTTGCACTTGCGAGTCACTAGGTGCTTGTAGTTTGAGATTTATCCTATTCCATTCCAACAACACCCCTTATCAAGTCTTACTTGACTCTGGGGATAATGTTTCCTTCATCAGTGATTCTTTCACCACTTCCAAAAATCTTATGCATTCCGAGATAGATAAATTTCCTATCTATTTAGTAAGTAGTGAAACTGAACCGTCTTATTGGGTCTCCCAAAAGGCAAAATGGACCTTTGAATTCTCCAATTTCCCCAGCTTCAAATGGGATTTATTTGTCTTGGCTATACCCGGAATGCATGATACCATTCTAGGCCATGATTTCCTAATTTACTGGAATCCGGATGTGAATTGGCAAGAAGGATTAATTAACCTTCAAACCTTGCACCCCCAGAAAGCTAATCTTTCCGTCAAACAGGAATTAAACAGCCTAACTGAAACTGTCATTGAGTTGGATGACACTTTTCCGCCAGGATATTTGCAATATCCTGAACTTCATTCCCAATTTCCCTCTTCAGATTTAGGAGTCATTGCTTACCTATCCAGATTAGCTCTTTCCTGTTCCTTTGAAGAGAAACAGAAACCAACCAAACCAAACGGTGTATCTTGAGCTCCCTAATCCTCTTGCACCATGCAAGCACCTCAAATCCGGTGCTCAAAGATGACAAGATTGAAGATTTAGAAATCATTTGAGAGTCTTTACCTTCAGTTTATCATGACTTTGCTGAATTCTTCTCAGCTGCAAGAGCAGATAAACTGCCTCCATCCCATTCTTACAATCACAAGATCAAACTTACTGGCCCACCTCCGGCACCAGGACCAGTCTACTCTCTCTCAACACAAGAATAAATTTGGCTTCAAGACTACATTGCGGATATGTAGCAAAAGGATTTCTTCAACCAAGCAATTCAAATACCGGTTCACCTGTCCTATTTGTTCCAAAAAAGGATGGTGGACTTTGCCTTTGTGTTGACTACAGGAAACTGAACCAGGTAACCTGGAAGAATGCCTATCCAGTACCGCCTATGTCACATCTCCTCACCCTCTTCCATGGAGCTGCTTATTTCTTGAAGTTAGACCTTCAAGGTGCCTATAACCTAATTTGCATTATGAAAGGTCATGAGTATTTGACCGCAATGAGAACCCAGTTTGGCAGTTATGACTATACCGTCATTCCTTTTGGCCTCTGTAACGCTCCTTCCACTTTTCAACATTCTGTCAACAACATTTTCTCCAATCTTGTAGGTAAATACCTTGTGGTATATCTAGATGACATACTAGTCTACTCAAGGAACCTCAAAGATCACATTGCACATGTGCAAGAGGTGCTGCAGTGACTTTGCAAGAATGACCTGTTTGCAAAAGCCTCTAAGTGCAAATTCCATTCCTCTTCCCTTTGGTTTCTAGGTCTTGTAGTCCTGCAGCAAGGACTATTGATGGACCCAGCCAAAAGCAAACACATATTGGAATGGCCCCCACCTTCTTCCGTTAAATCTCTTCAAGTTTTCCTTGGTTTCAGTAATTTTTATAGGAGGTTCATTGAGAGTTATGCCAAGAAAACCGTGAATCTTACTAAAATTCCTCAAAAATACACTCCTTTTGTTTTTAACAAACAAGCTGCTTTGGAGTTTGAAGCTCTGAAGAAAGCATTCACCACTGCTCCGATGATTGCTCACTTCAACAAACTGGCTTGCACTATTGTCGAAACAGACGCAAGCGACTATGCGATTGCAGGAGTAATCTTGAAGTTCTCTTCCTCCACTTCTGTCTTTCACCCCGTAGCTTTTGATTCTTGCAAGTTGCTTGCTGCAGAGATTAACTATGAGATTCATGACAAGGAACTTCTTGCAATTGTTTATTGCTTAAAGAAATGGCATTCATACCTTTTGAGCCTTAGAGAATACTTTGAGGTTTTAACTGATCATAATTCTTTAAAGTATTTCATGAGCTCAAAAGTCCTCACACGTACACAGGCACAATGGGCCAAATACCTCTCCCCGTTCCACTTTAAAATCACGTACCGCCCTGGGAAACAAGCAGTAGTCCCTGATGCTTTATCAAGTTGGGACAACATTTACCCAGGGGGGGGGAGCACCTTTGCCAAAAACAACCCTGAAAACGTTAGGAAACTCTTCTCAACCCAATCTGCCCAACTCAGTTTGATCATTGCTCACTTACAAGATTTGGCTTCCAAACTCGGACAAGCTCAACGTGTTGATCCCAAGTGCATCAAACTTTGCAAGAGTGCAAACTTGTTAGATAGTAGTTACAGTATTGATGATAATGACTTCTTAGTCTATGATAATTGTATAGTAGTACCAGATAATTCTTCAATTAAGTTAGATATCTTTGAGTCACGGCACAATTCTCTGCTTGCTGGTCATCATGGGCAGGATAAAACCTACCAATTGATTGCAAAAGACTTCTACTGGCCTGGTATGACCAAAGAAGTAAAATACTATGTTAGCGCGTGCTATGATTGCAATCGTAAAAAGTCCCTGAAACACCGGAAGTATGGGCTTCTCCAGCCACTTCCAATTCCTCCTCATCCTTGGCACTTGCTTTCTATAGATTTCATCTCTCAATTACCTTCTTCTAGTGGATACAATGCTATTCTAGTAGCAGTAGATTGCTTCTCAAAGATGGTTTTATTTCTAAGCAGTAATGCAACGGCCTCTTCAGAAGACTTAGCTAACTTGTTCATAGAATATGTATTTTTGAAACATGGTCTCCCTGATAATATAGTTAGTGATCGTGGATCTCTGTTTGTCTTGAGCTTCTGGACCTTGCTATGCCAACATTTGAAGATCACTTGCAATTTATCAACGGCGTACCACCTGGAAACGGATGGGAAAACCAAGCAAGTTAATCAGATTCTTGAACAATATCTTTGAATGTATGTTGCCTATCAACAAGACAACTGGTTGCAATGGCTCCCACTAGCCGAGTTTGCCTACAACAACTCCAATCATTCCTCCACCAAACAGTTGCCCTTCCAAAACCTTTATGGTAGAAACCCAACTTTCTCTTCCCTTCACGTAGCACCTTCTCAACCTGCTATCAATTACCTTGAAAAAATTCAATCCCTTCAATTGCAACTTCAAACCAACCTCAAAGAAGCAAACCAGCTCTATAAGGAGCAAGCAGACCAATCTTGCACTATGGCTCCAACCTTTGCAGTAGGAGATCAAGTGTGGCTTGATGCTTGCAATATTCGCAGTACTCGCCCAACCCGCAAACTCTCCAAAAGAAAGCTTGGACCTTTTAAAGTAGAATCAGTCATCTCCCCTAACGCCTTTAAACTTACCTTACCTGCGAAATGGAAGGGTATCCACCCGGTCTTTCATGTGTCTCTCCTAGAGCCAGCTCAAGTCCTATACCCGGGCAAGACTCATCCCCCTCCCAAACCGGTCACTGTCCTCAATCATCAAGAGTGGGAAGTAAGCCATATTCTTGATTCCAGGTTACGCAAAGGAAAACTTCAATACCTTGTCAAATGGTCTGGCTTCCAGTCCGACAAAGATTGCACCTTGTGGGAACCAGCCCATCACCTTTGCAACTCTCCCAATCTGATTTGAGATCTCCATGCAAGCTACCCTTGCAAACCTTGACAATCATGATTCCATCCCATCCAATCCCATTTCATTCCACATTCCATCACATCCAATCCCATTTCATTCCACATTCCATCCCATCCCATCCCATCCCATTCCATTCCACATCACCATTCCACCAATCAACCCCTTCATCTCACTGTGTTATTCATTCTTCTCACCCCCTCTCATTCCTACCAAAAAAATTCCCATTCCTTATATACAAAAAAAAAAATTATTAAATAATAAATATATATATATATATATATTTATAATCATAGTTACAAAGTTTCCTTTAATTTTTTCTCTGCATCTTCCCAATTAGCAGTCAACTCCGCAACCATGGACCAAAAGGTATCCAGATCTTCATCATTTATCAGTGATGAAATCCTTTGAAGAACCAGCACCTCTGTTACAATGTTCCTCTTGAATATCTCCTTGCACTTTGAAATTTGAGCTTGCTTTGGCCAAGCATTCAATCCACCTTCCTCCAAGAGTTCTTTGTATGCTCTTTTCCTTTGGCCTCCCAACAAACCTTCCCCAACATCGCCTGTCAATTGCCTTGCATCAGTCTTGATCGGACCTACAACTCGCAACGGATTTGATTTGCCTTGGCCCTCCATTCCTTCCTTTCCATCCATTCCATCCCTTCCATCTCCTCCATTCCCTTCTCCCAATTCTTCCGTTACAGCCTCTTCTTCTCCCTCCGTTACCTCTCTTCCTCCACTTCCGTCTCAATCTTCTCCATTTCCCAATTCTCTTTCCGCTTTTTTCCTTCCTTCCTCCCTTGCTTCCTCAGCTATGACCATAACCAGTTCCGCACCGGGCACTTCATCTTGCACCTTGGCATTCATCTGGGCCCCCAGAAATTCAGTTGGCGGACCCCAATAAGGTGGTGGTGGTGTCACAAGCGCTGCTGACATGCAAGCAGGGCTTGGAACAGAGGGGTCTCTACCCACAGTAGGCTTGGGGGCAAGGTTACTGAAAGAGGCTCCAAGGAGCAGAGGAGGATTGGGTTGAAGGGTGCTGAATGACACTTGCTGGGAAAGATCTCCTGGTAAGAAGTAGTAAACTGATTTCTTGGGGAACCATCAGGAAGAGGGAAGAGGAGGCTTGTTTAAATAGACAAGAGGTTGGAACTACAACAGAGGTACAAGTGATTGGGGCACAGACTATACATATGATGTCATGGGAACAGTCTAAGTAACAGAGAGGGCTGATCAGGTATGCTACTACATTAGGTTAGGCTGCTTCTAAATTGGGGCAAGGTTCCAGGTCTGAGCTGTCTAAGTTGGGAGAGTAAAGTTGAAGGATGTACAGTGTACATGGGGGTCATGACACTATGTACTAAGTAGAGAGGGTATGTAATAAAATCTGCAAGAGGATGTACATAAAGATTCCCAAAGGATAAACCATACAGAGGAGGTATGGGTTAGACAGAGAGATAACCCAAAGAGGTATGGGTTAGACAGAGAGGTAACCCACAGAGGTATGGGTTAGACAGAAAGGTAGAGTAGAGTCTGGGAGATTGAGTATGTGCAAGCTTAAGGATTCTATCTGTGTATAGTATGAGGTTAGACTATATTTAGATATGTACTGCATGAAGATCCTGAGGTATATAGTTACTGGAGAAATATTGATGTAAGTCCCCTGAGCCCTGAGGTTGAAGTTCCTGAGAAAGTAGATCAGGCCTTAGGGTTAGACTGGGTTTTCTGAGGTTAGACTGAGGTTAGACTCAGTTTGGTGTCAGTATGACAGTTGGCGGTGGTGTGTTTGTGGTATATCTCCGGAAACAGGCAACACTAGCAAGACAAGTGAAATTTAGTTACTACCTTTATTATCACTAGTCAATCCCAATTAGTACTCACCAGGAACTTGAGTACCCAAGAATTTGATCTCTGGCAATGGTGGTATCCTGTAATTAACCCTTGGCGCGGACCTACAACTCCGCATCTCCCTTGATGACTCCGCGGGAGCATCAACAGTCGAATCAATATCTATAGGAAAGTTACAGGCAACCTTGCAAAGACAAAACTGCTTGCACTTGCCTCAAAGACCTCTGACGGCAGTACTAGGGATGCATTCCTTGTTTTGAAAAATACAATTTTTGCAACAGCGGGATGACAATGACAACATTTTATATAACTTATAAATCTAACAAGTAATGAATTAAAGGGTATACAGTATTAGTAACAACTTGAAATCAATGGGAAAATTTATCTTAATGCTTGCAGGAGCTTGCTTCTTTATACCCAGGCAAATTTCACGTTTTGCACTTAGTAATTATTGTCTTCATCACTTTGACATGTCCTCTCCTCAGTGCCATCAACCTCAGTCTATAAGCGTGACACAAATAAAGCACAACATCAATGGTGCAATCCGCTACTTCCTCTGGCTCGCGTTGACCTTCCAATCTTGGAAACCAACTCAGTATATCCTTGCAAACTTCGCCGTTAACTCCATACCTGTCGGCCATCCATTACAAGATCCAATCTCCTTCCCTGGCCCATCAACAGCCTTGGACTTCCATCTTTGGTCACACACTGTTTGTTAGTTTGCATCTACGCCTAACTAAGCCATCATTACTGTACAGTTTGCAATTGGACTAGTCCTTACCCTGCATACACTATTACTTCTCACTTGTATTACCTTCAACATCATTTGCTCCTGTCCCAGTTCATCATACATTTGTATGCTCAGATTCTATTGTCTCGCACTTACGCCATGACCTTGGATATGATTGTACTATTTCTTTATTTCCTATCCCGTTCCTGTCACTCATTGCCTCACCGCCTTCAACTGTAGTTAGCTCCCCATAAGGCTGTATCTAGTCACTTTGGATAACCTTATAAGGGCTACCCCCTTGCCTGATGATTTTCTCCTCAGTTTTTTAATTTCATACGTTCTTGCATTCTGCTACAACCTAGTTATCAAATTGGACTCAGGTTGAGTTTCCCTCCTTGGAACACACACCATTCCTCTTGCCATTTGTCAAGTGGCAGCACTAAGTTCGCACTTTGCAACTGAGTCTTGCTATTTGCACTTGCCCTTGCACTCAGCATTCCTCTGCGCTCACAATCATCTAAGAATTGCCCTATAGTATGTGGGGTGGTTGTGTGACACCTCCCCCCTGGAGGTACTCATTCATATAACTCTGTCCTAGTTATAGTTGACAGATACTATAAGAAGGCAAAATTCTTACCTAACCTCAAAGAAGATAGTGCTATGGATGTAGCTTTACTATTCTGGAACAGGATCATAGCTGATGTTGGTATACCAGAGATAATAATCAGTGACAGAGACCCCAAATTCACCTCTGAGTTTTGGAGGAATCTACATGATATACTGGGTACCAATCTAGCATTTTCTACAGCATACCATCCCCAAACTGATGGATTAGCAGAAAGAATGATACAGACCCTAGAAGATATTTTAAGAAGGTTCTGCAGCTTTGGTCTAGAATACAAAAACTCAGATTGTTATTTCCATGATTGGGTAAGCCTACTCCCAGCCCTAGAAATGGCTTATAACAGCAGTAAACATTCTACTACCAAAGAAGCTCCTTAAATACTAGAAAGAGGATGGATTCCAAAATTTGCTAGTAATAACTTAAACTATAACCTGGCCACCATTCATCCAACATCTCTTGACTTTAAGAAGATGATGGATCTGGCAAATAGTCATGCTCAAAAATGTATAGAAGAAGCAGTAGAATACAACAAACAAAGATGGGACAAATCACATAAGGAACCTGACTTTAAAATATGAGATCAGATCTTGATATCTACTACCGATTTCAACAATCTAGCAGGTAACAGAAAGCTGAAACCAGCCTTTGTTGGACCATTTGTTATCAAAAAAAATTCATTGCAAAAATGCTGTGGAAGTAATCTTGAGTGAAGAATTATCTAGAAAAAACCCAGTATTTCCTGTTAGCCTAGTCAAACACTTTCAACCAAGAAAAGGCAGAAACCTCCCTCCAGAAATAATCCCAATAGAAACTGACCCTGTGAAAGAAAAAAGGAAAGTCAGCAGGATATTGAGAGAGAAGAAAGAGAGAGTACAAGGAAAAGATGTTAGACTATACTTAGTAAGATACAAAGGAGAATCTGCAGACAAAGATGAATGGTTACCAGAAAATAACATAACTGATGGACCAATATATCTCAGAAACTACAGGGACAGAAAAAGGAACTGAAACACACATGAAGTTAATTTTCTCCCAACATGTTCCAGATTGATTTTCAGATATGGCCATATCTTGGAGTGTATGGGAATTTTAGCTTGCTACTATTGCAGATCAAGCTGCAAAATTAACAAAAATAACATAAAAATAATAATAATACAATTAACCTGAGAAGGAGTAGGAAAACCATAAATATTATTACAGAAATGGATTCTCCACCCAAAATTAGGTAGGGTCACTCACTGACCCCACCCTTGAAATCCAACTCCTAATATTTTTAAATAATTAAGGAAAGAAAAACCAAAATACCACGGCACCACCATTGAGCTTTTTGGCCAATTAAATATTTCACACTTATTGTCACGTATAGGTTTCACACCTAGAATTCAGTCAGAATTGAGGTGTTGTGTATATTTTAGGAGTTATGGATGGAAATGTGTTTTTTCACAATTCCCGCACGCAGCCGCGGCAGCCAATGCACCCGCACGCGGCTGACATTCAGCCCTGTCACTCCTTCAAGGTTGTGTACGCAGCCCTGGGCCTCTGAAAAGTACGCAGCCGCAGGACTACGGGTTGACAGAGTGACAGGCGGCCTGAGAATCTTAGGTACCGCGTAAACATGCTACAACCCACACAAGAACATTCTACATATGTAATAAATGTTCCTGTGGATAGTAAATAGTCTAAAAGTACATAATAATTTATAAAAATACTTAAATAATGCTTATATGTATTTTTTATTAAATATAATTCAAATTACCAAGAATGTCAAAAATAAGACAATGACGGCTTCTAAAAATATATTAAAATACTTTAATATTCTTTTATGAGAATTTATAGACATCATTATCTTAGTGACATACTAAGGAAAATAATCATGTAAAAATATTACATGAATTCCCATGAATTATATTTTTAAGTAATTATTTTAGTAAATCAACTCAATCTCGAAAATAAGGAGTAAGATCAATATCATGACTTTACTCCAGCTATTTAATAAATAATTAGAACTAACCTGAAATCAAAATTTCCGTAGAAATGTCTATCAAAATAACTATTAACTTACTGGGAACATTTAATAAGGATAATTAATTAAATAATACATAAATAGGACAGATTAGTGTTATTCACACGTCCTAATATCAATTATAAAGTAGAATAATTCCCATACCCTGAGGAATTAGATTATACCCGTGCTATAGCACCAAGAACACGTGACAGGCTACCACTAGTTACCCTTCTAGCCTTAGTGTCCGTCCCTTTGAGCCCCTGTACCCCTCAGAAAGATAGTATTGGGACTCCAAAATCTATAAATAAAGAGCTCTTTTGAGGATATTGATGGGCAGAGACCCAGTTATATTCATATCCAGACACCGTGCCAAGGTAATAAAGTACTTATAAGAGATAATTAAGCTATTTATGCCTTAGTCTGATCAATAATATCCGTCCTCAACCTCTTTTTTATCAATTAAAACTGCTGAACAACCTTATAACCCCAGTATAAAGGTTTAACCCATCATTTCAAATCTCAAACAGATACCCAAAGGATTTAATAATATACCAGTGAGTTGTATTATCCTTCCTCTTTTGTGGCAGCTTAGCTACAAGGCCCTGCCACTCCACCGTGTATTTTATATACACATTATCTTTGGGTAAAATATCCTTTAAACTAAAAAGCCCAAAGTAACCAGTACTACGTGTTTTCATACTGAAATCCCTGAAGAGAGGTGTTAAAGATCCCCAATATAATTGTGGCCCCTCTATAAAAATATTTAATAATCAATTTATTCATATTGATTTACAACAATAAACCATAACCAAACCAATTAACCTTGCAATAAGCTTAATCTAAATATTTTACAGATTTTTGCTGCATTTATTAAATAATATATTTATTATTTATTTTATCACCTCTGGTAGCTCAAGGATAGCAAGGGTCTTGGAATCCAGGAGGCTGACAGATTTTGTCTCAAAGATGGCTTTATTCCTTTGCAGTAATGTGACGGCCTCCTCATATGACTTAGCTAATTTATTCATAGAATATTTTTTCTCAAAGCATGGCCTCCCTGATAAAATAATTATTAATTGTGGATCTTTTTTTTCTCTAGCTTCTGAACCTTGGTTTGCAAAAATTTGAAGATCACTCACAATTTATCAACGGCTTACCACCTGGAAACGGATGGGCAAACAAAGCAAGTCAATCAGATTCTCAAACAGTACCTTCAAATTTACGTCGCCTACCAACAGGAAAACTGGTTTCAATGGCTCCCATTAGCCAAGTTTTCCTACAATAAAACCACTCATTCCTCCACAAAACAGTTGCCCTACCAGACTCTTTATGGTAGAAACCCAACTTTCCCTTCTATTCATGTAGCATCTTCTCAACCTGCTATCAATTACCTTAATCACATTCATTCTCTTCAAACGCAACTTTGAACCAACCTCAAAGCAGCAAACCAGCACTACTAGGAATGAGCAGAACAACCTTGCACTTTGGCCCCAACCTTTGCAGTAGGAGATCAGGTATGGCTCAATGCTCAAAATATTTGCAGTACTTGCCCAACCCAAAAACTCTCTGAAAGAAAACTTGGCCCCTTCAAAGTCAAATAATTAATTTCCCCTAATGCTTTTAAACTCACCTTACCTGCAAAATGGAAAGGTACCCACCTGGTCTTTCATGTGTCTCTCCTAGAGCCAGATCAAGTCTTAAGACTTATTGCCCTCCTGAAACAGTTAACGTCCAAGATCAGTTAGAGTGGGAAGTAATTTGTATTATGGATTCCAGATTAAGCAAAGGGAAACTTCAATACCTTGTTGAATGGACTGGCTTCCAGTCCAACAAAGATTGAACCTCATGGGAACCAGCGCATCACCTTTGCAACTGTCCCAATTTGATTTGAGACTTTCATGCAAGTTACCCTTGCAAACCTTGCCAATCATGACTCCAATCTGATTCCGCACTTCCATCTCATTCCATCCCATAAATCTCATCCCATTTCCTTACTTCATCTCTTTTTCAGTTACTAAAAGTATCCATTTTCTTTTCACAATCTTTTATTCTTTCATGTTTGTTTATTTCAAATGAAATATATATATATATATATATAATAGTAATAATACAATAACCTATATATATATTAGAATAAAATAAGATTACAAATAAAATACATTTTTAATAATTTTCCTTCACTTCTCTTTCCACTTCCTCCCAATTTTTTTTAAATTCCCCTAACATTGACCTCAATTCATCTAAATCCTTGTTGTTTATCACAGAAGACATCCTTTGCAACACCATTACTTGCGCCACCAGGTGCCTTTCAAATATTTCCTTTCAATTTGCAGTCCAAGCCCTCTTTGGCCGGGAATTCCATTAACTTTCCTCCAAGAGCTCCTCATATGCTCACTTCCTTTGGCCCCTTGACCAACCTTCTCCAACGTCTCCAGTTAATTGCCTTGCATCAGTTTTGATGGGCGCTTTGACTTTCACCTTTTTCTCTCCATCTTTGCCTTCCATTTCATTCACTTTCATTCCAGCCCGTTGTGGTGACCAAATCTGGACACCCTGGACCAGATGTGGAAAATTCAAAATTTTGTTTTTACAATTCTTTTATTTAGGCATCATTCAAAAAAAAAAAAAAAAAAAAAAAGGAATTTTTTTTATCAGTATCACTCCTCCAATTTCCTCATCGTGCCAAACATCCCTCTTTCCCAGTGGTCTAGGACAGGCCTCTCTTGGTCTCATCACCAAGGCATTGCATTCAATTCCTTCTCTCTTTGTTCCCCCCTTCTTTTGGCCAAACGCCCGGGCCAAGACCCACTTAGCCCAAGATATTCCCACCATCCAATCCTTCCCATCATCTCTCCTCCATCAATTCAAGTTTGACCACGACGACCGGCTTGTTTATCAATTAAGCGCTTTGCTCAAGATCAATCAATCAATCAGCATCATCATCATCATCATCATCAACAACAACAACAACAACAACAACAACAACAACAACAACAACAACAACAACAAGCACAGATCCAGTAGAACGTAAGTGGTTATTGAAGATGAGCTTTGGGAGCGTGAACAAGGATCCGAGTTGTCACAAGGTGGCCTCACCCTTACTGGTTTTCTCTCAGAAGAAGTTACAGAAACTAGTCAATCTCATCAATCAATCTTGAATGTTGGTCAATTGAGCGATCCTTGAGATGAGGTTTAGTCATAAGGCTATTGCCGCTCAAGTTCTCAATCTCCTGATCAAAGCTCAAAGGGATGCTATCAAGCGTGGGTTTTGAGTCAAGAAATTGATTGTTGCCAAGGCATGGGTCACCAAAGGCTTTCATACCACCAAACTTCCAGTTCAAGCTCAAGGTTGGAACGGTAAGATCCAACATCCAACGGCCAAGGTTTGTATGATCCTCCAAGAATCTACCATGGATCCCCTCAACCCAGCCAATTGTTGGGGGGATTTAGAGTTACGAGCCTTAAAGCAGAGGTTGAACCAACATGGGACAATCTTGGGACATCCGGTCCAATTACCCGCCAATGGGATCCTCCCTGTCAGAGTATTGCCTCTATTGCTATAGTAGCTGTGGCAGATACCTGCAAAAAAAATGATAATAATTGCCAAATATCAGTTTTAATGATTACACTCATAATATCAATAAAAATAAACTGATAGTAAGTCATCAGGAGTAAGAAAGCCACACCTTGAACCTCTAAAGAGATAAGGGGCCTAGCTTTAATAAATAAATCTCAAAGGAGACTTGCTTACACAAGGAAGCTCACACCCTTTATGATAGCCTGAGAAGGACTATAACTCCAATAGGACCTTGGACTCGAAATTGAAGTTGATTGTTTGATGGATAATATAATAAGATGTTGAATTAAAAGGCCCCAGTCAATCCTCTTGGTGGACTAAGTTGGATGGGCTTGTTAATATGCACTATCTTGTTTTTAAAATACAATGAGGAATAGGTCTTGTAGGGACAAGACCCTCCTCTTTTATATTGAAAGAGTCCTCAGGGGGACTCAGGGCATCATCAGGGGAGTAAACCACTGTCATAGATTTCTTCTCCAGTGGCTCAGAGCCACAAGCAATCATCCCCAATGTATAATAACATTTACATACTCATTGGGGTCTATTTTCGAGGTAAGGTTGTAATTTATTTACTCAGAAGTTTAAAGTGATGGGAGGAAATCACCCCAGTCACTTATTCTCCTTCAAGAGGACGCTCTAAAGGCTTCAGAATCAATTTACTTACCCTCTAACCCTCTGTAGATCTATCAGAGCAGGTGTTCAAATAATTACAACCATATTATTAGATATTCTTAATCCACATAGATATGTATACTCTGGGTAAGTATTCCCACAGATTTTATCTGCACCAGGGGAGTTTCCTAGCTTCTGAGTGTACGCTTTTCCAGCATGATTAACTTCTTGAAAGTTATATACAAGCTGGAAGGAGAGTTCTTAGAAAATAATTTACAATTCACCTAAAAATCTGGGTTATGGTAGATAAGGATTATTACAGAATATAGTTTCCACAGAGGGAAATCTTTAAGGACATTAATTGTACATCCAATTGGAAGCTTCCAGAGGATTTTAATCTGAAGTAAAGTTATAAGATCTCCCATAAATTATAATATAAACCTTCAAGGTTTTATGGGATGATTTCTAATATTAAGACATACTATAAAAATATGGTTATATGAAACTTTATATTTCAAAAATACTGATATGTAATGGACTAATGGAGGCTTGAACACACTACCTAGGTACTCCGAAGGGTACTAAGACATTCCTTAACCACTATACTACCAAGAATTGTGAGTTGGGCAGCCTATAGGACACCAATACATGTCTCATTGCTGACACTCCCTACCTTGGTCTCTCAACAAGCTCATTGGGCTTGGTGATGTGGTTCAATTGACACCCTCAACTTGACTCAATCCAACCTCTCTCCTTGCTTTTTTTTTTATCCCGGTCACACCATTTTGTATGACAAACGTGTGATCAGGTCCCCATTTCCAACCAACTGTTCGATCAGGACTAGTTGCTTTGACTTGCAGGAATTCCAGATTGATGGTGTGACGTGAAAAAAAATTCCGCTCTATTTGTAGAATCACTTGTACATAGTCTAACAGGGCCTCCTGCCCATATAAGGAGGGGCTCTCCCCTGCCTTTTGGGGGGGGGGGTATCACATGGCATCCTATGAAGGAGAAAAATCATCATTATCCTCTTGAAGTAAATCATCTGTGGGGTCTCATTACCCTTTATCTGAGACTGAATTCTGGGTATATCCATGATTGCCCCTTGATCCTTGAGCCTCCATACTCAAACCCTGATTCTTGATCTTTATCACCAACCAATAGCCTTGCTGGTTGAAGAAGAATTTGACTGATTGAATTCTTGAGTGTGTTACACCACTCCTGATCCCTTTATCCGACCATACTGGCCCTGATCATCCTTTGATTATCTTTCTGGAACCATTCAAGTTTGACTGAAGAGGTTTTATTAAGCTTAAAACCTGAAGTGTTAAACCTCTCTTCATTTCTTTTGAAGTTGAATTCCACCACGCTACTCTTGAGTCCCTTGAGAAGTGTTGGGTTATCCTTGTTTGAATCAGTTATTATTTTGCTTCTAGAGCTTCTTCAAACAATTATCTTTGTTTTGTGCAGCCACCCACGGTTATCTGGTACCCTTCAAGCGCTTGATTGCGGAGAGTTGGGCAGGTTCATTGAGAACCTGGAGGTTTTTTGGGATTGATTTGATCTTTCCTAAGCTTCTTCTGAAGACAAGAGCTATTAGCTTGTGGGAGCTTTCACTTACAATTGCCTTGTCTTGTTGAACTCTGAACAATCCTTGACTTCTTCTATTAAAGTTTTCCCCAGCATCATCTTGCCTCAGATAGTGTTGTTTCCCCAGCTACCGACTACTATCATCTTTATCCTCTTACATTTGGTCCCTTGTTTACCAGGTTCTGGACTTTGATCTTGGTTAAATTTAAATATTTTTGTAACACTCAGGAGGGCAGCCTAAACAGCACCTTCCCCCTCCACAGAACTTCCACAGCCTAGCACCGTTTGGAGTCTTACACCATTCCTCTATCCCTTTTTCCATTCCATCCCTTCCCTCTGTTCTGTTGCCTTCTTCTTAATTTCCTTCCCTTTGCTCAGTTTCACCCTCTCCTTCAGCCATTATCCCTTCCTCCCTTGCTTCTTTGACTACCACCAATTCCTCAGCTTGCACTTTGCCTTGCACCTTGGGAAGCATCTGATTCACCTTGAATTCCAAAAACAATCCAATATACGGTGGCGGCGGCCAATGCCTATTAGTAGTTTACCTTCTGGATTGTGGTTGTACTATCAAGAACAAAAATTATATTAGTTCCATTTATTTTTATTTTTATTTATTGTTAGTATCTAAGCCTTAAACTTACAGGGCTTTTGGATGCCTAAGAATTTGATCTCTGGCACTGGCGGTATATGATAGTTCACTTGAGGCGCAGACCTTGGCTTTGCATCTCACTCCTAGAAGCTATGGAGGTATGCACTATTGGTTTGCTATTTATAGGAAAAGTGCAAGCAACCTTGCGCAGACAACATTGCTTGCATTTTCCTCAGAAACCTCTTGTGGCAGTTCTAGGGACACATTGTTTTTTTTTTAAAAAATGCAGTTTTCAAAGCAACAAGATGACAATGACAACATATTGTAATTATAAATTTATTTGAGAGACAAAGAAGTAGGATAATAACTAGGGTTATACAGTACTCATGTCAGCTTGCTAGTTGACAAGAGAAACATGTCAAAGCAGATCAAAAAAAGAAAATAAATAATAAAATTAGAAGGAGTGAGAAATCCATATATATTATTGCAGAAATAGATTCCCCACCCAAAAATAGGTATGTTCACTCACTGACCCCACCCTTGAATTCCAACTCCTTATATTTTTAAATAATTTCAGAAGAAAAAGACCAATAAACCACAGCACCACTATGGCACTTTTTGGCCATTTTAATATTTCATACATAATTCCACATGTAGGTTTCACACCTAAAATTCAATCAGAATTGAGGTGTTGTGTATATTTTAGGATTTACAGGTGGATTTGTCTTATGACACAATTCCTGCGCGCAGCCCCGCATTTATATAGCAAGGGTACACACGCCTGACACCCAATATGTAGGCACATGTCAAGAAACCCGCATGCAAAATGACTGAAAATGTATTCCAGCACACAGCTGTTAAGCCTGTGCGTGTCAACATCAGTCGTGCTAATTCCAACAGCTAGGTACCCCAGGAACATGCTACAACTTGCATGAATACATCATGCATATGTAGCAAGTGGACTGAAGAATAGGGAGATGTTTGAAACCTAAGAAAATTGAATAAAAATATGAAAATCAAAACATTAAAGCAAATAAATTGTGAGAAACAATAATGAGGTTGCCACGTAAATGAGATTGCCAAATCTTTATGAACCACAAAACACACCAAGAAGACTACCAAAAAAAAATGGAAATTACCAACATGTGCAGAAGATGGCGTAGAATCTACAAATACCCAATTTTACCCATTCCATTCAAAAAGAAAGCAATACAAAATAAGGAAATATGTCTGAAACATAAAAATAACAAATTAATATTTCAATACCTTCTGACAATTATTTCACATAGAAATATGACACAGGCAGGGCTAGCCAGTTGAAAGCACCAAGAATACGTGCCAAACTAGCCTTGGTTAGCCTGCTAGCCTCAGCACACAAGCACAACCTTCTCTACATGCCCTGAGAAGATCTTATTATCCCTGAAAAGTATATAAACCACCTCTTTTTAGATGATTTAAACACCAGTAATTTTTAAGTAATCAATGCAGACCCCTTGCCATCCGTCATCAAGTGTTTATTCAAGATAAACCAGTGATTTGTGGAATCAGTCTTATATTATAATTATCAATTCAAACCCATTGTTAATTCCATCAAAGAATATCAGCAATAATCCCCAACAATTGTCCTGAGACCCTTCTAACTGTGAATTTCTGAAAGTTTCTTGGAGTGTCTGCTTAAAGTAGTAAATTATATCCTCCTTGCCTCCAGGAATAAGCGCTGTGAGTCAGCTAGTCTACCCTATCCCCTGGAGTAAACCCCTTTTGAGTAATCACTTAGGACCTCATTGTCCCAGGGTGTTTACACAGTTCAAAAGAGCCTCTTGAAGAGAGGTTTTTATCCAATAAATATCCCGTTTTTTCATAAACTGTGGCCCCTCTTGAAAAAAATATTCAAATAAATTCAATCCAACCAAACAACTCAAAATTTGCACTTGCTTATAAATCAATCATTTGAGCATTTTACCTAATTTTCTTGGAATCATTATTATTCTAACACCAATATCACTTGCCGTAGCTAAAGGATGGCAAATTTCCTGGAATCATCAAACTAAAAACTGGGGTTCTGGCTGGAAAATGTTGCTGAATGATTAATTTTTAATTAATTAATTTCTTTGGACCAGATAATCTAAGTAAATATAAGTAAAAATACTAATTGATTTTTTTGTTTTTATTCTTCCAGTGGATCTTAAGACCAACGGGGAATTAATCAATTATTATTATAATCTTCTCAAACAGAGAAAAGAAGAGAGACTCCATAATTTTTTACCTGTTATCATAACTCCTGAGCAACAACAAGCAAAATTAAACCATTATAAACAACAAGCTTTAAAAGATAAATAATTAGAACTCAAACGGCTTATTAATTTTAATTCTTTACTCAGGCAACAAATGACCTGGAAGAAGTATCACAGAAAACTTTATTTCTTCAACAAAGATAAAGAAAATAAAAAAATAAGCTCAAAATATTTTTATATATTTTTTTTTTTGAAAAATTTGAAAAAAATCAAAAATTAATGAAAACATTAATAAAAATTAATAAAATTATAATAAAACAAAAAAATTATTAAATTTAATTTTTTAAATTATTTGCAGTGGAAAGAGCCTTTTCCCTTGCAGATTTTATTGAGCAAGATCTGTTAGAAAACAGTTCTCACCGTGGATCTTTGGATTTAAGCCAAGACCTCATTGGTACCCACGCAGACCGCCCTGGATTACCCACCAATTGCTCTTTCAACCCTAAAAAAGACTTATTACCGTTAAATTCAAGTCTAAGTAAGCTGAAGTTAATTCAAAAATAAAATAAAAATATTTTTTTATTTTTTTATCATTTTTTTACTAAGTTTCAACAAAACATTATACTCATTTTTGCACAATGTTGCAAAACAGGCCCAAGACCCGCCCAACCGGAAAAGCCCCATCTTATGGACCTTTTCCTGGAGGAACGTGCGCCTGTACAAGTGCCCGTAGCAAGAGCAATGAGGGGGCTCAAACCTGCAACTCAAGTGCCACAAAATCTGCCAGTACCCCCGCCTGCCAAGTTGACCAACAAACTGTTGGAAGTGAGCCCTTTGCCCGGACGGTTGTCCCCCAAAGCTACTCCTTCTCCTACGCCTCCCAGTCTGGACTTTGCCAAGGAGTCCAAGATAAATGATCTGGTGAAGAATCATGTGAGTCATTGGGAAGCATACAAGCTAGCCCAGGAGAAGGAGGACCCATCAGCCATGAGAAAGGCTAATTCACAGGCCAAGTCCTCTCAAAAGGCCCTGCAAAAATTAATTCCCAGAGCAGAAGTAGAGAAATATGTAGAAAAATAGAACCCTTGGGATCAACTAGCCAAATTAAAGGGAAAGGACCCAAAAAGTTGAGGTCCTAAAATCATCAAAGGTTGAGGAACCCAAAAGATAGGGACAACATAATATCTCTAGCTCAGAAATGGAAGAAAGTTTATCACAATTGGATTCTGATGATATAACCCCATTGTTTAAAAAATTTTCTGACAATTTTTTCCATAAATTTAACATCTTGAGTAACAATTTAGACAATATTTACAAAAAACTTGACAAAGCAATCCAAATAATCCAAAACCAAACTAACCATCTGAGAGCCAATGAGTCTGAAATTAAATTGTTAAGGAACACCAAATTGATCATATTGGTACCACCTGTTCTTCTAAACAAGAAGAGATAATCCTTCTCCTTGGGCAACTCAAAGGAGAAATAAGAAACAAAACTGATACTCCTTCTGTTCATCTTGTTAATAAAATTGACTTATTAAGAAACAAAATTGATTTAGAACTAGGTATGATTAAGAATGATTAAAGAGAAATTAAAATTAAATCAACTTCCCCTCCTTTAGTCAATAAAGAAGAATCAAAACCCACCAGGACAAATATCACTCCTAACATCTCTCTTAATTCTGGAATAAATAGGAATGATTCTTACCGGCCTAGTCCTACCCCTGAAGTTGAACAAGCTTTGAAACTCTTTCCCCCTGTAACTGAATGGCCTAAATTCTCAGGGGAAGGGGAATATAACCATATCAGCTTCATTAAATTCATTTACTATACCCTTGCCTCTTATGAACTGCCAGATACTATAGCTGTAGTCAGACTAACCAGGCTGTTTGAAGGAGTAGCACTGGATTGGTTTATCAAAAAAAGAGGAGAAGTAGGATCTCAAAATTAGAACTCTAGGAAGCATCTTATCAAAGAAAAGTTTGGCACCAGAATCTGTAAAAGAAAGATGATGAAAACTTTTCAGAACTCACTTTTTGACCCTTTAAAGGACAAACACCACAAGTGGTGTTTGGAATAAAAGAAGAGGCTAGATTGTTTCTATCCTGAAGCTGATAAAGAGGAAATAAATGAAAGGCTCCTCAATCTGTGTCCCAGACATGTTGTGGTGCTCTTTTATGGATGCAAGTTGGGAAAGGGCTGCGGGCGGCGGGCTCAGCAGCGGCGGCACGCTCAGCAATGGGTGGGGCCTTGCCGCAGCTAGCCAAGCTGCGGGCTCAGCAGCAGTCAGGTAGGCCCAGCAGCGGTCGGGTCGGGCTCAGCACCTGGAGACGGGAGACGGACGGATTGCGCGGATTGCGGACCGGACGGACTGCGCGGATTGGAAGGCTCGCACGGATCGGAAATCTTGCGCGTATTGGACAGCTTGTGCGGATCAAGTGGATTGCGCATTGCAAGACGCGCAGATTGGATCACGCGGATACGCCCCAGATACCTGGAATGGGTTGTTGGGCGGACGCGCGCAGGCGGGCAAACCGGGCGTACGTTGATATTGAGGGGCATGGGTTGGGCTAGGGTTCTGTGATTAGGGGTTGTATTTCATCATTCTTGCTTACTTGTGGTTGTACTTAGGTTAGGGTTGAGAGGGAGGACTTAAATACTTCACTCTCAACTCCGGGTTGTAGGAGGGGGGAGGGGAGGATCACATCACTTTATCATCAGATCAGATTGGATTGGATTGGAAAGGAAGGAATTCATCTTATTCTCACTCTATCACCCTCTCTCTCCCTCTCTCTTTACCGGCTGCATCCAATCTCCTTACAGACGCTTTGATCAATAACTTCTGGAACTCAAGGACAGCTTAAGGGGTGTTGCCCCTTTGTTTTCCACATGTGGGGGTCTGGCCGGGAAAAATCTTTCGTCAAAGTCTCTCAAAGGTACTCACGGATGCTACCAACAGCCGCTTCTCTTCCTTCCTCATCCCATGGCCTCCGCGCTACCCCATGGATTTACCCGCATATTTGACTCACTATTGCAGAAGTGGAGCAATTCATCTCACGGTATGAAATGATTGCGGACTCTGAAGGCATTTTGGATTTTGAGAAGGCGCGCCATGTTGTCCTGTTCATCAAGGACGCGGAAGCGCGTCGGGACGTAGAGGAGATGGGAGGCTACCTGAACCTGGATTGGCCGGAACTGAAGGAGGACATGCTGGCAAGATGGGGGGGCGCGGTTCTTGCTTTTGGAAGGACAATCTCAAGCCATCCGTGGAATTGGATTACAAGGCAGGCCTGCACAGCGGGATCCGGTTGCGCGCGGAATTGGATTACGCAGAGCTGTATTACAGGGCAGTGTGCGTTCCGGCCCCACCACCGGCAACCATCTCTTGGGCTAGCGAACTTGCGGAGGTGGAAAGGGGCCTTGAGGCCTATCTGGAGAGTATTCAGTCTCCCAGCGCGTCTGTGCCCTGCGTGTGCGCAAATGGGGAGGACGACGACCATTTGCGGACGGGACAGAGGCCCCGGAAGCGGAATTGGTTTTGATGGTGGGGGCTAAGTACGTGTTGGGGAAGCGGGACTTGACGGAACCGGTGCGGCCTACTGACAGGAAGTGGGTGAGGACAAAGGAACGGGAAATGGATGCTCCGTGCGGTTTGGGAATGGGCAAGCGGCAGACGGATCTCACAAAAGGGGTAGACGCGGGGATGGAAGGGACAAACCACGCGCCAAAGGATGGCGGCCAGAGCCAGACCCCTTCGACGGTGGGGAGGATGAGAATGGGGCAGAAGGAAGTGGCAGAAACGGGAAGGGTGGGCGCGGAATGGACGGATGGGGGGTTGGAGTGCGGGATGGATGTTCCCAGAACGGGCGCGCAGCCATCACGGCTAGCAAGAGTCTTGGGATTGGTGCAGCGGACACCCCCTGCAAGGCTTCAGGGGTGGAGCAGGGAGGGATTGGATGCCAACGGCACAACTGGAGAAAAGGACGATGGATTGGCGGGGACGCTGGCAACGGAAGGAGCGTTGGTGCGGAAGGTTGAGGAATCGGCTGGCAAACGAGGCCCCTGCGGGATTGGTTGAGGCAACGCTCCGCGGATCTTGAGATGGGTATAGGGGGGCGCGGTTGGCTGAGGACAGCGGCAAAGTTGGGGGGGGGGGAATCTAGTGCGGGGTGGAAGGTCAGAGTTGGGACACAGGACGCGGGCTCAAAAAAAAATTTTTTTTCCTTCTTATCTATTCATTCTTCCTTTTCCTTTTTTTTATCTCTTCCTGTCTCTCTCAAGGATTGCTTACGCACGCTGGCGCGCCGAGGTCGCCCCATGTACTCTTGCGGATACTCTCACTGGCGCGCATTTCTCACTTTCAGACTCTCACTGGCGCCAATTTCTCACCTTTGCCGATTTCTCTCACTGGCCCGGATCTTCTCTCTCCAAGGCGCGGTTCTTATTCTCTCTCAGGGACTCACAAGCCCAAAGGCTACTCAATTGTGCGCAACGTGTCTTTTTGTGTATAGGCACGGAATACAAAAGAGAAAGGATAGGAGAAGGAAAGGAAGGGAGGGGGGGCAATCCATCTAAGTTGGTCCAGCTCTCATCATCTTCACCGCGTCCAAGCAAGCCGTGGTGACCAAATTGCGGAATGAGGCCAGAAGTTGGCACTGGGAGTTGGCGTTGTGACCATGCGGCACGGCTACGAACCTCCGGAGGAGTCCATCCGCGTTGTTTGCCATTGCGTCAAACCTCACAAGTGGGACAGCTGGAATGATTGGGCTGAAGTCTGGGATCTTGGGAGTACCGGCCGGGGGAGTGGGGTCCGGGCCTGGAGCGGCGTCGGGGACAGGAGCCTGTTTGGGCGATGAAGGGACCACAACAGGGGATGGTTGAAGGGCCAGCTTGGGTGAGGAACGCGGAGCTGGGGATAGTGACAGCGGTGGCGGGGCAGGATGCAGAGCCGGGGCTGGTTGTGGAGGAGGCGGAGGAGGAGAAGCCGGAAAAGTGAAGAATTGCGGGTTCATCGCGGGCTGGTTCATGCGGACCCAGGCCGCCCAGGTTCAAGCCGCGTTCTGATATGCCGCAAAGTTCGGGAATTCTGCACGTCTTGGAGGCCCAGCACAACGGTATGGTGAGCCCGAGTCATGTCTCTCGCGCAAGGATGGGCAAGGGGGAGCGCGGGGCGGGGAGTCATTGGGGGAGCCGGCGGGGGTCCACTTGTGGCTTGAGATTTCCTTGTTGCTCAAAACCACAAACAAGTCGGGACGGGCCCTCTTGCAAGTTTGGGGTCAGGGTTGGGCACGCGGACAAGCATGCAGCATGCCATCACTCAGCGAGCAACAGCGGTGGCCAGTGGGGCAAGGGATGCACGCGCGACGGCCAGGAATGATCCCGCAGACAAGGCCGTTCAGGCTCCAATAGGTGCAGGACGCCATGCGGGAGAGAAAGGGAGAAGGGGGGTAGTTTACTTGCTGGCAAGGAGTGGGGGAGGGGGTGCAACTACGGAAGGTGAGATTGTGGGAGATCTCTGGGGAAAGAACTCAAGTTGGGGGGGATGAGGTGCTCTTTTATGGATGCAAGTTGGGAAAGGGCTGCGGGCGGCGCGCTCAGCAATAGCTGCGGGCTCAGCAGCAGCGGCACGCTCAGAAATGGGTAGGGCCTTGCCACAGCTAGCCGCACTGTGGGCTCAGCAGCAGTCAGGTAGGCCCAGCAGCGGTCGGGTTGGGCTCAGCAACTGGAGACGGGAGACGGACGGATTGCGCGGATTGCAGACCGGACGGACTGCACAGATTGGAAGGCTCGCGCCAATTGGAAAGCTTGCGCGGTTTGGTGCGCCATCCTGGACACCCTGGCCGCCTTAAGACCTCAACCCATAAAATGTTGCGCAAACGTACCATCCTTGAAAAAAAAAAAAACCATACAAACCATCCTTTATCCGCGCGCGTCGCGCCTCGCGCCTCGCGCGTTGCGTGTCCTTCATCCGCACGCGTCACGCGCTGCACTTCCTTTATCTGCGCGCGTTGTGCGTCCTTTATCCACGTTGCTCATTATCCTTGCCTTTGCGCGTTGCTTGTCATCTCCGCCGTTGTCATTGCGCGTCCTCATCTTTGTTGTTGGGCGTCCCAATCTCCTCATTGCTACCATTGCGCGGTGCTCATCCATTATTTACCAAATCCATCCCGACCGCAACCCCAAGCATTCGGCAAATCCTTGGATCCATCAAATCTACCATCTCACTTGATCTATCAGTCGTGAATCTCAAGCCTGTCAGGATTTACTCAACCGTTTCAAGCCAATCTCCTATCCGCCCATCCGCGCTCTCACGGACTTCATCCATCACCTTTCCTGTGGCTCTCCCACCCACTTCCACCTTTGGACAAGGGGTGAAGAGTGCCAACTACCGCCCGTGGACATCCGCAGCGGTTTGGTTCATTTCCCTTTCCCACCCCGTCTGCCTTCAGACAAGGGGTGGGTGATTCTGGTATTGTTGCGTGTGCCCATCCACGGATGGACGCGAGTGACCACATGATTCCCTTTTCTTTTTTTTGCTCTATTTGTAGAATCTGTTGTACATAGTCTAACAGGGCCTTGTGCCCATATAAGGCGGGGCTCTCCCCTGCCTTTTTGATCAATCATCAGAGCATGGAATCATCCAGCATGAAATAAGCACACCTTTGATCCTTGAGCCTCCATACTCAACCCTTGATCCCTGATCCTTATCACCAACCAATAGGCTTTCTGGTTGAAGAAAGATTCTGTCTGTTGGAATTTTTTGAGTGTGTCATACCACTCCTTGATCCCTTTCTCTGACCCTACTGTTCCTGATCCCTGATTGCCTTTCTGGAGCCAATCACAATTGATTGAAGAGGTCTTATTAAGCTTAAGACCTGGAGTGTTATACCTCCCCTTAGCTTCTTTGGAGTTGCATTCTGCCAGCCTACTCTTGAGTCCCTTGAGAAGTGTTGAGGTTATCCTTGCTTCAAATCAGTTACTGTTTGTTTTAGAGCTTCTTAAAAATTGTGCTTTGTCTTTCACAGCCACCCTCAGTTATCTGGTACCCTTCAAGCGCTTGATTGCAGAGAGTTGGGCAGGTTCATTGAGAACCTGGAGGTTGCTTGGTTTTGAGTTGATCATCCCCAATCTTCTGCTGACAACCAGAGTTATTAGCTTGTGGGCGTTGTTTACATACATCAGCTTTTGTTCTTTGAACTCTAAGAAGACTTTAAATTCTTTTGTTCAAGTTTTTCCCTGCATAATCTTGTCTCAGATAGTGCTGTTCTGTTTCTACCAAACTATTATCATCCTTATCCTCTACTACTTGATTCCTCATTTACCAGGTTCTGGACCTTGATCTTGGTTACATTTAAATATTTTTGTAACACTCAGGAGGGCAGCCTGAACAGCACCTTTCCCCTCCGCAGAACTGCCACGGCCTAGCACCGTTTGGAGTCTTACATTTGGTCCCCCAGGCCGGGATCAAACCAGCAACCTTGGGATTGACAGTCCCAACTTGAAGAATCAACTCCAAAATCCAATCCAATTTTTTCTTTTCTTTTTCTGTTTGTTCTTTTTTCAGATCTGATCCGTGGAGGCAGCTTGGTCCAGAAGTAAGTCCTCCCAAATGTGCACTGCCTGGGCAAGATCCTTGTTGTTTTTGTGAAACTCTACTCTTGCCACACTTGTGAGCCACCTTGGAACTCTGCTTGATTGGATCTCTTAGGAACCCTTCAACATGGAATCTGCTGGATCCTCTTTATCTGTTTGGGCCAAGATGGTCAAAATCAAACCTCAGAAAAAAAATTTAGGCTTCAATGGGACCAATGTCAAACAATTCCTGGACTCCTATGAGATGGCTGCGGAAGTGGATGGTGCCAGTGAATATGACATGGCTTACTGATCTTCATCCCTCCACCCAGCCCAAAGTTGATTTGAGAGGGGCATCTCCAAGGACTATCCTAATGCTGTGGAAGGAGTATTAAAGAAAATTTCTGATCTTAAAATCCCTGATCTATCTGTGGCTGAACTCCTGTTGATCTCTCCATCTGTGGCAGAAGGGATGAAGAAATGGGTTTCTCGTCAATGTGTGGAGATTGGTCCGGAAAAATTAAAAGTCTACTCTGGTACTCTGATAGAGGATTCTGGTGGAACAGATCTCTCTTCAGATACCAACCTGTATTCCTGTCTTCTTGTTTTTCTTCCATGTTTTCTTGGTGATTCAACTAAAAGGGTTTCTCTCCTTGTGGATTCAGGTTCTCATCTCAACTTGATTTTGGACTCCATGGCCTGCAAGCTTAAACTTAGCCCAAGGATCAGTTTCAACTCTGTGGTCTATGGAATTGGGAATCAGTCCTGTGAACTGGTTGGTATTGCTGAGGATATTTCTGTTTGAATTGGTCGAAATATTGTTGGCACCTGAAACTTCTGGATCACTCGTCTGGATGGTCCCATGATCTTGGGAAGGCCTTTCTTAATGGACTTTGGTGCTACCCTGATGTTTTCTGATCAAGTTGGGGAGAGAATTCTCCTCCCTGATGCTGATGGCAGAAAAATTGAAGTCCCCCTTTGTTCTTTGGATTCTGGTTGTTGGGAAAGAGACTTCCCTGGTCACCTTCCCAAATCTGTCCTGAAAGGAAAGCAGAAAGAAAACTCTCATTCCTTTCATCCTCATTTTTTAGCAGAATAGTTGGCCCTACTGATGGTTGTAGTTCTCCTCAGCCTCAGACTTCAACTCATGGACCAACTCCCACCTCAGAGGCATATCTTTCTTTTTCCTCATCATTTTCTTCTCATCCAAATAAGATCAAAACCCAAACACGTCAAAAATCCGAAAAATCCAAAAATATTTCTTCTCTGTCTGGATCTGTTGTATCTTCTTTTTGTTTTTCTTTTCAGCCTGATCACTCATCCTCTATTCCGGTTTCAAATCTCCGCAATGAGTCTAAACTAGATCTCAATCTCAATTCTTTTCTTGGTAGCTTTGGTATGAGGGAGTTTGGTCTTAGGTGGAGGAAATTTGGAGTAGAAGTAAGTCCTCCCAATTGTGCACCACCAGGGGCTTCTACTACTGTTGTTTTTGAAACTCTACCCTGTGCCACACATGTGAGCAATGTGTTATCTTTTGGATCCTCTTTTATGGAGAAGGCACCTTTCCAGGACGCCGCAGAACATTGGACTTGGAAGATGTTGGAACACAGCCTCAGTTTTTGTAGTCAGGTCTCACTGGTCAATGCTTGGAGGAAGCAGGGATTCCTCTCCTTTTCCACCAAGTACAAACCAATTGTAAAGAAGGTCCAGCCAGTCAACCAACCAATGCCTCTCAACCTCAATCCTCCTCCTATGCCTCCTCCGCTATCCCGCAATCCTTACTGTGGTCTATCCAAATCCCTCACTGGTCCATTTATTGCCTCCGGTTGGGTCACTGAAGAATGTCTGAAAGTGGTCAACTTTGGTCCAGATGGGTGGCTTCTTCCTGATGAGTTAAATTTCATCAAAAATATTTTGTCTCTAAGGGAAAAAACTATTGCATTCTGTGAAGAAGAGAGAGGACTCTTGAAAGAATCCTATGGTCTCCCTTACATCATCCCTGTAGTTGAAAATGACCCTTGGCAAAAGAAAAAGATCCCAATCCCTGCTGCTAAAGTTGACAAATTCATCAAGTTGGTCCGCAAACGAGTCCAAACCGGTTTATAAGAACAATTGACTTCTAGCTATTCCATTCCTGTTTTATGTTTCCTAAAGAGTAATGGTAAACTTAGAGTAGTTCATGATCTCCAACCTCTTAATAAAGTTACTATTAAAGACTCTGGCGTGCCTCCTGCCACTGAATAATTTGTTGAATCCTTCTCTGGGAGAGCTTGCTATGGTCTAGGTGACATTATGGGTGGCTATGAAGAACAATCCTTGCATCCTATTTCTTGTCCCCTCACTACTTTCAATACTCCCCTTGGTCAATTTCAGCTGACTCAATTGCCTCAAGGTGCCACCAACTTGGTTGCAGTCTATCAGGCTCAGATGATGTGGATCCTCCAGGACAAATTCCTGGATCATGCGGGTATCTTTATTGATGATGGTGGGATTAAAGTTCCAGTTTCTGACTATGATAACAAGCTCCTCCCTTGGTACTCAGGAATCCAACAATTTATCTGGGAGTATGCTACTGTCTTGGAAAGAATTTTGTTTCAAATCAAGGAATCTGGCCTTACTGTCTCTGGATCAAAACTTGCCGCCTGTGTCCCTGCCTTGGAAATTGTTGGTCATATAGTCTGCAAGGACGGAAGAAGGATGGCACCCTCTAAAGTCAACAAAATCATCTCCTGGCCTACTCAAATCAATCCAACTGAAGTCAGAGGTTTCTTAGGTGTTGTAACTTATGTCAGGATCTTCATTCCCTCATTATTCAAAATCTGTATTCCCTTGCGTCGCTTAACCAGGAAGGATGCTGAATGGATTTGGACCCAAGACTGCAAACAATCATTTCAGTTTCTCAAAACAATTGTTTGGAAAGACATTTTTTTGAAAAAAATCACTTATGGACCCGGAGCTGGCAAGATCAAGCTGGCAGTGGACTGGAGTTATCAATCTGTTGGGGCTGTTCTTACCCAGGAAGATGAAAATGGTTTGGATTGTCCTGCTCTGTATGAATCTCTTCTTTTCTCAGATGTGGAATCCAGGTACTCCCAGCCAAAACTGGAACTTTGCGGTGTGGCCCAAATGTGGAAAAAGCTTCAGACTGTCCTTTGGGGTCAACACTTCGAGTTACAAGTCAATGCACAATATATTATTGAAATGATCAACGCCCCCAGCCTCCCAAATGCTCCAATGACTCGTTGGGTGGCTTTCATCCAGTTGTTCTCTTTTGATATTGTTCACAGGCCTGGAAAATCTTTCACCATGCCTGATGGTTTATCTTGAAAACCTATTGGAGACCATCAATCAGAGGTTGGAATGGATTTCAATGAGGAAGAACCCTTGGTCCGCCCTGTCTTTGCCTTCTCCTCCCAAAATTACTCTGGTTTACAGCAAGGTTTCTGGCTTAAGTTGGAGCAGTACCTTTCAACTCTCCAAAGACCCCCTGATCTCTCTGCCAAAGAATTTTGGTCCCTTAAGAGGAAGTCCTCCAAATTCTTTGTCCAAGGTTCTAGGCTTATGAAAAGAGCAACTCCTTGTGCACTTGTTGTGGTCACTATCCCTTCTAAGCAAGATTCAATCCTGGAAAATCTGCATGAAGGCCTTGGTCATTGTGGGGAAACCAAAACTTATTGACGAATATCTGCACGATTCTGGTGGCCATCCCTGAAGAAATCTGTTGCTCACTGGTGTAGGAGTTGTGAAGTGTGCCAGAAACGTGATCTTAGGCGCCCGGCCAAAATTTGTTACCCCACTGGAGAGTCCACTGTCATTAGGAGGATTGCTATGGATGTGGTTCACATTAAGGCGGGTGGAGCTAAGTACCTCATTGTGGCTAGAGATGATTTTTCTGGATGGGTTGAAGCAAAGTTTCTTAAGAACCTCAGCTCTGAATCAGTAGCAGCTTTCCTTCATGAGACTTGGAAAATTTGTTATGGCTTTGCCCGATCTTATTCTACGGATGGTGGCTTGGAATTTGGTGGAAAACTTGCTGAAATGATCCAATTGCTCCCTGGACAACATAGAGTTACTACTCCCTATTATCCTGAAGGACAAGGCATGGTGGAAAGAGGCCATGCTCCTTTGAAGGCTTGTATTGTCAAGTTGGCGGGGGAAAGTGGCAAGAATTGTTGAAAGTTTCTCCCCTTGGTCCTCTTCTCTGATCAAATTTTCACCAAGAAAAGCACTGGTTACTCTCCTTATGAAATCATCTTTGGTCAGAGGGCTGTTCTTCCTCTTGATCTTGAAATGGAGTCTTTCTTGGGCATCACTTGGGAACAAGTTTCCTCAACTACTGACCTATTGGTTGCCAGATCAAAGCAACTAGAGCGGAGTGAAGATATTTGTAACGGAGCTTATCAGAAGATGATGGAATCAAGAGAAAAATCAGTTCAGTATTGGGAAGATAAAAACCTAAATCAAATCAGGGACCCTTTAAACCCTGGTGACCTGGTATTGGCTTATAACTGTTCCTTGGAAAATCAGTGGGGAAAGCTTTTCTCTATACGCTGGAATGGTCCTTACCAAGTAGTCTGTCAAGTTAGAGGTGGATTATATCTTTTGGAGGAGCTGGATGTTACTCAGATGGCCAGAAGGTTCTCTGCTGATCAGGTCAAGAAATTTCACTCTTGCGGAGGCAACTTGGTCCGGAAGTAAGTCCTCCCAATTGTGCACCATCTGGGCAAGATCCTTGTTGTTTTGTGAAAACTCTACTTCATGCCACGCGTGTGAGCACTTGGGACGCCTCCTTCATTTTATCCCAGCCACTTCTAGGTTTTTTTGTCGGATTGACATATTTTTCCTCAACCACCCTTGAGATTAAAATGGCCATTCTTTGGTTTCAATCATCTTTCTTTCCTTTGTTTTTCTATGGCATCAAACTCAGGAGCAGACTAGGGACAGTCTGTAAGTTGGGGAGAGATGTGGTGCCCCATCCTGGACACCCTGGCCACCTTAAGACCTCAACCCATAAACTGTTGCGCAAACTTACCGTCCTTGAAAAAAAAAAAAAACCCAACTTATCCTCAGGCTCATCCAAACCAACTTTTATCCGCCCGCGTCGCGCCTTGCGTGCTACGCTTCCTTTATCTGCGCGCGTCGTGCGTCCTTTATCTGCGTTGCTCATTATCCTTGCCGTTGCGCATTGCTTGTCATCTCCGCTGTCGTCATTGCGCGTCCTCATCTTTGTTGTCGGGCGTCCCAATCTCCTCATTGCTACTGTCGCGCGGGGCTCATCCATGATTTACCAAATCCATCCCGACCGCACCCCCAAGCATTTGGCAAATCCTTGGATCCATCAAATCTCACATCTCACTTGATCTATCAGTCGTGAATCTCAAGCCTGTCAGGATTTACTCAACCGTTTCAAGCCAATCTCCTATCCGGCGATCCGCGCTCTCACAGACTTCATCCGTCACCTTTCCTGGGGCTCTCCCACCCACTTCCGCCTTTGGACAAGGGGTGAAGAGTGCCAACTACCGCCCGTGGACATCCGCGGCGGTTTGGTTCATTTCCCTTTCCCACCCTGTCTGCCTTTGGACGAGGGGTGGGTGATTCTGGTATTGTTGCGTGTGCCCATCCACAGACGGAAGCGAGTGACCACATGATTCCCTTTTCTTTTTTTTCTCTATTTGTAGAATCTGTTGTACATAGTCTAACAGGGCCTTGTGCCCATATAAGGAGGGGCTCTCCCCTCCTTTTTTGATCAATCATCAAATCATGGAATCATCCAGCATGAAATCAGCACACCTTTGATCCTTGAGCCTCCATACTCAACCCTTGATCCCTGATTCTTATCACCAACCAATAGGCTTGCTGGTTGAAGAAAGATTCTGTCTGTTGGAATTTTTTGAGTGTGTCATACCACTCCTTCATCCCTTTCTCTGACCATACTGTTCCTGATCCCTGATCACCTTTCTGGAGCCAATCACAATTGATTTAAGAGGTCTTATTAAGCTTAAGACCTGGAGTGTTATACCTCCCCTTAGCTTCTTTGGAGTTGCATTCTGCCAGCCTACTCTTGAGTCTCTTGAGAAGTGTTGAGGTTATCCTTGCTTCAAATCAGTTACTGTTTGTTTTAGAGCTTCTTAAACATTGTGATTTGTCTTGTACAGCCACCCTCAGGTTATCTGGTACCCTTCAAGCGCTTGATTGCGGAGAGTTGGGCAGGTTCATTGAGAAACTGGAGGTTGCTTGGTTTTGAGTTGATAATCCCCAATCTTCTGCTGACAACCAGAGTTATTAGCTTGTGGGCGTTGTTTACATACAGAAGCTTTTGTTCTTTGAACTCTAAGAAGAATTTAACTTCTTTTGTTCAAGTTTTTCCCTGCATAATCTTGTCTCAGATAGTGCTTCTCCGTTGCTAACAAACTATTATCATCCTTATGCTCTACTCCTTGATTCCTCATTTACCAGGTTCTGGACCCTGATCTTGGTTACATTTAAATATTTGGTAACACTCAGGAGGGCAGCCTAAACAGCACCTTTCCCCTCCGCAGAACTGCCACAGCCTAGCACCATTTGGAGTCTTACAGCGGATTGGAAGGCTCGCGCAGATTGGAAAGCTTGCGCAGATTGGATGGCTCGCGGATTGGATGGCTTGCGCGGATCAAGAGGATTGCGCATTGCAAGACGCGCGGATTGGATCACGCGGGTAAGCCCCGGATACCTGGTTTCACCAGATACCTATCAGTCCTGATAGCCAGAAATTTATGAGAGTCATATGTCATTTGGGAATTTATGAGTACCTTAGGATGCCCTTTGGTATCAAGAATGGTTCTTCTCACTTCCAAAGGATGATGGATACAGTTTTAGGATCATTCATCAGGAAAGGATGGATGATGGTATAAATTGATGATTTTATCATTTATTCTGATGATTGGAATTCCCACATGGACAAAGTAAGGGTAGTCCTTAAAACCATATCTGCTGTGGGATTAAAAGTATCAATTAATAAGTGTAACTTTGGCTATGGAGAACTGAAAGCTTTAGGGCACATTGTTTCAGGACCAACCATAACTGCTGACCAGAAAAAAATAGAAGCTGTGATGAAGAGGCCAATGCCTCAGAAAAAAAATGAAATCCTATCCTTTATCAGCTTTTGAAGCTACTTCAGGAAGTATCTACCTAAGTTTGCCCTTCTCACCAAATGTTTGTATGAAATCTGCAACAACAACACCATGTTTAGAAAGGAGTCATGAAAGGGTCAAGAACTATCAAGAACTCAAGCTGGCAATGACCTCAGCTCCAGTATTGATTCAACCTGACAATTCTAAACCTTTCAAACTCTATATAGATGCTAGCATGGAAGGTCTTGCAGCTGCTTTACACCAAGAAGTGATAGAAAATTATAAACAAGTGGAGAAGCTTATACTCTTCTTATCACGGCAAGTAAAGGACACTGAGAAAAGGTATGGTGGAAGCCAAATGGAATTCCTTGACTTAGTTTGGGCTCTGGAAAAACTCCATTAGTACTTAGAAGATACCAAGTTCATGGTAATTAATGATTGAAATGCTGTCAGGACTGTAATGAACATGAAAACCCCTAGTAGGCATATGTTAAGGTGGCAGATAGCCATTAAACAGTACAGAGGTCAGATGACCATAGTTCATCAGGCAGGTGATAAACACCAGAATGCTGACAGTTTGAGTGAGAATTCTCTAGCCAATGATTCAAGTAAACCTGCTTATGATCCAGAAGATAATGATATATTTCCTATAATGAACATTAACATGATGAATATTGAGGCTCCCATTCTAGGAATCCACATCTGTGAACTGGATGAATCCCTTTTCAACTCCATCAAGGATGCTTCAAGCCCTAGTGTGAAGACCCTAATCACCATTATGGAAAGCACCTCTCCACCATCTGAACTGATTAACAGTCTACCTGAAACTCTCCTGAAACCTTAAAAAGCAGATAGGTTCACTGTATGGGATGGTCTAGTATACTATAGACACCAACATTCCAGTTTTATAGTCTTAAAAAAAAGAAGACCATATCAAACATATCCTAGCTGAGTGCCACAATAACTATTCATGTCAGCTTGCTACTATGTACAGAGCAACCTGTCATAGCAACACAAAACTATGAAAAATAAGAATATCTTAATTAAAAAAAGAAGGAGTGATAAATCCATAAATTTTACTAAAGAAATGGAGACCTCACCCAAAATCAGGTAGGGTCACTCACTGACCCCACCCTTAAAATCCAATTCCTTACATTTTTAAAATAATTAAAAAGAAAAGTACTAAAAATTACAACACCAGTATGGCACCTTTTGGCCATCCTAACATTTCACATGTATTGTCACTTATAGGGTTTACACGTAAAATTTACTCAGAATTGAGGTGTTGTGTATATTTTAGGAGTTACACACAGAAATGTGTTATGTCACAATTCCTGCGCGCAGCCCCGCATCATTGCATACCCCTACGTACTCATAGTAGCAGTTTCCCGCGTACTAGAGACCCGCGCGCAGCCAATTCTGCCACGCACGCAGCGGATCCTACCCCGCGCGCATCTGAACTGACTGATCCCCGCGTCTGGATACGTTGTGACTAATCTGACAACCAGGTACCGCTCAAAAGAGCTACAACCTAATTAGGGTTGCCAGGCATATGTAACAAGTTGACATATGAATTAGTAATGATCTAAAATGATCAAAACTTAATTAAAATTAATTAAAATTAATTAAAATTAAGTTTAGAACATTTTTTAATAATAAATTAAAGATCAAGGATTACCAAGTAAATCATTGACTCTGATCTTTGAAGACCATGAAACACTACAAGGAGTGTTCATAAAAATTTTTAAAAATTATCTACGTGGTCAGCAGATGATGAAAAATCAGTAAACATCCACATCTGTTCACTTTAAAGCAATACTAATAGTACAAATAAAGGATGAGTGCAGAATAATCAAATCTACGCCATAATAGATTAACAGATCCTGTGGCTAAAATAGTACAGAAATCCAGTAGATCTAAGGTCAGCTGATTAACATCACCAAGTGGACGTGCTAATATTTTTCTTACTGGCTTGCAAGCCTCAGCCCATGAGCAGAACCCTCTCTACGCGCCCTGGGAAGCTCAAAATCACCCCAAAAAGGTATTTATACAGACCTCTTTGGGATCCATTATTCCATCATCAGTTTACCAGTAATTATTATTATCAATCAGACACCATGTCATTGTTAGTCAAGTGCTTATGAAGAATACAAGCAAGTGATTCATGACCAAGTCTGTAGAATTATTATTCATTTCTTAAAAACCAATAAACCCTTGAAGTTTAGTCAGGAAATCTACCCCATCTACTCTGAAACCCTTCCTATTATTGCAGGAATTTCGTGATAAAGTGCTTAGAGTGAGTTTTTCCCTTCCTGTCCAGGACGGTGTGCTTTTATTCCCAGCCATTAGTGGAATAAGCCCTTTCTAAGGCACCCATCTTCATTCCAATGTTCTTAAACTGCCTAAGGAAATCCCTTGAAGAGAGGTTTCTTTGTCTGTAAAGACCCCCAGTAGTATAATACTGTGGCCCCTCTTTTATATAAATATTGAAAAAAAATTTATTACCAAACCAATTAAACCTTGCAACTGCTCTTATTATATTATTTATTCGAGCCTCTAAGCGTTTATTTTTGGAATTATTATTATTATTATTATTCCATTATTTTTATCACTCTCTGTAGCTAAAGTACTTCAAGGTTCCTGGCATCAGGGAGCTGACAGTTCAGCTGGTCACCTATCCACTGATAGAACCCTAGATAAAGTCAAAAAAACTGCCTGGTGGATCAATTGGAGAGATTCCACAGTCCAGTATGTCACCAGTAGTGAAACTTGTCAGAAATCCAATAGGACCACAGGGAAAAGGTTTGGTCTACTACAGAAAATAACTGAACCTCAGAAAAGATGGGAAATCATCAATATGGACTTTGTAACTTGAGCACCCCCAGGAGGAGGCTATTCCTACAACTCAGTCCCAGTCATAGTGGAAAGGTTTTCCAAGAAAGCTAAATTCCTGCCCAACCATAAGGAGGACACTGCTATGGAAGTAGCATTGCTGTTTTGGAATAGACTCATAGATGATGTAGGAGTCCCCAAGATCATCATCAGTCATAAGGATCCCAAGTTCACTTCTGAATTTTGCAGGAATTCCCACAAAGTGTTAGGCACTACTTTAGCCTTCTCCACAGCTTATCACCCCCGGACAGATGGATTAGCTGAAAGAATGATTCAGACATTAGAAGAAATGCTCAGAATGTTCTGTTGCTTTGGTCTAGGATACAAGAATACTGATGGGTATTGAAATGATTGGGTTAGCCTCTTACCTGCCCTAGAAATTGCCTACAAAAGCAGCAAGCATTCTACCACTAAAGAAGTACCCTATGTGCTAGAAAGAGGATGTATTCCTAAACTAACCAAGGATAAACGGAACCAGATTCTAACCAATATTGACTCCACATTACTTGAATTTAAGAACATGATACATATAGCCAACAAACACAATGCTCAAGAAGCTGTTGAATATAACCAGCAAAGATTGAATAAAAGCCGCAAAGAACCTGATTTCAAGATTGATGACCAATTCTTAGTCTCTACTAACAACTTTACCAACTAAGCTGGGAACAGGAAACTCAGACCTGCATTTTTTGGGCCATTCACTATCAAGAAACTCCATAAGAAGAATGCAGTCAAAGTGATTCTTAGTGATTAACTTTCTAGAAAGCACCCAGTGTTTCCAGTAAGTCTTATCAAACACTATCATCCCAGGGAAGGAGAACAAACTCTGTCACCAGCAATACCTTTTGCAGAAGAAAATGAGAAAGACAAAGGAAAAATAAGCAAAATTCTTAAAGAAAAAAAAGGAAAGGATAAATGGAAAAGATTTCAAACTCTACCTATTCAGATAAAAAGTAGAATCCGCTGAAAAAGATGAATGGTTACCTCAAAACAACATCCCCAATGGACCTATCCACTTAATGAATTACAGGGCTAACAAAAGACAATGAACCCCAAAGTTTTTTTCAGATATAGACATATCTTGAAATGGGGGAATGTCAGCTTGCTAGTTGAGAAGAGCAACCTGTCAAAGCAGGTCAAAAAAAGAAAATATATAATAGAATTAGAAGGAGTGGGAAATCCATATATATTTCTGCAGAAATGGATTACCCACCCAAAAATAGGTAGGTTCACTCACTGATCCCACCCTTGAATTCCAACTCCTTATATTTTCAAATAATTTCAGAAGAAAAAGACCAATAAACCACGGCACCACAATGGCACTTTTTGGCCATTTTAATATTTCACACATGATGCCACTTATAGGTTTCACACCTAAAATTCAATTAGAGTTGGCTGACGGATAGGGAGTTTTTTGAAACCTAAGAAAATTGAATAAAAATATGAAAACCAAAACATTAAAGCAAATAAATTGTGAGGAACAATAATGAAGGTTTTCACATAAATGAGATTGCCAAATCTTTATGAACCACAAAAAACACCAATAAGAATACCAAAAAATCATTAAAAATTACCAACATAGGCAGGAGATGGCGTAAAATCTACAAATACCCACTTCTACCCATGCCACTCAAAAAGAAAGAAATACAAAATAAGGAAATATTTATGAACCATAAAAATAACAAATTAATAGTTAAATACCTTCTGAAAATTATTTCATATAGAAATATGACACAGGAAAGGCTAGCTGGTTGACAGCACCAAGACTACATGTCACACTAGCCTTGGTTAGCCTGCTAGCCTCAGCACACAAGCACAACCCTCTCTAAGTTTCCGGAGAAGATCTTATTACCCCTGAAAAGTATATAAACCACCCCTTTTTAGATGATTTAAACACCAGTAATTTTTAAGTAATCACTCCAAACCCCATGCCATCCGTTGTAGTGATCAATCTGGGACACCTCACAGATCATGGAAATTTTTGAATTTTTTTTTACATTCCCTTATCCATAAATACAACTCCTCTAATTGAAAAAAAATATTATCTCTTTTGTTTCTATGGGTACCCACTCATTTCCCATTCTCCCAGCTCTTCCCTGTCCTAGAGGTCTAGGCAGGCTCTCCTTGTTCATCAAACTCCTGCCTCCTCTGTTCCAATCCCCCCTTGCATGCACTTTACCTTTATTTTTTGGCCAAGCGCGCGCAGGCGGCCATACCCACCTCAACTCATCACCATCATCCTCCTCCAAGAATCTCTCAATCTCATAAACTCTTGATTGGTCAATCCATCCTTGCCGCCATCAACCAATGACCGCAAGCGTTTCTTGCGTTTGCGGATGACCTTATGAACAGCCTCATCTCCACTTCAACTTGTTGAATCACCTTTGACTTCCTCATCATTATTGTTGCGCCTCTCAGGTTCATCATCATCATTGTCATCATCAACCCTCTCCTAGAAATTGCCGCCATTGACCAATGACTGCAAGCGTTTCTTGCAGCCATTGGTGGGTAAACCCCCTCAGATCCTCAATCAACCTCCCATCATCCATTTCATCTCAACCAAAACTCATCATCATTGATCCCCTCCATTGGAATCCAACCACTCACTACCATCTTCAACCAAGCTCCAACTCATCCAGCTTCCAACAATCAACTTCCTCCTCCTCATCTTCCCCAATCAAATTCAATCAGAAAATCCCATTTGGTCTATGTACTAACACTCCATTGATTGAATACAACAAACGCATTGACAATCTCCTCAATCCACCCCCTAGCTCACTGGTCTCCCATGCGGCTTGTCTGTTGCCTGCACAGGTCTCCGTGGTTCCGCCCGTTGCTTTTGCCCAGGCCCATCAAACACCCGCTGGCAGTCATCCATGGTCTCAGCAGTTTCCTGTGCCCGTCAGCCTGTCCACGCGGCCTCTCACCTGCTACACTCCTGCCCATGCCCATCATGGCATGGGCTGGTGTCTTTCCATTCCTGTTCATCCATGATTTTAATTTTTTTTTGAGTTGTTTTTTGTTTCTTTTTCTTATATTTTCTCATGATCAAATTAAAAAAAAAAGAATAGAAAAGAAAAAAAGAAAAAAAGAAAACAAGAAAAAAAAAGAAAATAAAATAAAAAAATCTGCACTCATTTGTAAGTATCTCTGGTAAATAGTCTACAGGCCTCTTATCTATAAAAGGAGGGGCTCTCCCCTGCCTTTTTGGAGGATCATCTCATCATCCATCTCATATATGAATCAATAATCCAATCATTCAGGAGGGCCTCTTTTTCCCTCATCCGCAAGTTGTGTGCTGGGTATATCTTTTGATTGCCCCTTGATCCTTTGAGCCTCCATACTCAAACTTTAATCCATCCACCTGTGACCCTGATCCTTATCACCAACCATAGCCTTGCTGGTTGAAGAGAATCCCATATGCTGGAATTCTTGGTGTGTTATACCACTCTTGATCCCTTTTTCAAACCATAATGGTCTGATCCTTCCCTGATCATCTTTCTGGATCCAGTCATTTTTGACTGAGAGGTTTCTTTAAGCCTGAAACCTGGAGTGTCAGAGCTCCCTTTATTCTTTAAAAAGTTGAATTCCGCCATGCTACTGTTGAGTTCCTTGAGAAGTGTTGGGTTATTCTTGTTTGAATCTATCATTGCTTTGATTCTAGAGCTTCAAAAACAAATTTCTTTTGTTTTTGTTCATCCACCCACAGTTATCTGGTACCCTTCAAGCGCTTGATTACGTAGAGTTGGACAGGTTCATTGAGAACCTGGAGGTTGGTTGGGATTTTTTTTATCTTTCCTAATCTTCTGTCAACTACCAGAATTATTAGCTTGTGGGTTTTGTTACTTAAAACTGCCTTGTTTCATTGAACTCTGAAAAAAACTTTGACTTATTTTGTTCAAGTCTTTCCCTGCACCATCTTGCCTCAGATAGTGTTGATTCCATTGCTACCAAATATTCCCAAACTCATCCCTTTCATTGATTCCTTATTTCCAAGTTCCTGGACCTTGATTCTGGTTACATTTAAATATTATTTTAACTCTTAGGAGTGCAGCCTAAACAGCACCTTTCCCCTCTACAGAACTGCCTGCGGCTCAGCACCATTTGGAGTCTTACATTTGTTCCCCCCGTCTGGGATCAAACCAGAAACCTTGGGATTTACAGTACAATCATCATCAAAGTTTGGAATCAACCTTCAAAATCCCATCTTTTTCCTTTTCTTCTCTTTTTCTCTCTCTTCTCAGATCTGATCTGTGGAGGCAACTTATCCTAGAAGTAAGTCCTTCCAATTTGTGCACCATCCAGGCAAGGTAGTTGCTGTTTTTTGTGAAACCCTAATATTGCCACACTTGTGAGCCACTTTGGAAATCTGTTCTGTGGATCCTCTAGGAAATCTGTTATTCAAAACGGCATCTACTGGTACCCCAACCACCTCTGCTTGACCAAAGATGGTCAAGATCAAACCTCAGAACAAGAACTTAGGGTTCAAAAGGGTAAATGTTGAATGGTTGTTGGACTCTTACAAAATGGCTGCTGAAGTGGATGGGGCAAGCAAATACAATATGGCCTATCAGTTACAATTCTTTATCTCTTCTGATGAAGTTATGGAAATAATCAAGTTGTTTGAAGGATTTGAATCCCATGACTGGATGCTCCTGAAGGAGGCAATGTTGGAATATTGGGGTAAAATAGATGTAGCTTGGTTTACTTTGCAGGACTTGGATGCTCTTGTCTCTCAATGGATCTCAAACCGTGGCGTCTCTTCAGCCTCTGACTACCAGTCTTTTGGGAATTCTTGGGATTCTATCCAAAACTATCTTATCCAAAACCATCACATTGATTCAGTGGACAAAGTTCAAGCACAATTCTTCCAATCTTTTTTGTTGTCTGTGCAGGAAAGGATTAAAGACAAATTGTTCAAATCTGTATCTATGATCACCACCAGGGATAATGCATTTAAGCTCCCTGTTTTCCTTATCCTTAGGAATACTGTGGATGAAATTATGAAAGTTCAAACTGCTTCAACTTTTGAAAAATCTAGAACCACTGAACCAGTCCATGCTCCTTCTTTTAAAGAATACAACAATATTATGAATAAGATGATTGCAGATAAAGGACCTAAAGCAGATCCTAATTTAACTCAAGAAACTACTAATCTAGAAGAAATCACCAAGATAATTCAAGCTTTTGATAACAAAATAGATCAAAAGATTTATTCTCTTGCTACTCCTAAACCCTCTAATTCTTTCCCTCAATCTACCCTTTTCTGTTACTACTGTCATAGGGAAGGCCATGAAACTGGACAATGCTGAGGAATCCAGAAGGATATAAAGGAAAGGTTGGTGGAGCAGAAGGGGAAAAATTTCTTTCTTCCTAATGATTCTCTGATCCATTTTGATTCATCTTGCCCTATTCACCATGTGGTGGCCTCTTATCAGCCTCCACCTCCAATGAAAGCAGCCCTTGCTTCCTTCAATTTCCAATCTTCCTGTGGTACTCTTCAACCTTGGTAACCTCCAGCTATCTCTTCCTCCAGTCTTGCTGGGACTACTTATCAATCTGATCCAGCCAGGAAACAACATGAGGAACCTAAACCTCACAAAGCCCCTTCCTTGCCAACTTCAATTCTTCAAAAACCAGTCAAATTTTGATCCTCACCTGAGCCTCCTTCCTCTGATGTGGAAGACATGGAGGTGGAAAATGAGCCACTCATGGAAAGGTTTCCAGATCACTCAGATCATCTTCTCTAATCGAATTCACCTCAACCTTCTGATTTAATCTTAGTTCCTGCTTCACCTGAACCTCCTACCTCCACCCAGCCCAAAGCTTGATTTGAAAAGGGAATCTCAAAGGACCACCCCAATGCTGTGGAAGGAGTATTAAAGAAAATTTAAGGTCTCAAAATTCCTGATCTATCTTTGGCTGAACTCCTGTAAATCTCTCCATCTTTTGCTGAAGGAATGAAGAAATGGGTCTCTTTTTGATGTGTGGAGATTGGTCCTGAAGAACTAAAGTTCTCCTCTAGAACTTTTATGGAGGACTCTGGCGGAACAAGTCCTTCCTCATATTCCAATCTTTACTCCTGTCCTCTTGTTTTCCTCCCCTGTTATCTTGGTGACTCAGCTAAAACTGTTTCTCCTCTTGTGGACTCTGGATCTCAGCTCAACTTAATTTTGGATGCTATGGCCTTTAAAATCAAACCCAGTCCTAGGGTCAGCTTCAATTTGGCAGTCTATTTGATAGGTAATCAATCTTGTGAATTGGTTGGTATTTCTGAAGATTTTCCAGTCAGTATTGGTCAAAATATTGTTGGAACCTGTCATTTTTGGATCACTTGTTTGGAAGGACCTATGATCTTGGGACAACCTTTCTTGATGGACTTTGGTGCTACTCTGATGTTTTCTGATCAATTTGGGGAGAGAATTCTTCTCCCTGATGCTGATTGAAGAAAGATTGAAGTTCCTCCCTGTTCTTTGGATTCTTGTCCTTGGGAAAGAGATTTTCCTGGTCATCCTTCTAAATCATCTTTAAAGGGGAAGCAGAAGGATAATTCTAATTCCTCTCATTTTTGATGGGAATAGTTGATCCTACTAATGGTTTTAGTTTTTTTCAGCCTCAGACTTCAACTCAAGGGTAAACTATCATCCCCCAGGCTTTTTTTTCATTCTTTTCATCTTTTTCATCTAAACTAGAAAATATCAAAAATCAAAAACATGTCAAAACAGAAAAATACACAAAAATATTTCTTTTCCTTCTTTCTCTGGATCTGTTGTGTCTTCTTTTCCTTTTACTCTTAGTTCTGATCAATCTTCTCTCAGTTCCTGTTTGAATCTCCATAATGAGTCTAAAATAGATCCCAATCTTGATTCAATTCATGGTGGTTTTGGTACAGAGGAATATGGGCTTCAGTGGAGGCAATTTGGGGTACAAGTAAGTCCTCCCAATTGTGCACTGCCACGGCAACCTTCTACCATCATTTTGAAACCCTACGTTGTGCCACACATGTGAGAAACGCATTATCTCCTGGTTCTCTCTTTATGGAGAAGGCACCCTTTGAGGATATTGCAGAACATTGGACGTGGAAAATGTTGGAACTTGGACTCAGTATTCATAATCAAGTCTCACAGGTCAACTCCCGGAGGAAACAATAACTTCTCTCGTTTGCCACCAAGTATAAGACAGTTGCCAAGAAGGTCCAACCAGTCAACCAGCCTATGCCTCTCAACCTCAATCCTCCTCTTATGCGTCCTCCCTTATCTCCTGATCCTTACTGTGGGCTTCCTCAATCCTTAACTGGTCCCTTTTTGCCCAACAGTTGGGTCACTGAAAAACGTCTGAAGGTGGTAAACTTTGGTCCAGATGGATGGCTTCTTCGTGATTAGTTAAATTTAATTCAAAATGTCTTATCTCTAAGGGAAAAATCTATTTCTTTCTGTGAAGAAGAGAGAGGTCTCTTGAAAGAATACCATGGCCTCCCTTATATCATCCCTGTACTAGAACATGATCCTTGGCAGAAGAGGAAGATCCCTATCCCTGCTGCTAAAGTTGACAAATTTATCAAGTTAGTCCAAGAACAAAATTGTACTGTCCTATATGAGCAGTCAACCTCTAGTTATTCCTGCCCTTTCTTCTTTTTCCTCAAGAGTAATGTTAAACTTAGAATAGTTCATGATCTCCAACCTCTTAATAAAGTTACTATTAAAGACTCTGGTATTCCTCCTGCTACTGAAGAATTTGATGAATCTTTCTCTTGGAGAGCTTTCTATGGTCTAGGGGACATTATGGGTGGCTATGAAAAACAATCCTTACATCCTATTTCTTGCCCTCTCACTACCTTTGATACTCCTCTTGGTTGATTTTAAATTACTTGATTGCCTCAAGGTTCCACTAATTTAGTTGCAGTCTATCAGGCTCAGATGATGTGGATCCTCCAGGATGAAATCCCTGATCATGCCGTTATCTGTCAAATAACTTACACTGTTCACCCACTTACACGGTCCACCCACGCTTCCGCTCTCTTCCCTCATCTGTCACTATTCTCTTTTCACATGTCACTCCTATGTTAATTCTTTATTTCTGCCATTTCCCATTCATCTTCTTCACACAATGATCAAATTACAAATTCCCATCTCATTACAAATTTGAATTCCCAAATTACAAATCTTACTCAACTGATTCTCTTGAACCTTGACCACCAATAATCCTTTCACCACATCACAATGAATCATCAACCTTGAACAACCTAATCAATCCTCACACCATCTATTCTCAACCAAATCCTCTATCCTATTCATCTTTCTTTCATCAATCTTTCTCTTTTCTTTATCTTTTTTTTCTTTCTTTGTATCTCATCTTTGTCTCAAACTTCATCAGTCTATTACTTGACATCAACTCGTCCACTTCCAAATTCATTCAATCTATGATCTGACTGGTAAGACAATCACACACTATTATCAAATCCTCACTATTGAATCTAATCTCTAATGTTCCTTCATTTGAAAGAACTGCTCAATTCTTTTATTATTATTGTCTTTCTGTTTTTCCTACTGACTGTCTTACTCAACACCACCATTGTCATCCATCAAGTCTAGATCTGTTGCCAGATGTTGGTTCTCTTTATCCATCATTTCTTCTTTAAATCTTTCTTTTAATTCTTGACTGATGTTATTTTTGGCGTAGCCCTCTTTGTTCTTATATCATCAATCTTTTCATCAGCAATTCAACACGGTTAAAAGCCAAAGGTACGTCCGACTCAACTAACCAAATCTAACCATGGAGGGATCAAACAACAATGGTTTTCAACAGATCATTCTTAAAGCTGCACTTGAAGCAGTCCCCATTCTTTTGGACACAAAATATTCAATATGGAAGGACAAGATGACAATGCTTTTGGAACTCAAAGGAGTCAAGGAGGCCCTCAAGGATGATTCTAAAAATCTAAACCCCAACAATGACATGAAGACTTGAGGAATTCTTCTTTCTTGCATTGATTCAGTCACTCATAATAACGTGGTTAATCCGACAAATATCTCATTGGCAAAGCTTCTCTGGAAAACCATCAAAGAACGCTTTTCCTCATTTCAAACCGCAAATTGAGCCCGAGTTTTTAAAAAATTTCTCTACCATCAATTCAAACCCAAAGCAATTAATCTATTCATCACAGAAACCAAGATTTCACTAAAGAAAATGGTCGATGTGGGAATCAATTTACCAGATGACATACTCTCCTATCTTATTCTTTTTAAGTTTCCACCCTCTCTTCACTCTCTTTTTCAACAGATTATGCATTTGGATAAAATAGTCACCATGGATCTTGTGCTCAATCATCTTATACAACTCAATAATGAAACCAAGGTTAAATCAAAGGATACAAAGATCAATGATACTGCCCTCATCTCTTCTAGACCCCCCAAAAAGCCTGTTCCCAAAGAACTTCGATGCAAGAAAGGATACCACAACCCTCAATCTCCTGATCATTCCGCTGATAAATGTTGGAACCTCTACGAACACCTGGCGCCTGATTGGTGGAGAGAATCTCAAGCAAATTGGCGTGCTCAACTCAATTCAAATTCTAAAAAAAAGAAGTAGCCCACTACGTTTCCCTTCTTTCCACTTGTGTTCCAAATATTAATCCGCTTAATTGAATCATTCTAGACTCCGGTGCCTCCTGCCACATGTTCAACACACCTGATTTCTCCAGCTTTCTTGAAGAATGTTCTGGTGGCAATTTTATAAATACGGGAAAAGAAAGTGCTAAACTTGCTAAAAAAGGAAAAGGAACTGTAAAACTCAGTTGGAAAAATTCTGTCGTCACGCTCACCAACTGTTTATTTGTGCCCAATCTGGTAGTGAATCTAATCAGTCCTGGAGAATTGATTTTGTCAAAACAATGCTCTCTTTCCTCTTTCTGCAATCAATTTTTTCTTAAAACTCAATCAAAGCCAGTATTTTCAGGTTTTATTCAGGAGAATCTTTTCATTCTCAATCCCCCGTCTTGCATAGGAAACAACAACAAATTTTGTCACTTATCGACTAAGGAACCAAATCATGCTCAAATCAAACTTCTTCATCAATCCTTTGGACATGCCAGCCCGTATCGTCTCAAAAACCTCATTCCTTCTATTCAATCTCATTCAACTTCTACTTTCCAATGTGGGGACTGCGCATTCTCAAAAATCACCAAATCATCTTTCAAGAATTCCTCAAATCCTTCTTCTAAAACCTTTGAACAACTCCATCTAGATCCAATTGGCCCTATTTCACCAACAGGAAGAAACAACATGAACTACATCCTATCTGTTATAGATAATTATTCGGGATATGTCTTGGCTATTCCTCTTCAGTACAAATTGGATGCGTGTCAACAGATCAAAACTATCCTCAATCACAAAAAACTTAAAAGAAACAGATATCCTGCTACGATTTGCACCGATGGCGGTGGCGAATTCACTTCCTCAGAACTCAAAAATTTTTTCAAGATTAATTTGATTCAACATCTTATCTCTGAGCCTTACTACCACGAACATAACGGAAAAATCAAAAGAGCTAACCAAACTATCACCAAATCTATACGCACTACTTTTTGAAGCTCAAAACTTCCTCTCAAACTCTGGGCAGAAGTTGCCAAATCAACATGTCTCTCATTAAACCAGATTCCTAAAGCTCCCAATATTCCTTGTCCTTTTCAACTCTTTACTGGGAAGTCGCTTCCCATTAGTTATTTTCACTCTATAGGGTCCAAGGTAGTGTATCTCAATTACAAAGTAAATCGAGGTGACAAATTTCAAGATCGAGGACTCCCTGGAACCCTTGTGGGTTTCAACCCAAATTTTCTCTATTATTGCATTTTAAGACCTGACAATTTAATTATTTCATCTAAAAATGTTAAATTTCTCAAAAATGACAATATGCCTCAGATTTCATCCACATTAAATTCGACTGAAGAATTGCAATCTCTCAAAATCAATCACGATCCACCTATTCTTTTTGATGATCATCTTCCTACCAACCCTACTGTCAATAATCAATCCATCAAATCACAAATAGATGATCCGCCCTCCTTATCCATTCCTAATCCCAAAGTTTCCGATACTCCGTCAATCAACTCTGAATCAGACTTGTCTGAAGAAATTGAGCAGCAACTCACACCTGGATACAGTCTTTGCAACAGATTAACATTAAATCCACCCAATCAATATGGGTACCATCATTATTATGTTCCCAAATCCTTCGAACAAGCTAAAAAGTGCTCCGACGCTCCCAAGTGGGAACTCTCCATGGATTCTGAACTCAACGGTATTGAATCCCTGGAAGTATGGGAAGATTACAATGGTCCTGAACCTGAAAATCCGCTCAATACTACCTGGGTATATCAATTAAAAGATAATTGTCGCGGAGACCCACTGGTCTATAAAAGTCAACTCTGTGTTCAAGGTTTCAATCAAATCTACGGATTAGATTATCAAGACACCTTTTCTCCCACCAGAAAGGCTGCTTCTTTACGTATTGCTCTTCTTTTTGGCCTTTTTTATTCCCTTCCAATTACCCAATTTGATGTCAAGAGTGCTTTCCTCCACGCACCTCTAACTGATAAAGTGATTATAAAAAGACCCAAAGGCTCAAAAAGAAAGTAAGAATTTCTCATTCTTTGCAAGTCTCTTTATGGTTTAAAGCAAGCTCCTGTCAATTGGTTCAACACCCTAACTTCTTGGATTCGTGAGCAAGGATTCCATGAATCCATATCTGATCCCTGCCTATACATTCATCCCGTCGCAAATTCAGTCCTATTCTTCCATGTAGACAATCTTATCCTTGTCGGTTCCAGCGATAATTTTCAAAACAAATTCTTAGAGCGATTTCCAAACTCTAGTCATCACAATCCTAATACGATTCTTGGAATGAAGTATGAATGAATTGACAATAAAATCTTGCTTTCTCATCCAAAAAACATTGAACATGGATTAGAAGAACTGAAGATGGTAGACTGCAAGCCCTCATCTGTTCCCTTAACCGCGAATATCAATTTATCTCCGGCCTCTGATGAAGAACACAAAGAATTTAAAAACTTAAACATCAATTATATATTGGCCGTATTCCTTATTAATTATATTGCCTGCCTGACTTGTGCGGACCTCAGTTTTGCTGTTTTTAGCCTTGGTAGATTCTGTGAGAAACCCGGGATTTGTCACTGGAGGGAGGTAAAACATTGCTGGAAATATCTCAAAGCTACGAAAAACTTAAAACTCACGCTACAAATTCATAATTCAAAAACCCAAATCAAATGTTACAGTGACGCAACTTGGAGTGATGATACTGAAACTCGACGTTCTCAGTCCAGACATCTTTCTCTTCTTTTTGATTCTCTTATCTCTTGGAGTAGCTACAGACAACGCAACATCACTCACTCAACAACTGAAGCTGAACTAAACCCTTTAGTTGATTCCTTTCTTGAAGCCATATGGATGAGAGGTCTAGTGGCGGAACTCTGGAAGAAGGAATTAGAATCAAGTCATCACTTTATTGACAACAAAGGTCTCGACAATAAACTAAAGAAGTTTGGATGTAATTCAAAAACTTGACATATTGATATTAAAAGGAAAGCGCTTTGCAAAGAGCTAAAACTTGGAAATCTTTCTTTTGACTTAATACCAGCCTCCAAAATGAAAGCAGATGTATTAACTAAGGCGCTTCCGCTTGCTACTCTTTCCTCACTTCTTAAATTAATAGATACTTCTTTTAAGTGTTCAATCTTACCAGTCACAGTGGGTGTCAAATAACTTAAACTGTTCACCTACTTACACGGTCCACCCGCGCTCCGGCTCTCTTCCCTCATCTGTCACTCTTCTCTTTTCACATGTCACTCCTATGTTAATTATTTATTTCTGCCATTTCCCATTCATCTTCTTCACACGATGATCAAATTACAAATTCCCATCTCATTACAAATTGGGATTCCCAAATTACAAATCTTACTCAACTGATTCTCTTGAACCTTGACCACCAATAATCCTTTCACCAAATCACAATGAATCATCAACCTCGAACAACCTAATCAATCCTCACACCATCTATTCTCAACCAAATCCTCTATCCTATTCATCTTTCTTTCATCGATCTTTCTCTTTTCTTTATCTTTTTTTTCTTTCTTTGTATCTCATCTTTGTCTCAAACTTCATCAGTCTATTACTTGACATCAACTCGTCCACTTCCAAATTCATTCAATCTATGATCTGACTTTTAAGACAATCACACACTATTATCAAATCCTCACTATCGAATCTAATCTCTAATGTTCCTTCATTTGAAAGAACTGCTTGATTCTTTTATTATTATTGTCTTTCTGTTTTTCCTGCCGACTGTCTTACTCAACACCACCATTGTCATCCATCAAGTCTAGATCTGTTGCCAGATGTTGGTTCTCTTTATCCATCATTTCTTCTTTAAATCTTTCTTTTAATTCTTGACTGATGTTATTTTTGGCGTAGCCCTCTTTGTTCTTATATCATCAATCTTTTCACCAGCAATTCAACATTATCTTTGTTGATGATGGTGGAATTATAGGTCCATTTTCTGACCATGATAATGAGCTCTTACCTTGGCATTCAGGAATTTGTTGTTTTATTTGGGAATATGCTACTACTTTGGAAAGGATTCTGTTTTGAATCAAGTAATCTGGCCTTACTGTCTCTGGATGCAAAATGGCTGTTTGTGTCCCTGCTCTGGAAATTTTTGGTCATGTTTTCTGCAAAGAAGGAAGAAGGATAGCACAAGCCAAAGTCAAAAAGATCATCTCTTGGCCTACTCCAATCAATCCCACTGAAGTTAGGGGCTTCCTAGGTGTTGTCACCTATGTTAGAATCTTTATCCCATCCTTATCCCAAATATGTGCACACTTACTTTGTCTAACCAGGAAAGGTGCTGAATGGATTTGGACCCAAGATTGTGAACATTCTTTTCAGTTGCTCAAAATGATGGTTGGAAAAGATATAGTCTTGAAAAAGATCTCTTATGGACCTGGAGCTGTCAAGATCAAGGTGGCTGTTGATTCTAGTTATCAATCTGTTGGGGCTGTTCTTACTCAGGAAGACAAGAATGGTTGGGACTGTCCTGCTCTTTATTAATCTTTGCTATTTTCAGATGTAGAGTCTAGGTATTCTCAGACCAAATTGGAACTTTGTGGTGTGGCTCAAATGATGAAAAAACTTCAAACCATTCTCTGGGGCCAACATTTTAAACTACAAGTTCATGCTTTATCCATCATTGAAATGATCAATGCTCCCAGCCTCCCCAATGCTCCTATGACTTGTTGGTTGGCGTTTATCCAGCTTTTTCTTTTTATATTGTTCACAGGCCTGGGAAATCTTTCACTATGCCTGATGGTTTATCTCAAAAGCCTCTTGGAGACAATGAATCTGATGTTGGAACGGATTTCAATGAAGAAGAACCTTTTATCCAACCTGTCTTCTCTTTCTCTTCTCAAGATCATTCTGGCTTTCAACAAGTTTTCTGGCTTAAACTAGAGCAGTACTTTTTAACTCTTCAAAAACCTCCTGATCTCTCTGCTAAAGAATTTTGATATCTTAAAAGAAATTCTTCTAATTTTTTTTTCCAAAGCTCTAGGCTTATGAAAAGAGGAAATCCTTGTGCTCTTATTGTTGTTACTATCCCTTCTAAACAAGATTCTATCCTTGGAAGTCTCCATCAAGGTCCTGGTCATTGTGGGGAAACCAAAACTTATCAACAATTATCCAAACAATTCTGGTGGCCATCTCTGAAGAAATTGTTGGAATAAAGTGCCTTTCTTGTTTCCTTCATTCCTTTTCTTTCCATCTCTTTCTTACTGTCTCAATTCTTTTCTTCTTTTGCCTCTGTTTTCTTCACTACTTGTGTCTCTGTTTCTACATTCTCAACACCAATACTGTCTCATTCTCAATACTAGCGCGCGCCTATTCTGCTCTCATTATTCATTATTCAATACATATCTTACAATGTCACAACATGTGTGACATTTCATCTTCTCCTGTATATCTGAGGGCAGAGTCAAGGCAGAGCAGAAGGATCTTCTTTTCTCATCCTTCTACTTCTGCTCTTCACTCTGCATTCCCTCAGGTAAGCTATGTTTTCTTCATTTTATTTATTTTCTTCACATCTTTTGTTTTCATTTCTTTTTACTTATGAAATCTCATCCTTCTACTTCTGCTCTTCAATCTGCATTCCCTCAGTCCTCAGATCAACCATCTAATAGGTTATGAGCCCAGAGCTATCTTGATAATTGAACGCTCTGGCTACCACCCAGAAGGATCCGTCACCTCATCGGTTTTGTCAACTCTCCAACCATGGAAGAATCAAACCCTTCCCATCAAGTACTAAAAACACCATCTATCATCCCTCTCAATGCACCAGGCTCCGAATCCAACTACCTCGAGTGGGCCATGATTTTGCGAATTCACTTTTGAGCCTCTGGTGTCGCATATCTGATCAACAACAAAGCACAAAAACCAAATCAAGAAAATTGGTCATGGGACAATCTTACCGTATGTTCAGTCATCTCCAGATCAATCTCATCATCAAACTTCCAATTCATCCGCAAACACGAGGAAAGTGCCATTGGAATGTGGAACGCTCTGCGCAACGCTCATCAAGACAAATCGTCCGGAGGAAGAATGTATTGGCTCCGTAAACTCCTTCTCACAAGACTCAACAAAAAAGATATGACAACCCATCTGTCTGAGATAGTCTCGTATGGAGAGAAGCTATCATCACTAATCACAGCCGATAATCCCCTTACCGCCGACGACCTCCAATCAACAGCTATTCTTCTCACTTCCCGATGATTGGCTGAACTGCGTGTCAAGCATGATGAATGAGGAGTCTGTCCCATCTGCAAAACTCATAGCCGCCCTAAAACAAGAACAACTCTGATGTCAAACCAGAAACAAGGATGCTATGGCAAACTCAACCAAACTGAATCATCCTAGACACCCGTCATCCTCCAACCGAAACTCCAAATCCAGACCACCTAGAACTTACTTCTGCACGCACTGCAACGTTGAAGGGCATTCATTCTCTTGGTGCACCAAGGTACGTAAGGCTCTGGATCAAGTGAAGAGATCTAACAACAAAAACAAAAATTGGTCATCAACTAACGATACAAGGCCAGCAAACGCAAACCTAACCAGAACTGAAACAACTGAATCTTGTTCAGAGTCCAACGATTTCTCGGACTCGCAGATCATTATACATGCAGGCTCTGCAGTATGAACATCATCCTCTCTTTCCAACGGATCTCAACTTGACTTCAACCTCGACTCTTGCTGCTTGGTTTCAATGACTCCACATAGTGATCATATTGAAAATAGAACTCCGGACAACACTGTCATCCGCCTTGCAGATGGATCAACTATTTCTTCACTTGAAAAAGGTAATATTTCTTTTCCATTCGGACGACTCAAGACATTGGTTGCCCCAGAAATCCACGAGCCTCTTCTCTCCGTTTCTGCAATCTGTGACTCTGGAATTATGGTAGTTTTTCATAAAGATAGCTGCAAAATCTTTCACAAATCAATCTGAAACATTAATCAGCAACCACTTCAATCCGGATACAGAAAGGGAAACCTTTATTATTTGTCACAAACGAGTGCAAGCAACAAAGAATCAATCTGCTTGAGTATCACTCCAGCATCTGACAACAGTCTTTTTGGCTATCATTGTAGGTTGTCTCACCTGAATCTGAAATCTCTTCAAAAATACCTCAAATCTCATGGCATCAATCCCCAACCAAGGAACAAAAAGAATGTCCAACAATGCATTACTTGTATTCAGTCAAAAATGACAAGACAACCATTTCACTCTTTTCTTAGCTACCGGTATTCAAATCCTGGAGAACTCATTCACAGGGATGTGTGTAGCTATGAGACCACCTCCAGGGAAGGATTCAAATACTTTGTAACCTTCATCGACAATTGCTCAAAAGCACTCTTTGCCTACCCTATCTGCCTCAAATCCGATGTTTTCCAAACCACCAAATACTTTATCTCCTTTTTTGAAAATAAATACAAATTTAAAATCACGGGAATACGGTCAGACAATGGCGGTGAATATCTTAACCAACCCATGAAAGCATACCTTGCCAAAAAAGGAATTGTGCACGAACCCGGACCTCCCCACTCACCCCAGCTCAATGGGGTCGCCAAAAGGTCAAATTGCATGATCTCAAACATAATCCAATGTTCCCTCATCTCATAAAATCTTCCTAAGTCTTTCTGGGCAGACGCCCTTCAACATCTGCTCTACTCCTTCAATTCTTACCCGTGGAAAACACCCCAAGGTTTTGTCTTTCCAAACTCCATCCTCCAAACGGCTGATGTGCTACCCAACAATCTTAGACCGTTTGGCTGTCTAGTGTGGTACAAAGTCCCGCAAGCCAACAGAAGCAAGTTGGATCAGAAGGGTTGTCCAGCGGTACTCCTCTCCTATCTGGCAGATCAATTAGGATTTCGCCTCCTCGACCTGGTCACCAAAAAGGTTTTAAAATCGAGAGACTGCATCTTTGATGAGTCTTCTTTTCCCTATGGCCAATACTCTATCAAAAAACCATCTCAACCCCCCATCGCTGAAGAGCTGCCATGGCCTGACATTCCTCCCCTCTCTCTCTCCCCTTCTATTTCCCAGTCTGACCCTGAAACTCAACCACCCTCTTCCTCCATTGTTCCACCGCACTTCAACCCCCCTACTGATCAATTATCTGCCCCCTTCCCACCCCCTTCCTCTCTTGCATCTCCTTCTCCAGCGGTTCCTGTCTCCCAAATTTTTTGCTCCACCAGCCCCACACCCTCTGATGACTCCATTCTTCTTAGTCCTTTTGCCCTGACCCCTCCAGCTTCCATGCCATCATCTCCTGAACCCACTGCGCCCTTTGAACCCACCGCTCCTCAGCTCCTAAATCGACCCCCCCCTTCCTCCCGTTTCCTTGTCTCCTCCTGCTCCCGTTACTTCTCCTCCTCCTGCTGCGATTCCCCGTTGTTTGTCTTGTATCTCTCGTCCACCAATCCGCTATGGCAACCGTTCCAACCGTGCGTCTGTCAAGGACAATCTTGTTGCCCCTAAAACCTGGAAGCAACTCATGCGATCCCCCCATTGTCTCTGTTGGATTGTTTTGGCCCAAGAAGAAATGTCATCCCTTATTAAATATTTGATTTAATTCATTGAGCTAAAACCAGCAGACTAATATGAGAAGAATCAGGAAACGTTGAGACAGAGATAGAGATGAGAAAAAGAAAAGTAAGAAAGAAGTGAAGACCAACAGTTGACGTCCGGAGACTAGTAGAAGTGAGACAGATAAGAAGCAGAGACGGCTGGAGACAGAAAGACGGGCAAGAGACTAGAACATGGAGGATAGAAGATCAGATACTCAATGGGAAGATTGACCCGGAGGACAAAAGATCTCACCAGGCAATTGATGGACTTGATGAGTTGTTGGCAATTCAAGAGTTGACAGATGGTGAGTAGGGGTCAAGGAGTAATGAAGAGAGAGGAGAAATCGGGATGAGACAGATAGAGAAGAGACTGCCAAGAAGGGCAGAGATATCAAAAGGGAGGAGAGAATCAAAAGAAAGAAAACGAGACGAGCATCGGGAAGTAGAAGAAAAGAAGAAAGCGGGAATAGAGAGAGAGACAAAGGAGTCTAGAGAGATCATCGAGTCTGTGGAGCTGGAGGAGATTTGAAGTATCTACACACGGCGGTCCCGCGGATTATGCCGCAGTCCCACGGGTCCATTGAGGCAGGCTTCATCTTAACACCCCGGGTGACTGGAGAGCTCTTTGTTTGAAGGATTAGAATCGGTAGAGAGGTCAAATACCTTGGCGCATAGTAGTTCTAGAGAGGCAACACTTGAGGCTTTGGTGAGGGAGTCGGCAATCATGGAGTTGGTCTGGATTAGCGTGATATTAAATAAGGATTCATTGAAATCTTCGCGTAGTCCCTTGGTCTTGATATCAATGTGTCTTGGTTTAGAATGAGATCCGAATCGTTTTATCTTGTCATCTAGTCCTTTATTATCTATATACAAAGTGGGTTTAATGTCAGAGAAACAGTGTACCTCAGCAATGAGATGTGAGATCCACTTGAGTTCCAAGTAACTGTCGAGAAGTGCGTTGAGCTCTGACTCCGTGGAAGAGTAAGTAATGTTTCTTTGCCTTGAGGAGTTCCATACTATGGGGCAGCCATAGTGAAAGATTATGTAACCTGTCTGTGATTTATGGAAAGTTGGATCATCCCCCCACGTAGCATCGCTGAAGCTTGAGACAATTTCCTGGTCTAAGTCGCATCTGACGACAAGTTTTGAGTTTTTTGTGGTTTTAAGGTACTTCCAAACCTTGCAAACTTCCCTCCAGTGAGTCATACCAGGCTTGGTGTTGAACCTGGCCAGGCTGGACACGGCGAAGGCAAAGTTGTGTTGGGTGTATTGTGAGAGATGATTGAGTAGGCCAACAGCAGATCGGTAATTGATGTTCAGCTGTGAGAATTTGGCGTGATCTGAATCCAATGCTGGCTCAAGTTGCAGATTTTGAGTCAAAGGAGTTTTTGTGTCCTTACAAGATGATAGACCGAGTTCCTCAAGGCCGCGTTCTATGTGATTTGGTTGACTAAGAAATATTTTGTCATCTTTGACCTCCATCAGCATACCTAGAATTGTGTTTGGAGAGTGACACAACAAATTTTCAAACCGACTTAAGAAGTGAGTTTTGAAGTCGTCAATGTTCCCCACATGAATGAGGTCATCTACATGGAAGTAAATGATCTCCTTGGTCAGACGATTAATGTATAGGCACAGATCGCTGGTCGATTTGTGATAGCCTTGAGATATGATCCCTCGAGTTAACGTCTTGTACCAGTTTTTTGGAGACTTTTTGAGGCCATACAAGGATTTGTTGAGTTTCAAGAAGGGAGATTTGCGATTAGATCCATCAGGAGTCCTTATAATGACGGTTTCTTGAAGTGGATCGTGGAGGAAAGCTCCCTTCACATCGAATTGCGTAAAATTCATTTTGTTCTTAAGACCGTATACCAGAGCTATCCGGAGCAATCCCAATTTTCCAGTTGGAGCCCAAGTCTTGTTATAGTCAACCCCAAATACCTGATTGAAACCTTGGACACACAACCATGCCTTGTATTTTGCCGGTTTGCCGTGAAAATTCTCCTTGACTTTGAAAACCCAGGTAGTATTCAGGATGTTGTCCGGTGAGCCGTAGTATTCTTCCCACACGCCTTGAGACTCAATTGACTCCAGTTTGTCCTTGGACGCCTTTTTCCATTTAGGCCACTCGGAACATTTCCGTTCTGCTTGATAAGATGGTGTTTCATAGTAATGATGGAAACCATACCTTTGGGGTTTTCTAGTTTCTTGCTTTGGTCTTTGATGCGGTTCAGGAGCTTGCTGAGGGGGAGAGGGAGAGCGACAAGGCTCAGATGGAGAGGATGGGGAAGAGTCGGCATCTTCTTGCGTAGATTCAGAATCGTAATGTTCACAATTTCCATCTCTTATTGTATATTGCTTGTCTTGCGAGGAGAAGTCAGATTCAATGAATTCAGCATCAGGTTGTGAGAAGATGTTGAGACCGGGAGATTCAAGAAGGGGAAAGTTGTCGGAGTGAGTCTTGAGAAACTGAACGTGTTTCGTTTCAATAATAGAGCCAGATGAGCTGAGTATCAAGTATGAGTGAAAAGGGGGATTGAAACCAACTAAAATTCCCTTCAATCCCTTCTTGTCAAATTTCCGACCTTTCTGAATCCGATTCAACAGGTAAACCACAGGAGACCCTACAGGTTTCAAGTAGTCAGCAGGGAGTTTCTTGTTGAACATGAGCTCCCAAGGGGAGAGGTGAACACCTTCCCTGGGAATTTGATTAAACATAAAACAGCAGCTCCTCGTCACAATGTGCCAGTAGTTTTTGGCAATCCTGGAAGAAGAGAAAGTGGCTCTGGCAGATTCCACAATGGTCCTTTTGGCTCTCTCGGCTCAACCGTTATGCTGAGAATGATGGGGTTCTGAGGTCATAAGTTTGATGTGTTTTGATCTTGCGAAATCCTTTAACGTGGAGTTAGTGAATTCGGTCCCTTTGTCAGAAAAGATCTCATTCGGATAGTACTTCAATCTCTTGTATTCAGTTTCAAGGATGCTGATGATGGTACCGGGAGTTTCATCTTTGGACGTTAGAGGGAATGCCGCCAGATAACCGGAGAAGTTGTCCACAAGAGTTAGGATGTAGTGGTGACCTTCCTTTGATTGAGGTGTTATTGGTCCAATCAGGTCAATGTGGATTCTTTCAAGGGGTTTTCATGAGGGAGTAGAAACAGCAGAGAAGGGAGATTGAGTAATTTTGCTCTTCGCGCAACTATTGCATTGAAAACTATCTATTTCTTCCTTGGAGAAGCAACCATTTATGATAGGTCTGAGAGTAGAGAGAGAAGCATGGCCGTACATTTAATGTATGTCTGACAACAATTGGGTCTCGCCTTGTCTCATCATATTGACCAAATGATTTTCGCCCGTGGTTTGAGGCTTTTCAATGACAAACAGATTGTTGCAAATCAGACCCTTCAGCACAGTCTGTCCATTCCGAGAGACTGAAAAGCAATTGTTTTTCTGAGAGAGTTTGCATCCCTTTTTTGCCAGGAGCCCCGGGCTTATGAGGTTGCCCACAATATTGGGTACGTAACCGCAGCCTTCAAGGGTGATAACGGAATCTTTCCATTCAAGCTTCACCGTCCCCATTCCTTGGATTTTGAGAGACACATCTAACTTGCCAGTTTTGATCTCCTCGGGATTGTCTTCCAGCATGATGGAGTCAAAGAATTTGAGATTGTTGAATATGTGAATATTGGCACCTGAATCTAGAAGGAGATTTGGATGATCGTTTGCATTGATCCAAAGAGAAATTAGAGCATGATAGTTGATTGTGGGACCTTTCTTGAGTTTGTTTTTCCATTCTCTTTGTTGTTCTAACCACCATTCCAGGGCAACTTCAGGATGTAGGTGGAAGCAGGATGATTCTGGATGAGGGGCGTTGGGATCGTGGTATCCTTCCTTACATCAGAGCCTTCCTTTTGCCCTGATCCCTCCAGCTTCCATGCCGTCATCTCCTGAACCCACTGCGCCCTCTGAACCCACCGCTCCTCAGCTCCTAAATTGACCCCCCCCTTCCTCCCGTTTCCTCGTCTCCTCCTGCTCCCGTTACTTCTCCTCCTCCTGCTGCGATTCCCCGTTGTTTGTCTCGTATCTCTTGTCCACCAATCCGCTATGGCAACCGTTCCAACCGTGCGTCTGTCAAGGACGACCTTGTTGCCCCTAAAACCTGGAAGTAACTCATGCAATCCCCCCATTGTCTCTGTTGGATTGTTTTGGCCCAAGAAGAAATGTCATCCCTTATTAAATATTTGATTTAATTCATTGAGCTAAAACCAGCAGACTAATATGAGAAGAATCAGGACACATTGAGACAGAGATAGAGATGAGAAAAAGAAAAGTAAGAAAGAAGTGAAGACCAACAGACAACGTCTGGAGACTAGTAGAAGTGAGACAGATAAGAAGCAGAGACGGCTGGAGACAGAAAGACGGGCAAGAGACTAGAACATGGAGGATAGAAGATCAGATACTCAATGGGAAGATTGACCCGGAGGACAAAAGATCTCACCAGGCAATTGATGGACTTGATGAGTTGTTGGCAATTCAAGAGTTGACAGATGGTGAGTAGGGGTCAAGGAGTAATGAAGAGAGAGGAGAAATCGGGATGAGACAGATAGAGAAGAGACTGCCAAGAAGGGCAGAGATATCAAAAGGGAGTAGAGAATCAAAAGAAAGAAAAGGAGACGAGCATCGGGAAGTAGAAGAAAAGAAGAAAGCGGGAATAGAGAGAGAGACAAAGGAGTCGAGAGAGATCATCGAGTCTGTGGAGCTGGAGGAGATTTGAATTATCTACACACGGCGGTCCCGCGGATTATGCCGCAGTCCCGCGGGTCCATCAAGGCAGGCTTCATCTTAACATCCCTTCAAGGCATGAACACATGGACTCTGGTCCCCCCTCCAAAATGCTGCAAGATCATCCGCAGCAAGTGGGTCTTCAAGGTAAAAAAACGTCCGGACGGTTCAATCATCAAACTTAAGGCTAGAATTGTCGCCATGGGTTTCTCTCAGGTCCGTGGTTTAGATTTTTTCAAAGTGTTTGCCCCTACCCTCCGTCTTGAGACGCTACGTCTCCTTCTCAGTCTAACGGCCCACAAGGATTGGACCGGCAACCAACTGGACTTCAAAACAGCTTTCCTAAATGGCCATCTCGACGAACCAGTCTTCATGGCGCAGCCCCCCGGTTTTGAGGACCCCCGTCATCCAGATTGGGTCTGCAAAGTGACCAGATCAATTTACAGGCTCAAGCAATCCCCGCGCCAATGGAACATCAAGCTCAATTCAGCTCTTCTGTCCCTTGGACTCTCCCAGTCTCTGTATGATCCCTCGCTGTACTAAAAGCTGTCTGATGGTGAACTTATTGGTGCCGTGACCGCCCACATGGACAACCTTGCCATCGTTGGGACGGATTCTTTCGTCAGATTGTTTGTTGGGTCAGTCAGCAAGCGCTTTAAGGTGGGCTCTGAGGAGAATCTGTCCCTCTTCCTCTCCATCTCCTTATTCCGTGATCCTGGCGCTAGAAATGTCTCAATCTCTCAGAGTCACTACATCTCTTTCGTCACTCAATCTTTTCTCCCCAACGACTCCGCCACAGCCCGCACTCCTACTGACTTGCATTTCAAAGATATCGCTCAGCAAGCTGCCGGCTCTCCCCCATCCCCTCCTCAATACAACCAACTCGTGGGTTGCCTCCTCTGGATATCCCAATGCACCCGCCTGGATATTGCTTTTGCGGTCAACAGGTTGTCGCAATTCCTTCAAGATCCGTCCCTTGAACACTGGAATTCTGCCCTCTGCATCTTACAATATCTTTGAAGCACTCAACATCTCCGTCTCACCCTCAGTGGTCCTTCCCTTAAACTCGCCGGATATTCCGACTCCAACTGGGCCAAGAACAAATCTGATTGCCGCTCCACCTCTGGATACACTTTCCGTCTTGGGCTTGGCGCCATCTTGTGGAAATCAAAAATACAACCCACCTTGTCGCTCTCCAGCACTGAAGCTGAGTACAAAGCCCTCTCAAACTCGTGCAAAGAGGGGCTCTGGCTCCGCAACATACTCTGCAAACTCTGTCTCCAAGATTCCTCCCCTGTACCGCTACTTGTTGACAACAAAGGCGCCGAGGCGCTCTCCAAGAATCCCGAGCATCACTCTTGTACAAAGCACATCAACGCCCGCCACCATTTCATCCGCGAGTGTGTTGAGAAAGGCGTCTTCACTGTGGGTCACGTCACCACAAAGGTCATGCTAGCAGATATGCTAACCAAGCCTCTATCCAGGGTCCTTCTCGAAGCTCATCAACAGATTTTTGGTCTCACCAGCTTTGGCTAGCAAGGGGGGGTGTTGGAATAAAGTGCCTTTCTTCTTTCCTTTATTCCTTTTCTTTCCATCTCTTTCTTACTGTCTCAATTCTTTTCTTCTTTTGCCTCTGTTTTCTTCACTACTTGTGTCTCTGTTTCTACATTCTCAACACCAATATTGTCTCATTCTCAATACTAGCGCGCGCGCCTATTCTGCTCTCATTATTCATTATTCAATACATATCTTACAATATCACAACATGTGTGAAATTTCATCTTCTCCTGTATATCTGAGGGCAGATTCAAGGCAGAGCAGAAGGATCTTCTTTTCTCATCCTTCTACTTCTGCTCTTCACTCTGCATTCCCTCAGGTAAGCTATGTTTTCTTCATTTTATTTCTTTTCTTCACATCTTTTGTTTTCATTTCTTTTTAATTATGAAATCTCATACTTCTACTTCTGCTCTTCACTCTGCATTCCCTCAGTCCTCAGATCAACCATCTAATAGAAATCCGTCTCTCAATGGTGTAAGAGTTGTGAAGTTTGTCAAAAACTTGATCTTAGGCGTCCATCTGTAATTGGTAGTCCTACTGGGGAGTCCACTGTCTTTGGAAGGATTGCTATGGATGTGGTTCATATTAAGGCAGGTGGTGCTAAGTACCTCATCGTGGCTAGAGATGATTTTTCTGGATGGGTTGAAGCAAAATTTCTTAAGAATCTTAGCTCTGAATCAGTGGAAGCTTTTCTCTATGAGACCTGGATGCTGTGCTATGGCTTGGCTCAATCTTACTCTACTGATGGTGGCTCCAAATTTTGTGACAAACTTGCTGAAATGATCCAATCTCTTCCTGGACAAAATGGAGTTACTACTCCTTATTATTCTGAAGGCCAAGGCATGGTGGAACAAGCCCATGCTCCTTTGAAGGCTTCACTTTTTAAGCTTGCTGGTGAAAGTGGCAAGAATTGTTGCAAATTCCTTCCTCTTGTTCTCTTCTCCAATCAAATCTCAAACAAAAGGACTACTGGTTACTCACCTTATGAAATCATCTTTGGCCAAAGAGAAGTTCTTCCTTTGGATCTGGAAATGGAATCTTTCTTGGGTATCCCTTGTGACAAAGTGTCCTCAACTACCAATCTATTAGTTTCTAGATCTAAGCAACTGTAGCAAAGTGAAGATGTTTGTGATGAAGCTTATCAGAAGATGATGGATTCCAGAGCAAAATCAGTCCAGTATTGGGAGGAAAAGCACTCCAATTGTGAAATATTGGAGGTTCTTATTGCAACAAAGGACCAATAGAATAAGATGCACAGGTGTGCTGAAAAGTAGTTACAAGAAAATAAAGAAGAAATGAAATGAGAGTTAAGAAGTGATAATTTGACGAAAGTAGATGAGTTAAATTGAAGAAGGATCTCACTGCTAGACAGATCTCGAGATGAGTGATGACTCCAATAATAGATGGGTTGATGGCGGTTTTGTGGAGATGAGTCAATGGTGGAGTTGATGGAATGTGGACGAGTGGGAATGAGGACAAAAAGGTTAAAATGATTGAGGATTGAGTTGAAGATGATGGGCGGTGATGAGTAGGTCAAATCGAGGTTGAGAGTATGTTGAGTCAAGGATAATAGGAGGAGTATTTGAGGATTGGGCAAAGAAGGAATTGAAGAATCTGAACAAGAGGATAGGTGGATGGATGATGAGTGGAAGAGAGGAAGTCGGATGGGGAATGAAACAAGGAAGAGATGATTGTAAGAGGATAAATGAAGGAAGTGTTGTCAAAGAGGACAGAGATGATTTGGAAGAGGGTCATGTCTAGATTTGGAGTGTCCTCATTCGAGGTCAGAACTGAGGGAGCGGGGATGTCATTTGTAGGATTCATTCATCTCTTAACAAATTGAATCAGGGACTCCCTGAACCCTGGTGATCTAGTTTTAGCTTATAATCAATCTTTGGAGAACCAGTGGGGAAAGCTTTTCTCAAATCATTGGAATGGTCCTTATTTGGTGGTTTGCCAAGTTAGAGGTGGATCATATGTTTTGGAGGAGCTGAATGGTACTCAACTGGCCATAAGGTTCTCTGCTGATCAATTCAAGAATTTTCATTGTTGTGGAGGCAACTAATCTCAGAAGTAAGTCCTCCCAATTGTGCACCACCAGAGTTATTTTCTGTGTTTTTTGTTGTAAACTCTACGGTATGCCACTACGTGAGAACCTGGAATGCCTTCTGTATCTTATCTCTGCCACTTCTAGAGTTTTTGTGGATGGATCAAGATTTTTTCCAACTCTTCAATTTCTCTCAGGATCAAGAAATGGAAAATTTTCAGTTTGATTTCTTGGTATTCCTCCTTCTCTTTATATCTTCAAGCTCAAGATGCAGACTGGGGACAGTCTGTAAGTTGGGGAAAGATGTTGTGACCAATCCAGGAAACCTCATGGATTATGGAAATTTTTGAATTTTTGTTTACATTCACTTATCCATCAATACAACTCCTCAAATCAAAAAAAATATTTTATCTTGTGTTTATATGCATAGCCACTCATTTCCCATTCTCTCAGCTCTTCCCTTTCCTAGCTGTCTAGGAAGGCCCTCCTTGGTCATCCAATGCCTACCTCCTCTGTTCAAATCCCCCCCTTGCACGTGCTTTACCCTGGTTTTTTGGCCAAGTGCGCACGGGCAACCATACCCACCTCAACTCATCACCATCATCCTCCTCCAAGGATCTCTCAATCTCATTGACCCTTGATTGGTCAATCCATCCTTGCCACCATTGACCAATGACCACAAGCGTTTCTGGCAGTTGTTGGCAACCTCATCACCGGCCTCCTCTCCACTTGAATTTTTTCAAATCACCATTGACTTCCTCATCATTATTGTTGCGCCTCTCAGGTTCATCATCATCATTGTCATCATCAACCCTCTCCTAGCAATTGCTGCCATTGCCCAATGATCACAAGTTTTGCTTGCAGTAGTTGGTGGCTACAACCCCTCAGATCCTTAATCAACCTCCCATCATCCATCCCATCTCAACCAAAACTCATCATCATCAATCCCCTCAATTGGAATCCAACCACTCACTACCATCTTCAACTAAGCTCCAACTCATCCAGCTTCCAACAATCAGTTTCCTCCTCCTCATCTTCCCCCATCAAATTCAATCGTTAAATCCCATTTGGTCTATTGACTAACGCTCCATCAATTGACTATGAAAAACTAATCAAAAATCTCCTCAATCCACCCCCTAGCTCACCGGTCTCCCGCCCAGCTGGTCTGTTGCCTGCACGGCTCACTGCGGTTCCGTCTGCGGCTGTTTCCCGGGCCTTTCAAACATCTTATGGTGGTCATCCAAGGTCTCAGCAGTTTCCTGGGCCTGTCAGCCTGTTGGTGCAGCCTATCACCTGCTACTCTCCTGCCTGTGCCCATCATTGGCACACGCTGGTGTCTTTCCATTCCTGTTCATCCATTATTTTAAATTTTTGTGATTTGTTGTTTGTTTATTTTTCTTTTATTTTCTCATGATCAAATTAAAAAAAAAAAGAAAGAAAAGAGAAGAAAAAGAAAAAGAAAAAGAAAAAGAAAAAGAAAAAGAAAAAGAAAAAGAAAAAGAAAAAGAAAAAGAAAAAGAAAAAGAAAAAGAAAAAGAAAAAGAAAAAGAAAAAGAAAAAGAAAAAGAAAAAGAAAAAGAAAAAGAAAAAGAAAAAGAAAAAGAAAAAGAAAAAGAAAAAGAAAAAGAAAAAGAAAAAGAAAAAGAAAAAGAAAAAGAAAAAGAAAAAGAAAAAGAAAAAGAAAAAGAAAAAGAAAAAGAAAAAGAAAAAGAAAACAGAAAACAGAAAACAGAAAGAAAAAAAAGAAAGAAAAAAAAGAAAGAAAAAAAAGAAAGAAAAAAAAAGAAAGAAAAAGAAGAAAGAAACAAAAAGAAAGAAAAAGAAGAAAGAAACAAAAAGGATAAAAAAAAGAAAAGAAAAAAAATCCACACTCATTTGTCAGTATCTCTTGTAAATAGTCTACAGGCCTCTTTTCTATGAAAGGAGGGGGTCTCCCCTGCCTTTTTGGAGGATCATCTCTGTTATAATTATTGCCAGCAATTGGCTTAGGCAAATGAGCGGTATTTAAAGCAAAAGAAATGCTGGAAACCTTGTGTCAATAATTGCTAATGGGTCCTCACAATGAGGCAATACTTCAGATAATATGGTTGATGAATTCAATTGGATGTTGAATGGATGATGGAAAACAGCAGGGGGAAGAGCTCCTTAATTACAAAAGATTGGCCTCTTGTGAGCCCATGATACAACAAGCCAAAGGGCAAATTTTCCGCTCCAAGAGAGCTCTACAGGCTCTACAGGCCTTGTTACTTGGTTTGGGCTACATCATCCCGCATGGCATCAGTCCCTGTACCCTTACAACCAGGCTATTCCAATCATTTCTGGTATTTCCACCGTAATGGGGCTGAACCAGCCCGTTAGCTGTTCAAACCCCTGGCCAATTGTCTGTTACAACCGGCCCTGTTACCTTAAATGCTGGCTGGTTGCCTCATGCAACCAGCCCCTGGCCATAAAAATGGCCAGGTGGGACCCAGGACACACCTGGGTCTGGTCTCAGACACACATGGGGGGGTGTAACTGGCGGAAATGCTGCCCCCCCCCCCTCTTTCCCTCAAATCCCTGGAGGGGGAAGTCAAATCCCCCTACCAGGGGCCCTGGAGGGGGAAGTCAAATCCCCCTACCAGGGGCCCTGGAGGTCAATACCCCCAGGGCGTTGTCAAGGTAGGTGGGCTGGGGGGTGGTCAAATCCCCTCCAGCCCGTTGCTCCTCCCCCTAGGTAAAGGGGGGGGGAGAGCGCCCCTTTCAATGGTGGAGGGGTGGTCAATTCCCCCCCACCGCCGGTCGCCTTGCTGCAACCGGCCCAGCCATCACATTTGGTGGGGGGGTGATGAGGTCCCCCCAACCCTGACTGGTTTCCTATTGCAACCAGTTGCTGGCTGGTTCAACCCAGCCAGCCCTCCTCCTCTCCCTTGCAATGGAAAGCGAGGGGAGGGGGAGCAGCAGTGGCCATCGGCCCCAGCTCTGCGGCTCCAACAGCCGGCTGCAATTGGCTCAACAGCCGTGACTGGGGTGGGGGGACTGCAGTTTGAGTCCCTCTGCCCCCTACAACGGCCCTGTGCGGGAAGTTGGGCCCCATAAATGGGCCAAAAGCAAAAACACTGGCCCCAAGCGGGCCGCAACACGGGAAGTAGCCCCAAATGGGCTGCAACATGGGTGGCCGCCCCAAGCCCAAAAAGTGAGTTTAACATACTTCGGAGGGCCAGGCCATCTGGCCAAGTATGTCCAAAATAAACCTTGGGCCCAATTATTCCCATACAAGCCCATCTAGCTGTATTTGCCCATATACACCACTGGGCCCGTTAGGGCCTGTGTCCCAATAGGCCTGTTTCACGTGTTTTGAGGCCAGTTTCCCCAAATCCGTGACATCCACACAGGCATGTATGGTCCCTGTGTGTGTCTAATGGGCCGCAGAGGCCCACATGTGCATTTCATTTGTATTACAGTCATACGTAGCACATGCGTAAGTGCATACGTATTTTGAAAATCTCATCATCCATCTCATATATGAATAAATAATCCAATCATTCTGGAGGGCCTCTTTTTCCCTCATCCACAACTTGTGTGCTGGGTATATCTTTTGATTTCCCCTTGATCCTTTGAGCCTCCATTCTCAAACTTTGATCCGTGCATCTGTGACCCTGATCCTTATCACAAACCATAGCCTTTCTGGTTGAAGAGAATCCTGTCTGCTGGAATTCTTGAGTGTGCTAGACCACTCTTGATCCCTTTTTCTGACCATACTGGTCTGATACTTCCCTGATCATCCTTCCAGATCCAGTCATGTTTGGCTAAGAGGTTTCTTTAAGCTTGAAACCTGGAGTGTTAGACCTCCCTTTATTCTTTAAAAAGTTAAAGCATGCCACGCTACTCTTGAGTTCCTTGAGAATTGTTATGTTATTCTTGTTTGAATCTGTCATTGCTTTGCTTCTAGAGCTTCACAAACAATTTTTTTTTGTTTTTGTTCAGCAACCCACATTTATCTGGTACCCTTCAAGTTTTTGATTACGGAGAGTTGTTCAGGTTCATTGAGAGCCTGGAGGTTGGTTGTGATTGAGTTGATCTTTCATAATCTTCTGCCAACAACCAGAGTTATTAGCTTGTGGGCGTTGTTAATTACAACTGCCTTGTTCCATTGAACTCTGAGCAAAACTTTTAATTATTTTGTTCAAGTCTTTCCCTTCACCATCTTGCCTCAGATAGTGTTGATTCCATTGCTACCAACTATTCCCAAACTCATCCCTTACATTGATTCCTTATTTACAAGTTCCTGGACCTTGATTCTGGTTAAATTTAAATATTCCTACAACGGCCCTACGCAGGCTGACGGGCCCCTTAAACAGGCCCTCAGCAAAAACAGCGGCCCCAAGTGGACCGCAACATGGGCAGCATCCCCAAATGGGCTGCAACACAGGTGGTGGCCCTAATGGCCCCCCAAGCCGGAAAAGTGAATTTAACATACTTTGGCGGGCCAGCCCATCTTGCCAAGTATTTCCAAAATAAACCTTGGGCCCAATTATCCCCATGCAAGCCCATCTGGCTGTATTTGCCCATATACCCCACTGGGCCCGTTAGGGCCTGTGTACCAATAGGGCTGTTTCACGCGTTTTGAGGCCAGTTTCCCCAAATCTGTGAATCGATACAGGCATGTATGGTCCCTGTGTGTGTCCAATGGGCCTCAGAGGCACTCATGTACATCATATTTGGATTTTAATCATACGTTGTGGAAAGTGAAGGAGAGTTACGCTCCTAAGTTGTCCACAATTCCGGAAGTTATTGATCTAGGCATCTGTAAGGAGGTTGGATGCGATGAGTTCTTAAGTGTAGTGAGATAAAAGATAGATAATGAGATGTATTCTTCTTCCCCCAATCCTTCCTATTCCTTTCCTTCGTGGTCTTCTCCAATCAATGGATAGATTGATGATAGATGATAGATAGATGATCATAACCCAACCCAGAGTTGAGATTGAGGATTTGGGTCCCCCCCTTCAACCCTAACCTAAGGAGAACCACAAACGCAAAAGAAAAATGAAACAGAACCCTAGCCCAACCCTACCCCTCCATCCCTTGCCCCATAACCCATTCCCCTCAATATCAACGTACGCCCGGTTTGTCCTTCTCATGGCGCCGCCCTCCGCCGCGCCCTACTTGGAGCCCCCCTGTTTGCCCGCCCGCGCGCGTCTGCGGACCTTGCAGTCCGCAGGTCGGCCCGCGCGGGCCTTCCGGACTAGCCACCCGCAAGCTTGGTTGGGCCGGCTCCATCACTTGGTCTGCGTTTCCTGGCTGGGTTGCGGCCTGGCGCCCTTGGAGTAGGCCCAACCCGCACCTGGTGCTGAGCCCCGCAATTCCTACTGCTGAGCCCGCAGCGGCTGCTGCTGAGCCCTCAGCAGGCACTGCTGAGCCCTCAGCAGGCACTGCTGAGAGCGCGCGCACCCAAATGCTGAGCCCAACCTACCCAACTGCTGACCGCGCAGCCCCCAACGCAGCTCTTGACCCAAGGTTCTAAATACAACACCCCATCCCCCACCAAGTTGATTTCTGTCCCCAGAGGTCTCCCATTGCTTCCTTGCCTCCATCACACTACCAACCCACCTCTCTCACACCCAGCTCAGCTCACCGCAGCCCCTCCTCCCCTTCTGCTCCGTTTCCATCATGGTCCCCTGCAACTTCTGCGCCCGGAACGGGCTTGCGTGCTTGATTGTTCCTGGTCAACGCGCCTGCAATTCTTGCCATTGTGGCCATTGCTGCTGCTTGCTTAGCGGGGAAATTCCGCGTCCTCCTCCTCAATCCGCTCCCCATCCCCAGCCGTGCAAGAGGGCCCGTCCGCATTTGTTTGTGGTTTTGGACGATGAAATGATCTCTGAGGATTTGTGGACTCCGCCCAGATTGCCTCGTGCCCGCCCCCCCAGGACCAATCTGCAACTCCGCCTCCCCATTCAGCCGGGCAGGGCTCCCACAGAAGGAGGACTACCTGAGCTTCGCCGCTTATTGGTCCGCCTTACGGCTCTGGGCGGACCGCGTTTGGGTCACGCAAGGTGAGAGGGACCTGCGCGTCAATGAAATCCTCCAGCGCTGCGCTGGCCCTCCTCCGGTCCCCACCCCAGCCCCGGCTGCTGACCTGGCCCTGGCTCCTCCTCCAACCCCAGCTCCTCCTCCAACTTTGGCTCCTCCTTACTGGTTGGACTCAGAAAAGAGGCCCCCAACCCCGCAGGGCACCCCTCCGCCACCCGTGTCCCCGGTTGTCATCTAATTGTTGCCTCCTGCTGAAACAAGCCCCCCCAATGGTCCGCAGAGGACCCCTTCTTCACCAGTCCCACCTCCTCCCAGCCCACCCGAGATTCTGGATATCCCCGTTTTCCCAGCTGTTCCGCTTGCAAGGTTTGATGCAATGGTGGACAATGCGGACGGACTCCTTTGGCGGTTCCTGGCCACCCCTCGGGCCCACACCACCAGCAACCAACGGGAACTCTTGGCGGCCTTCTGGACTTTAGCCGCAGCGGCTTGCGCGGACGCGGAGGAGATGATGAGGACTCATCCGACGTAGATGGATTGCCCCCCCCTTTCTTCCTTTCCCATGTTGTATCTTATTCTGCGCCTTCATGCAAAGAAATAGACTTTTGCGCGCCGTCCTGAGTAGCCTCTGGGCTTGTGAGAACCTTTGTGCACAAGATCAGCGTCTTGAAAGTGATCCGTGCGAGTGAGAGCAAGAGTGAGTGAGAAAGAGGTCCATGCCCGCGTCCTGAGTGAGAATGAGTGAAATTAAAGTCCACGCCCGCATCCTGAGCAAACAAAGTTCCCCAGAAGGTACCTGGACCTCCCCAGCCAAACTGCCACACAGTTCCCCGTACCCAATCCTGCAAAAAACGCAACAATCCTACACCAGCACGCAAACAGTCATCTAAGAGAGGCAAAGAAAGAAGTTGAGAAAACAAACATTCTGGGGTGTCTAGCTGTTCTGGCTGTGAACCGGCTAGGACACCCCCTTACCAAATCAGACCTGTCCTGTACGTGTCCCACACAAAGAGGAAACAAGGAAAAGAACCAAGCCCATGAAAAAGGAAACCAAAACCCCAAGAAAAGCGGAAAGAATTTTTTTTTTTTTTTTTTTTTTTAGGGCCTTTGTAGGGCCTCTGCTCCTTGTCCCATATTTCCCCATCTGCGGGGATTATCCTCAAGTTTACGGACCCAGCTATCGCCGCTCCCGCGTCCCTCTGATCAATTATAACCAAAACCATTACCAATACAAGAGGCCAATCAAATATAAAAAGAAGTAGGAGAACGGACATTCTGGGGTGTCTAGTTATTCCGGCTGTGAACCAGCTAGTACACCCCCTCACCAAATCATTCCTTTACCCTACTCGCATCCCCCCCCCAAGTTGAAGGCTGTCCCCAGCGGTTCTTAGCCTTCCACTCCTCCAAGGTGGCGCGCCGCGCATGGGCTCCTCCTCAGACAAAGGATCCAGCCTGTCCACTGATCCTGAACTTCCGACACCGTCCCCCGCGTTTGCGCCATCCCCTGCCGTCTCGTCAAAGGAGGTGGAGCCGCGCGCAAAGAAACGCTTCACGTGCAAGGCCACGGCCTTCTGCTTGGGCAGCGCCCCATCCAATTCCTCAAGCTTGTAGCTCCGGCCCTTGAACTTGGATGCCACGCCAAAGGGGCCGTTCCATTGGTTGGCAAAAAGCTTTCCCCACTGAGATTCCAGACTCCGGTTTTACAACAAAACCAAGTCACCCTTCCACAGCAAATCCCGGAGGCGGTGGGAGCAGCACTCATCCCAATAGCGGACCAAAGCCATCCTTGTCTTCCGCAACCTTTCAGCGGCCTTTGCCAGGGTCTTGTCCCGTTGGAGAAGCTGTTTAGCGCGCGCTTCCACAAGTTCCGCAGAGGTCTTCACCTTCCACCAGTCAATTCCCAAGAAGGTTTCAAGCTCAATGTCCACTGGAAGCACCGGATGCTGTCCGTAAATAAGTTTGTAAGGTGAGTAGCCCATCAACCGTTTGACTGAGATCCTGTCCGCAAAGAGGACTGTCACGCTTTGCACTTAAGGATTTCTGTCTTCACCACTTTGACATGTCCTCTCCTCAGTACCATCTACCTCAGTTTAAAAGCGTGACACAAATAAAAGCAGAACATCAATGGTGTGATCCGCTATTTCCTCTGGCTTGCGCTGACCTTCCAATCTTGGGGACCAACTCAGTATATACTTGCAAATTTCGCGGTTAACTCCATACCGGTTGGCCATCCATTATGAGATCCCATCTCCTTCCCTGGCCAATCAACAGCCTTGGACTTCCATCTTTGGTCATGCATTGTTTGTTAGTTCGCATCTACGTCTAACTTATCTATCACTACTGTACAGTTTTCCATTGGACTAGTCCCTACCCTGCATACACTATTATCTCTCATTCGCATTACTTTCAACGTCACTCGCTCCTGTCCCAATTCATCATGCAATGGTACTCTCAGATTCTATTTTCTCACACTTACGCTAAGACCTCGGATCTATACCACTGCTTCATTTCCTATCCCGTTCCTGTCATTCATTTCCTCACCGCTTCAACTGTAGTTAGCTCATCACCAGGTTGTATCTAGTCACTTTGGATTACCTTATAAGGGCTATCCCCTTGCCTGATGATTGTCTCCTCATTTAGTTAATTTCATACGTTCTTGCATTTGCTACAACCTATTTATCACATTGGACTCAGGTTGAGTTTCCTTCTTCGGAACACATTCCATCCCTCTTGCCATTTGTTGAGTGGCATAACTAAGTTTGCACTTCGCAACTAAGTCTCCCTATCTCGCACTTGCCCTCGCACTTGGTATTCCTTTGCGCTCACAATCATCTAAGAATTTCCCTATAGTACGTGGGGTGGTTGTGTGACAGTAAATTAACTAACTCAACTCATCTATTGTAGCCTGCCAACCTATAGTAGACTTCTTCTTTTCGATGTCACGTACTCGCTCAACCGGGAATGCTTCCCTTGCCCCTTACAATGATGACATCAATTGGATAGGGAGAACCAGCGCTCCTTGGGCCCAACAACCCTTAGATCCAGTTCCTCCTTCTAAATTGCCATCTGTTGAACCCCTTGATGATCCTTGGGCTCCTCCACGGGATGCTCCAACGGACCCTCTTGCGGAATTTGCAGACTCCAAACATTCTTCCAATGAAACCTTGACTTGTGGTAGACCAGGGGTGCGCACTACTGCTCCCAAGCCCGATGCTCCAACCCTGCTTTCAACATTGATCCAGGCCCTTACTCATGGTGCCCAGCAATCTAGTCCAAGTACTCCTAGCTTTTGTACTCCGGGCATGAAACAACCCAATCACTTTATGGGAGAACACGCTCATAAGCTTGGATCCTACCTGCAGTCTTGTAAAATCATCTTTTCAAATGACTCCAACAATTTCCCTTCCAATAGACATAAATTTATGTATTCTTCGTCCTTCTTAGGAGGTAGAGCCTTGCAGTGGTTCAAACCATACCTCAAACTTTTGTCCAACAACAGTCCCACTTGTATTATCAACAACTGGGACAGGTTTGAGAAACAACTGTTCACCCTGTTTGGCGATCCCAATGAAGTTTGAAACGCCAAATACAAACTTAATAGTTTAGTTATGAAGGAGAATAGTAGAGCTTCCGTTTATATTTCTCATTTTCGAACCTTGCAGTCTTGCATCCAGTGGAATGAGGCCGCTCTTCTATTACGTTTCCAAAAGGGTTTACCGGCACGCTTAATCGAACATCTTGCATTTGGGGGTCATAAGACAACCTTGTTTCAGCAGCTAATTGATTGAGTGATTGAGCTTGATAATGGCTATCATGACAAGAATCACTCTTGGCAAAACAACCATGGACCGTCCACCTCGGCTCCAAGGGTGGACGACTCCTCAAAGCAAAACACGAGGAACCCAAAACCATCCAAACCAACCCTGACTTTGAACTCCAACTCAAAAGGGAAACCCGTCGCCAAAACTCCAAAGTTCTTGGACAAAGAAACCGGGATGCTTTGAAACAAGGAATGGCTGCGAAGGGAAAAGAACAAGCTGTGTATGTATTGTGGAGGAAAACATGATTTCAACAACTGTGCAAAGCTGTTAGCGCGTGAAGCGGCTGAGCAGTCAAAAAATTATCTTGTAGTTTTTCTGATACTTGCAAGGAAAACTACACATTATCTAAATCACCGCGAGTAAATCTTTGCACTTGCGAGTCACTAGGTGCTCCAAGTTTGAGATTTATCCTATTCCATTCTGACAACACTCCTTATCAAGTATTACTTGATTCAGGCACTAATGTTTCCTTCATCAGTGAATCTTTTGCCACTTCCAAAAATCTTACGCGTTCCGAGATAGATAAATTTCCTATCTATTTAGTAAGTAGTGCGACTGAACTGTCTTATTGGGTATCCCAAAAGGCAAAATGGACCTTTGCATTCTCCAATTTCCCCAGCTTCAAATAGGATTTATTTGTCTTGGCTATACCCGGAATGGATGATACCATTCTAGGCAATGATTTCCTAGTTTACTGGAATCTGGATGTGAATTGGCAAGAAGGAGTAATTAAACTTCAAACCTTGCACCCCCAAAACGCTAAACTTCCCGTTAATCAGGAATTAAACAGCCTACCTTAAACTGTCATTGAGTTTGATGAAACTTTTCCGCCAGGAGATTTGCAATATCCTGACCTTCATTCCCGAATTCCCTCTTCAGATTTAGGAGTTATTGCTTACCTATCCAGCTTACCTCTTTCCTGTTCCTTTGAAGAGAAACAGACGCCAACCAAACGGTGTATTTTGAGCTCCCTAATCCTCTCGCACCATGCAAGCACCTCGAACCCGGTGCTCAAAGATGACAAGATTGAAGATTTAGAAATCATTTGAGAGTCTTTACCTTTGGTTTATCATGACTTTGCTGAAGTCTTTTCAGCTGAAAAATCAGATAAACTGCCTCCATCCCGTCCTTAAAATCACAAGATCAAACTTAATGGCCCACCTCCGGCACCAGGAACAGTCTACTCTCTCTCAACGCAAGAATCAATTGTGCTTCAAGACAACATTGCAGAAAATGTAGCAAAAGGATTTCTTCAACCAAGCAATTCAAACACCAGTTCACCTGTCCTATTTGTTCCAAAGAAGGACCGGGGACTTTGCGTTTGTGTTGACTACAGGAAACTGAACCAGGTAACCCAGAAGAATGCCTATCCAGTACCGCCTATGTCACATCTCCTCACCCTCTTCCATGGAGCTACTTATTCCTCAAAGTTGGACTTCCGAGGTGCCTATATCCTAATTTGCATTAAGGAATTTCATGATTATTTAACTGCAATGAGAACCCGTTTTGGCAGTTATGAGTATACTGTCATGCTTTTTGGCCTCTGTAACGCTCCTTCCACTTTTCAACATTTTTTCAACAACATTTTCTCCAATCTTGTAGGTAAATACCTTGTGGTATATCTTGATGATATACTATTCTACTTGAGGAAACTCAAAGATCACATTGCACATGTGCAAGAGGTGCTACAGCGACTTCGCAAGAATGACCTGTTTGCAAAAGCCTCTAAGTGCAAGTTCCATTCCTCTTCTCTTCATTTTCTAGGTGTCGTAGTCTTGCAGCAAGGACTATCAATGGAACCGGCCAAAAGCAAAAGCATATTGGACTGTCCCACACCTTCTTTGGTTAAATCTCTTCAAGTTTTCCTTGGTTTCAGTAATTTCTATAGAAGGTTTATTGCGTGTTACGCCAAAAAAACCGTGAATCTTACAAACCTTCTTCAAAAAGACATTCCTTTTGTTTTTACCAAACAAGCTCCTTTGGAGTTCAAAGCTCTGAAAAAAGCGTTCACCACTGCTCTGATACTTGCTCACTTCAACAAGCTAGCTTGCACTATTGTCAAAACAGAAGCAAGCGACTATGCGATTGCAGGAGTAATCTTGCAGTTTTCTTCCTCCACTTCTCTCTTTCATCCCATAGCTTTCAAGTCTCGCAAGTTGCTTGCTGCAGAGCTTAACTATGAGATTCATGACAAGGAACTTCTTCCAATCGTTTATTGCTTGAAAAAATGGCGTTCATACCTTTTGAGCCTTAGGGAATCCTTGGAGGTTTTAACTGATCATAATTCTTTAAAGTATTTCATGAGCTCAAAAGTCCTCACACGTGGACAGGCACAATGGGCCAAATACCTCTCTGAGTTCCACTTTACAATCACGTACCGTCCTGGGAAAAAAGCGGTAGTTCATGATGCTTTATTACGTCGGGACAATGTTTACCCAGGGGGGGAGCACCTTTGCCAAAAACAACCCTGAAAATTTTAGGACACTCTTCTCAACCCAATCTGCCCAACTCAGTTCGATCATCGCTTGCTTACGAGATTTGGCTTCCAAACTCCAACAAGCTCAACGCAACGACCCCAATTGCATCAAACTTTGCAAAAGTGCAAACTTATTAGATAGTAGTGACAGTATTGATGATAATGACTTTTTAGTCTATGATAATCGTATAGTAGTACCAGATAATTCTTGCATAAGTTAGATATCTTTGAGTCACGGCACAATTCTCCGCTTGCTGGTCATCATGGGCAGGATAAAACCTACCAATTGATTGCAGGAGACTTCTACTGGCCTGGTATGACCAAAGAAGTAAAAGACTATGTTAGCCTGTGCTATGATTGCAATCGTAACAAGTCCTTAAAACACCGGAAGTATGGGCTGCTCCAGCCACTTCCAATTCCACCTTGTCCTTGGCACTTGCTGTCTATGGATTTCATCTCTCAATTACCTTCTTCTAGTGGATATGATGCTATTCTAGTAATATTAGATTTCTTCTTGAAGATGGCTTTATTTCTAAGCAGTAATGTGACGGCCTCTTCAGAAGACTTAGCTAACTTGTTCATAGAATATTCATTTTTGAAACATGGTCTCCCTGATAATATAGTTAGTGATTGTGGATCTCTGTTTTTCTCAAGCTTCTTGACCTTGCTATGCCAACATTTGAAGATCACTCGCAATTTATCAACGGCTTACCACCCGGAAATGGATGGGCAAACCAAGCGAGTTAATCAGATTCTCAAACAATATCTTTGAATGTATGTCGCCTATCAACAAGACAACTGGTTGCAATGGCTCCCACTAGCCAAATTTGCCTACAACAACTCCACTCATTCCTCCACCAAACAGTCGCCCTTCCAAACTCTTTATGGTAGAAACCCAACTTTCTCTTCCCTTCACGTAGCACCTTCTCAACCTGCTACCGATTACCTTGAACAAATTCAATCCCTTCAATTGCAACTTTGAACCAACCTTGAAGAAGAAAACAAGAGCTATAAGGAGCAAGCAGACCAATCTCACACTTTGGCTCCAACCTTCACAGTAGGAGATCAAGTATGGCTTGATGCTTGCAACATTTGCAGCACTTGCCCAACTCGCAAACTCTCCGAAAGAAAGCTTGGCCCCTTTAAAGTAGAATTAGTTATCTCCCCTAACGCCTTTAAACTTACTTCACCTGCAAAATGGCAAGGTATCCACCTGGTCATTCATGTGTCTCTCCTAGAGCCAGCTCGAGTCCTATACCCGGGCAAGACTCATCCCCCCCTGAACCCGTCACTGTCCTCAATCATCAAGAGTGGGAAGTAAGCCGTATTCTGGATTCCAGGTTATGCAAAGGAAAACTTCAATACCTTTTCAAATGTTCTGGCTTCCAGTCCGACAAAGATTGCACCTTGTGGGAACCATCCCATCACCTTTGCAATTCACCCAATCTGATTTGAGACTTCCATGCAAGCTACCCTTGCAAACATTGACAATCATGATTCTTTCCCATCCAATCCCATTCCATTCCATTCCATATTTTATCTTATTCAATCCCATTTCATCTTGCATTCTCTCTCATCCAATCCCATTCCATTCCATATTCCATCCCATTTAACCACATTTTATTTCACACCATCATTCCATCAGTCAATTCCTCCATCTCACTGTGTTATTCCTTTTTCTCATTTCCCTTTCATTTCTACTAAATAAAACCTCATTCCTTATTAAAAATATATATATATATATATATATATATATATATAATAATATTTCTATTTATAATAAAAAAAATAATATATATATTTATAATAAATAAATAATTACAAAGTATCCTTTACTTCCTTCTCCGCATCCTCCCAATTCTCCGTCAATTAGGCAACCATGGATCAAAAAGTATCCAGGTCTTCATTGTTGATTAATGAGGACATTCTTTGGAGAACTAGCTCTTCCGTTACGATGTGCCTCTCAAAGATCTCCTTGCACCTCGCAACCCAAGCTTGCTTAGGCAAAGCATTCCATCCACCTTCCTCCAAGAGCTCTTCATACACTCTCTTCCTTTGGCCTCCCAACATGCCTTCTCCAATATTGTTTGTCAGCCGCCTCGCATCCTTTTCAATAGGCCCTACAACTCGCACCATATCCGTTTCGCCTTGGCCCTCCATTCCTTCAATCCCATCCATTCCATCCCTTCCATCTCCTTCATTTCCTCCTTCTAATTCATCCGCTCCATTTCTGTTTCCTCCATTTCCCGATTCTCCTCCCGCTTTTTTTCCTTCCTCCTCCCTTGCTTCCTTGGTTATGACTCCTACCGGTTCTGCACCAGACACTTTGCCTCGCACCTTGGCATTCATCTGGGGCCCCGGAAGCTCAGTTGGTGGTGGTGGTGGTGTGTTTGTGGTATATCTTTGGAAACAAGGCAACACTAGAAAAACAAGCAAAATTAGTTATTATTTTATGATCATTAGTCAGTCCAGAGTAGTACTTACCAGGAACTCAAGTCCCCAAGTATTCAATCTCGGGCAATGGTGGTATCTTGTAATTAACCCTTGGCGCGGACCTACGACTTTGCATCTCCCTTGATGATTCCAAAGGACCCTTGACAGTCTACTCAACATTTATAGGGAAATTGCATGCCACTTTGCGAAGGCGACATTGCTTGCACTTGCCTCAAAGTCCTCAGACGGCAGTACTAGGAACACAACGCTTGTTTTGGCAAATACAGTTTTTGCAACAGCGGGACAACAATGACGACATTTTATATAAATATTAAATTTATTGAGTAAAGAATTAAGTAGTATAAGGGGTATACAGTAATAATTAACAACTTGAAATCAATGGGATAATTTATCTGAACGCTTGCAGGAGCTCGCGTCTTTATACCCGGGCAACTGTCACGCTTTGCACTTAAGGATTATTGTCTTCACCACTTCAACATGTCCTCTCCTCAGTACCATCTACCTCAGTCTAAAAGCGTGACACAAATAAAAGCACAAAATCAATGGTGTGATCCGCTATTTCCTCTGGCTTGCGCTGACCTTCCAATCTTGGCAACCAACTCAGTATATACTTGCAAATTTTGGGGTTAACTCCATACCGGTCAGCCATCCATTATGAGATCCAATCTCCTTCCCTGGCCAATCAACAGCCTTGGACTTCCATCTTTGGTCATGCATTGTTTGTTAGTTCGCATCTACGTCTAACTAAGCCATCACTACTGTACAGTTCGCAATTGGACTAGTACCTACCCTGCACACACAATTACCTCTCATTTGCATTACTTTCAACGTCACTTGCTCTTGTCCCAATTTGTCATGCAATTGTATGCTCAGATTCTATTGTCTTGCACTTACGCTAAGACCTCGGATCTATACCACTGCTTCATTTCCTATCCCATTCCTGTCATTCATTGCCTCACCGCTTCAACTGTAGTTAGCTCATCACCAGGTTGTATCTAGTCACTTTGTATTACCTTATAAGGGCTATCCCCTTGCCTGATGATTGTCTCCTCATTTAGTTAATTTCATACATTCTTGCATTTGCTACAACCTAGTTATCACATTGGACTCAAGTTGAGTTTTCTTCTTTGGAACACATTCCATCCCTCTTGCCGTTTGTTGAGTGGCATAACTAAGTTTGCACTTTGCAACTAAGTCTTGCTATCTCGCACTTGCTCTTGCACTTGGTATTCCTTTGCGCTCACAATCATCTAAGAATTGCCCTATAGTACGTGGGGTGGTTGTGTGACAAGGACCGCCGGAAGGGCCTCCTGCCACCGTTTACCGTCCTCCCCACACATCTTTACCAGGGCGTCCTTAATGGGCTGATGGCCGCGTTCAATCATCCTGGCACCCTCCGGATAGTATTCCAAGACCGGCCCAAACTTAGCTCCACAACTCTGGACCAGTGCCATCAAGCGCCCCCGGAACTCCGTGCCTCCGTCAGCAGTGACTAAGCAAAGCAAACCGTACCGCGCAAACCAATCTTCCTCCAAGAACTGAGAAAAATTCTCCGCCAAAAACTTCACCAGAGGACAAGCCTTGACCCAACCTGACAGATTGTCCTGCGCAACCATCAGGTACGCAAACTTCCCTGCCTTAATGTGGACCCCGTCAAGGGAGAACCGCCGGAACAACGCGTCCTCCCCCGTAGGGTGACCCACCTTCCTGGGAAGCCTAGAACTCCGCCGTTGACATGCTTTGCAAGACTTCACCCATTCCCGTACCGTGCGCACCACACCCAGCCACCAGAACCTTGCCTTCACCCACCTCCGCGTTTCAATCTTGCCCTGGTGCCCAAGGTTGTCATGGAGACACCTCAGAATCATTTCCTGGTCCCTCCTCAATGTTGCGACCACCAAAGGAACCGGGTTACTTTCCCGCCACAGTTGCCCGTCCTGCGTGTAGAAGTTGGTTGTCCGACGCTTTGCCCACCAAATTTCTGTTCCTGACGCGTCCTTGGGAAACCGGAGATCCTGCAAGAAGGAGCACAAGATTGCGTAGCGCCCGGAATGCTGCAGTGGAAGGGTGACCCCCCTCTCCATCATACCCACGCAAATAACCAGAGACTCCACGTCCAAGGGCTCCGCCCCCTCAAACAGATCCTCCCGCGGATACTGCGACAGCGCGTTGGGCATTGTGAACGCCTTCCCTGGAACATGAACCATGCAAAAAGTGAAGAGCTGGAGAAACGCCCCACACCTAGTCATAGGAGCGTTCAGCAGCGTTGGAGAATTGATCATCCTAGCCAGGGCCTCCGCGTCGACCAGAAGCTTGAAGTGCACCCCCCAAAGCAGATTCTGAAGCCCCTGCACAATTTTGGTGACTCCGCATAATTCTAACTTTGGCTGCAAGTACCAACTCTCCGTTGCTGTAAAAGTCACGGACTCGTAGAGAACCGGCCTATCCTTACCATCCTCCTCCTGCTTCAGGACACCTCCCGCGCCAAACTTGCTAGAGTCAACGGCCAAGCGGATCCCTCCCGCCTCGTAGTCAAGGTTGCAGAGGACAATGTGGCGGCCCACAATCTCCTTGAGCTTTGCAAAGGCAGTGTCACACTGTGCCGTCCATTCCCATGCCACGCCTTTCCAGGTCAGCGCCCGCAGAAGACTTGCGACTTCCGCGAACCGTTTGATAAACATGCAAACATAGCTGCACAGTCCCAGAAATTGGAGAATATGCAAGGGCATTTGCCGGGTTGGCCATTCAAGGAATTTGTCTCGTTTCTTTGCCGCAATTCTCCTACTGTCGAAAGCCACCACATGGCCTAGCACTTCCAACGCCAGAAAACAAACTGGCAACTTACCCCCCAATACCGTAATCCCTGCCTCCTCAATTTGAAACAAGACCCTCTCTAATGTCTGCGCCTACTCCCAGATGAAGCGGCGGATCTTTGGGGCCTCCTCTAGCACCGCAATCCGTAATCCGTCTTTGGTCCTTTGATGCCAGCATTGTTGATGAAGATCAGAACCCCATCCAGTATGTCGTCCCGCAGGATCCACATCATCTGAGCTTGATAGACCGCCACCGAGTTCGTCGCCCCCTGCGGAAACTGCGTCAGCTGCATCCTTCCCAATCCTGTCTCAAACGCTGTTAGCTGCTGCAAGTCAGGATGGAGCTTGCGCTGATCATACCCCCCCCCCCATTACATCGACCAAACCGTAACACGCGCGCCCCTCCATCAATTCCAGGAACTCTTCCATGCGCGGAGGCAATCCCGTGTCCCGGATAGTGAACAAGTTAAGCCGCTGCAGGTCGTGAACAATCCTAAGAGACTTCCTGTCCTTTTTAACAACCGCAAATATCGGGCTAGAGTAGCTTGATGTCAACTGCTTGTACAACCCCGTCCTCACACGCTCCCGGACCAGTTCCAAGAAGGGTTCCCGCACAGTTTGAGGGATTGGAATTGGCTTGATTTTCCAGGGCTTGTGCGGCACCGTGGGGATTACATAGGGGTCGCCAACCTTGCCCTTCAGCAATCCGCGCTTGTTGGGCCCAAAGGCAAGGTCCTTCTCGCGGAGCACCAACACCAATGCTAACAAATCCTTCTCCTCCGTACTCAACCACCCCGCCGGCCCAAAATTCAGTGCCTCAATTTTCTCTTTTGTGATTGGCGCTGACCGCGTTACCCACCCAAACTTCCTCAATGGACTCACCCAGGGATCCCAAGACCAGGAGATTGGCCTCAGAGGCCCCTTCAGCCCCTGCCGCATGGGCTCATTCCGGGGCTGGACCTTTCGCGCAACAGGCTTGTATTGCCCTGCGTTGCACCTAACCATCCTTACGCGCCCGCCATTGTTGTCATGAATCCTGGCAACAATCAACCTGCGGCTCTTGCCTTTTCTCACGAGCGTGGCACTATGGCAGGGTTTTTGAAACACAGTACCTTCCGGTGGTGCATACTGAGGAAGAGGACTTACTTCTGCCGCTTGAGCCCTCAAGGCACTTCCTTCCGCCTTTTGCTCCTCCCTAGTCAACTGCCCGCACAAGGCCAGAGCCTTCCCCGCGCGGTACCCACGGTTGACTAGGGAAAACCCTCCGCAGGGCGGCCCTCGCGGTTGTCCCCACCGTTGGACTCTTCCTCTTTGCCGACTGCTGCCAATGGCACCCATTTCCCCTTCCCGTGGTCGGAGATAATTGTCTCAAAGCTTTCCCCGGGCAAGTCCTCCACCGTCAGCGCCTCCGTCCCTTCCTCAGCGTTGAACGTCATTCGGGCCCAGAATCCAAACATGAACGGTGTACCCAAAATCATGACACCGCACTCAACCAAGAGGAACAACAGCGGCTTCCAAACCTTTGCAACCTCCACCTCTTCTTCCTCCACCACTGCATCTACCCAACATTCACCCCCCATTGAGTGCCCGCAAGCCCATAGCACACTTCCTCCACACCAGGCCCAACTCATCCACCAGTTTTGACAGGAGCAGGTTGACCATCAACCTGCTATCCACCATTGCCCACACTTTCCTTCCCGCAATCTTCAGTGAGACATAGGCGAGTGGCACCGACACGGCTTTGGATTGGCACAACTCCCGTTCCGCTTCCTCCTTCACGCATTCACGCCCTGCACTGTTGCCGGGATCCTGCCGCCCCCATGCTCCTTCAGCACCTGGACCATTTCCTTGAAAACCACTGGAGGGACCGCGACCAGCTCCTGTAGCGTGAGAGGTATTGGTACCTCACTCCCCATCACTTGCCAAAAAATTTCCGCGGCCTTCCTTCTTTCTCCGGAGCTGATTGCCTGCGCGTCTCCCCCCAACCCTTGGAGCTTTATTTAAGGGCTGCTCCTTGGAATCCACGTCCATCTTTTCCAACATGATCCGCTTGTTTGCCAACATTGTCCTAACTTCCGCCTCCACACGCGGTGCCTGCCACGTTTTGAGCCCAGTGATGATCCTGAGCGGCACCTGCGGGTTGGGCCCTTGCTCTAACCTGCTCCACCGGAGTGGCTGACCGGCCCCCAGGTCCACCGGTTTGACCAACGGCAATATGTAGGTCCCCCTGGACGCGCAAACCAACTCCTTGTTCATGTCCTTAGTCAGATCCGCGCAACCAGACTTCCAATGACCTTTATTGCCGCAATATGTGCACATGCAAACCAAAAACCCCCCGTTGGTCCGCTACTGGGCTGAAAGCCCCCTCTTGCATGGAACAGCAGATTGCGCAAGAAAGCTGGAGGCGGAGCCGTTGGCTGGGCCGCCATCCAATTCATAAGTATCTGCAAGTCCCGTAGCATGTCTGTTACCTTGTTCACTGGTACTCCCATTGACTGCAAAGGGGCTACGGGCCGTTCTGTTGCTGGCGGGTCCGCAAGTGGTGCTGGCGTTGGGGCCGGGGTGGAAGAGGCGGTTGGCTTCCTTGAACTTGCCGGGAACAACCGGGCCGTATCCTCAATCAGCTCTTCCAAGTTGATCTTGCTCTTGACCGCCTGGTTGATTACGCCCAGGCTTGGAAGGAGAGCAATGCTCCCATCCACTGACCGCATTACCAACCCGCGCTCAAATAGGTAACGCTGGACCCGCTGTGGTGCCCCATCCTGGAAACCCTGGCCAGTGCGGATATTTTAATTTTTTCCTTCTCATCATTCATAGGTATCATTATCAAAAAAAAAAAAAAAAAAAAAAAACAAAAAAAAAAAAAAAAAAAAAAAAAAACCTTTGCCTACCATTGTTCTAGCCTATCTGATTCATTGCTATTGCTGGAGCCTGCGCAAGTCTTAGGCTCACGTCTCCAAACAAAGGACTGGGATTTTTCCCAATATTGGATTCTTGGCCGAGTTGATGAACTTTGAAGAGCAAGAGATCGGATCCAAGTCCCAAGGAGTCATTGGTTTGAGTTTCTATAAAAACACACCCAGCCCCTCGTCAAATGGTTTAAGAGGTGGTGGTGGTGGTCATCATCAAATGATGATGATGATGATGATGACCCCACGGCAAAGCAAGAATACTCAATCATTGAGTCATTATTACTCTGCCTCCAGTTCCTTCCCCTCAAGTCATCAACCTCATCCTAGCAGTCATTGACCACTATCAATTATTCAATCACAACCACCAACACCATCAACACCACTACCAGCCATCGCCCAGGATCTCCCTCAGCTTCCGGGGACCCACAACAGTTACCATCCACCACCGGAGGTCCAATCTACCATCCGTCAATCCAACATTGACTCCTACGCGTTCAAATCTGTCATCCGCCTCTTAGCTCACCGTCTACCTCTCCCGCCATCACGATCTCAAACGGCCGTCCATCGATCCCCTTTCCACCTCTAGCTCAGCGGTCTCCCCCGCGGCTTGTCCGTTGCCCGCGCGGGTCTCGGAAGTTGCCCATGGCCGTTGGACACCTGCCGGCGGTCATCCGTGGCCTCCGCAGTCACCCATGCCCATCAGGATGCCCGCGGGCGTCCCTCTTTGGTTTTTTTTTCTCCGAGTGCTTGTTTGTTTCTTTTTTTTCTTTTGTTTACTCATGATCTTGATCCGTAAAAAAAAAAAAAATATCCACTCTATTTGTAAATCTCTCTTGTAAATAGTCTACAGGCCTCTGGTCTATAAAAGGAAGTGCCCTCCCCCACTTTTTCAGGGGGATGATTCATCATATCATATCATCATTGTAGAAATTGATCCATAGGGGTGTGTGCTTGTTTCCCCCATTATTGTAAAATTGAATCCTGATCCTTATCCTTGGTATATCTCTGATTTCCCCCCTGATCCATTTTTGACCCTGAGTCTTTGCCCCTCTGTGGCCTGATCCTTATCACCAACCAATAGCCTTGCTGGTTGAAGAAAAATTCTGTCTGTTGGAATTGTTGAGTGTGTTATACCACTCCTTGATCCCTTTCTTTGACCATACTGGTCCTGATCCTTGATCATCTTTCTGGAGCCAATCACAATTGATTGAAGAGGTCTTATTGAGCTTAAGACCTGGGGTGTTATACCTCCCTTTATTTCCTTTGGAGATTGCATTCTGCCAGCCTACTCTTTATTCCCTTGAGAAGTGTTGAGGTTATCTGTCACACTTTGCACTTAAGGATTATTGTCTTCACCACTTTGACATATCCTCTCCTCAGTACCATCTACCTCAGTCTAAAAGCGTGACACAAATAAAAGCACAACATCAATGGTGCAATCCGCTATTTCCTCTGGCTCCCGCTGACATTCAAATCTCGGCGACCAACTCAGTATATACTTGCAAACTTTACAGTTAACTCCATACCGGTCAACCATCCATTATGAGATCCAATCTCCTTCCCTGGCCAATCAACAGCCTTGGACTTCCATCTTTGGTCATGCATTGTTTGTTAGTTTGCATCTACATCTAACCAAGCCATCACTACTGTATAGTTTGCAATTGGACTAGTCCCTACCCTGCATATACTATTACCTCTCATTCGCATTACCTTCAACGTCACTTGCTCTTATCCCAATTCGTCATGCAAATGTGCGCTCAGATTCTATTGTCTCGCACTTAGGCTAAGACCTCGGATCTATACCACTGCTTCATTTCCTATTCCGTTCCTTTCATTCATTGCCTCACCGCTTCACCTGTAGTTAGCTCATCATCAGGTTGTATCTAGTCACTTCGGATTACCTTATAAGGGCTATCCCCTTGCCTGATGATTGTCTCCTCAGTTAGTTAATTTCATACGTTCTCGCATTTTGCTGCAACCTAGTTATCACATTGGACTCAGGTTGAGTTTCCTTCTTTGGAAAACTTTCCATTCATCTCACCTTTTGTTGAGTGGCATAACCAAGTTTGCACTTCGCAACTGGGTCTTGCTATTTGCACTTGCCCTCGCATTTGGTATTCCTTTGCGCTCACAATCATCGAGGAATTGCCCTATAGTACGTGGGGTGGTTGTGTGACAGTAAATTAACTAACTCAACTCATCTATTGTAGCTCGCCAACCTATGGTAGACTTCTTCTTTCTCGATGTCACGTACTCGCTCAACTGGGAACGCTTCCCTCGCCCCTTACAATGATGAGATTCATTGGGTAGGGAAAACCAGCACTCCTTGGGCCCAACAACCCTTAGATCCAGTTCCTCCTTCCAAATCACCATCTGTGGAACCTCTAGATGATCCTCGGGCTCCTCCACGGGATGCTCCGACGGACCCTCTCGCAGAATTCGCAGACTCCAACCATTCTTCTGATGAAACCTTGACTTGTGGTAGACCAGGGGTTTGCACTACTGCTCTTGAGCCCAATGCTCCAACCCTTCTTTCGACATTGATCCAGGCCCTCACTCATGGTGCCCAGCGATCTAGTCCCAGAACTCCTAGTTTTTGCACCCCGGGCATGAAACAACCTGATCACTTTACAGGACAACACCCTCATAAGCTTAGATCCTACCTACAGTCTTGTAAAATCATATTTTCAAACGACTCCAACAATTTCCCTTCCAATAGACATAAAGTTATGTATGCTTTGTCCTTCTTAGGAGGTAGAGCCTCGCAGTGGTTCCAACCGTACCTCAAACTTTTATCCAACAACAGTCCCACTTGTATTCTCAACAACTGGGACAAGTTTGAGAAACAATTGTTCACCCTGTTTGGCAATCCCAATGAAGTTTGAAACAACAAATACAAACTTAATAGTTTAGTTATGAAGGAGAATATTAGAGCTTCCGTTTATATTTCTCATTTTTGTACCTTGCAGTCTTGCATCCAGTGGAACAAGGCTGCTCTTCCATTCCATTTCCGAAAGGGTTTACCGGCACGCTTAATTGAACAGCTTGCAGTTGGGGGTCATAAGACAACCTTGCTTCAGCAGCTAATCGATTGAGTGATTGAGCTTGATAATGGCTATCATGACAAGAATCGCTCTCAGCAAAATGACCATAGATCATCCACCTCAGCTCTGAAGGTGGACGACTCCTTGAAGCAAAACACGAGGAACCCAAAACCATCCAAACCAACCCCAACTTTGAACTCCAACTCAAAAGGGAAAGCTGTCGCCGAAACTCCAAAGTTCCTGGACAAGGAAACCGGGATGCTTCAAAGTGAGGAACGACTGCAAAGGGAAAAGAATGGGCTGTGTATGTATTGTGGAGGAAAACATGATTTTGACAGCTGTGCGAAGCGATTAGCGCGTGAAGCGGCTAACCAGTCAAAAAATTAGCATGTAGTTTTCCTGATACTTGCAAGGAAAACTACACATTATCTAAATCACCGCAAGTAAATCTTCGCACTTGCAAGTCACTAGGTGCTCCAAGTTTGAGATTTATCCTATTCCATTCCGACAACACTCCTGATCAAGTATTACTTGATTCCGGCGCTAATGTTTCCTTCATCAGTGAATCTTTTGCCACTTCCAAAAATTTTACGCGTTCCAAGATAGATAAATTTCCCATTTATCTAGTAAGTAGTGCGACTGAACCGTCTTATTGGGTTTCCCAAAAGGCAAAATGGACCTTTGAATTTTCCAATTTCCCCAGCTTAGAATGGGATTTATTTGTCTTGGCTATACCCGGAATGGATGATACCATTCTAGGCCATGATTTCCTAGTTTGCTGGAATCTGGATGTGAATGGGCAAGAAGTAGTAATTAACCTTCAAAGCTCGCACCCCCAGAACACTAACCTTTCTGTCAATCAGGAATTAAACAGCCTACCTGGCACTGTCATTGAGTTGGATGACACTTTTCCGCCAGGAGATTTGCAATATCCTGACCTTCATTCTCAAATCCCCTCTTCAGATTTAGGAGTTATTGCTTACCTATCCAGCTTACCTCTTTCCTGTTCCTTTGAAGAGAAACAGACACCAACCAAAAGGTGTATTTTGAGCTTCCTAATACTCTCCCACCATGCGAGCACCTCAAACACGGTGCTCAAAGATGACGAGATTGAAGATTTAGAAATCATTTGAGAGTCTTTACCTTTGGTTTATCATGACTTCGCTGACGTCTTTTCAGCTGCAAAAGCAGATAAGCTGCCTCCATCCTGTCCTTATGATCATAAGATCAAACTTACTGGCCCACCTCTGGCACCAGGACCAGTTTACTCTCTCTTGACGCAAGAATCAATTGTGCTTCAGGACTACATTGCAGAAAATTTAGCAAAAAGATTTCTTCGACCAAGCAATTTGAACACCGGTTCCCCTGTTCTATTTGTACCAAAAAAGGACGGCGGACTTTGCCTTTGTGTTGACTACAGGAAACTGAACCAGGTAACCCGGAAGAATGCCTATCCAGTACTGTCTATGTCACATCTCCTTACCCTCTTCCATGGAGCTACTTATTTCTTGAAGTTAGACCTTTGAGGTGCCTATAACCTAATTCGCATTAAGGAAGGTCATCAGTATTTAACTGCAATGCAAACCCGGTTTGGCAGCTTTGAGTATACCGTCATGCCTTTTGGCCTCTGCAACGCTCCTTCCACTTTTCAACATTTTGTCAACAACATTTTTTCCAATCTTGTAGGTAAATACCTTGTGGTATATCTCAATGATATACTAGTCTACTTGATAAACCTTGAAGATCACATTGCACATGTGCAAAAGGTGCTGCAGCAACTTTGCAAGAATGACCTGTTTGCAAAAGCCTCTAAGTGGGAGTTCCATTCCTCCTCTCTTCATTTTTTAGGTGTTTTAGTCTTGCAGCAAGGACTATTGATGGATCCACCCAAGAGCAAACGCATATTGGACTGGCCCCCACCTTCTTCCGTTAAATCTCTTCAAGTTTTCCTTGGTTTCAGTAATTTCTATAGAAGGTTTATTGCGCGTTACGCCAAAAAAACCGTGAATATTACTAACCTTCTTCAAAAAGACACCCCTTTTATTTTTACCAAACAAGCTGCTTTGGAGTTCAAAGCTCTGAAGAAAGCGTTCACTACTGCTCAATACTTGCTCACTTCAACAAGCCAGCTTGCACTATTTTCAAAACAGACGCAAGCGACTATGCGATCGCAGGAGTCATCTTGCAGTTTTCTCCTTCCACTTCTCTCTTTCACCCCGTAGCTTTTGAGTCTTGCAAGTTGCTCGCTGCAGAGCTTAACTATGAGATTCATGACAAGGAACTTCTTGCAATCGTTTACTGCTTGAAGAAATGGCGTTCATACCTTTTGAGTCTTAGGGAATCCTTTGAGGTTTTAACTGATCATAATTCTTTGAAGTATTTCATGAGCTCAAAATTCCTCACACGTAGACAGGCGTGGTGGGCCAAATACCTCTCAGAGTTCCACTTTACGATCACGTACCGTCCTGGGAAAAAAGACGTAATTCCTGATGCTTTATCACTTTGGGACAAAATTTACCCAGGGGGGGGCACCTTTGCCAAAAACAACCCTGAAAACGTTAGGACACTCTTCTCAACCCAATCTGCCCAACTCAGTTTGATCATTGCTTGCTTACGAGATTTGGCTTCCAAACTCCATCAAGCTCAACACAACGACCCCAATTGCATCAAACTTTGCAAAAGTGCAAAATTATTAGATAGTAGTGACAGTATTGATGATAATGACTTATTAGTCTATGATAATCGTATAGTAGTACCATATAATTCTTGCATTCAGTTAGATATCTTTGAGTCATGGCACGATTCTCTGCTTGCTGGTCATCATGGGCAGGATAAAACCTACCAATTGATTGCAGGAGACTTCTACTGGCCTGGTATGACCAAAGAAGTAAAAGACTATGTTGGCGCGTGCTATGATTGCAATCGTAACAAGTCCCCAAACCACCGGAAGTATGGGCTGCTTGTGCCACTTCCAATTCTGCCTTGTCCTTGGCACTTGCTGTCTATGGATTTCATCTCTCAATTACCTTCTTCTAGTGGATATGATGCTATTCTAGTAATAGTAGATTGCTTCTCAAAGATGGCTTTATTTTTACGCATTAATGTGACGGCCTCTTCAGAAGACTTGCCTAACTTGTTCATAGAATATGTATTTCCAAAAAATGGTCTCCCTGATAATATAGTTAGTGATCATGGATCTCTGTTTTTCTCAAGCTTCTGGAACTTTCTATGCCAACATTTGAAGATCACTCGCAATTTATCAACGGCTTACCACCCGGAAACGGATGGGCAAACCAAGGGAGTTAATCAGATCCTTGAACAATATCTTTGAATGTATGTTGCCTACCAACAAGACGACTGGTCCCAATGGCTCCCACTAGCCAAATTTGCCTACAACAACTCCACTCATTCCTCCACCAAACAGTTGCCCTTCCAAACTCTTTATGGTAGAAACCCAACTTTCTCTTCCCTTCACATAGCGCCTTCTCAACCTGCTACCAATTACCTTGAACAAATTCAATCCCTTCAATTGAAACTTCAAACCAACCTCGAAGAAGCAAACCAGCGCTATAAGGAGCAAGCAGACCGATCTTGCACTTTGGCTCCAACCTTTGCAGTAGGAGATCAAGTATGGCTTGATGCCCGCAACATTTTCTGAACTCTCCCAACTTGCAAACTCTCCAAAAGAAAGCTTGGCCCCTTTAAAGTAGAATCAGTCATCTCCCCTAATGCCTTCAAACTTACTTTACCTGCGAAATGGCAAGATATCCACCCGGTCTTTCATGTGTCTCTCCTAGAGCCAGCTTGAGTCCTATACCCGGGCAAGACTCATCCCCCTCCTGAACCGGTCACTTTCCTCAATCATCAAGAGTGGGAAGCCGTATTCTGGATTCCAGGTTACTCAAAGGGAAACTTCAATACCTTGTTGAATGGTCTGGTTTCCAGTCCGACAAAGATCACACCTCGTGGGAACCAGCCCATCACCTTTGCAATTCACCCAATCTGATTCAAGAATTCCATGCAAGCTACCCTAGCAAACCTCTGCAATCATGATTTTTTCGCATCCAATCCCATTCCATTCCATTCCACATTCCATCCCATCCAATCCCATTCCATTCCACTCCACATTTCATCCCATCCAATCCCATTTCATTCCATTTTACATTTATCTTACTTAATCACATTCCATCCCATATTCCATCCCATTAAAACTTATCTTATTTCACCATCATTTCATCATTTAAATCCCTCCATCTCACTGTGTTATTCTTTCTCATTTTCCCTTCATCTCCACTTATTATTAAAAAATAATAATAATAATACTAATAATAATAAAATTTTTTAATATAAAAAAAAATAATAATAATAATATACATTAAATTACAAGGTTTCTTTTATCTCTTTTTCTGCATCCTCCCAATTTTCCGTCAATTCCGCAACCATGGACCGAAAGGTATCCAGGTCTTCATCATTAATCAATGCGGACATTCTTTGAAGTACCAGTACCTCCATTACGATGTGCCTCTCAAAGATCTCCTCGCACCTTGCAACCCGAGCTTGCTTTGGTCGTGCATTCCATCCACCTTCCTCCAAGAGCTCTTCATATGCTCTCTTCCTTTGGCCACCCAACATGCCTTCTCCAATATTGTCCGTCAGGCGCCTTGCATCCGTTTCAACCGTTAATACAACTTGCACTGGATCCGCTTTGCCTTGACCTTCCATTCCTTCCGTCCCAGCCAATTCCTCCCTTCCATCTCCTTCATTTCCTTTTTCTAATTCACCCGCTTCCTCTTTGTTCTCTCCACTTCCTTTTCCTGCATTTTCCTCCTCTCTTTCCGCTGTGTTTTCTTCCTTCCTTGGTTATAACTCCTACCGGTTTTGCACCGGATACCTTGCCTTGCACCTTGGCATTCATCTGGGTCCCCGGGTTTTCAGTTGGTGGTCCCCAGTAAGGTGGTGGTGGTGGTGGCGTATTAGTAGTATATCTTTGAAAACAAGGCAACACTAGAAAACAAGCAAATAATTAGTTACTATTTCAAGTTCATTAGTTATTCCTGATTAGTACTCACCAGGAACTTGCGTCCCCAAGTATTTGATCTCCGGCAATGGTGGTATTTTGTAATTGACCCTTGGCGCGGACCTACAACTTGGCATCTCCCTTGATGATTCCAAAGGACCCTTGACGGTTGACTCAACATTTATAGGGAAGTTACATGCCACCTTGCGAAGTCGACATTGCTTGCACTTTCCTTGGAGACCTCGGACAGCAGTACTGGGAATACAATGCTTGTTGCGGCATATACAGTTTTTGCAACGGCGGGATGACAATGACAACATTTTTACAAAATTTATAAAAATTTATTGGGTAATGAATTAAGTAAAGTATAAGGGTATACAGTGATGATTAAACAACTTGAGATCAATGGGAAGATTTACCTGAACGCTTGCAGGAGCTCACGTCTTTATACCCAGGCAACTGTCACGCTTTGCACTTAAGGATTATTGTCTTCACCACTTTGACATATCCTCTCCTCAGTACCATCTACCTCAGTCTAAAAGCGTAACACAAATAAAAGCACAACATCAATGGTGCAATCCGCTATTTCCTCTGGCTCCCGCTGACCTTCCAATCTCGGCGACCAACTCAGTATATACTTGCGAACTTTGCAGTTAACTCCATACCGGTCAACCATCCATTATGAGATCCAATCTCCTTCCCTGGCCAATCAACAGCCTTGGACTTCCATCTTTGGTCATGCATTGTTCGTTAGTTTGCATCTACATCTAACCAAGCCATCACTACTGTATAGCTTGCAATTGGACTAGTCCCTACCCTGCATATACTATTACCTCTCATTCGCATTACCTTCAACGTCACTTGCTCTTATCCCAATTCGTCATGCAAATGTGCGCTCAGATTCTATTGTCTCGCACTTAGGCTAAGACCTCGGATCTGTACCACTGCTTCATTTCCTATTCCGTTCCTTTCATTCATTGCCTCACCGCTTCACCTGTAGTTAGCTCATCATCAGGTTGTATCTAGTCACTTCGGATTACCTTATAAGGGCTATCCCCTTGCCTGATGATTGTCTCCTCAGTTAGTTAATTTCATACGTTCTCGCATTTTGCTGCAACCTAGTTATCACATTGGACTCAGGTTGAGTTTCCTTCTTTGGAAAACTTTCCATTCATCTCACCATTTGTTGAGTGGCATAACCAAGTTTGCCCTTCGCAACTGGGTCTTGCTATTTGCAGTTGCCCTCGCACTTGGTATTCCTTTGCGCTCACAATCATCTAAGAATTGCCCTATAGTACGTGGGGTGGTCGTGTGACATTATCCTTGCTTCAAATCAGTTACTGTTTGCTTTAGAGCTTCTTAAACATTGTTCTTTGTCTTGTACAGCCACCCTCAGTTATCTGGTACCCTTCAAGCGCTTGATTGCGGAGAGTTGGGAAGGTTCATTGAGAACCTGGAGGTTGCTTGGGTTTGAGTTGATCATCCCCAATCTTCTGCTGACAACCAGAGTTATTAGCTTTTGGGCGTTGTTTACATACAACAGCTTTTGTTCCTTGAACTCGAACAAAAGAAGTTTGTTCAAGTTTTTCCCTGCATAATCTTGTCTCAGATAGTGCTGTTCCATCGCTACCAAACTATTTTCATCTTTATCCTCAACTCCTTGATTCCTCATTTACCAGGCTCTGGACCTTGATCTCGGTTACATTTAAATATTTTTTTAACACTCAGGAGGGCAGCCTAAACAGCACCTTTCCACTCCACAGACCTGCCACGGCCTAGCACCATTTGGAGTCTTACACCGCACGCAAAGTTGCGGCGCAAGCCCGCCTAGGAACGCCCTTTTCATGGCCCCCGTCTGACCCGCTGCCACCTGGTTCTTTTCTAGGTAACTATAAATTTGGTCAAACTGGGACTTTTACTCAGACAGATTGCTCCGCTTCCGCACCCCACCTTGGGAAATTGCCTCACCCGCCGCTCGCTCGAAGTTGGTCTACCAAAAGCGGGGCTTGCGCTTCCCCCACCTTGCCATCATCTTGCCCCGGAGCCTTCCCCAGTTGCAAGCCTTGTACCCTGCCATATCCTCCACATCCTGGAGCATATTCTTGTCCGCCATGAAGAGAACAACCCTGCAAAACTTGTCCTCACCTGTCGCGTTTTTGGAGTCCCCAATATCATCAAATCTTGCCAGAAAGCGCCTGATGTCCGCGGTGTTGAATTTGAGATGGGGGAAGTTCTGCAGCCTAAGCCACACCTGTCGCGGAACCTCAGCCGCCTCCAAAGGATCCAAACAAGGAGGAGCAAAACAGCCGGACCAAGTAGTTGGCGGTGGTGGAGGTGTTGGCCCGCCAGCTCCCGGCCAGAGAGGGAACAAGGGTGGAACATTCAATCCTGGGGTAGTTGTGGGCAGCATTGCACCTGCTAGCTTTGAGAGACCTAGACAAAAGATTACTTCCCGGTCAAACCCCCAGATGTGGAAAGTAAAGGAGATTTTTGCTCCTAAGTTGTCCACAATTCCGGAAGTTATTGATCTAGGCATATGTAAGGAGGTTGGATGCAATGAGTTCTTAAGTGTAGTGAGATAAAAGAGAGATAATGAGATGTATTCTTCTTCCCCCAATCCTTCCTATTCCTTTCCTTTGTGGTCTTCTCCAATTGATGGATAGATTGATGATAGATGATAGATAGATGATCATAACCCAACCCAGAGTTGAGAGCAAGGATTTGGGTCCCCCCTTCAACCCTAACCTCAGTACAACCACAAATGCAAAAGAACAATGAAACACAACCCCTAAGCACATAATCCTAGCCCAACCCTACCCCTCCATCCCTTGCCCCATAACCTATGCCCCTTGAGATCAACATACGCCCGGTTCTTCCTTCTCATGGCACCGCCCTCCGCCGCGCCCTACTTGCAGCCCCCCGGTTCGCCCTCCCGCGCGCGTCTGCGGACCTCGCGGTCCGCAGGTCGGCCCGTGCGCGCCTAACGCCCAATTGCCCCGCCCTTGCCTTCCAGACTAGCCACCCGCAAGCTTGGTTGGGCCGGCTCCATCACTCGGTCCGCGTTTCCTGGGCGGGTTGCGGCCCGGCTCCCTTGGAGTAGGCCCGAGCCCCGCAATTCCTACTGCTGAGCCCGCAGCGGCTGCTGCTGAGCCCTCAGCAGGCACTTCTGAGACCACGCGCATCCAAATGCTGAGCCCAACCTACCCAACTGCTGAGCTTGCAGCCCGCAAGGGAGCTCTCAACCCAAGGTTGTAAATAAAACACCACAACGTAGCACAAAAGTAAGTGCTTACATATTTTAACACACCCCCTTAATCCAAAAGGGGTGAAATTTGCATGTTAGTCACAAAGCCTTGATGCTTGTTCCTATCTAAAGCCTTATTCAAGATATCTGCAGTTATTGCTCCAGTAGGCATGTACCTCAACACAATCTCCTTCCAGTTAACTGCATTGCTGATATAGTTATATTGAACATTGATATGTTTTGTTCTTGAATGGAACACTTGGTTTTGTGCCAACGCAATGGCACTCTTGTTATCAGAATACAAAAACGGAAACCCTTGTGGCTTGTGTGTATCCTCTAAGAATTTCCTCAACCATTTTTCTTCCTGTGAAACTGCTAAGTAAGCTCTATACTCAGCCTCTGTTGATAAAAGACTTATTGCTGATATCTTCTTGGACATCCATTACACCAGATTCTTACCTAAGAAGAAAATGAAACCACTTGTTGATTCCCTAGTCTTACCATCTGCCAAACTTGCATTGGAATAACCAACCAAATCAAAGTTTGCTGACTTTGTAAACAACACTCCCAGAATGTAAGTTCCTTTAACATACCTCATAACTCTCTTAAATGCTGACCAATGCATCATTCTTGGCTTCTCTAAGTGTTGCAACAAGAGACCAATTGCAAAGGCAATATTGGGCCTTGTACACTGCCCCAAATAATTAAGTGATCCAATGGCTGACCTGTAGTAGTTCCCAGATTGAACAAACTCCAGATACTCCTCATCTGTAGACTTCTCTAAACGAATGTTTGACTGCATGGGAGTACCAAACTCCTTTGCATCTTTTAAGCCATATTTCTTAAGAAGAACTGCTACGTCGTGGCTCTGTTCTAACTTAATACCATTCTTGCTCTTACTGACTTTCATTCCTAGCACCTGTTGCGCCAGACCACAATCTTTTATCTTGAATTCCTTTTTGAGTGTCTCCATCACTCTCTCTTTACCATTTCCAATGATGATAATTTCATTGACCCATACAAACAAAATTGCATCCTTTCTTACAAAAAGACAAGTGTTGGCCTGAGACGTCTTGAAACAATCTGTATCAGTTTCTCACTCATGGTATTATACCACAACCTAGCTGCTTGCTTCAATCCATACAGGGATCTACACAGCTTGAGGACATACTCTCCTTTATCTTCTGAAAGAAAACTTCTAACACAGATTTTCTTCATGTTTTCTGGTTTAGCCTCTACTAACCATTCACAAAAACCATTGGGAATTGAAATATAAACAGTCTACTCTCAAATTTTTGCATTCAAGTATGCTGTTACAAAATCAGCTTGTCTGATTTCTTCACCCAACTCCACTTCCAGAGCAATGATGTACCTGAAGTTGGACAGCCTTCCAGTTCGTGAGAAAGTTTCTTGGTAATCAATACCCTCTCTCTGCTTGAAGCCCAGTGCAACACATCTAGCTTTGAACCTCTTCAAAAGTCCATTTGTGTCAAACTTCTTGTTTAACACCAATCTAGACCCCACAATGGTCTTTCCTTTTGGAAAAGAATCCCGCTTAACTACTTCAAAGACACTATTATTCTCCAAAGAATGAAATTCCTCAAAAATAGCACTCTTCCCATTGGATCTCTCATCAGAATTCATAGCTTGGCCAAAGCTATTTGGGTTAACCCTTTTACCCATTTCTGAACTCAACTCTAGGACTTCATTGAGCATACACTGTTCCTGAAATGTATCTTCCTCATATCCTGCGGAAGCATAATGGGAATTCCATTCCCTGTACCCATCAACTGGCACTTTAACCTTTCCACTCCTTCTAACTGGAGGTGGAGGCTCATCAGGTTCCAAATTAACAGACTCCCCTGAAGCGGGTACTAAACCCTCTGGTGGCACGTCTGCCATTTCTTCATCTTCTGGAACCACATGTTCCTCAGCTTTTTCTGGTGAAATAGGTGCTAATTCTATTTCTTTCTGTGGCTTATTCACAACAACATCTTCACTCCTTTTAAGTGGGAAGGTACTTTCATCAAATTTTACATCCCTACTAAGGATAACCTTTCTTGTCCTGGACAATAGATCCTATACAATTTACTTATTAAATCATAGCCTACAAGTCCCCCTGTTCTGGCTCTAGGATCTAACTTACCAACCATCTCATTATGGTGGACACTACAATAAACTAAAAAACCTATTTTTCTTAGGTTTTACGTTTTGGGGTAAAACTTCCAAAACTGATAATGCGGAATCTTCCCATTAACACTTACTATATTTTGCAACAGACACACTGTGCACAGCAACTCAGCCCATAAAAACTTTGGTAGACCAGATTGAGCCATGATAGTTCTGAATTTGTCCAATAAAGTCCTATTCATCCTCTCAACTATTCCATTATTCTGTGAAGTACTTGCATTAGTGACTATATGAATGATACCATAATCTTTCAATAACCTCTCAAACTCTTTACTCACAAATTTACCACCTCCATTGGTAATAACCCTCTTGATCTCCTTCATTAGACCATTATTTTTTCAGACTTTGAAGATAACAGAAACCTCCTCTGTGGTCTGATCCTTAGATCAAATTGTTTTAACCCAAACATAATTAGTTTCAGTATCAACTAAATTTTTGAAGTATCTAGCCCCACCAAGGGACTCCGCTGTGAATGGACCTGCCAAATCAATGGAAAATTCCTCTCTAGCAACATCAGTGGAATCTCTACTCTTTGAGAAGACATTTCTAGTCATAGCCCCCAACGTACAACCCTCACAGTTGCTGTCCTTTACCTTATGGTTGCTTCTATCGTGAGCAACAGTGCTTGGAGCTGAGATTTTGAACAAGCTTGCACACAAAAGCTTGTTCCAAACTTGTCCACTAAGGACAGTTCACCCATTCATATCAATAACAAACTTATCTTCTTTAAGATAACAAATCTGGAAACCTTGTTTCCACAACACTCCAAGGGAAACAAGGTTATAAGGCAACTCTGGTACATAGAACACTTTCTCAAAAGAAATTTTGAAACCCAAGTGATTTTCAAGAATAAATTTTCCAATTCCCTTAATCTGAATTTTTCTGCCTTTCCAACCAATACTTACAATTCCATCATAATCACTAGGATTTGAAAATAAATTTGGTTCAAAGAACATGTGATCTGTACAACCAGAATCAATCAAAACAAGAAAATCCTCCTTCAATCCTCTTAATAGGAAAGAAGCTTTATCATTCACTGAAAAGTTCTCATCTTTAAGGTTAAGATTACTTACTTCATAATCAATGAAGTCCATTTCTGGATCCTCATAAATTTTGGCCTTCTTGTTGGGACCTTCTTCCCCAACAAACATTTCCATTGGACCATCAAACGCCACCATTGCAACGTTTTCAGTAGTGAGATTGACCTCCTTGTCATTCTCTTTGGACTTCTTCCTCTTCTTGGACTCCTTTCAATCCTTAGCATAATGCCCCTTATTCTGACAATTATAGCATAAGACCTTGGACACATCCTTTTTTGCCTTCTTGCAAGATTTTCCAGTCTTTCCAACACGGGCTGTTCCAGAGCCAACCTTCATCTTGAACTGAAGATCATCCTTTTCAATCCTCTTCAGCACATCCCCCCCCCCCCCCAGGAAGAGGATCCAATTGACAAATTATTCTTACTAAAGAATCAAACTCCTTTGTTAGCTTCTTGAGGATTAAGAGTGACAAACACTTAGGATCCATGTTAAGTCCTGATTACTTAAACTTGGCTATGCTAGACCTAGCTTCTGCAACAAACTTCTTACAATTCAAATATTGTAACTTGAATAGTTCATGTTAAAATGCGGATGCACTCAGGTAATGTGCATAGGAGTGTGTAATCCAAATGGGATGCAAAAACAGGCCTCCACAGCCCATTGGACATCACGTGGGCCACATGGGCCTATGTGGGTGTTATTGGTTTTGGGCATTTGGGCGCCAAAACACGTTTTTATGGTATTTTGGGACACGGGCCCTCACAGGTCCGCCAGGGTGGATGGGCCACCCAAGCCAGATGGGCTTATTTGGGCATAAAAGGGCCCAAGCTTTATTATGGACATACTTGGCCAGATGGGCTGGCCCGCCAAAGTATGTAATTCTCAAGATTTGGGCTTGAGGCGGCCCATTGGGGCCGCCGCCCCTGTTGCGGCCTGCTCGGGGCAGCTGCCCGCATTGCAGCCCGTTTGGGGACGCCTGTGTTCCTTGGTAAGGCCCACGCGGGGCTGTTGCGCGGCCAAGGGATCCCGCGCAGTGCGATGCCGCGCAGGCCCGGCTGGTCACGCCCGGCAACCAGCGCCGCGGAGCCGGGGCTTGCGGCCCCGGCTTGCTCCCACTCCCCTTTCTCGCCGTTGCAAGGGGGATGGGGGCAAGCTGGCTGGGTTGAACCAGCCAGCAACCGGCCGCAACAGTGTGGTTGGTCAGGGCAGGGGGGACCTGACCACCCCCTTTCCCAAGGAGGTGGCAGCGCCGGCTGCAAGCATAGCAACCGGCAGGTGGGGGGGAATTCATCACCTCTCCACCATTGAATGTGTGAAGCAACCAAGCAGGGGCGCTCTCCCCCCCCCCCCCCTTAACCAAGGGGGAGGAGCAATGGGCCTGGGGGGACCTGATCACCTCCCAGGCCAACTTTCTTGACAACGCCCTGGGGGTATGGACCCCCAGGGCCCCTGGTGAGGGGATTTGACCGCCACCACCAGGGATTTGAGAGAAAGAGGGGGGGACAGCATGTCCGCTGGTCACACCCCCCCATGTGAGTCTGAGACCGGACCCAGGTGTGCCCTGGGTCCCACCTGGCCCATTTGAGGGGCCAGGGGCTGGCTGCATGAGGCAACCAGCCCATAAACAACGTAAAGAGGTCATCATGGCTGGTTTTAATGGACAACCAGCCAAGGGGATTGAACAGCAAGGGGCTGGTTCAGCCCTGTAATGGTGGAAACAGTGGAATGGACCAAAATAGGCCAGTCCTAAGGGTTCAGGAACTGATGCCATGCGGGCTGATGTAGTCCCAACCAAGTAACAAGGCTAGTAGAGCCTCCAGAGCTCCTTTGGGGCGGAAAATTTGCATTTTGGCTTTTTGTATCATGGGCTCACAAGAGGCCAATCTTTTGTACTTAAGGAGCTTTTCTCCCTGCTGTTTTCCATCCATCCATTCATCATTCCAATCAAATTCATCCAACATATTGCCCCATTGTGAGAGCCCCATTAGCAAATATTGACACCCAGTGTCCAGCATTTCTTTTGCTTTAAATACTGCTCATTTTCCTAAGCTAATTGCTGGCAATAATTCTAACAGTTGATTGAAGGCTATACCCTCCTGGTGAATGGAATCACCAGCATATTTAGACTTAAGCAACTTCCCAAGGATGCTGCCCCTCCTTCTATCATCTTCCCTAAGAGTATCAGCAACCCATGTCACATGATCCTCATCAAGATGCCTAAGGATGAGATGATAAGACTTTTTCTCCACTTCTGAACTGATCAAAGTGTCATCTGCATCCAGTATCTCCCCACAACAGATGTTGTCCAGCTCACTATCAATAAGGATAGCCCAAGCATTATAATTCTGACTGTTCAAAACTATCTTGGTGGAGCTAACATCAGTGATATAGTAAATCTTCTTTGAAAACTTGAGGTCTTTGAGGTTATCCAGATTGAGGTACAAGGGTCTAGATGGCTTAGAAGTAATGATGATGTTGGTACTGATAATTTATTATAATTATGGCCAGCAATTAGCTTAGGAAAATGAGCAGTATTTAAAGCAAAATAAATGCTGGACACCTTGTGTCAATAATTGCTGACGGGCTCTCATAGTGAGGAAATACATTGGATGATATTGGTTATGAATTTGATTGGATGATGAATGGATGATGCAAAACAGCAGGTAGAAGAGCTCCTTAAGGACAAAAGATTGGCCTCTTGTGAGCCCATGATACAAAAATCCAAAAGGCCAATTTTCCGCTCCAAAAGAGCTCTACAGGCACTACAGGCCTTGTTACTTGGTTTGGGCTACATCAGCCCGCATGGCATCAGTCCCTGTACCCTGACAACCAGCCTATTCCGGTTATTTTTGGTGGTTCCACCTCAATGGGGCTGAACCAGCCCCTTAGCTGTTCAAACCCCTGGCTGTTTGTCTATTACAACCAGCCTGTTACCTCTCATGCTGGCTAGTTGCCTCATGCAACCAGCCCCTGGCCATAAAAATGGCCAGGAGGGACCCAGGACACACCTGGTTCCGGTCTCAGGCACACATGGGGGGGGGGTTGTAGCCAACGGACATGCTCCCCCCCCTCTTTCTCTCAAATCCCTGGAGGGGGTGGTCAAATCCCCCTACCAGTTGCCCTGGAGGTCAATGCCCCCAGGGCATTGTCATGCTAGGTGGGCTGGGGGGTGGTCAGGTCCCCTCCAGCCCATTGCTCCTCCCCCTTGGTAAAGGGGGGGGAGAGCGCCACTTTATTGGTGGGGGGGTGGTCAATTCCCCTCCGCCGCAGGTTTCCTCGATGCAACCGGCCTAGTCACCAGTTTTGGTGGGGGGGTGATCAAGTCCCCCCCACCATTACCAGTTGCCCCTTGAAACCGGTTGCTGGCTGGTTCCATCCAGCCAGCCCTCCCCCTCCTCCTTGCAATGGCAAGCAAGGGGAGGGGGAGGAGCCAGGGCCACCAGCCCCGCCGCAGCCATGATGGGCTCAACAGCCGCAACCGGGGTGGGGGGGCTCCATTTTGAGTCCCCCTGCCCCCTACAATGGCCCTGTGCGGGCTGTTGGGCCCCTTACACGGGCCATCAGCAAAAACAGTGTCCCCAAGTGGACCGCAACACGGGTGGCAGCCCCAAATGGGCTGCGACACAGGCGGTGGCCCCAATGGGCCCCCCCCCAAGCTGGAAAGGTGAATTTAACATACTTTGGAGGGGTAGCCCGTCTGGCCAAGTATGTCCAAAATAAACCTTGGGCCCAATTATCCCCATGCAAGCCCATCTGGCTGTATTTGCCCATATACCCCAGCAGGCCTGTTAGGGCCTGTGTACCAATAGGCCTGTTTCACGCTTTTTGAGGCCAGTTTCCCCAAATCCGTGACATCCACACAGGCAGGTATGGTCCATGTGTGTGTCCAATGGGCTGCAGAGGCCCTCATGTACTTTCCATTTGGATTACAATCATACGTAGCACACGCGTAAGTGCTTACATATTTCAACACAGCCATCACATTGGGCTTTTCTTTAGTTTCCTTTCCATTGGAACAATTTATCCCTCTCACTGTGTGTTGAGTTACCCAACCATAATATTGCACTTTGCAGTTAGCTTTGCTACCTTGCACTTGCCCTTGCACTCAGTCTCTTCCTTTGTGCTCACAATCATCTAAGATTGCCCTATAGTACATGGGGTGGTTGTGTTACAGTTAGCTTGGTGATGTTAAAAATAGGTTGATTCAGGTATAGTGTGAAAAATAAGGGAGATTGCTTTTAAAGATTTCCCAAGACGCATATCATCAGCCAGTAGTGAGCCCAAAGCAGTTGGTGGAACAGATGTTGGATCAAGTAGAGCCAAGCTTGAGCCACTGATTGTGTTTTCCCAAATGTTCCAGGCATTCATGTTTGATTTATGCCACAAAGCCAGAGCAGAGGTAGAAGGTGGTGATTCACAATCAGGCCAGAATGCAAGTCCTTGAGCCTGGTGGGGGAGGAGTTTGGTGGTTACTATTTGTGGATTGGGAGGGATTGGATTGAGATCACATCCACTTGGGATTTCCAGGAGGTTTGTATCATAGTAGGGGTTTTCAAGAAGTGATGGTTTGTTAGCCTTTGGGATGGTGGGTTGGCCAGTGGGCAGCCTTAGTGTTTTGAAGGGTTGGACTTTGGGGGTCTTTTGATGATTATATGAGCGCCAAGAAGCTTATCAAGTATTTCTGATATATTTTTTCATGAAAGAATAGAAGGATAGCAAGTTTAAACATGGTAATTGTGGAAACACCAACATTGAGAATGGTTTTAACAAATAAGGTTGTATTAGGCAGTTCCCCCATCATTGCCTACCAATCACCATGTGGTCCATAGCCTGTGGGCCAGTTGAGGAGGGGTAAAATGATTGAGTTGGAGGGAAAATCACTCCTACATGGAAAGGAAGATCTTTTATGTAGACATTTATCTTATTATCTCTGGGGTATAATGATGCCCAATAGGTTCCTTCACTATGTAAAAGCTTGGGGACAGATGGAATTCTTATTTCAGCAAGAGGAAAGTTAAAAACGCCATAAATCATGGGGTATGATGAATTTAATGCATTGTGAGGATGGGAGTTTATGGAGGAATGAGACAGGTGATGTGTTGAGAGGGGAGGAGGATGGTACTAGTGTGAGAAATCTGTCAGAATTTGAAATAGGGGGGTATTTAAATGAAGATCATGTGCACAATTTATTTAAAAGTTTTGGTACAGGTTAAATTACTATAAATATTTGCATAGAGGATGGGATTTAAAATAAACCTTGAAAATAGGAGCAAAGAAATGCACTCATAAAAATAATCAAGGAATTGAAAAAGAACTTCACAGTTGAACAGATTTCTTTTACTTTGCATCATGGAGTGTTTCATGCTCCACAGGGGCATAACACTGCATGTGATTTCCAGTTCCTGGAAACCGGGCATCACTGGCAGTGTTATGCCCCTTTAGAGCATGTCAAAACCAGGCTACCTACAAGCCACATTATGCTGCTTCTTTTTCCTTATTCACCCCATGCTTCTGCTCTGTATAGTCAGTTAAATTCATGGATTTTGATGCATGTTTTCTGGAAACTGGAAATCAACTTTTTGCAATGTTGTTCCCCATACAGCAAAATCAGCAAGGAATTGACACAGAACTTCAAATTTGACCATATTTATTTTAATTTACATCATGGGGTTTTTCATGCTCTATGGGGGCATGACACTTCCTGTGATGTCCATTTTCCAGGAACTGGGAATCACCTTGGAGCCATGTTGTGCCCTTGTAGAGAAAATCAAAACCAGGCTATCTACAAGCCAAATTAAGATGCTTCTTTTTCCTTCTTCACCCCATGCTTTCACTCTGTATAGCCAGTTAAATTTATGGATTTTGATGCCTGGTTTCCAGAAACCAGACATAAACTTGGTGCAATTTTATTCCCCTGTACAGAAAAATGAGCAAGGAATTGACACAGAGCTTCAAATTTGAACAGATTTATTTGAATTTGCATCATGGGTTGTTTTAAGCTCTACAGGGGAATAACACTGCCTGTGATTTCCAGTTTCTGGAAAACTGGGCATCACCTTGGAGCAGTGTTATGCCCCAGTAGAGAATTTCAAAACAGGGCTACCCAAAAGCAACATTATGCTGCTTCTTTCTCCTTCTTCACCCCATGCTTTCATTTTGAATAGCCAGTTGAATTTTTGGATCTTAATATTTGGTTTCCAGAAATCAGAAATCAACTTTGTTCATTTTTACGCCCCCTTACAGGAAAATAAGCAAGGAATTGACACAGAACTTCTTATTTGGCCAGATTTCTTTTACTTTTCATCATTGGGTGTTTCATGCTATAAGGGAGCATGACACTGCCTGTGATGTCCAGTGTGGTGAAAAAACCTGGAAACTGCACTGGCAAAGGCCAAAATTATTTAAACTCTTTTTTCTCATCCTTAATTCATCATCATTAAAAAAAATTCTTTTCCAGAATGATTCCCTATTTATTTTCCAGTTCCCAGCCTTCCCTTCTCCTAGTTGTCTAGGAGGATCTTTTGGGTGATTAGACCCCTGTGCCCAGTGTTCAAGTCCCTCTTGCTCGACTCCTTGTCCTCTGGTTCTTATTGCCAAGCACGCAGGAAATACTGGCTTGGCTTGGCTTGACCCTTGCAGGCACCGGCATTGTTGTCAACATTGACGGAAATGGCAATCCTCCTCATCTCATCCTCACCATCCAATCCTCAGGATTCATCACACCCAACTCCAATTGGGGCCATCTACGGTACTTGGTATCCCACCTCCCTCTCCTCACTGGTCATCCAACCACCTTTCATTCACCTCCAAAATCACCTGACCCAATCAGTTGTTCCCACAACCAATCTCCCCTCCATCCTCCCTTGTTTCCCTCATCCATCTCTTCCCATGGCCGCCAACCAATCTTTCTCAACTGGTCAGACGGTTGGTTACAACCCTCACTTCTATCCTCATCCAGATGGTCTCTCCAATCAATTCCCTTTCCCACCATCATCACTGCTGTGCAATCTTGCTTGATTGGTCAGTTGGTTCTCTCATCTTTCCATCCCCGGTAATCCTGTTGAGAATGTTAAAATGAAGATTTGTCTGGTTGGATTCAAACCCACAACTTCAGATAGACTGAGACACATACTACAGTGCTCCCTTTACCAACTAGGCTACAGACCCTTTTGGCTGCCAGGGTTGTTTGTTATTAATGGTCTAGGTTCAACTGCACAGCCTCCGTACTGTGGTGATACATCATGTTAGCAGGTTTAACCTCAACACCCCCCCTTGCTACATGATTTAGAGATAGGTATGGCAATAGCCAGTTGAAAGTTTTATTGGTGTGGGGATGGAACCGTGATTGTAGGGTAGGCTTACAGGGGATGATGGTCTTACATAAATCATTCACATCTTACTCAAGTCTCTTAAGTAAGCGATTATACGCTTAGGTAGGCTCTGGGCTCATAACCTGTTGAGAATTTGAAAATGAAGATGTGTCTGGTGGGATTCAAACCCACAACCTCAGATAGACTGAGACACATCCTAGAGTGCTGCCTTTACCAACTAGGATACAGACGCTTTTGGCTGCCAGGGTTGTTTGGTATTAGGTCTAGGTTCAACTTCACATCCTCTGTACTGTGGTGATACATCATGTAAGCAGGTTTAACCTCAACACATCCGCTCATCATCTCCACCGTCATTTGCTTAGAAATCAATCAACCCATTGCTCCTCTCACACCACCACATCCAACCAATCTTGCACGCGCAACCTTGGCTTGCTCATCCATCTCTCCCATTGCCTCATCCAACCCAGCGCAACCAAGCAACCATTGCTTGGCTTGCTCGCAATCTTGCTTTTAACCTTGGTCATCCAACCAATCTCCTCATTGGTCCATTCACAGGAATTGCTCAATCATAAACTCCTTTGGTCCATCCAACCAACTGTTCATCCAACTCTGGAAGCTCCAACCTCCCACATCCAACTATCCATCTTTGCCTTATCTGCTCATCCCTGAATGTTTCTCATCCATTGGCGGGGCCCATCAGACATCTTTCCGCGCGGGCCTCACTTGCAATCCGTCACCTTCTGCGCCAATAATTGGCAAAGACTGGTGGCTTTCCTGGCCCTGGTCATTTAGTTTTCATTAATCCACAGTGTTTTTTTTTATTATTGTTTTTTTTTGATTGCTCCAGCTCTCATCAGTGGGTTTTTTGTTTTCCCATCCTTAAAAAAAAAAAAACTTTCTTTCAATTGTTGTTTTTCTGCTCTATATTTTTCATCTCTTGTAAGTAGTCTAAATGGTCCCATGGCCCATAAAAGGAGGGGCTCTCCCCTACCTTTTTTCCAAAAAACATCCATGGTAGTGTGTGCATATGCCTCCCCGGTCCTTATCTGAAATCTGATCCATCCTTATCCTGGGTATATCTATGATTTCCCCTTGATCAATTGATCCTGAGTATTTGCCCCTCTGTGGCCTGATCCTTATCACCAACCAATATCCCTGCTGATTGGAGAGAATTCTGTATGTTGGAATTCTTGAGTGTGTTAAACCACTCTTTGATCCCTTTCTCTGACCATACTGGTCTTGATCTGTCCTCAATCATCTTTCTGGAGCCAATCACATTTGATTGAAGAGGTTTTATCAAGCTTAAAATCTGGAGTGTTATACCTTCTTTTATTTTTTTCAAAGTTGCATTCTTCCTGCCTTCTCTTGAGTTTCTTGAGAAGTGTTGAGGTTATCCCTGTTCAAATCAGTTACTGTTTTCTTTTAGAGATTCTCAAAACATTGTGCTTTGTCTTGTACATCCACCCTCAGTTATCTGGTACCCTTCAAGCGCTTGATTGCGGAGAGTTGGGCAGGTTCATTGAGAACCTGGAGGTTAGTTGGAGTTTTAGTTGATCATCCCCAATCTTCTGCTGACAACCAGAGTTATTAGCTTGTGGTTTTTGTTTACATACAACAGCTTTGTTATTTTGAACTTTAAACAAACTTTAACTTCTTTTTTTCAAATATCTGCAACATAATCTTGCCTCAGATAGTGCTGTTCCATTGCTACCAACTACTATCAAACTTCATCCTCTACTATTTGATTCTTCACTTAAAAATTTCTGGACCCTGATCTTGGTTACATTTAAATTTTTTTGTAACACTCAGGAGGGCAGCCTAAACAGCACCTTTCCCCTCCACAGAACTTCCATGGCCTAGCACCGTTTGCAGTCTTACATTTGGTCCCTTGGGCTGGGATCAAACCAGAAACCCTGGGATTTACAGTCCCAAACTTGAAGAATCAACTCCAAAATCCAATCCAATCTTTTTTTTCTTTTTTCTGTTATCATCCAGATCTGATCCATGGAGGCAACTTGTTCCAGAAGTAAGTCCTCCCAATTTTGCACCATCTGGGAAAGATCCTTGTTTTTTTTTGTGAAACTCTACTCTTGCCACACCCGTGAGCCATGTTGGAATTCTGCTCTTTGGATCTCTTAGGAACTCTTCTCTTCAATATGGAACCTACTGGTACCTCCTCCTCCTCTTTTTGGGTCCAGATGGTCAAGATCAAGCCTCAAAACAAGAACTTAGGCTTCAATGGAAAAAAAATTCAAACAATTCTTGGACTCCTAGGAGATGGCTGCTGAAGTGGATGGTGCAAGTGAACATGATATGGCTTATCAGTTACAATTTTTTATCTCCTCTGATGAAGTTATGGAAGTGATTGAATTTTTCAATGAATTCAAAACTCATGACTGGAGGCTCTTGAAGGAGGCTATGTTGGCTTATTGGGGAAAAGCAGATGTGGCTAGGTTTACCTTACAGGATTGGATGCTCTGGTTTCTCAATGGATCTCCAATGGTGGGGTGTCTTCAGCCTCTGATTATCAGTCTTTTAGATAATCTTGGGATCCTATTCAGTCTTACCTCCTCAGAAACAATCACATTGACACAGTGGACAATATTTTAGTTTGGTTTTTCCAGTCTTTCTCACCAGGAGTGCGGTAAAGGATTAGAGATGAATCAGTTAGATCTGGATCCATGATTACTGCTAGAGATAATTGGTTCAAGCTCCCTGTTTTGCTGTTCCTAAGGAGTGCAGTGGATAAAGTGATGAAAGGTCGAACAGCTCTCACTTTTGAACAAACTAGATTCACTCAAACAGTACATGCTCCTTCCTTTAAAGAGTCCAATGAAATCATGAACAAGATGGAAGCAAATTGTAGACCTAAACTGAATCCCCAGGCCAATAAGAAGACTGCTGCCATAGATGAGATCACTAAATTACTTCAAGAATTTGAAAGCAAAATAGATCAGAAAATTTCTTCTTTAGCTACTCCTAAACCTTCTAACTCTGTTCCTAAAACCACTCTAGTCTGCTATTACTTTCATAGGGAAGGACATTGTTCTGGGAGATGTCCTGAACTCCAGAAGGAAAAGGAGGAAAAATTGGTGAAGCAGAAGGGAAACAATTTCTTTCTTCCTAATGGTGCTTTTATCCCTTTTGATTTGTCTTGTGCAATCTGTCATGTGGTGGCCTCTTATCAACCACCAACTCCCAAGGAAGCATCTTTGATCTCCTTGGATTTTTGATCATCCTGTGGCACTCTAAAGGCTTGGTATCCTCCATCTTTCACTTCTTCCAGCTTCTCTGGCACTTATCAGTCTGATCCAGCTAGGAAACGCCATGAGGGAACCAAGCCTCACAAGTCTCCTCCGGTTCCATCTTTAATACTTTGAAAACCCATCAAACGTCAATCCTCATCTGAGCCCCCTTCCTCTGATGTGGAAGACATGGAAGTGGAAAAGGAACCACTCATGGAAAGGTTCCAGGACCACTCTGATCCTCCTCCTGTTCAATCTGTTCAAACTCCTCAACCTTCTGATCCTTTTCCAGTACCTGCTCAACCTGATCATCCTCCTTCCACCCATCTCAAAGTTTGATTCAAGAGGGGCATTTCCAAGGATCACCCCAATGCTTTGGAAGGAGTATGAATAAAAATCTCTGATCTAAAAATTCCTGATCTTTCTGTGGCTGAACTGCTGTCAATCTCTCCATCTGTGGCTGAAGGGATGAAGAAATGGGTTTCTTGTCACAAGTGGAGATTGGTCCGGAAAAATTAAAAGTTTCTTCTGGTACTTTGATGGAGGACTCTGTTGGATTAGATTCCTCTTCAGATACCAACTTGTATTCCTGTTCTCTTGGTTTCCTCTCCTGCTATCTTGGTGACTCTGATAAAAGGGTTTCTCTTCTGGTGGATTCTGGTTCCCAGCTCCATTTAATTTTGGATGCCATGGCCTGCAAACTCAAACTCAGTCCAAGGGTCAGCTTTAACTCTGCTGTATATGGTATAGGGAATCAGTCATGCAAATTAGTTTCTATTGCTGAGGATTTCTTGGTTCAAATTGAACAAAATATTGTTGGCACCTGTCATTTCTGGATTACTTGTTTGGATTGACCTATGATCTTTGGAATGCCTTTCTTAATGGATTTCAGTGCAACCCTAATGTTTTCTGATCAAGTTGGGGATAGAATTCTTCTCCCTGATGCTGATGGCAGGAAGATTGAAGTCCCCCTTTTCTCCTTGGATTCAGGTCTTTGGGAACAAGATTTTCCTGGTCATCCTCTCAAATTGGTTCTGAAAGGGAAACAGAAGGACACCTCTTCTTCCTCTCATTCTCATTTTTTATGGGATTAGTTGGTCCTACTAATAGTTGTAGTTCTTCCCAGCCTCAGAATTCAACTCAAGGATTAACTTCTGTCTCAGAGGCATATTTTTATTTTTCCTCATCATTTCCTTCTCATCCAAATAAGATTAAAAATCAATAACATGAAAAATCCAAAAATCCTAAAAATATTTCTTCTCTCTCTGGATCTTTTGTCTCTTCTTTTCCTTGTCATTTTCAGCCTGATCATTCTTCTCCTATTCCTGTTCCAAATCTCCGCAATGAGTCTAAACTAGATCCCAATCTTGATTCTCTTCTTGGTGGTTTTGGTATGAAGGAGTATGGCCTTAGTTGGAGGAAATTTGGGGTAGAAGTAAGTCCTCCCACTTTTGCACCATCAGGAGCTCCTACTACTGTCATTTTTGAAACCCTACCCTGTGCCACACATCTGAGAAATGTGTCATCTTTTTTATCCTCTTTTATGGAAAAGGCACCTTTTGAGGACGTTGTGGAACATCAAACTTGGAAGATGTTGGAACTTGGTCTCAGCTTTTGTAGTCAGTTCTGGCTGGTCAATGCTTGGAGGAAGCAAGGATTTCTTTCTTTTTCCACTAAGTATAAGCCAGTTGCAAAAAAGTTTCAACCAGTCAACCAACCAATGCCTCTCAACCTCAATCCTCCTCTTATGTGTTCTCCTCTATCTTGTGAACCTTACTGTGGATTATCTTTATCTCTCACTTTTCCCTTTCTTCCTCGTGGCTGTGTTACTGAAGAATTTCTGAAGGTGGTCAACTTTGGCCCAGATGGATGGCTTCTTCCTGATGAGTTAAATTTGATCAAAAATTTTTTATCTCTTAGAGAAAAATCTATTGCTTTCTGTGAAGATCTTGAAAGAATCCTTTGGCCTATCTTATATCATTCAAGTAGTAGAACATGATCCCTGGCAAAATAGAAAGATCCCTATCCCTGCTTCTAAGGTTAACTAGTTCATCAAGTTGGTCCGCAAACAAGTCGGTACCAGTTTATACAAGCAGTCAACTTCCACCTATTCCAGTCCTGTCTTCTGTGTCCTCAAAAGTAATGGTAAACTTAGAATAGGTCATGATCTCCAGCCTCTAAATAAGGTTAGTATTAAAGACTCTTTTATTCCAACTGCTACTGAAGAATTTTTTGAACCTTTCTCTTGAAGAGCTTGCTATGGTCTAGGTCATATTATGGGTGGCTATGACAAACAATCCTTACATCAAATTTCTTGTCCTCTCACTAATTTCAATACTCCTCTTGATCAATTCCAACTTACTCCTTTGCCCCAATGTGCCACCAATTTGGTTGCAGTCTATCAGGCTCAGATGTTATGGATCCTCTAGGATGAAATCCCTGATCATGCTGGTATCTTTTCTGACAATGGCGGAATTAAAGGTCCAGTTTCTGACTATAACAATGAGCTCTCACCTTGGCACACAGGAATGCGTTGATTTATCTGGGAATATGCAACCACTTTGGAGAGGATCTTGTTTTGAATTGAGGAGTCTGGTATCACTGTCTCTGGATCCAAATTGGCTGCCTGTGTCCCTGCTCTGGAAATTGTTTGTCATGTTTTCTGCAAAGAAGGAAGGAGAATGGCCGCCTACAAATTCAACAAAATCCTCTTTTGGTCTACTCCAATCAATCCCACTTAAGTCAGAGGTTTCTTAGGTGTTGTCATTTATTTTTTGATCCTCATCCCTTTTCTATCCAAGATCTGTGTTCCCTTGTGTCACTTAACCAGGAAGGATTCTGAATAGCTTTGGACCCAAGCTTGTGATTAATCATTTCAGAAGCTCAAAACAATTGTTGGAAAAGAAATTGTCTTGAAGCAGATCACTTATGGACCTGGAGCTGTCAAGATCAAGCTGACTGTTGATTTGAGTTATCAATCTGTTGGGGCTGTCCTTACCCAGGAAGACAAAAATGGTTTGGATTGTCCTGCTCTGTATGAATCTCTTCTCTTTTCAGATGTGGAATCTAGGTACTACCAGCCAAAACTGGAACTTTGTGGTGTGACCCAAATGTTGAAGAAGCTCCAAACTATCCTCTGGGGCCAACACTTTGAGTTACAAGTTGACGCACAATCCATCATTGAAATGATCAATGCCCCCAGCCTTCCAAATGCTCCAATGACTTGTTTGTCCTCTCAAAATTATTCTGGCTTCCAGCAAGGTCTGGCTTAAACTAGAGCAGTACCTTTCCATTCTCCAAAGACCTCCTGATCTCTCAGTTAAAGATTTTTGATCCCTTAAAAGAAAGTCCTTCAACTTCTTTGTACAATGTACTAGGGTTATGAAAAGAGGCAATACTTGTGCTCTTATTGTTGTCACTATCCCTTCTAAACAAGGTTTGATCATGGAAATTCTCCATGAAGGACTTGTTCATTGTGGAGAAACAGAAACTTATCAACAAATATGCAAACAATTCTGGTGGCCATCTTTGAAGAAATCTGTCTCTCAAAGGTGCAAGAGTTGTGAGGTCTGTCAGAAACATGATCTTAGGAGCCTGGATGAAATTCACTATCCAACTGGGGAGTCCACTGTCTTTGGAAGGATTGCTATGGATGTGGTTCACATTAAGGCTGGTGGAGCTAAATACCTCATTTTGGCTAGAGAAGATTTTTATGGATGGGTTGAAGCAAAATTCCTTTTAGGATTGGGAGTAATTGTGGCCCGGGTCATTCCAGAGGGTTTTAGGGAGGCAGCGTAGGAGTTCATTTTTTTATTTCATTTTTTTTCCAAAGTTGTAATTTTAGATTGTATACAAAAGGACTTTGTCTGTTTATTGGGGAGGGAGGGGCAAGGGTATCATTTTATTGTGGACAGAGAATCTTACTATGGATTTTTCAGGCGTATTTTTTGTAAGAGTTTCTTCCGCCCCTTGAAGCCTCCAGTTCTGAATCAGTAGCAGCTTTTCTCTATGGGACTTGGACGCTGCGCTATGGCTTGGCCCAATCTTATTCAACTGATGGTGGCTCTGAGTTTGGTGGCAAACTGGTCAAAATGATCCAATTGCTTCCTGGTCAACATAGGGTGACCACTCCTTATTATCCTGAAGGCCAAGGCATGATGGAAAGAGGCCATGCTCTTTTGAAGGCTGATCTTGTCAAACTGGCCAGTGAAAGTGGGAAGAATTTTTGAAAATTTCTTCCTCTGGTCATTTTCTCTAATCAAATTTCAATTAAACAAACCACTGGATACTCACCCTATGAAATTATCTTTGGCCAAAGGGCTGTCCTTCCTCTGGATCTGGAAATGGAATCTTTCTTAGGTATATCTTTGGAACAGGGTTCTTCTACCACTGATCTATTATTTTCCTGGTCTAAGCAACTGGAGCGGAGTGAGGATGTTTGCAGTGAAGATTATCAAAAGATGATGGAATACAGAGAAAAATTGATGCATTATTGGGAAGATAAACATTCAAAGCAGATCAGGGACCCTTTGAATCCTGGTGATCTTGTTTTAGCTTATAATTGATACTTGCAAACTCAGTGGGGAAAGCTTTTCTCTAATTGCTGGAATGGCCCTTAATGGGTGGTCTGCCAAGTCAGAGGTGGATCATATGTTTTGGAAGAATTGGATGGTACTCAGATGGCCAGGAGGTTCTGTTCTGATCAAGTCAAGAAATTTTATTGGCGTAGAGGCAACTTTGCAGTAAGGCCTCCTAATTGTGCACCACCAGGGTCATCTGCTGCATCTTTGTTGTAAAAATCTACTGTATTCCACATATGTGAGCACCTGGGAGGCCTCCTTTTTTTATCTCTGTCACTTCTAGGACTTTTCTTTGGATGGATCAAGATATTCTTTTCCAATCACCCTCAAGATCAAATGGCCATTCTTTGGTTCCAATCATCTTTCTTTATTTTTTATATATGTCATCAAACTCAGATGCAGACTAGGGACAGTCTGTAAGCTGGGGAAAGATTTGGTGACCAAACCTGGACACTGCACTTGCAAAGGCCAAAATTTTAAAAACTCTTTTTCCTCATCATTAATTCATCATTGTCAAAAAAAAAAGAAGAAGAAGAAGAAATCTTTTCCAGAATTATTCCCTATTTAGTTTCCAGTTCCCAGAATTCCCTTCTCCTAGTTGTCTAGGAGGATGTCTTGGGTTTTTATACCCCTGTTCCCGGTGTTCAAGTCCCTCTTGCTCCACTCCTCATCCTCCAGTTCCTTTTGCCAAGCGCGGGGGCAAGAACGGCTTGGCTTGGCTTGAACCTTGCCGGCACCAGCATTTTTGTCAACATTGAAAGTAATGGCAATCCTCCTGATCTCATCCTCACCATCCAATCCTCAGGATTCATCACACCCAACTCTTATTGGCGCCATCTACGGTACTTGGTATCCCACCTCCCTCTCATCACTGGTCATTGGACCACCTGTCATCCACCTCCCACATCACCTGACCCAATTGGTCATTCCCATGACCAATCTCCACTCCATCCTCCTTTGTTTTTCTCATCCATCTCTTCCCTTGACTGCCAACCAATCTCACTCAACTGGTCAGACGGTTGGTTACAACCCTCACTTCCATCTGCATCTGGACAGTTGCTCCAACCAATTCCCTTTGGCACCATCATCACCGCCATCCAATGTTGCTTGATTGGTCAGTTGGTGCTCTCATCTTTCCATCCCCGGTCATCCGCTCATCATCTCCACCATCATTTGCTCAGAAATCCATCAACACATTGCTCCTCTCACACCACTGCATCCAACCAATCTTGCACGTGCAACCTTGGTTTGCTCATCCATTTCTCCCATCACCTCATCCAACCCAGCGCAACCACGCAACCATTGCTTGGCTTGCTTGCAATCTTGCTTGTAACCTTGGTCATCCAACCAATCTCCTCATTGGTCCATTCACAGGACTCGCTCAATCATCAACTCCTTTGGTCCATCCAACCAACCATTCATCCAACTCCAACAGCTCCCACCCCCAACATCCAACTGTCCATCTTTGCCTCATCTTCCCATCCCCGCATGTTGCTCATCAATTGGCAGGGCCCATCAGAAATCTGTCTGCGTGGGCCTCCTTTGAAATCCGTCACCTGCTAACTTTTTTTTCAAGGGTGATGTTAAATTGATGGCTCCAGTGGTTTGAAAGCCGTTTACACAGCTAAAGGCATGTGGGAGCCTTGTACATGGCCCCACACGGCCTGTGGGAGTCCTGTAGGGCCCCTCAATGCGTGGGGGCCAATAAACTACTCCATATAATTTACTATTTACTATTTATTATTTATTGTTTATTATTTATTATTTATTATTTATTATATATAATTTATTATTTATTATTTATTATTATTTATTATTTATTATTCATTATTTATTTTTTATTATATATAATTTATTATTCATTATTTATTATTGATTATTTATGATTTAGTGGAGGCTACACAACTTGATTTTAGTTTTTTAGGGTGCCATGGAACTCAAATGGGATGTGTAGCATGCCACACACCCCATTTTAGTTTTGTAGCATTCCACACGGCCCATTTGAGCCAGGTAAACAACTCAAAGAGCTGTGTACAGAGTTTTGTACATGGCTCAATGAGCCGTGAATTTAACATTACCCTTTTTTCAATGGTTGTTTTTCTGCTCTATATGTTTCATCTCTTGTAAGTAGTCTACAGGGACCCATGGCCCATAAAAGGAGGGGCTCTCCCCTACCTTTTTTCCAAAAAACATCCATGGTAGTGTTTGCTATGCCCCCCGGTTATTATCTGAAATCTGATCCATCCTTATCCTGGGTATATCTATTATTTCCCCTTGATACATTGATCCTGAGTCTTTGCCCCTCTGTGGCCTGATCCTTATCACCAACCAATATCCCTTCTGTTTGAAGAGAATTTGGTCTGTTGGAATTCTTGAGTGTGTTACACCACTCTTTGACCCCTTAACTGACAATACTGGTCTTGATCCTTCCTTGATCATCTTTCTGGAGCCAATCACGTTTTATTGAAGAGGTTTTATTAAGCTTAATACCTGGAGTGTTATACCTCCTTTTATTTTTTTTCAAAGTTGCATTCTGCCAGCCTACTCTTGAGTTCCTTGAGAAGTGTTGAGGTTATCCCTTTTCAAATCAGTTACTGTTTGCTTTTAGAGCTTCTTAAAACATTTTGCTTTGTCTTGTACATCCACCCTCAGTTATCTTGTACCCTTCAAGCGCTAGATTGTGGAGATTTGGGCGGGTTCATTGATAACCTGGAGGTTGGTTGGGGTTTGAGTTGATCATCCCCAATCTTCTGCTGACAACCAGAGTTATTAGCTTGTGGGCGTTGTTTACATAAAACAGCTTTGTTCTTTTGAAATTTAAACAAACTTTAACTTCTTTTTTTCAAATATCTCCCACATAAGCTTGCGTCAGATAGTGCTGTTCCATTGCTACAGACTATTATCAAACTTCATCCTTTACTACTTGATTCTTCACTTAAAAAGTTCTGGACCTTGATCTTGGTTACATTTAAATATTTTTGTAACAATCAGGAGGGCATCCTAAACAGCACCTTTTCCCTCCACAGAACTGACACAGCCTAGCACCTCTTGGAGTCTTACACTGGTTTGTGGAAACTGGGAATCAACTTGGAGCCATGTTATTCCCTTGTAGAGAACATAAAAACCAGATATCTACAATTCTTATTATTCTTCTCCTGTGTAATTCTTGGTCTCAGCCCTCCACTCTGTATGGCAAGTTAAATTGATGAATTTTGATCCTGGCTTTCATAAAAACAAACATCAACTTTGCACAGTTTTATGCGCCCGTAGATCAAAATAAGCCAGGAAAGTTTTGGCAATCCAAATTTTAAAAGATTTATTTTAGTTGGCATCCTCTGGTGTTTCACTCTCTACAGGGGCAGAAAACTGCCTGTGATGCCTGTTTTCTGGAAACTTGGCATCACCTTGAAGCAATGTTATGCCCACATAGAGCAGGTCAAAACTAGCCTATCTAAAAGCCACATTTTGCTATTCCTTTTTCCTTCTTCACCCCATGCTTTCACTTTATGTGGCTAGTTAAATTTATGTTGAAGCCTGGTTTGCAGAAACCAGATATCAACCTTGCGCAATTTTATGCCCCCGTAGAAAAATAAATTAGTAAGGAATTGACACAGAACTTCATATTAGACCAGATTTCTTTTACTTTGAATCATGGGTAGTTTCATGCTCTACAGGGGCACAACACATCCTGTGATGTCCACTTTCTGGCAACCAGGCATCATTATTTATTTTTGTCTTTCTGAAATATCTTCAAGTAAAATGAAATTCCCCAGTAGGACAAACCAGACCACTGGACAGCTTGATTATGTCAAGGAAGATCATGAAACAATTGAATTTTATCTTCATCTTGTATCTCTACTGGGGCATAACACCCAGAGTACAATGCCTTTTTTCTTGAAACCAGGCATCATCAATCAGTCATTTCCCTTCAAAATATGATTTGTGCTACATGTTATGCCCCCCCAGGACGCAATCAGCTCATCTGAAGAACTGAGATATGAATTATGAATTCCTGATGCCCGTTTTCCAGAAACAGGGCATCTCAGAAGATTCAATTCCCTTCAACATGTAATCCCACATGGGATGTATTCATCCCATCAGATTGATTACACACAGAATGGAAATAGTTCTGGTGCCTGGTTTCTGGAAACCAGGCATTCTCTCAGTGCCTATTGCCTTTGCCTGTGTTGCGGCCCACTTGGGGCTGCGGTTTCTCATTCTTGGCCCATTTACAGACCTGGGGGCCCATGCAGGGTTTTTTTAGGGGGTTGAGGGACTCATTTGGAGTCCCTCCACCCCAGACAGTTGGTGCAGCTGTGCTTAATTCCCGGTTTCCAGAAACCAGGCATTGGCTCAGTGCCTATTTCTTTTGCCTGTTTTGCAGCCCACTTGGCCCATTTATGGGCCTGCTGGCCCACATGTGGCTGTTTTAGGGGTTGGAGGGACTCATTTGTATTCCCTCTACCCAGGTTGGTTTTTGCAGCCATGCACAATTCCTGGTTTCCGGAAACAAGGCATGGGCTCAGTCCAGTTTCTTCCGCTTGGCTTGTTTATGGGCCCAGAGGCCCGCGCGGAGCCATTGTAGGGGGAGGAGGGACTCATTTGGAGTCCCTCCATCCTGGTCAGTTGTTCAGCTGCATGCAAGGGGCCGCTGCAACCAACCTGGTTGGGCAGTGGTGGGGGGAGCAAGACCACCTCCCCCCATCCCCTCACCTCAATTTCTGCAAGGGAAGGGACAATTTGGCAAGGCCGGTTGCAACAAAGCAAACATCAGTGGGGGGATTTGATCACCCTCCCATTGTTAGCAATTAGATCAGGCCGTTTGCAACAAGGCAGCTGGTGGTGGGGGGGACCTGACCACCCTCCCATCATCAAGGGGCACTCTCCCCCCCCCCCTTTACTGAGGTGGAGGAGCAATGGGCTGGAGGGGACTTGACCAACCCCCAGCCCACTTACCATTAGCAATGCCCTGGGGCCATCAACCTCCTGGGCCCTGGGGGGGGGGATTTGACCTCCCCCTTCCAGGTAACTGGAAGAAAGAGGGGGGGAAAGCATGACTTCTGGTTACATCTCCCCCATTGTGAGCCTGAGAATGAAACCAGGTGTGTTCTGGGTCCCACCTGTTCCATGTGAGGGGCCAGGGGCTGGTTGCATGAGGCAAACAGCCTGTATGTGAGATTGTAGATGTAAACAGGCTGGTTTTAAGGGAAAACCAGCCAGGTTTTGAACATCCAAATGGTGGGTTCAGCCCTGTAATTATGGAGCCATCAAAAGCAAAACTGGAAAAGGCTTTTTTTAAGGGTACAGTGACTGATGCCATGCGGGCTGATGTAGTCCAAACCAAACAACAAGGCTTTTAGAGCTTTTAGAGCCCCTTTGGAGGGTAATTTTTGCCTTTTCTCTTGTTTTATCATGGGCCCACAATTGCTTGCTCCTGATGAAATATTCTTTGGAGAGGTTGTAGTGAATGGGGGTAGCATTTAATTTCTAATGCACCTCTCCCCATTTTGGCACCTCAGAAATCAGAGAAAGCCGCCAAAAAGTCAGAAAAGAAACATGGAAAAAGGATCAATGATCCATGTGTCAAGAACCAGCCTATGCAGGCAACCAAGACTTAAAAATTTATCAACTCAAGTTGAGGATATCAAGCATGATCTGACTGGAACTGATTCCTATTCTGGTCACATCTCTGTTCCTATTTTTGAACTGATTTATTTTCTCTGTATTGACTGAATCTTTCTATCTTTTAAATGACATCCCAAATGAACAAATTATTGATTTTTTTAACTGTATTTTATGCATTCATCCACTTGAGCCACCTGTCTTCAAGTACAGATCCAATTTGGAAATGGCTTTTCTGATATCAAAATATTGACTCAAATGCCATGTGAGTGGCTTGAATATATTATTTTTCACATGATCATTTGAATACAGAGGAAAAGAAAGCTGATATCAAGACTCTTCCTGGAAGCTTGAGAGTATACCATTCCCCATGGATTGTTCAGGTTTTTCACCCTCATCTTACATCTTTCATCAGAGAATGTTTTTTTTGATTCCTTTCACTATTTTCACACAGCCCCCAGGAAAAGGACAGTTTGTTGTTTCATTTTCACATCTTACCCTTTCCCAGGGGATGATTTTTTGAGTAGAAGTTTCCGCAGGTATTTTATCCAGGATGGGTGCCCTGTATTGCTTCTCTGTTAAGGACGTGGCCTAAATTTTGCGCAAGCTCACTTCATGGTTCACATCATTATCCCCTAGGATGATCTTTCATTTCTCTCTTATGTCTGTTGGATGGTATGCCTGTTGGAGTGAGGGTTTATGCAGGGAGTTTTTCCAGGCCAGGCACTCTGTGTTGCCTTCCTGATGATGACCGGCCTGGATGTTGCGCAAGCACTTCATGGTTCACCATGGCATCCTATACGTGGATTCAAGCTGATCATTTTTCCTGTGGATTGTAGAGACATGGGATCCGCTCCAAGGAGGCCCAGGAAGCTTTTAGGAAGACCCAGAAAGCTAGTGGATCAAGTTGCTCTTTCCAACCAATCTCAACACCCATGGATCTTCCTTTCCTTCCTACACATCCAACTGAGAGCCAACATGTCCTCACCCAGACTTCCACCAGTCAGGATTACGTTTCCAGCTCTGAAAATCAGAAGAATAAAATTGAGGCATTGGACAATATCACTCACTTCCCTGTTCTCAGCCTCCCCATCAACAAACCTGACCACTTTACAATGATCAGATTTCCAGATGTGCCCTCAATTGCAAACGTAACCAGGTTCCTTGAGCATTTCAAACATTTTATTAACCCAGGCCCTTCAATGGTTGTCCTCACCAACCACTAGCTTGAATTTGGCTTGGTTTACAAATTCACCAAGTGGTTGGACATGACCCCCACATAATATGAGTAATTCAGACTCTTGACAACAACCATTTTCCAAGTTGGATCTTTCTATGGAAATCAAAAAAATGCCTCTTTTCTTTTTGTTATCACAAAAGCACTTGGTTTGCATCAGGGTTATGATGAAGCGGAACAATTTTGCAAGTAATTCAATTGTTGAATTTTTTGATTACAATTGATACTAATTTAAATTTGATTATTTTGATTAGGAACATATAATCCTTTTATGTCAGACTCTTATGCCAGAAAGATACAAACAGTGGAAGGCTCTCCTGGAAAAGATTCCTTTTGCTCAACAAATCATTTCCAAAACATACATAGCATTAGTGCCTGGACTCTTTTCACATGCAATCAAGAAGATGAAACAGGCCAAAATTCCCATTTTTGGTTCCCAAGAATATGGAGTTCCCCAGGACACCAAGCCATTTGCTGGTAACATCACTGCCACCTGGAAGGAGTTTTAAAATCAAGCTCATATTGATGACAACATCAATGCTATCAACTATGGTGTCTTTTGTGGTATCCATGAGGAAAATGGTTAACCAGCTCACTTCAGTCAAGGCTCTGACATAAAAAAAGGCCAGTTTTTTTTTCCAGGTATCTCTTTGGTAATTTAGTTTGACAAGGATGGCTGATGGATTGATCTCTTTTGGGATTCCAACCTATTATTCCACAAAACTGTTCCATCAATAATTCTGCAGGATAAGTAATGAAATGAAACACCTCATGATAAGCATTCAAATTTTTTATGATAAGCCTTCAAATTTTTCATGATAAGCCTCTATTGTTTCATGATAGGGAATCAACTGCTTCATGATAAGCCATTAACTGCTTCGTGATAATCCATCAAATGCTTAATGATAATCCATCAATTTTTTCATGATAAGTTAAGAAAATATTTCTTCCAAGTTCCTGAAACATGTGTCATTGAATAAGGTTTAATTTTGCAAGATAAGCACACAATTTTTTTCATCTCAATAAGCCACATGAGTCACTGAGAGGAGGAAAACAAAAAAAAATACATGAAACCTATTACACAGGAATTCTCTCATAGAAAGAGACACTTCTACTCCATCATCAATTATTCCACTCATCAAGAACTTGGACCAAAATGGCCTGAAAAAATATCCAAATTATTGTTTGCATGTGTGAAAACTGCTCCATAAAAACTCATATGACTACCAATGGGATAAATCAAGGCATAGCAATTACCCCTTCTGGATATGCTAAGCATCAGAAAATCACCACTAGTTCTTTTTCCACTCAAGTTGCTCCACAAGCACTGCCCACAAAATCACCAAAAAAAACCATTGGTATCCATTTGATAATAGAAATGAAAAAATGGCCAATCTCAAGATGATATAACTTCAATTTCTCCTCCAGCTGGTGTTCAAATATTTGACACTCAAGACTTTGTCCTATTACCCTAGATACAAAATCAACACCATATCATCCTTCCAATGGTGATCACAGCCATCAGGACTTTGCATCATCAGATTGGTGAAGAGGCATCAAATTTCCTGCTTTGTGCTTTCAATATTCAAAATAAAACAATTTTTAAAAACACTCTTCAAAACCATCAGCCCAATAACAGCTCAAAGATTCCTTGCAGCATTTTGAAAATCTTCAATCATATCAACTTGGATGCTTCACTGGAGATATATATCTGTTTTCCAGAGTTCTTGAACGTGGTTGACCAAGAAAAAAATGTTACAGACCCTAATATCAAATGCAGAAAATATTTGAAAAGATTTGATCAGGATCCACCTTGCTCATCCACCTTGGGATCCATGAAAACTTCCATTACTTCATGCCTAGCAGAAAAAACTTACAAGATTCAAAACTCTCTAAAAGCAAACATTCCATTTACCAAACATTTCCACAATGGCTGGAAATATTTTTAAACCAACCAGGTGTTGAGGAAGAGCTTCTCAAAAATCCTCAAATCAAACCCTCTGATATAATGAAATATATCTGAGATAGGACTGTTTGGCAAAGATTCAAGTTCCCAAATGAAACTTCTCCCTTTTTTTCAAAGCGTGGGAACTTGAAATTAACCCTAATTGTTGACTGGTTTAATGCTTATTGCAAGTCTATTTGTCGTGCCTCTCTTGGAGCCATTTCCATGGTATGGCTGAATCTTACACCTGAAAAACTTCTGAAAGCAGAAAGAATTTATCTAGTAGGAATCATACCTGGCCCCCAGGATCCTACTGTTCCTCAAGTGAATCATATACTCACCCCCCTAGTCAGAGAGCTTCAGAAACTTTGGAATGGTGTTTAATTCTCCAAGACCCATAAAAAATCCTTTGGGAGTTACCAACAGAGCTGCTATACTCACTTTCATAGCAGATGTTGTGGCAATGTGAAAGATAATAGGATTCACCATTCATTCAGGAAAAAGTTTTTGCAAATTCTGTACCATTGAAAATTCTGAGATAAATGACATTGATGCTTCCAGTTGGGCCCCAAGAAATTTATAAGAGCACAAAATTCAAGTAAACACATGGTTGCATGCAACTCAATCACACAGAGATGATCTCTTCAAAGACAATGGTGACTGTTACTCAATATTGGAATAACTCCCTTATTGGGATGCCAAAAAAAATTATAACCTTGAAATAATGAAAAACATGATTCTTGGAGCCTTGAAATATCATGCTTTTACCAAATTAAACCTTGCAGAATCCTCTTGGAAAATGATAAAGAAAAAGGCACCAGACTCATCAGATGATGAATAAAATGATGATGAAGATGAATGTGGAGACAATGAAAATCCCAGTGAAAAAAAAAATGATTCCAGAGAATGAAGTTACTTGAAAAGAGATTCCCAGCAAGATTTTCAAAATAAAAAAAACCAAAGGCAAAGGGGGAGAACAACCTCTGGATCTAACTAATGAAGAATTCATGAAGGCATCTTCTTCATTATCTGATTTAGATTATTTACCTGTTCATTTTTGGATCCAAGCACTAGTGATATCCCTGAGAAAAGCACTCTAATTTTATCAAAATTCAAGTTTGATACTGTTCTGCTGAAAAATCTTCAAAATTTCATCAAGATTACTCTGATCCAATCTGATTGGAAAACAGTACCAAAACACCTTGAAGCAGCAAGTCATGGAAGTCTCAATCCCCCAGAGCGGTCTCTTCTTTATAAATTCTAAATGCCAAATTTCATCATTGCCATGCAATTTGAAGAAGTTTCATGCCCATAAACAGTTGTTTAAAATACCTTCCATTTAGTTAAATGTTTGCAAATTTCCACTTGTTGGAGTACCAGCTGCCAAAATGGTTCAGATTTCAACATGCACTGGGAAAAATATTGCCAAATTTTTAGGAAGCTCTTTCCAGAGCAAAATCAAAAGCCAAATCATCATCTTGCATCCCATATACTTGAGATTTTACAAAGGTGGGGGCCTGGCCCCACATGTGCTACCTGGGCTTATGAGTGCTTAAATGGGCTATATTCAAATTTCAACAGTAACAATTTTTTGTGTGTGTGAATTCCTTTCAATCAAAGATATACAGAATGCCACAATGCTGCCTATATTTTGCATTAAACTCAGATGAAATACCACTTACTATATTTATAAGGTTCTGCAGAATCTCAAATTGTCCCTGATCATCTCACCAGGTGCACAACCAGAGATAAATTAACTTTAAACAATTCTTGAAGCATCCACCAGTTCAAATTCAATCCCAAAACTAAATCCTGTCCATGAGAATCCAGAATCTTGTAAAAAATTCCTCAATTATTACAGAAATTCCATCTCTTCTACAAATTGGCAAGATTTTAATAAAATCAATAGTACCAATGAACCAAAAACTGTTACTCTCTCACCATGGTGGAACTATCAGAATCATCTCCATTGGAATAAAATGGCATTATCAACAATAGAATCAAATTCTGGAAACAGTGTTGTGTCATATAATCTGGGTAAATTCTCCTTCTTGGGTCAGATAGAAACCATATTCAGTGTGGTGGATCCATGTGGGACCATACCAGGTTACTTTTTGGAAGTGACTCCATTTCAAATTGACATGAATTTTTTAGTTGATTGGAAGCATCTCAACTTATAAAAAGTTAAGCATGGGATTGAACAACAAATCAATTCTTGTGATTTTGTTGATGGCCAGTGTGCATGTTTCTCTCCAAATGGAATAATACTAGTCCCAAAATTATATTTTCCTGAAAGTGAAATTTGAAAATTATGGAATAGGCAAAGTTTTATGAATTGTTTCAATTTTTTTTCTTTGAATTATTTTGGATTGAATTAAAATTAAAAGTATGAAGCATTACCTGTAGATAGAACAGAAATTTCATGAGAGAAGGAATTTTATGAATGATGGGGATAAATTTGGTTCAAAAAATTCTCTTATTTCATTTCAGAAAATTAGGAGGGATTGTGCTAATAGGTGGAGAAGTGGAAACTTGTGGAAAATCTGGGAGGAATCAGGGAGGAATCAGGGAGTGAAAAATTGGAAACCACATTGATTCTGGGAGGAATTAAAATAGAAACCATTGAGAATACCAATTGAAACCAAAATTAACACAAGAAGAAAAGAAGGAGAAATCTAGGATACCAAAAGGGGAAATAGAATGGAATTAAAACAGAACAAAATGTGAATAATGTGAGAAATTGTGAAGCAACTGATATTAAAATGGTGGTAATCTGTGTTTCCAAATTATTTAAAAATTCTAGAAGTCAATTGGATGCAACCATTTCATCCAAAGGATGTGATGTTACTGGCTGACCAGATCCACCAGATTTTTCCTGGTGAAAAAAGGACCTAGTTTCTGGAGTGAGGTGGGTTGATGGATGGCGAAAATCAAGCAACTAGAAAGCTTTTGGGAAATATGGTTCAGCCACAAAACTCTGCAAGTCTATGAGAAGAAATGGATTCAAACCTCAAGAAGAAAAAGACAAAATCATTTTAGCTGGAGAGTGACTTTTAAAAAAACTCAGAGAATTTTCTCCAGCAATTTTTGAGGAGGGTCAGAGGGAACTCATTACAAATAAAATTTTTCTATGAACAATATGGGGTATGATGAAGAATACAGGAGTTCTGATTTTTCTTCCTTCTTTACCTTTACCCTCTATGATTTTAAAAACCTCCCCTATCAAGATTCTGATGTTAATGCCTGGACTTTGGTAGGATGGATTCCCATTTTCAATCCCAAGAGCATAGCGGATAAAATTTACGCTTATATTTTGGCTGATGATAATTTTTATATGATTGGAGGGCACTTTGCATTTTGGGATTATCAGGTATATCTTGATTTTTCTAAATTTTCAGGGGTTAAATTAGCTTTTTTCAAATCCAAGGATTTCACTCATCAAACTTGTTGAGGATTATCACCATCCACAAATTATACACAAATAGGCTTCTCTTGTCAAATATCCAAAAAAATACAGTAGCAGTCCAGAATTATCTTGATGGAACTTCAACATTCTCAACATTGCTGCATTTGAAGAACAGATAAAAAATGCTTGTAAATAATTCATTTTGTATGTTTTTTTTAAATGAATAGCTATATATTCAAACATATTTACAAGCCAAACAGCTGAGAAATCTTTTCAATACCTGTAATTGGTTGACCACTAATTACACCAGCAATTTCAAATGACAACCTGTCCTTTTTCTCTGATTGAGCACAATATTTGTCCTTTTCTTCTTTCTGAAAATCCAAATCATCCTTTTTCATATTTCTTTCAGAATCAATGTTCTTTTGTTGGGTTTCTGCCTCTTCCCCTATTTTTTTCTCTTGAGCTATAAGCTATGATCTCTTTTTTTCCTTCAATTGAAAGATTATACTCCCACTTCTCCCTCTCAAAGTCAAGTTTCTTGTTTTCAACAAGATTATTCACTGTTTTTCAAAGTCAATAAATCATTTTTTTTTTGAATTTCGGGGAAGATTTAGTAATAAAACTTATTTTTCTTACTTGAATCTTGCTTCTTGATTATTTCTTCAAAGCCTCCAAATCTGGAAGTGTGTCTCCTCTTTTGATGAATTTTGGGGTTGATTTTCATTGAATTTCAGGCCTTGCGCTTTCCCTTGGCTAAGTATGATGGAAGCTTTCTTTCTTCACTCAGATTGGAAGGTGATGAAGGAGGCCCCATTTACTTGAGATTTCTTTTGTTTTCAAGAAAAGGATAAGGCTTTTTGTAAGAAATCAGTAAAAATTCACTATTCAATAAAAGAAAAACCATACTTACTTGGGGTGTGATGTGTTTGGATTGTGAATTGGGACAGTCTTCCCCCAAGTTGGTGGTATTGTTGAGTTCATTTATGCTAGGAATTGATGGATCCAGGAAAGTGTTTCAGATGCTTGTGGACTGGATTGTGGCTGATTGAGCTGTGATTTTGGAAACATCATTCTTGGTGGACAATTCTGGCTCTGATGGTGGCCAATTTTATGTTTCCTTGTTATTGGCTTCACTATGCTGAGTATCATTGAGAAGTGGCTCCATATCATTTGACTCTTCTGTTTGAGCATTGAAGTCAGCCATAGGGGTTATATTTTCTTTTTTACCAATTATTTCATCCATCTGGTTGTAGAAAGAGCAGATTGAATCGGATTTCTCAATCACAGAGTTTATTCCCTTGGCTTTATTCAAATAAGTTATGCCAAACCCAGTCAAGATGGGCATGGAGTGGGATTTTGTGTACTCAGCCCAATAGTTATTGAATTGCTCCAAAATTTCCTTTGAAGACAATTCCAGACTACCTTTTTTTTTCTTGAGCTCATTGCCCATCAGGAGATAACCATTTACCTTTGAAGATGGGGGTCAACCAACTCTTGTTTCATTATTGGACCCAAAGCAAGCAGCATAGTTTGATGCAACTTTGAGCCAGTTGACCAGGATTAGGTGATCTCCTTGCTTGAGTTAGCCAGATTATTTGGAAGCTGAGGAAGGAGGATTCTTTGTTTTTGAATTTCTTGGGGATGTTTGTTTGGGTAGGTGTTTTTTTGTTCTGGATTGCTGATGGGCCATTTAAATAGGGTCAGGTTTCAAATGATAGTGTGATGAGATTTCCAAGGAGGGCAGATTTGGATGGAAGTTGGAAGCAAGGACAAGATTTCCAAGGAGTTTGAAGTTGGATGAAAGTGAGAAGCAAGGATGAGTATTGAGGATGATGAGATCTGCAAGGAGGGCGGAGTTGGATGAAAGTTGTGGAAATTTGGAGTGGTCGCCAAGACCAGACTATAATATGATTGCAAATGGATATCAGCAGTTCTTGAAGAAACAACAGTTCAGAGACATAGGGATGAATAAGATAACCAACAGGAAAAGATAGTTGGAAAAACTAAGGAGTCAGGATATGTGCGTGGACAATGGAAAATGATGTGACTTGAGTGCCAATTGACAATATTGATGAAGCCAGCCTTGTTGGAATGATAGTAACCTTGAGCGCCTTGAACAATCTATCAAAAGAAAGAAGGTGAGAAACCAGTGATTATTGAGTTGACGCTAGTAGTCTTACAATTGATGAACTGGCTGCTTGGGTTGCTTGAAGGCGGTGAGTTGGGAGTTGTTGTATGAGAAACAAGGATGGTCTTGGTTGGTTTGAGTTGATAGTTGGAAGGATGACGTTGAAGTAGCTGGAGCGTCAATGGCGGTTGAGGTTTAGTCAAACAGTGAGCGCGCAACTTCTGAGTTAGAGTATCTGCACTGGCAGCAGAGAAATTGAAATAGAAAAGAAGACAGATACATAGAGAATAACTTGAACAACAAATTAAAACAATGGCGTTCTAAGAGAGGGAATAAGGAAACACAACATGATGAGCATATTTCCAACACTCCCCCTAAACTCAATGGTCAGGGAAAGAGAAAACTAAAAGAATTCACAAGGCAAACATTTGAATTTTTGTTGGCCGCCTTAGTCAAGGCATCTGCCGTCATGGGGAGCAAAGGGATGAGTCAAACTTCAATGAGCCCCCTTTTGAAATCATTCCTCAGACTTTTGGTCTTCAGGTTGATATGCTTGACTTTCAAGTTCAAGCCAAATTTTTTTATTTTGTCGTCTAGTCCCTTGTTATCAATCAGATGTAGTGGGCACTTGAAGTTTGTTTGGTAAATGTCTTGAATTACGGTGTTCAGCCAGCAAGCTTCAGGGTTACAGCTTGATAATGCCGCGCATTCTGACTCAGTGGATGAATGAGTGATGCATTGTTGGCGTTGGCTTGTCCAGTATAGGGTACTTCCCTTGAAAGAGCATATGAATCCACTTTGAGAGATTCTAGAATGTGGTTTGTCCCCCCAAGTTGCATCACTGAAGCAAACAAGTTGGTTGGAAATAGATCATGGTCCTAGGGAGAGAGTGAGATCTTTAGTTTTTGAAAGATATTTCCATACATGTAGAAGTTTGTTTGAATGACTCAATCTGGGCCAATTGCAGTATATAGCCAGACTGGATACAGCAAAGCTTATATTGGGACTAGAAAGTCCAGCTATAAAATTCAACCAACCAATGGGCAATCAATAGTTGATGTTGAGATTCAGAAACTTCTTGTGGTCCTCGTCATCTGCAGGTTGAAGATGGAGGCCCGGAATGAGTGGTGTGGATACAGGATGACAGTTGTCCATGTCAAGCTCTGTCAGTCTCTTTTCTATGTGGAGTGGCAGGGATAGTTGAATCATCCCGTTACAACGTTCAAATTTCATTCCAAGTAAAGTGTTGGGTTTGTGCACTGAGGAGTTGCAAAATTTCAAAAGAAATGCATCCTTGAAGCGTTCCATGTCACCAGCCACTACAAGATTTTTTACATGAAAGAACACCACAGAAACTTGGTTGGTGCCTATCTACAGGCATGGATTGCCTTTGGATTCTTCAAACCCTTGAGATTTGATCCATTTGCTCAGCATTTGGTACCAGTTTCTGGGTGCTTGTTTCAATCCGTAGAGTGATTTCTTCAGCCGCAGATACTTGGAATGCCTGTTGCATCCGTATGGAGTTATGTATACACGCTCTTCAAGATGTGAGTGGAGGAATGCACCTTGAACATCTAGTTGAAGAAGTTGGAGATTCTTATCTGCGGCGTAAGTGAGGAGGCCACTTTGCCGGTAGGTGCATATGTTTCCAAGTAATCTAAGCCATACCGCTGGTTGAATCCCTGCACGCACAGTCGCGTCTTGTAAGTGACAGGCTCGCCATGGGCATTTTGCTTGATCTTGAAGACCGGAACAATGTTCAATGGGTTAGTAACTTTGTCCTCTTCTGCTTCTTCCCATACACCTTGGTCTTCAATTGAGTTGAATTCCTTGAGAGCTGACTCTTTCCACAGAGGAATCTCCATTGCTTCTTGAAGGCTTTTGGGTATTCCCTCAGCCACAAAGCCGTATCTTTCTGGTTTGGAGAGTTTGGTTTGGTCTCAAAGCGTTGGGCGGAGATTGTTTTTGACGCACACTTCACTGTTGGAGGAGCCATCAGATCCGTCAGACTCTGGTTCTGACTCAGTTGCGGAAGCATCCTCCTTGATGGCAACCAGTGTTTGATTGGGTTCCAACTGTTGAGGAGCTTGTGCGAGGATCTGTTTTGGAATGTTTTTCTCAATGTCTATGTCAGAAATGGTTGGTGGCTTTTGAGTGTTGAAGATGACATGTTTGGAGTCAATGATTTTTCCAGCAGAGTTCATGATCTTGTAAGACAAGAATTGAGGATTGAATCCAATCAGTATGCCGGGGGCTCCTTTTTTGTCAAGCTTAGAGCAAACTTTTGTCTGGTTTAATTTGTAGGTGAGTGAGGTGCCCAGAGGCTTGATATAGCGGTCAGGCAGAGCCGTGTCATGCATCTTGATCCATGGAGAGATGTCTCCCTTATTTTTAGGAATTTGATTTAGCATTAGACAGCATCCTCTTACCACTTCATGCCAGACCGATTTGGGCAGACCTGTGTCAGAGATGGTTGCTTGAGCGGATTCCATAAAGGCGCGATTTGCTTGTTCAACTCTGCCGTTGTGTTCTGAGTGGTAAGGTTTGCTTATTATTTGGTTGATTTGATGTTGTTGGTAGAAATATTGTAACTTGGCATTCACAAACTCTTCCCCTCCGTCCAAGCACACCTCTTTGGGGTATTGATTGGTCTTCCTGTGTTGGTTCTCAATGATGAAGATGATTATCTTGGCAGCATCGCTTTTGGCTCTAAGAGGGAAGCAAGAAATGTATCCAGAAAACAATTTGACAAGGTTCAAAATGTACCTGTAACCTCCTTTGGAAGTTGGCAAGATGGGGCCCATGAGGTCTAGATGGATCTTGTCAAAACACTTGTCGGCAATGCTTTGCTGATTTTTGAACAGTTGCGCGGAGATTTTGGATTTGTGGCAGCTCAAACATTCAAAGTCTCTTTTTAGATCGGGCGGAATCTTCAAATTGAGGAACTTTTCCATTCTTGCTATGCTAGCCTGGCCTAATGAGCGATGGATTTCAGACAGATCTGCTTGAGAGAAATGACAGTTGACTGAATTTTCAATCATGTCAATGACAAACAAGTTATTGCTGATTTTGCAGGATAAGAGAACTTTGCCGTGGTTCAACAGCTTGAAGGTACTGGAACTGGTTGAGTAGTTGACTTGCAAAGAGGCTCCTTTTACCATCAAAGCCCCAAGCAAGATCAGATTCACCGTAGATTTGGGTACCCAGACGGCATTGGATAAAGTGATGAAGGCATCCTTTGTTGCAAGTGATAATTTGCCTAATCCTTCAATTGCAATAGCTGCGTCCTTTTTGCCAGTTTGAATCCAACCAGCACCATTGCTCAAAGTAAGATAATTGAAGCAATCCTTGTCTGTTATCATGTGTACTGAACACCCTGAATCCAGAATGAAGCGGCTTGGAGAGATTTTGTCATTTGTGTTGAGTCCGCATAAAAACAAATAGAAGTGGGCTTCTTTGGTTTGCGCAGACTTTGACTTCTTTCAACAACTATGTTCATTTGGAGGTTTGAGTTCTGGGAACTCAAACCAGCACCATTTGGCGGAGTGGGAAGTGACTTTGGGATTGTGCTTTCCGTTTTCACACCTAGGTCCACAATAAAGCACCACATTGATAGGTTCCGCCTTGTTGTCCTGCGCCATAACTTTGTTCTTGTGCTGAATTAGGTGATTGAGTACAACATTGATTTTCATTTCGCTAGTGATGTGCATGATTTGCAACTTCATGCTCTGCATCGAGGCTGGAAATTTGAACAACAAGAGGTAGTCAATGATGCCGGATGGTAGTTCTATCCCCACTTCTGTCAGTTTTTTGAGATATACTTTGACAGAGGTCACAAAGGCTTTGATATTAGAGTCCATGGACAGGTGGAGGAAACCATTGAAAACCCTTGCCCTGTTTGCTGATTGTGAAGAGGCAAAATGTTCTTGAGTTGATAACCAAATTAGCTTGGCATCATCCTTTTTAACATTGTTGATGATATTGTCATAGGTGTTTGATTCTAGCTTGGCAATGATATGCGCCACGAATTCTTGATTTGTGTCTTCTTCTAGGCAATTCAAAGGGTCAGGATTATCCATAATAGAGAAAATCCCCTGCAGCTTGAATAGTTTTTCAAACTTTTTTCACCACATACTGTAGTTGTCCGCTGTTATAAGAGGAGTCAATTTGATTAGCAACTTGATAGCTAAAGATTTGTAGTTTGTAGCATCCCCCCCTGGTCCCAGCGTCTGAGAAGGCCCCGGTCAATCCATTACAAGCGGAAGGCTTTTAACCGTGTGGAAATTTGGAGTGGTCACCAAGACCAGACTATAATATGATTGCAAATGGAAATCAGCAGTTCTTGAAGAAACAACAGTTCAGAGACATAGGAATGAATAAGATAACCAATGGGAAAAGATAGTTGGCAAAACTAAGGAGTCAGGATATGTGCATGGACAATGGAAGATGATGTGACTCAAGTGCCAATTGACAATACTGACAAAGTCAGCCTCGTTGGAATCATAGTAACCTTGAGCATCTTGAACAATCTATCAAAAGAAAGAAGGTGAGAAACCAGTGATTATTGAGTTGACGCTAGTAGTCTTACAATTGATGAACTGGCTGCTTGGGTTGCTTGAAGGCGGTGAGTTGGGAGTCGTCGTATGAGAAACAAGGATGATCTTGGTTGGTTTGAGTTGATAGTTGGAAGGATGACTTTGAAGTAGCTGGAGCGTTGATGGCGGTTGAGGTTTAGTCAAAGAGTGAGCGCGCGACTTCTGAGTTAGAGTATCTGCACCGGCAGCAGAGAAATTGAAATAGAAAAGAAGAAAGATAGATACAGAATAACTCAAACAACAAATTACAACAATGGCGGTCTAAGAGAGGGAATAAGGAAACACAACATGATGAGCATATTTCTAACAAAAGTGGGAAGCAAGGATGAGATGTCTGAGGAGGTTGGAGTTGGATGGAAGTGGGAAGCAAGGATGAGATTTCCAAGGAGGTTGGAGTTGGATGGAATTGGGAGGCAAGGGATGGATGGTGTGGTGGAAGGTATGGTTGATGCTGTGGTTAACTTAATATAATTTAATTAAAAAAAACCACTTATTTCATTTTAACTTTGACCTATCTGATCTGGAATAAGTGGGTTTTTTTCATTTTTAATGGCAGATTTGGGTTGAAACCCGCCATTAAAAATTGGCAGGTTTGGTTAACTTTGATAAGCTTCAATATATGGTTGATTGTTAGGTCATACATATGAATTCAAGGTGATGGTGTAGATGAGATGATATGGGAAATATGTGGACTCAAAACCATGGGTTATTAGAGTGGGGTTAAATATGGTTTAAAGCAAAACTTGCAGTTTTTTTGATTTTTGACCTATGTGTTACCACGTTTGGCAGGATGATTGGTGAAGAGTCAACTTTTGGCTGGCAAAAATTTGGTGGATTGATTCTGCCATGTGGTTGCGCAAGTTATGGGATTTTACAAGTATGGATTAGGACAAGTTCTACTGTATTTACATTTATTCATGGAATTAGATATTTGAGCATCTTGTTTCTATTCATACAAAAATTGAAATTTTGAAAAATATCAAATTATAATTTTTAAAAAACATATCTTAAAAAGCACAAAACACTCAAAAAAAGTTCTGGAGGGAAAAAAAATCAAAAAATTCTGTACCATTGATATTTTCTCTTCTTGGTGAGGGTGTGAGTGAGGATCAAAAGGAATAATTTTCATGAAAGAAACATGAATGTTGAGTTTCTAAAAATAATTGAAACCAATTTTGATCAATGTTGATTTTTCAGTGCCTTGGTGAGATGGTGATGATAATGTTGGGATAGGTAGGTTGGAAGTCATGGAAACCTCTAAAAAATGCTCATTCTAGGTCTTTGGGAATCTGATGGTTATATAATTCAAGTCTTATACTCTCTTTCAGCTTTGAGATGCCTGGAGCTGCTTGAGGTTATATTGGTCTGATGTTGATTTTGAGTTGGGCTGATTTAAAATGCTCCAAAGTTGATTCAGACCATTGCAATTATACCTGTGAAAAGATGGGAATGACATTTCCAGGACTTGAACCTGGTTTGGGCTTACTCTAGGTGCCTGCTTGACCCTTAAGCTACAACAATGGTGGGCATGTTAGGAACTCTCACACCCCCGTAATCTGTACACAGTTGGTGCTTAGTCTTGGACTGGTGTGGCTTCCATGTTGGCAGCACAGACCATGCACTCTAGTGCTTCAAATGTTAATCTGAGAAAAGATGGGAATGCCATCACCAGGACTCAAACCTGGGCTGGGCTTACTCTAGGTGCCTGCTTGACCACTAAGCTACAACAACAGTGTGCAGGTTAGTAATTCTAACAAATCCTTCCTCCAATGGTTTTGCCATCTTGGTCTTCTGAAATGACCAATTGCCCAAAGGAGACTATAAATCAAAAAAGAGAACCCATGGATCAGGATCAAAGATCAATAATAAGAGTCTAAAAGATTTACTTACCATCCTTGTTTTTTGGATTGATTGAGTAGTCTGACCTCAAAATTAGAAAACCTAGTTGGTGGCAATGTGGCAATTGGTCAACTGGAGTGGGAGCCCAAAGATGGGCTGGTCAACACCAAGATTGAGACACCCTGGGCTTCATCTACATTGTTTGAAGTACCCGGGTGTGGTCGCTTTGACAAACAGTCCCACAACTTTTGTCTACCCACTGTACATACATGTCCATTGTTGAAGATCATCCTGCTCAGGAGTCAGTCTGAGATGAACTGTCACACCATTGACCTGATCAGGGAAACAGCTAAGGCCAGATGGTTCTTTCTTTCAAATAATAACCATAATAACGAATAAAAATCCATGGGGACGGGCTTGGGGTATTTGAATCCCAACTTATTTTTGCTCGCTCACCACCTCAAGTTCATTTCTTAAGATATTATTGACACGACGCGCTACGTATTTACCTAGCCATCATAAGTTCAAGACTCATCGGGTCAAAGTCTCAACATGGTTCGTGGAGTTATTTTCGACAGGTTGAAATCCCGTTGAATGTCATTCTGGATCATCACGCGATGACGGCGAGACGGAGGAGGGGGAACAGACGAAGAAGAAAGAAGAAAGACGCCATACCGAATCGCACTGTGGCTGAAGAAGTTCGAAACAAGCAAGAGGGGCGACCGTCGCTCACCATGCAAAGCTCAGAACGAAATGGATTATGTATGACAGGGGCCAGGGAGAAGCTATGGTGAACTCATAGGCAAAACAGAGGATCGACGGATAGAAAGGGCGCTTAAAATCAGGGCTCGGAGACAGGAATCAGCAGCAAACGATTGATCTGCTCGAGCCATGAGATGGAAAAGAGAGGGATATAGGCAAAAAAACAATATAGAGACAAGTTTAATTCAAATTGAATGGTTCAGTATTCAAAAAGGGAGAGCATGTGAAAGATCACACCCCACAATCCAGTCGGAGGGAAAGTGGGGAGAGGGGGAAGAAAAATAGGGGAAGGATGAAGAAATGGTAATGACAATCGTAATTGGTTTTGGACAGCCAGGGGTCAAATATCAATCAAGACAAGGAGTTGTAATAATGTTCGAAGACTGTACATTAACTGGTCTTTGATGGTTTGTTTCGTCTTGTCCATCAAGCCAAAAAGTGAGGGCATGGACGACTACGCCAGGCTTCGGTTTGTCTTGGCCTCGGGAGGGAGGATGGTATGGGGACAACGAGTATGATAGACGGATTCAACTTCCGTGCCGGCATCAGCTCTTGATGATCAGTACTTGAGAATGATGTAAAGGGCGTGAATGATTCCGGGAATATAACCCAGGATGGTTAATAGGATATTGATCCCTGATCGTGTTTCGAGTTGCATCCCAAGATGAGATCGTCGTCGAGCAAAGACCAAGACACCCGCCCCCGCGAAAAAAAAAAGAGAGAAATGACGCGACGCTTAGCTCAGCCCAGTCGATTATGGGGAAAATTCTCCTCGTCTGACGTTCTATCCCCTCGATGTCTTTTAAAATCCACGACGGAAAGGATGGGCGAAAGTAAGGAGGATGATAACTTACAAAAGTCGGCAGCACAACCTCGTTCGAGAAAGACCCCGAGAGGAGGTAAGACGATGGCTAGCAAGATCTTGCAGATATCGGACTGTCAAGAGTTGACATGGGTAAGATGGATCAGTAATTAGAGTTCCAAGGTAGGTCGGATGCGTAAGAGGGCATGAATTTGACTCGGGCTGCAGGCTCGAAAGCAGAGCTGGATCTAGGAGAGGGAAGGGAGACTGACAGCGGTAAAAGGCATGGTTAGGTTGGATTGAGGAGATTGGTTGGAGCTTGTGTTCTGAACTTGATGAGTAATTTGACCCTTAGTTCTTTCTTGGGTGAGTTGATGGTAAGTGTTGAGCTAAATGGAGGTTGCGAGGATGACTTGAGCCCAAACCGACGCAGGGGGCCACTCACCGGGGGGCACTCACCGGGGGAGAATGATGAACTTGAGCACCGTGACAAGGGCGAAATGCATACCTATGCACATCCCCCCAGTGTATCGAGCTGTGGCTGTGTTGTTTTACCCCATCGAGGCTCAAAGTTTCGTGTCGATCATCCCCCGCCCAGCCCATCGTGATGACCACCCAGCGACGAGGAGGGTTGATTACATCAGACACCAGGGTAAGTGTTATGGCACAGCGCCATGGGAATTACTCACAAAAACTCTCACAAAACATCACACACTCTCACCGCACAAATACATAACAAGAAAGCAGAAGAAACGGAGAAGAATATTCAATATAATCACTTGCGGCTTCCAGAACATTCTCACTTCATCATCATCATAAAAAGGGGACTCAAACCTGGGGGACGGGTTACTCACCCTCGTATCACTCGGATACGAACTCGAATCAATTCTTGAACTCTTTTTATCGTGTCACCCCAGGTAAGTAAGTACTTTCATGTATAAACGCATGTACGGATGTAAATAGTTATGTTACTGAATGTGTACACACACTCGTATCACTCGGATACAAACTCGAATCAATTCTTCAACTCTTTTTATCCTGTCACCCCAGTTGTGAGCATAACAGTAAGGCTGTAACCCGGGTCCAGGGCTCGGGATGACCCATTGAGATGCCCCAAAGCCCCAGGGTATTTTTGGTCACCAAGCAACTACAGGAGAACTTGTTCTAACCCATACCATTCTGTGGACTGGTTTTTCTATTGGTTAGGACGGCTAATAAGATTGGAGAGGAACCTATAATGACCCATGATTTTCATGCAGTTAGAGGAGAAGAATATTGTACCTTGCAAAGCATGGGTTAGCAAAGGCAGGGGGCATGGGTTAAGTTTGAAGAAGATGGCACATTTTTTTATTTCTTGTACATTGTAAATATTCTGATAGATATACTAGTGTATATTGCACCCAAATTGGGAGGGGGAGCCTTTTGGCCAGTGCAAAAGCTTGAGTGAAGTAGATGCATGGCCTGCATCCAGTTTGCAGCTAAGATTGTAGAGAACAAAACTGGCTACTCAATGGTTTTCAAAGGGAGTTAATAATGGTATTTTACAAGCCTCAAAAATATTTTTTTATTAAGATGGGTAATCTAAAGACAGCTTTTAAAGCATATTTAAATGAATAAAAAATATGTGGAAACAAAAAATAAAAATAAAAATAAAAGTTATTGGAGGTGGTCCAGTTTGGTGGACTGCTTTTGCTGTTTAGTGAATTCAAGTTTAGAAAACCAATTGAATGGCTCCAATGAGTCATTAAATGCGTCCACCTTGGAAGAGTTGAGGTGATCAATGTACTGAAACAAAGTTTTGATTGCATTTAAAATGGTTTTGTGGGCAGGTTTGGGCATTGCTTTGAGCTTATTATTTTCTAATTGATCTTCCTCATCATTGTTCTGATGGGACAGGAATATCTCTTCTGGGGACATTGAAATAAAGCTTTCTTCATCAGCTGATTTGAGAATCTCTTCCAAAGACATTTGATTTTGTGGGCTGATAAATCCAAATTTATCAAGCTCTTGTGATTCAAGGGTAAGAGTGTCCTATGAATTTTCAATTTCCTCACCTCAATTTCTGTTTACTTTTTTTTAAAAAAAATTGTGTGGGCCCAGCAGTCCCTTATGGTACTTGGGCTCACAGATCACCAGGCTCAACAGCACAATTTCATTGCCAATAGTTGACCAAAATTGTAAACCTGTGAGGCAAGGATACAATCATTGAGGTTTGGAAGTGAATGGGAAATTCATCAACATCAGTAGTAAGCTTTGAATGTTGGTATAATACCAGTGTCAAGGGGTTGAA